>OX388347.1:16514108-17714108 GCA_947579665.1 Sympetrum striolatum | reverse complement strand
ATGGGAAATATACGAGAAGCTTAAAAATCATTGGACTTATACGTGTTTTATGGGCCAAGCTCCGTATCTTTTAGCCTAAAGAGTCGGTCTCCTGTAAAGTAAGGGTAGAGACGGGCGCCCATTTTTGACTGTCAACTACTTTAGCTGACCAACCAGATTCCGGTCACGCAAGAGGAAGACGAAAGGGGTTTTCTGGAAAGCACGAAGGGCCAAAAGAGCGGTCTCTAACAAAAGGGCCTCCTTTCCCTGATGAATGGGCCGTGCGAAAGCGCCGGAGAGGTCAAATGGGGCAAAGATGGAAGATGGTATGGTCAGCGTCGAATAATCCCTCTGCAGGACTAGTGACCTCCAACACGGACGAGGGCTATACCCGTCTGCGGAAGGCTCCGTCTTGATGCATGGCCGGCTGTTCTCTCAGGTCAAGGACGGCACCTTATGGAAACTCCACGTGAATGAACATCGTTTGATCACGATTTTGCATCCTCATATGGTCAAGAGGGCTTTTACTTCAGATGAGGCTGCTTCAGGCAGCAGCGGCGCTATTTAAGCCTGTGAGATTACCTTACTTTTTCGGTTCGTCGGGATCCTGGATGAGGGGATTTGCATTGGCGTGGTTAAACGAATTTCGAACCCTCAATTTATTTCCTCGTCCGCTTTTGTGATTTTTTTCCCAAAGGTCGCGGTTTGGTCTTCGCCCCAGGGTACTTATTTCCATGTTGCTTGATGAGGTACTTCGGAGTTCAATTTAGAAAACGCAAAGTAACACACGATGGTAAATAAATGTGAGAGGTTTTAAAATTTTTTCATCTTCTTTGAAGACTTCTCTTAAAACTCTCAACGGGAAATGGGTCTCAAAGGTTTATGTGCGTTTATATTTTACGAGAATTTTCAGTTTTTCGTGGAACTCGTTACTCTTCCGCTTCATTTTATCCTTTTCCTTCGGCTCAATGTATTTTCGAGATTGTTTTTTTCGCCATGGAAAGAATTTATGTTTTCAAAGCTTTGGCTTAACTCACTGGGTCATCCGACAAGATGCAAGAGTCGTTTGCATTTATTGCGCTTGTAAATTTGCTCAACGACGTCGTCCGTTACGAAGCTGAAAAAGTTTTAATTACTTTTGATACCTGAACAAATCTGAGTCCAAGCTTTTTTATTAGGAAAATTCACGTGAAAGATATTGCGTTTGTATAGCATCAGGAAAGATGCTTTTACATGAGTGCCATTAATCGCATATTCTGATTTGGCGGGTTGGTAAAAAAGTGATACGTGAGGACGTAAGGTATTTATAAAGATTTACCATTATTTGTTTGATGTCCAGTGTTGGCTCCATGATAATCTGAGCTTACTTTAAGATTGCATTAGTTGTATAGGACGATCACTGCGAGGACTCTGAAAAACTAAAACAAAAATCGATTGGAGTTTGTCTAGATTTAGGCGCGGTGTAGGATTGGAAACGTAAGCTGACTGATATAAAATCAAACGAGAAAGTGTTGCTGGTTCGAGTTGGGATTGGAAGAAAGATTTATATTTGAGGAATTAAAGCAGAGACAGAGGTGATTGATAGGTTTGGTATTGAGAAGGGTTGAATGGAATTTCTTGAAGGTAGGTACGTTACAAAATATAAGATAAAGGGAAGAAAGAAGGGAAAGAAAGTTTTCGGATAACATAGCGATTGGATATCTTGAAGGATAAAGAAGTTAAGTGGTGAAAGTTAGGGCACATGAACCTACTGGAAGGTATAAGACTCATAAATGTATGCATTAATGTTGATTTATTAGTCATCAGAACCTACAACATTACTACGGAAGCCTTGTCATTTTTAAGTAGTATTTTATACTGGTAGCTAATATGGTAGGGTAATACTTGCAAAAATTCTACATTTCTCTAAGATCCCTTCTTTGATAATTTTATTTGAGTTAATCCGCAAAATTGGTTTGAGTCAGTGAGTACGTGGTATTTCTCCAATTCCATATTACCTCTTAATCTGGAAAATTTTCCGTCTAACTATCACAGTCCCTAGGCGTCCATAGAGATCGTTTAGAGAATCTTTAATCCATGAAATGAGAGGTACTGAGTTTTTACGTGCTTTTTCTCGCTGTAAGTGCCTTCATCTCCGAGCGGAAGAAGTGAAGGGCATGCGCGTGGACGAATGTTGGCCGAATGACCTCGACGGGTCAACTGGACTCATAAACAAGCATCTCTGCTGAATCAGTAGAGAAGTAATCCTTGGCGGTGACACTGAATTAAGTCCAAGGCTCTCTTTTCCGTACGAGTCCGAAAAAACGACGAAGATGAACTTTTCATTCAGTCACGGTTTTTGTGGCGGCAGCTTTTTGCGCAGTAGTACATCCGAATAAGGGAATGTGCGTACTGATATCGAAGACAATGGTCAAGTATTATGATCTCTGACTGTAGCCGTATGACTAATTCCCATACTCTTCTGTCTATATTCACACCAAAATTACCCAAGTGCACAATTCTGTACTAGAAATACTTATGTATTTTATATACTAACCAGTAATTGCAATGAAATATATCGCTCTCACACGTTTGATTGTATAGTAATTGTGACAGTTATACTATTGATGGTATTTACATGAGCGCATCTTTTAAATTTATTACCATATGAGAAATGGCCGAGCAACAATATTTTGTATAAAATCCGAAAGATAATTTAATATAGCACGAGGTGAAAACTGAAGAAATTTAAATATTCCATTAAGAAAATATTCCTCATAAAAGCGTTTGGTATCGTTCCTCTTACCTTCTTTACCTGTAGTAATAAATCTCCTAAATAAATATATTAATATACAAATTGATATTTTACGGATGAAATTACACGGTAACAGTCTTTTATGATATTACCTCATTTATCATATTACTGTATACCATTGATTTAGTATTCCTTGCAAGATGGAAAGGATTTGCTTTTAGCAATGTTCACTCGTAGGCGCTGAAATATGCGTAGATGGAATCTGGAAGTTCTGAATTTCGCAAAGAATGCTATTTGGGAAATAAATTCAACAATAGATTATTTAACATGGTAAAAATTTCGCTACTGAAACCACGACTTTACGATTAGTGCCTCATATTAAATAGAACGAGTTCCGACACAAAACACGTGGGAGATCCTTCATAATTTTTGAATAAATAAGTTTTAACGAATAAATAATGAATATTGTTTCACATATATTATATTGTCCTCTGTACTTGAATCAGGAAATAAAGGCAAGAATAATGTGCAATACGTTAAAATCATCAAAAAATAATCTTGCAATAATTACTATTTAATTTTCACAGGGAAATTTTCAAAAATATGTCTACCATCTCATCTACTTAAACTAAAGCGCATTGTCATGCAGGGGGATGATGAATGAATTGTCATCCTGTTTCGAGAAAAAGTAGTCCACGCCTTAATTTCATTCATGCTTCACAGCAAAATTTAACCCGGTTGAGGGGAAATTCTTCTGTAATATTTCGCTGCATTCTGCATAGTCATGCAACTGTTAGTGGATCTAATAAAGTTAGGAGACGCCTAATATTGTATCCGACAAGAATACAGTTTTTCCAACGTTATAAGAATCATAACGTTGCTTCAAATCGGAAATTTCGTTTCCACCCCAAGAACAGTTGTTTCGATTGTTTTTTCTTCCCTTAATCTCTCTTCCTTCATATTATATTTTTTAAATACCAGAGATATTAATTATGAAATTCTAATTCCCGGGTTAAAGTTGTTATATTTCTGATGATGAGGTAGTGTTGTAATTATTACATGACGCAAAAGTAAGATGATGCGTATTAGTGGAATATTTTTCCTTGGAAACATCCTTAATCATTTATATTATACGCGCAACATAATTAAACTGCGTTTAATACTATATTTTTGCTTTTTTGCGAGCGAATATAAAAATATAGCAATGATAAATATTTCCCGCCAATCCCATCCGCTGAAATAAAATATTAGTCTTGCAACCAATCTGTGTTGTAGAATAGCTGAAGTATATTTTGCTTGGAAGTAAATCAAGAAAGTGTTAATAGAAGCTTACGACAAGAGTCAAATATTTCACCGCAGTAATTATTCGTGACGATTGAAATGGAAAAGTAATCGAAGTTGCCAAGAACGTTTGAAATTACCTCCCCCTTCCTATTTGACATGTAATGAACGTAGAATAAATAATTGTTTGTAGGTATGGAAATACAATCATTGAACCCTCAGCTACGTACTCACTTAGCATTAAAATGCATCTCAGCAAGATTGTATATTAAATTAGCATCGCTGGAAGCGATTCTATGTCCAGTACTAATCTATTCCATGACGCGAAGTTCTTTCGTGGACCTGAATTAAGAACTTCTATAGCGCTTCTCGTACTGTTGGAGGCGTGACTATCTGCCCCAGACGAAAATAACTCCTGCGGTTATTCATGCAAATTTCCTCGCTAAGGTGAGGAGACGAATTGCCCGCTCCCTCTCATTGAAATGGCAAAGTTTTTGTTACTGCAAACAGGAGGGGCAGCAAACTGCAATCTTCTGAGTGTTTAAGTTTAACACCCCGTGATTTATACGGGACGTCCCGTTACGTTTCCACGGAACTCATTATTTCCGATACCCCTTCCCAACCACAAACATGCATTCATCTTTCTCCACGTCCTCTTCGCTCTATCTTATCTACGGTGCAACATTTCATAGTATTTCCTCTTGTCTTATTCTGAGAGGACTGTTTCAGAACTTAGGTGTTTTCTTATAGCCATGCAGTCAGGTGATATACTTCGCTATTAATAAATGGGTTTCCAGCTATTCTGATTCGTCCCGGATTTTATTCTCGTATCTCCGAGTTCTAAGACGTCCAAATTTCACAGTTATAGAATTTTGAGTGAATGATTTTCGTCATTGATTCATCGACAATACACTAATCGATTAATCGATTTCAGTCAATCGAACTTATAGGATGCAGGCAATCAATATCAAACATTTGCCGATTTCGTAGGGGTTAGCGTCTTGTAGTGCTAGTCTTGCAACGCAGAGGTCTCGGGTTCGAATCCTTGTTAGGGCATGGTTGTTTGTTTGTGTGTATGTGTGCGTGTTTAAAAAAGAGAAAACATAAAAGAATTAGATATTTGTAAGAATGGTCATGTTCGACTAAAACGCGCCCATCAATAAAGACGAATCGATAAATCGATCTTACTTAGTGATTTTTTACGAAGCAATTATCAAAGTTTGATAGATTTAAGTTTAGATGCAAACCACATTTTTCGGTTTGGTATTACCTGTTCTGTCACTTCCCTTTAACGTGCGAGGTTGTTGAATCTTGTCAAAAATTATAATCATCTAAAATCAAAATAATAATCATACGAACATATGATATAAATGATCAGCTTCCTCGTCGATGGTAGGTCCGTACGTAAACCACCCTCAAATTATATTACCCTTAAATTTCCCTCATTAATACTCCTTCCTTTACTTTTTGAATTATTATCCCTCCTATAATACCATCTAGAGTATTTGTTTTTTGCTCTATCTGTTGTTTTGTAGAATCATACCTTCAATGAATTTCTTCAGCATTTTCTTATCCCATTATTTATCATCTACTTAGATCTACTTTAAGAATTGCCATTTATCAAATATGTCAGGAAAAATGACACACTCAAACCTGTTCAAGTATTACCTCGATTTTATAATTGTAAACCTTTTTTTCTGCTTGTAGAACAAGACCTGATTATAGTTAAACATGTAATTACATTCTCAATGTATTGTTGGCTACTTTCTAATGAGCAGAAACGTTCCGAAAGAGCTTTCTATTTATCTGATTCCGTCGTGGAGAAGTCACGTTTATATTTTGGCGATGAAAATGACCTCAGCTGCACGAGCCAAGCGCATTCCAATCGCTTACGCATCCCGAAATCTCGAAAAGATATTTTGTCGGCATCTTCGGTATTGCCGTCACATTAACGGATCATAGTTTATTCATACAGCAGCGAGTTGCTAAAACGAAGGAGCCGAAAGCGGTTGACGTCATTTCCGAAGTGCGGTTGCCATTATTTGAGCAGGGCGTTGTGTCATTGCTGTACTTGCGAAATTGCGTCGTCTCGTGGGAAACCGGAGGTGAAGATGAATAATCGGTGAATTTAATGATAACGGCGTATTGGACGGAACGCTTTTGTCAGAATGCGGAGTTTTGTCACGTGCTGTTTGAATCATTGGGAATCATAAAGGGTTTCCACGCATTTCTATTTGAGCTGTGAGCTAACCCAAACATTGACAGCATATATCAGTTAAGAGTGAGAATAATTGAATAGAAATTCAAATTACTTTCTAGTTGACGAGGGTAATACGTTTGAACTTTAAAGGAGCCAACAGATGAATCTTTGGAAAAACTTTTGAACTCTAAAAGTAAAAGGGAAAGTCTTTAAAGGCGGTTGTTGCAGAGGTTTTATCTCTGACCTTTTTAGAGAGTTACTTCTTCTTTTCTCTAGTTTAATGAACGTGTTTTATAAAGCTACATAAAAAATAATAAACGGAAATCATTTGAAGATGCATAATGTTATTTTCTATTCCTTGTAATTATAAAGAGAACGTTGCAAAGCCAATTATTTTACGACTATTTAGAAGTAGCTTAATATCCTTAAGTTCATTTTAAACTTTTCAGATTTCTCCTTTCTTTACAATGAGGTAAATTGCAATATATTAATGATTGAGAAAATCATCAGGTTGTAGAGAATGTTTCACTGTTTCCATTAAGTATTTGCATTTTAATAATTTCTTGTTGTGTGAACATTGAGAGGATGTGCAGATTATACATCCCATGGCTTAGGAGGGATGAATTATCGAGAAATATTAGTAATTAACGTACTCCATTTTTCGAATTCTTTGAATTTTGAAATACGGAATCCACATACATTTTCTCGCATCAAGTCGGTAAATTATTAGAGTATAATAAATACTGCACGGAACGATTTACTTGGCAATCGATTCATTTAGTCCACGAGGTATTTTGTTAAATTTCGGTACAAAAAGAAGAAATAGATATTTTATACTTCATTTAATTATGCATTGAAATAAATAAAGCAACTATCTATGAGCATACGCAAGATATAAGATAATTTGATAAAACAAGCAATGACGAATTATATTTTTCTATGGATAGTATCTTTTTAAACATCGTTTTCCTATATTACCCATCATTTCTCATCTCCTTTTTCGGAAGCTTTTCGAGATCATAATCTTTGGTTTTGGGACGCTCCCTCTCTATAAAAAAATGTAGTCCCAAGTAAGGCTAAGGGGCGATCTTCGTGAACCAAACCAATGTTTTTACATGTAAAATGCCAGCACGTTATTTTGAAAAAATCCTAATATCGTAGAAAATAACGGGAAAATATACAATATTTTTAGGTTCTTTCTTATAATCTGAGGTAAAATAATATGCATGGGGTCTAGGAGCCGTCCTATAGTTAATCGATAGTTTTTAAGTCTCGGTATTTGACTAATTTCTCCACCCTCTGCCTGACTTATCGAAAGGCCTTCAGCTGGAATCGATTAGCGAAAAACATTAATTTTCCCGAACCTTTGAAGCGTGCCGCGAGCTGATATATTTGCTCTGATTCCTCGCAACTCCTGAAGCATAGGCAATTCATAACTCAGCGATGTGGCCAATCCATTCAGCTCCCCACTTACCTACATTTTGGTTTATTTATCGATCCTTTCTCTACACAGCCTCGAGGATATAAATAAAGAAGCCCATTCCCCACCTCGTTCAGCCTTAATTGCCTCAAAATTGAAATCAAAATTCCTTCCGTCCCCGTTGAGTCGCTCATTTGAAATGCCCGATACCGATCATCGATCTCAATCTATCGGAGAAGTAGTGTAATTATCGATGAGTTTTCGACGCCTTCGATGTGACGTTAATACCCCCCGGGGGCTTCCAGCGACATCCGACGGGAATCAATTACGGGAGAGCTATAATGCAAATCGCTTGTCAAGAGGAATGCGGGATTTAATTGAGCCGCCTGTACACTTACCCGGTTATCTTATTAAGGCGATCGCGAGATAGGAGTGGTTACAAGGGTGTAACCAGGAAGGATGAGAGAGGATTTAGAATGGGGTGTGTACGCATACGCGTCGCGGGCAGAGACGTATGGGTATTCCCCCGGAGGGTTCGGATGGTTTGCAGACAGCTGTGGAGAAGAATCGCTGCTGGTTGAATTGCGAGTCGGAGGTTAACCACTGTCGCGGTGGAGGAAAGAATGGGTTCTTTGAGCTCGAATGTACAGATGGCCAAAGCAGATGTATTGATGGGTATCATCCGAAGATAAACCGAAAAAAGAGAGGCGGATGAGTGGTTATAGATCCATGAGAAGAAAAGATGCCAGAGGCCTATTTTGCATTATCAGGTGTTCAATGGCTGGGTCCGCTACTTTTCAACCTTTTCCTGTATTGCTGTAATGCATGAAATCAGGCTCCTGATTTGTGACGATGGCTTTTATGATTTTTGTGAAATCTAGGTAAACTAGTTTAAACTCGCTAATGCTAAGGAAATATGTCTTTTAACAGAATTTTCACTCAATAAAATAGTTAACCGTCATTTAATAGAGAGTTTAATTACCAAGAGAAGGCTGCAAACTCCATTTCAATTCATTCACTTATTTTTACATGTATTAGGAGTAGTAATTGTTATTTTATTTTTATTGATTGCTATTGATAGATTTTATTGATTCCGATGAATCTGAGATTAAATCAGTAATACTCAAATAATATAATTTATGATTAGTAAAGCGTATATGCTGTACTTTTGCCTACATGAGAGAAAAGTATTTCTTACTTCACTTTCTGAATGTTTACCTGCTTATATGAGAGATATATATATATGACCTTCCAAATACGGTATGGCTCAGAAAGGAGAGATGAAAATAATATCTCCTTCATCTTTTTTGATATTAAGGTGTCGTAATAATGCAAGATTCCTGCTTCTCCGCATATCTGATTAACGAAAGAACGAGTTTAAGAATGGACACGAAAGAAATAAAGGCTTGAACCGCTAATAGAGAATGGGAATCGTAAAAGGGTAAAACTGCGACTTATCGGAAAATTCCTCGTGTTAGTCTCTGAATAAATACGGATAACAATAGATAATCGGGGGAATCGGGTCAAATCTACAACAGCGAATGGACCCCGAGGGAGGGGACGACATCGGTAAGATCAAATAGCATTCGAAGCCAACGGCGAAAAGGTTACAAATGACGATCGCAGCGGAGGGTGGAGGCAGGAAAGAGGGCGGTAGCAATTTGCGTGACTCCGATGCGGCGGCGGAGATAAGGGGGCGATTCGTTTTGTCGGAGGCATGCAGGGAACAAGGGGCAGGAACAAATTATGACGTCATCATCGCGTAAGTCATGAGGATGCGTCTTGCATGGGGAACGGAAAAATTGTAATGGATGAAGAACGCGACTGCATGCAGAGCCTCGGTAAGGCGCTCTTTCCTGTTACGTAGACGCGAGACATTTTTCTCTCTTTTCTCCCCTTGGAGAAATGAGCTCTCGGCTTCTAGGAGTGTTTTTCCCTCCGTGTCAGCTGTCTTTTCCTCCGTTCCGTCGAACAAGTCTCCGCGAGACGTAAAATGACCGCGTTATAAACAAGGCTGCGATGGTATGAGAGTTTTGGATTAGATATAACGCTTTTGAAAGTTGCCACAATCTCTGCAGACAACGCATTCAGCGAAATGACGGAGATTGTTGGCTTCCTAATGGTTACGGCTGGAAAAATTACGCTTGCTGTGATTAATTTGGGTTTTGTCCCCGGAGAAAGTTTTCCAGCCGGTTTATAAATTCGACGATAAAAGATTAGTTTCTTTGAAATCGGATACTGTCGTAGGTGGACAGTTTTTCACGCTTTTTGATGTGGTCATTTAAGCGATTCCGTAATATTTCAACGTAACAGGGAAGATCTATGAACTCTTTTGTCCGGGTTAAAGATATTGTCTAGAACGATCATATGTTACAAGGAAGGCATCACTTGCTTCTTATGTGTTATTGTAACGGAATATACCTCGACAAATTTTATACTCCTTTCGCCAAAACTATAAACAACGCAGAGGTAGAGTTTGAGAAAGAAAATAAGGAAAATTAAGAACGTGGATACGAAGAATCGATAGAGAGGAGTTGGTTGTTTTTGATGGAGATCGATGGAGTTAGTTATCAGGAACTAGGAAAATAACTTTTGAAAATTTTTCTTTTCTATGAATTTCTGACTTTTCAAATCTGCCCCCTTTCTTGTCTCCCTTCATTCCAATGCTCTATCGCGGGTTCATGGACATAGAAACAGCAACATTTCCACGAAAGTGTTCAGAATTAATTCTTCAAATGTTTGTATCCAGTAAGTGCTTTAAATTTTCGTGCAACAATATTCAGTACTGTCTAATGAGCAAATTTGAAAAATACGTAAGCTGTGTTAGGGAGTTGGAAAAGTCGGTCAAATTTTGAATGTATAGCCCGCGATCCACCAGTGGCGTATAGCAGGGGATGCATTAAAACCAAAATCCTAACTTACAGCCTGTTAGCTTCTCAATTAGTCTCATCAGAATAATAAAGGAAAATAGAACCATAGAAAGACCAGAAGTAACTATCTGTTTTTCAGTTTCTTCCTTGTAATGATTTGTTTAAAGCTCTCGGAGATCGCGTTTGTTGTCTACTGGAATGTCATTAACTCAGTTTTTCTGTCAGTTATCAGATCTCATCTGGAGCATATACCAACTGACGGATTCTATCATAATAATAATAATAATAATAATGCCGTCTTATTTTTTGGGCGAATTTTAGCCCAGGAAGGCTATTCCTCCAATTAACCCCTTTTATTAATTTTATTCGTTTTTTTTGCATTTTATTTTTATTAATATCATACACACACACACACACACACAACATACACAGACAACCATTCCCTAACCGGAAAAATCCGATTAGCCGGGATTCGAACCCGGGACCGTGAGGTTAGAGCGTTAAGGCTAGCACGATAACCACTCCGCCACCACGGCCGGCAATCATCGCAGTAACGCTACTGTCAAACCTGAGTCGAAGGAGCTGATTTACGTTTGGCCATCTCTAAATCTGAGATTAATCCAACACCGTGTGGATCTCAAATCTCGCTGCAGTATTCGAGACTAGATCGATTAAGATAAAATTAAGTCATTTCTTTGACTCTCGATGGGCATCCCCCCAACGTTTTACTTGTTAACCAGGAATTATAGACGTAGTGTATCATTTCTGTGTGTTTATGAACTTGAATGTTACCTAATTCTGTTTGCTGCCCACATCCCCATCCTTTCAAATTCTTTAGCAAATGCAAAGCCAACGCATTAGATGCATTCCTTCGTGGCGGGGAAAGTATATGGTTTACTGCGAGTTCAACGACTGCAGAAAAGGAAAGCAAGAGTTCCTCGAATTCACCGTCATTGTTTTATAGGACTCGGTACGAAAAGGAAAAAAATTCTTTAGGAGTTCTTTCGCTCGAGAGTGCCTTCCGAATAGTGTCTTTGAGAAACCGCGGCACATTGTACTCGAGGGGTCAAGGGTATGGGCCTTGTGGGACTCCCAGTAATAAGAATGAAGCAAGTGAGAAGGAGAAATGCAGAAAGATGAAAGAAGGCGTCGGCGGGAAAGGAAAGAGTCTGGAATTTAAGGGAGTTAAAGAAACATTCGGTCAATCTATTTTACGATTATGTTTCTACGCCGGCTTTCAATATAGGTCCCCGTTAGGCGGCGCTATCTTTCTGTCCCCCTCTCTCGCCCCGCATAATCGAGTAAATTATTTTTACGCGTCTGCTTCCGTAAATACGAGCGCCAATTTTATCTTTTCAGGGGCAGAAGGTTGAAAAAGTTGTTGAAATATTTTTCTTTGTCGCATGTCGGAGCGGCGTTGCCGTCATCCTTGGCATATGTAGGGGAATTTAATTTTATTCCTTTGTATTTTATAATAGTAGCGTTGACCTCTTAGTGGTCATTATCTTTATTCCAGAAAATAAAAGATTTTCACAGCTAACGAAGAAGATTAAAAATCTTTTAGTTTTATTTTCAAGAAATTATATCTTATTCAAATTATGATGTGAATTAACGATTTCAGTCAATTTTGATGTACGCCAAGCTGGTATGTTTTGAAGTTTATTCTTTGAAAATACTTCTCGTTATAAAAGAAAGAACTTATAAATTTCTCGAAACTATCACCCATTATCTGACATCACTGCGCAAATCATAAACGGCCCTTCGGTTTCTTTGATATGACCTTATACGGACGATATTGGGTTTAAAGGGACGATTCACAGTCAAATTTTGGTTATGGAGAAGTATACAGCTAATTCTTATCTTTGCTCAAGTTTGACGACCTATTGATATAAATATATTAAATTATAAATCGTATTAAAAAGTTCGAAGTTGTGTCCATGTTTAGATCTGTGATTTTTATCAATGGTATCCATTAAAGTGACATTGTGGGAATGGTAATATATAAATAGGGTATTTGGATTAGTATTCACATGAATGAACTTAAGTATCTATCTTTTGCGTATATCTTCAGAAGCATTACAGTCGTTGATGTCAAAGACGCGGAATCAAAGATAAATACGAAACTTTTGTATACTTGTGAGCCAAATTGGTTGGTCGAAAGTGAAATACTAAATGGTTTGCATGATTTATGAGCAATATTATCTACCTCTTCAGATTTTATAGGTTTAAAAACCGATTTATTTTATCTCAAAGAAGAGCATTAGGAAATGAGATGGGTATTGTTTCAGTTTCGTGCAGCTCTGCTATTTTTATTCCAATAACTTTTAGAGCATGAAGAACTCTCAACTGAGCACACTTTATCATCATACTATCCATAGCGCCTCATTAATTCATATAGCGATACGTCAACTGCAGGGTGAGTGGAGAAGATGTGTGAATCCCTTTTCCAGGTCACTTCTCAATGGCTTTATTTTAGTTTCCATCCTCTGTTAACCCATTATAGCGAGTCGTAATTGGTTTCACATAGTGCCTCGCTATAAGTCTAGACTTTTGACCTTCTTCATTTGTGCCTTCTTCAGATCTGCCGCCTTTCTTTTGGCACCACCGATTGACAGATGGGTCTTCTCACGTTACTAAAAGCAGTGTTAAAATTCGTGAGCACGCTTAAGGTCGATAGAAGGCGTGACATCACGGAGTAGCCCTCTGCCAGCGCTATATCTGACATCCGAAGACTCCTGGCCCATAATTCATATGGTAAATTTTAGCATTATGGAGGAAGTGTGGTTGTGATGTCAGGGAGGCGGCTTCTTTAGAATATTGGCCCCAATAATGTGGGGGATGAGAGGTCTCATTCTTTCATCATGGCGTTGGTGATATTTGGCTGGAGGAGCGAGTATTTCAATGACTTGCAGGGACAGGGAGGGAACTAATTGGAATAGCAGCATTTTGGTTTCATGTTGAGATACAACCATAGTATTCTACCTCTTCATAGAATCATACGCCCTTCTATTTCTTGCTTAGCGTTCGTTCCTTTATTTATTTCTTCATTGATAATTTTCCTTTTTTTGCATTGATAACTTTCATCTTAGTTTTTCCCTCTATCTTTGACATTTTATCTCCTAGAGCTTTCTTCTTCATTACATTTCTACTGAACATTTGATCCACTTACTCCTTTTGCTTTCCTATAAATGCCTTACAAGATAGATGTTAGATCAAAGCCTTTCTTCTTCCACATGCTCTAGCTTGAATCTATCAACCCGGTTTACTTCTTCCATTCTACGCCACACCCATATCTCAATCTTTTACTTTCTTCTTTTCATAAGGCCTATGTTCAGCATCCATACAGTAAACACTCTAAAGACTGATTTTTATCAGTCTTTTTCTACTATAATTCCTTTGGCACGACTTTCTGGTAGGACTCTATAACCAAACAGTGAAACATAAACAGTGAAATGACAAAACATTTACATAGTTCGTGGTACGGGTAAATATTTTATCATTTCACAGATAGCGACAGCCTTTTGTTGATCTCTGATTCTTATTGAGGTATTTCATAATTAATTCCTCCCTCTTAATAGAAGCTTTCCCAATTATTTGTATATTTTAACTAAGTTGTTTTTGCAAACCTCTCATTTCATAATAGAGTACTTCTTAGTCACGGGAATTTCAGCATCCCCTACAGAATTTATCCATGTGCCGTAATGATTGAATTAGCTTCCGATCCTGTATTCAAGCTCAGAGCCGAAAATTCACAGACTTTTTTTTGAGAGTTTGATATCCCAGGGAGTTATGGGAACAATTTCACCCATTTTATTACTATGTTATTCGTTATTATTTACATTCGTGCATATCTCTTCGTTGTCAAATCTTTCGCTAGCAATTTTCAAAGACTTCTACAATAAAAAATGTAGTTTCTGTGCTCTTATAAACTACGCTTTAAGTAGTTAATCGAGAAAATATCCGAACTACAAATTTAAATGATGTTTTTACAATCTACAAAATGCTGTAATATATTTATTCATTTGCAATAATGCTGTTGAGTTTCTTTGTAATATTAGATATTAAGATTAATGTATTTATGGGCTGTTTATGGAGAAATACAGTATTTTCTCTATTTTCAACTTTTAAAGAGGGTAAAAGTTGTGCCTAAAATTCATCCATATGGTTTTACCTCTGTTACAATAACATTTTCACGCATTGATATAATCCGTTCGTTAACTCTGGTGAACATTAAGATTATTAACAATGTTTTTGTCCTAACTGAATTTTATAATCCCACCATATTCCATATGAAACTTCAGAAGTTCATTCATTCTATATTGGCTCATCGACCCAATCAACTCAAGCAAAACCTATTCTCGGCAGCGGCGATTCGATTAAATATACAAATAAAACTTTCACCCAGAAATTCCGGAATAGAGTATGTTGCCGCATACGAAATAAGACTATATCCGGGCTACTAATTGACGACCAGGCATAAAAGTTGAATGCATTTCGTAAACATGCTCGTTATCTGAATTGATTTCAGATGTTTTTCCGCATTTAATGACCACGGGTAGAGAATTCAGTGTGTCTTTTGGGAGCATCCTCAAGGTGGATGTAGAAATAAATGGGACGAGGAAGAGATGCTCCTGTTTGCATCTCCGTGGTCTCCTCGTGGGCGGACAGTGATTGAAGTTGATGACGTGGACACTCCCTCTCGGACGAATATGTATCTGCCCTACTCTTGCGCCAGAGATCCTCTCTTTCTCCGTGCCTGTAAGGTCCTTTGTCTGTTTGCTTCGGATGTAAACTTGTTCCTCACTATTTCCGTTTCTCTTACATCTAACCTTATCAGGGGCGGATCTAGAAACGTGCCAAAGAAGGGTGCAGTTCAGGGTATTTCCTTTTAAAGTGATGTCTCTACTGTTCAGCAATTCAACAATCAAATTTCGACCGCAAGATCGCATGTGTGACTATGTGGCAATGTACGATTTTATTAGGTATTTGTTTACTTTTTGCTTTTTATGAGACCATGCTGATATGTTTAGTATATCTTGGGCTAATAAACATATATAATCAATCGAGCTAGCTGTAACTTTGTGGAACTCCATAAAGGAAAGTAGAATAAATAACTTTTTCTCAAGTAATTTTTTCTCCTTTCCTTGAGAAATATATTTCTGAGATGAATAACCTCACTCTTATACTTACTTTAATAATGGCCGGAAAAAAACTATTTATTAGTTTTCAGAGCAATACATACATCTACTGCAAAGTATTGTAAAAAATAAATCCGTTACCGTTAAAAATGTTAAATTAGGTTTGATAAGGAATTGGTCTACTTTCCGTTGACATATACATGTAATTGAAATAGCCTCCTGAATTTAGACAGCCTGAAGTTAATTACATTTTAGTCACTGACTAGTGTCGACTTGCGCTACTGCATAACTATTTATAATAATTTCAGTTCAACTTAGTTAACTGTTATGAAATGCTAAAACGTCATATTATCATGATAAAATCCAATTGATATGAGCTATGATAGAAAAATTCGCTTTTTTTGTTTGAGCTCTTAATGCACTATCCTAATTTCTTTTTTGCAAAATCATCATTAGTAGGGTGAGCACTTCAAACAATTGTGTTATTTTTCTTTCTTCGAGATAATTACCCTCAATCAAATGTTGCCCCAGAAAAATTTTAGTTCATAAATCACAAAGTAATATTGGATTATCTTCTCTATATTGAATATGTGTTGCAATGCGAAGGATTATTTGTTAGATTTCACGGTTTGCTGTGCCTTTAGCTTCTAACAGCTGCTTAGAAATCCCTTCTGGAATATGCGGCAAGTATATGGGATTCGGCGGATGAAACGTGTACTCGCGAACTCGAGAAAGTGCAGCGTAAAGCGGTTCGTTTTGTTAAGAAATGCTACGATAAGAAAGCAAGCGTTACAAAAATGCTCTCAGACGTAGGTTGGGAATCCTTGAAAGAAAGGAGATTGGAAGCTAGGCTACGATTGCTTAATAAATTCAGGGAAACTATATTTGCGGAAGATACAATCGGTATCATGCAACCCCCCTGCTACCTCGGTCTATCCGATAATAACCGTAAGTTAAGAGAAATAGATGCTAGAACGAATCGTTTTAAAAATTCATTCTTTCCGCGAACGATACGCGACAATAACCTAATAAGGAAGAAGTTTAGATTCAACTGGTGTTTATACCCCCTGCCATACGCCGAAAAGCGGCTTGTTGGTTATTAATGTAGATGTAGAAATCATTTTTGATTCTATAAATGTTTTATGAAAATATTTTTCCGAATTTTTTTGGTATTGACAGGCATTATAACATTTTGGATGATATTTTTAGTAAAGTTTTTCCTCAGAGGTCTCTTTTGTTACGGTAAAGAAGTTTTATTTCGTGCTTAAGTTAAATCGGGAGCGGATGTGACAAAGAAAATGAAAGATTTTCTTATGCCACATCCGCTATTTTTTCCTATAAATTCTTCATTGAACTCACTTCCCCACAACTGCGATTCATTAATTTATTTTCCTCTCGTAATTCACATCCTTTCCTCAATCCGTATTCTCAAAATTTATGTCTTAATTCCTTTACTTTATTGCTCTCATTCGCAGAGTATTTCTCGCTTAATACCTGAGCAAGGATTTCTACATTTATTTAGTTTGTATACATTTGGATGTTTTATTCAACGTCATAATATTCGTACTCATTTCCTTATTACCGATTATATTGCTCATTCGACCATCGCCTCTTTGTAAAGAATTTACCGCTGGGTGCCGATGATTAAAAAAAAAGTTTACACCCATTTCCTGGAGCTCATTCATTGGTAAAGTTTTAACTTCATTTTCTGAATCCTCATTATATGGATAAAATTTCGTGAATAAAAATTAATTAATTTTTATTCAAGCAGAGTTTGTGTGTATCTTCTGGTGAAATGAAATCTCAACTTTTTATCTAGTAATATAAAATGGAATTTTAAAGATAAAATAGTGATGTTAAGCATAGGAACTGCTTCAATGATATTTCATTTATTTTATTATTAAACAATGGCAGAATTGTGATCAATACAGGTTACAAGGGATGCCAAGAAATGTTATGATTCAAAAAAATTATTGTGAAATGATAAATATATAATATATGCTTTTTTGTTACGTGAAGTTAAAATTTATATGCTTGAAAATCGTTAAAACCTACATATAAGATCACCCATAAAATACATCCAGCATTTTCATTATTAACATTAATCTATTATTATTCATTACTAACATTAATCTGAAAAACATTTTCGTTTCTTTTCATATAGCTCGATATATTTTCAAGGAACAGTAAATAATCTTTCCTTTTGTATTCCTTTTCCTCTTTTCCCACGAATATCTTGACTATACCTTTTATTTTTTCTACATGCCAACCTATTTTCCGTTATCATTTTAACAAACTGTTTCCGTATATTTTTGGCATCATTTATCACCCCTCGCCATCATTATTTTTAATGCTCGTTTATGTTTCTCAGCTACACAACTTTTCTGGCTCGTCGTTATGATGCCTTTCCGCCCATCTTCTCACGTTTCCCATGCTATTTTCCGTGCCTTGACTACTATCTTGTTTACTCTTTCTCTAGGTCTGCGTGTTTCTCGTTTCCTAGACCTTCTTTGCTGCATCTATTTTCACATGCTCTATCTTTTTATCTATCTCTTGCTCAGTTTTACAACTTAATCTCCGTTCCTTGATAGCTTCTTTTTCTTTACTAGTTCATCTTTCCATGGGAATATTTTAGACGCATACTTTCGCCCTTTTACGCTTAAGGAAACTTTTAAATTTTCAAAATAAGAAACATGTTATAAATAAAGTTTACACCATAATTTAGGCGGCAAGGGAAAGCATTAATCTATTATACAGATGCACTATAAGTTAATACTTAACATAATATTAATAAGGTTATTTTATCTAAATGTAACATGAAATCAAAGAACGTTTTTCTTAATCTTACATATTGCATTACTTCTGCAATAAACGTAAATATATGTTAAAATCTATGGTTAAACGTAGATTTATTACGTTTCAGTATATCACCTTAACTCAGGATCCGTAGCTTAAACATCGATTATTTAGAAGATTGAGCTTGGTAGTATTTGCTCTTTATTCGTTAAAATAGGTAAACGAAGATATTAGTTCCCAAATGATACTTTTGCTTACGGATTGTTTTGAAAAAAAACGAGAGAATGGCCCTTTTTGAGACCATGATAGTTAAATAGCTTAAGGATCCTTCAGTCACCTTCTTTGCACTTTGTGGTTCCATTTTTTCCTAATTTCTCTCCTTGGAAGATTACATATTTTATTTATTTGATTGCGTAGGTATATTTTTCCATCAAAGGGTTTTATTCTACCTCCTTCTTTCCTTCATTCCTTTGTTCCCCTATATCCTCACTTTCTAATCTCTCTTTTCGCCCATCTTCTCCCCCCTATTTACATCTGATCCACCAATCGGAACACTTCTATCTTCCTCAGAAAACAGAGAGCGGATTCTTTCTGCTTTGAGTTCAGACGCCCTATCTCCCCAATTACAGCTGACCATAAAACCAACACAGCGTACCAATATCGTAGGAGGAGCTAAACATCTTTGTCTTTAGAGATTTATAAACATGTCCTTCCGTAAATGACAAACATCTCTCAGAAAAAATGACGGTTTGGATTGTTATTTTCCTTTAACTTTCCTTTGTTCTCGCTCATTCGGAAAACTTCTCCGGCGTTGCCGTTTTTGGTGCCGGTTAAATACAAGGCGTGGTGAACGCCTTTACGTAATAAAAGTTAACGATCGCATGACCATTAGAAAATGTTCCATTAACAAGATGTGTGTTGGAATTGCGCGTCCTCAGCGGTTACACCTATGCCCATATACCTAATAGGTATATGGGCATAGAACGTTGGTGGACATCTGCATCAATTCCGCATCATCTATGAGAATGATGCTCGTAATCCTCCATTGAAGAGAGATCATTCATTCAGCTGTGGTTTCCCAATGCTAAGAGTGTTGCTTGGGCGTAATGATGGTGCTTGACCTATCAATTTTTCATTGTGCATTTATCCAAAGCAACTCGCCAGATATCTGACGTATATTGCATTCGTAACTTTCTCTACAGCGTTTATATATGGATGATCAAAGAAGGAGGCGTTTTTCTTTTGTTAAAGAGATTAGGTTACCAAAAGGACATCTTTCCTAACTATTTATAAGCCCTGAGGTATAATTTTCATGAGCCTTTCATGGCAAAGATGGTAAAGCGTTCAACCTAGAGTAAAGCAGTTATAGGTTCTATGTCCCAGTTAAGTTCATTTTTCAATCACTCTGGAATTGGTAGATATGAGAATCAGGTATAAAGATAAATTGGAACACGGCTGTTAATGAATTAGAGGTTTAAAAATCTCAAAAAGCCGTCTTTGTCGGCGTTCCTCCTCTTACTTCCCGGAAAGTAAGAGGAGGAACGCCGACAAAGACGGCTTTTTGAGATTTTTAAACCTCTAATTAATGAGATTCAGGGAAGAATTCTTGTTGAATAATTAGTGCGAAGCTTCAAAATACAGAGATATCTATAATTATCAAAATAAAGAAAGAGAAGAAAGAAATGCTTATTAGTGAAAGTGAATTTTTTAGAAAATTTCTCAATAACTTGAAGCTGTCCCATTGCATGAAATGAGGCTCAAAATATCCAACGGCATTACGATCCGTAGAATGGCTGGAGCAGCAGTTTGGAAATATCAAAACGATGGGGGATTAAAATATACCCCATAATGGTAACACCTCCCATATCTCTATTACTAAATTCAACTTTTCCTAGCAGAACTTGTCCACAGCGTGGAAGCCCAAGTGCCATGAGCTCTCTTGGTACTTGCACTTTGAAAATTTGCGTACAAGAGATGAATCGTTTAAGAAGCTTCTACTATAATTTGAGACATCCTTTGTCACGCGGGTAATTAAGTATTTCTCTAAGATCAACAGACAGTCGAGAGGCAGCCTTTCATCCTAACTCCCCCTATCCGCTACTCCCCGATGAAAATCGCTTTCGGATGGAGATTTTGAAATGTATAGCTGCTGTCATGCTATCCTCATAGCCGCTCGTTTGTCACGGGGAGTGCCATTTCTCATGTAGGAATGACCTGTCCCAACGGTCATGTGACTCCGTGCCCACGAGGGAAGCCTCCAACTGAAATTCAGGTGGGCCTCTATAAATACTCTGCGGGACCCTCTTCAAGATGAACGAGGTCGAGTCCTTAATCTGAAATAAATAGGCTCGTGACTAACAGTTTTCTTTATGTCTTTCGCTCCCTAATATTTCCTTATGCCTTAACTGGAGTCCTCGTGAAATTCGCAATTGTGGATTTATGTTAGGCTGGGTTTTGTCTCTTTTTAGGTAAGTGTTCCTTCCTCTCTTTCCCTCTTTCTTGATTATCTTCCCGCACTACCTTAAAATGGAAAACTTTGAGTTATTAGTTTTGCCACTGGATGAGAAATTGAAAAATTGAATTATGCATTATTGATTTTCAATTATTTTGAAAAGCAGAGTATCTGTGAGGCTCACTAAAATGTTCGACAAACGACTAGATTGGGCTGTGTTAGCCCTCAATTGTTACTATTTAAAAATTGAATTATTTAATAGATATTGCAATGAATAAGTAATTTGCCTTTTCTTATATTGATTTTAAATTAAGAACTGGACTTTATCTTCAGCTGCAGAATAAAATAAAATAATTCTTCCTACAAATTCTTATATGCATGCAGCAGTGGCGCTGCGAGGGAGGGGGGGGTTTTAGGGGTTCAAACCCCCCCCAAGATTCAAGTCCTTTGACTAGCTCTAAACTTTTTTTTCCTGCTGAAGAGTACAAAACCCCAATCATCACGCAAGTCTTAGAGATACACTGCTATTCCCGTGTTTGCTTGATAAATTCAGCGAAAGCTTCGCATGATATGGCTCCGATTTCAGCTAAGGTGATGTTTTCGGTAGCAGAGCAGGCCTAGAGCCGACATCGATATCAATGAGGTACGAGTGTTTTGCACTTAATGTTCAAGGCGTGCACTTCTTAAGCCTATCCTTAAGTTAGATGACACCGATGACACACACCATAAGATAAGATGCCCATGAGAAAAATTCGAAAGTACTGATTCGTTAACTCCTCGCAACAGTACTAGGGAACATTCGAGAACTAATTCGAAAGTTACACCCTGAAAACAGAGATTAAGATTACATTTACGAGACAAACAGATTGATAAAACGCTCAGTTAGATCTTCTGCATGTGACAGTTTTTAGGGTGCGAATGCAAAGCTAGGCTCATGAGTAGTGTTTTTGAGAAATTCAAAGTGGAAGGAGGGTTTAGTTTGGATTTCATAAGGTACAGATGCACATCCGAAATATTTTTTCACAGGCTGCGAATAGCTCAAGGCCTCTATTGGAAAAAGTTAATGGTTATGTTATTTTTTGTGAAATGACCATAAATAGATACGTAAATTGAGATTGTCTTATTTTAGGGGTGTTATTGGAGGGCAAATCTCAAGATGAGTTTAGCGACAATTCCAAAGGTTAAAGTATCCTATGGTTCCTTTATTAAGCATTCTGGACGCAAAAAAGTCTGTACAGTAGACTCTTCATTACTCGGGCTGATATAAAATATACTGATCCTTATTTTATGATTACTTGTTAATTTGCTGTATGCTTACGAAAATAATTCGGCAACAGAATTTATGTAGATATTTGAAGAAGTGTTGGAGAAGTACAATATATCACTAAAAAATAATTTTCGATTATATTATTAATTGTATACCATTTTGGAAACAAATCAGTCAGCTGAAAGGTATTGTGTGCGTAAGGTACGTACAGATTTATCGGAACAGTGACTTGATGGCTTGAAATAAATTTGATTAACTGTTAAAACTGTGGCTTAATCCTTTAGCTTCCTTTTAGGGGCAGGCAATTTTTTCTCTGGTAATAAAATCCAACGAATCTCATGACTTATCCGGTCAACCACGTGAACATGCAATGCCCCTTCAAAATTTCAATTCAAGGAAAATTTTTGTTTTCTTTGAACACAATGCGTAAGACTGGGTTTGCGTCAGCTCTCTGCTGGTTATACAACCTAACTATGAATTCTCTAAATAATTGTAAGTTGACGACTTCATTTTTTTCACCTTGGTATGTAACTTTAATTCTGCAAATTTAATTATAATATCAACTACATATAATCAAAATTATACTGTATTTTTTAATGTAGCTAAATTTTTAATTTTCTGTTTGTGACGCATTCAATTGAATACTTAGCTAATACATAAATAACAAAAGCAGAGTTAATTCTAAGCCTACCAGAAAATTCTGATATAAATGGTTTTTTAACAAAGCGAAACTATCTGATATCAATGATTTTTTGTTTCTTAGGAGAGGAGTTAATTTTAAAAACAAGGGATGAAGTCACTCCTAAGAAACCTGCTGGTGATGTAGTCTAATAACGAAAGATATTCAAATCAGCATGGGCGCGCCAATGTGGGTATCTAATGAGTGGATATTACGTTTTATGTCGCTTGCCAAATAATTGTTACTAATTTTTTCCTTCTCACGCTTCGCAACCTCTTGGAAGAAAGAACTCTCAAAGAATCGGGAAGCATCTACAACACTATAAAACTTCAACATAGAAAAAAATGACTTTTAAATAGATACTGTATGTATCCAAACTAAAATTCCAAACAACACTTATGATAAGTTTCCTATAATTCGGTTATGTAAACTACTATCTTGGAAAGATTAATAATTTGGCCATACAAGCGTTAAACTCCTCTAGTTTTCAATACATTAATTTTTTTGAAGGAATTGACATATTTGTAGTAAGTAACGAGCATGAATATACTAGCCCCTGTATGTTAGGCATTTTTCGTTTCCTTCGACCCCCCCATTGGCAAATCCTGGCTGCGCCACTGGCATGCAGTATGAAACACTGCAAAAGTCTGTATTGATAATATTTTATACTTGATATTTTTTATTGCAACTGATGGTTCTGTATTATACTTAATAGATGATATTACTGAGCCTTCTGAAGAGAGATGTTTTCAAAATAACTACAAAAAAAGTCTTTAAACTTTGCATTCCTTCCAGCTTTTAGATGTGCTACTAAAACTATTTTGTATTTGGTCTAGGCCTCTAGCCATCAAATTTGAAAATTAAATATTTTTCTGATTTTTATTGAAAAACTTGTTTAGATCATTTAACTTTGTTATTATCTTTACTTTCTATCATCGCTGGCAATCATTGCGTATCAGATACTCGATCTCTATGATCAGTGAGCCGTCAGTTATCAGAATTAAGATGTAATCTTTTGTTTTTTGATGATTATAGATGTGGAAAATATTGCTATAACTGTGTTCTGTCAAATTAAATTCTCTCGTGTACTCAGTTGAGATATTAATTTTCTAAAGTGTTTTTACGTAGAATTTGTCAATCTGAATTTATATTGAAGTATTTGGCTGTTCCCTGTTTTAATCAATAGCGTCACTACGAGTATAATTTGCTGAAAATGTTTTTCTAGAGACAAACTTTCTTCCGCAAGAATATTTGATTCGTCCAACCACGATACCGATGCAGCTCCTCCACTCTTTAATTTTCATCGCTGTGATTGTATGTTTGCAGTCAAATCTCTTCTGCTCCATCCCCGAAACAGAAGCTCATGAATATTCCAAACTGCGGTCATTCTTCTTCCGATTCTTATCCATGTGGAGTCTATTCTCTAGCTCCATTCCTAGGTTCCGCTGTTGGAGTTAAAATCATAAATATTCACCATTCTCTTTCCTTACGGCTCTCTTACAAATTTCTCAATCTAAGAAATGGAATTTAATTCTTGAATTTGGTTTAAGTTCTTGAGCGAACATTTCAATCCTTTCGGGCTTATACGACTTTGGTAAGAAATACCAAGTTTTACTTGAGATTCATCACTAGCAGAAGATACGCAATTTATCCAATGATATTCTTTCTTTTGTACATACTTGAAGAACTCTACGAAGGATTAATGAATAACGAATAAAGCCGAATGAAAAAAGGTGCCCGCAAATTCTTTCCCATCTTACTCAAAATTCAATACTTTATACCGCACAAACTTTTCCAATGAAAATAGCAGTAAAA
Source organism: Sympetrum striolatum (assembly GCA_947579665.1). Classification (NCBI taxonomy): domain Eukaryota; kingdom Metazoa; phylum Arthropoda; class Insecta; order Odonata; family Libellulidae; genus Sympetrum; species Sympetrum striolatum. Next base: position 17,689,477 of record OX388347.1, on the reverse strand, counting down.
AATACAAAAATCGTTCCTTCAGATAAAATAGGTTTTAGCATTGTGCAAATTTATGATCAGTTTCTTCTGAAATACCGCATTAAATTCATTCATGCAGTAAGCTATCGTGTAATCAGAAGACTCCATATATGCAAAAGATGCATCATGAACTCTAGTTTTCAATAAAATGAATACTTTGTTCTCTTAGCCATCAGTTACTGTTTATCTGGAGAGTTAATGGCCATAAATTCTTTTCTCATAAAATTCGAATTATATTTTTTACTTATTGAATGAAAGTCTCTAATCATTCGCATGTAGTGTAGAAGTCTAACGAATAATTCAAGAAGATCAAAAAAATAGTTTAAATGTTTCCAATTAATCTTTGATGTGTACAAGATTTGTCTATGTCTATGTCTATGTAAGAACCCTGCAAACCGCCTTTCGGCGTGTGACAGGGGGTGCAAGCACCTTGACTCTATTTTCCTAAACGGTTGCTTTCGCGTATACTTCGCGCAAAAAATGAATTTTTGAAACGATTCGCTCTTGCATCTATTTCCCTAATCTTTCGGGCAGTATCAGAACGATCCATATAACAGGGGGCATTATATCGGTTACATCACCTGAAAACGTAATTTCTCTGAACTTATTTAATAAATTTATCCTTTGAATTTTCTTCTATCTTCTAATGATTCCCATCCCGCGTCCTGTAACATCTGAGTGACACTCGCTGTTTTATCGTAGCAATTCTTTACCAATCATATCGCCTTTCGTTGTACTTTTTCTAAATCCCGAATATGATACTCAAGGTGAGGCCTTACTAACGTTAAGTAATATCGCTCGCAAACTTTTTCTTTGCTCCTACCGACTATTCTTTTAACGAAGCCGACTTCCGACTAGATTTGAATTTCTTCTGCCGCAGTTATACAAAATCTTACGAGGAAATAATAAAAATTAGGTCAGAAACACGAGAATTAAATTGAAACTCAGAGAAATTACTGTGTACCTTACGTTGGTGTGATATCATTTAAAACTGTTTAATTACTTTTGAATTAGAATGCTCTATTTACGCACCATTTCGAGTAAAAAGGTCGAGCTTCACGCCAAAAATTTTGTCTCCTCCATATCTCCCTCATTTCCTCGTCTTCGTCTCTCTCTGCCACTCCCACTCATCTCTTTCCTCCGTTCCATTTTCGAGTAGTCGCCCGTGTTCCCCTCTTTCCTTCATTTACACAATGGCCGGAAGTTACGTCCTAGACTAGCGTCATTTGTCAGCACTCGTTTGTTTTATTGTGCCACGCCGTCTAGCGGCATTTATTTGCATCTGTCACCAAAAAACTACAAAAACGAGGAAATCGGATGTATATATTTGATTGGAGGACTGAGATCGTTGCGTTGGTAAATAAAACTATATAACGGATGCGACCGAGAACCGGAAGGCAAAGAATGCGTACAAATGGATGCGATTTCGAATACCATGAGCAGTTATAAATGGAGCCAAATGTTGCCTTATATGGGAACGGTATTTGATTTTGGGAAATAATTTATTGACTCCTGGTTGCTCTTATCATATCAGATTTGTCTGGATTACGAAGAAATTAGTGAAGCAATGGGCTTCCATATATTGGGATAGCAATGATCAGTTAATATAGAGCTCATATCTATAAATATGTCAAAAGAATGAATTAGTTTTAGCTCTGGAGTTGATTTATCTAAAATTTTATTTCAGCCCTCTTATTTTATCTTAAATGTCGAGATGTGTGAGATAGTCGAACCAGTAACCATCTCTTTAAGATGTTTACATAAGTTCAAGTATAATTTATTTATTTATTCAACGGGGTGTACCCTTTTGTTACAAAAAATGTCACAGCACCAATATCACATAGCAGAATTTAAAAGTATAAAATACAATAAACAATAGGATTTTATAAGTACAAAATATGGAAATTAATATCACAAATTATTCGATTTTAAGTATAAATATCACTATCATCATTATAAATAATAAAATTTACGTAATAAAATTTATATATAAAATAATAGCACTTATTCATCATAACAACACATTTTATCGGTTAAATATTAATTACAATCTCAACGTCTTCAAATTAGGCTCTAAAAAGAGAAATTTATCTGATAAGTTTTAAGGTATTCCATTTTTTATTTCGTGATTTTTATCTGGAATACAAGGCAGTATCTGGATACGAACTATACCTTAGGGACTACAGAAGGAACAGCTAGAGAGTTGAAGTTTATGAACAGCTTTGGCATATCATACATATGATGCAATATTTCACATATAATTGTACAGTTTGAAACGTAGGGATGAAATTACAATTTATATAAATAAAAAGGTATAAATTAATTTGATGAACGAAATAAAGACGTTTTACATAGCTCGAGGACGTGTGAATCTTTAAATCCAAAGCAAAAAAGTGAAAAATAGCGTTTGAATACCTGCCCGGAAAGTGGGAGAACTGGGTTCGAATTCCAGTAATATCGTTATTATTCACTTCTGTTTAGCTTAAGGTAAAAGTGTAAAATGACCTTGTAAATACATGAAATTTATAATATACGTTAGGATGTAGCTGACTTAAAAAGAAAAAAACTTTTTCTCGATCCATCAAGATTGGTAGGCAAATTAAATTCCTTGGATGAAATATTTACGTAAATTTTATTCTATTTATCGAAGGCAACTGTCGACGACAAACTCATCATACAAGGAGATATCAATCAGGAGTTATTCCAAGATGTTGGCGCCGATTTCGAGAAACTGTAACAGCTTCCGGTCACATCAAACCTTTTCGAGCACATCGACAGCTTCCACTATCTCAGCGGAGATCTAACACATCCATTATGTCCCATAGTTTTATCTTGTCACGTTTGGTGGAGCGCGTCCATAAGATCTGTGGCGTGACGCGCATATGGGATTGCGTAAGAATCTGAAACGGACTCGGCATGTTAAGGCGCTTGACAAGTAATTAACGTCCACTCATTGAAAGATCAGAGGCGCATTCTGCCATTACCGGCCATAGGGAGATGAGATTATCCCCTTGAAAGGATTGGTGTTTGTCCTCCAAGTGGGGGTTTTAGCGGTCATTCACTCCAGATTGGGGGGGTCCAAGCACCATACCGTCCAACCGTATCAGCAACAATTTAGTTCGCAGGCCGTAAATTAAACTAACTTCGTTGTATTTCAATAGTAATAATTAATTCAAAATTTTATAACTGCTTTCTTTCGATTGCATTCAAAATGGGTTTCGTTTTTCCAAATATGGGGTAAATTCGACCAAAAATTTCCTTTTTTCACTTGTAAAATTTGATAAACTGAATTTTGAAGATATTTCTGAAGACAGATATAATAATTAATTAATTAAGAAACTTTTCAAAAATTTCTGTACCAGAAGATGCTACTCCGGTAGCGAAACCGGTCGTCAGTAAAGTGTGGAAAATTACATTGTTTTTCTTCATTATCTAGATAGAATTAGCTATGTGCCTCACTCAACCGTTTAAAAATTATGCGAGATTTATAGTGAGAGTCGGTTCTAGGTTATGGGGTATGAAATTACGAGTATATATGCTATTCCCCCTTCTATTTTTCCTCGCAAATATTGTATCAATATAGTATTTTTATAAATATAAAATAATCAGTATTAATATAAAATATATATAGTGTGCACAAATAACACGAGCATTATTATCCTTTGCTTACCTCGCTTTACTGAAATTTTATGTTTGTCCTGTATTCTTTTTTGGGTTAACTTAAAACACAATAAATAGACCGACCATGTGGGCTCGTGGGCTAAACTTTCCTGCTTCACAGAAATGTTTTTAAAATTTAACTTTAACTTGGTGCTCCTGGATAGTCATGTGGACAGCGCGTTTGCCTTTGGTGAAAGCGGTCCCGGGTTCGATTCCCGGTGGGAGCCAATGTGCGAAATGACCTAAGCTGTCGTTCGTTAACAATACTACTACTACTACTACTTTAACTCGGTCAGTCGGAAAAATTTAACTTTAACTCGGGAAGAGATTTTGTTATGAATGTTCGCTTAAAAGTTCAAGCTATATAGAGTAAGAGTATTTGACTCCTTGAATAAGTTTACTGTCTTGCCGTGTTTGTAACTGATGGTGAAAAATGATTGCTATGCAAATGGTGAACTTGCAATTGTTTCTCAAGCTTCGTTATATAAGATGAGAGGAAAAACCTCATCTTGGTGCTAGTCACGTCTTACGATTGCATTTTATGTTTTATATTGAGCATTTCTGTTGGAGAGATACGCCTGATATCGTATCGTAATATTTGATATCTGTAATATTTAATATCTCTTTACCTTTGGGTTCATTAGTACCCATAACTCGTCATGAAAAATGTCAATAATGATTTGGAATTAGGATTTTGGTAAAATATTATAAAAATACCCTCAAATTATTTTTTTTTTAGTATTATAAAATTACGCATTTTAGAAATAGATCCTTAAAAGGACAACTAGAGCGCAACAAATTTGAAGATAAGAAATTTTACGTAAAAGAAGAAAATCTGGAACACGGCTGTTAAAGAATTAGTGGCGGCTATTGGAGATTTAAAACCTATAATAAGAAATTTGATGACAAATATTCCTAATCATATCTGCGTAAATCCTTTAAAGAATACGAAATACTGAATTATTGGATCATATTCTGAATAAACTGTATACTTAGAGTATTCACCCTTTACTACGTGGGTTTACATTCTTAACAGGAGAAAATTTGCTTCTTTGAATTCCTTAAATCCGATTGAAGATTTATTTTAGGATTTCCTTTCTGTGTCTCTATTTTCATCTCCCCATAATCATCTACAATAAGATATTGCAAACAGGGAAAGTCTTCGTGTATATTAAAATAAAAGAGGGATTAAATATTTCGGAGTTGTATTTATTTATCTTTAAGATTGAAAGAGTATTTACTGCATACCCCCTGCCTGCATGCATACAGTTGGCACCAAGCGATACATTCAAATGTAGAATGATCGGAGTGAATCATTTATTTCCTGCGGATTCTGATTTGATTTTGGACTCAGTCCGAAATTTTCTCACCAGCCTCCATGACAGCATCCGGCATGCGAAGCGTTTTATTTCGTTAAGAGCTGAACGTCAAGTGATGCAAACCTGTGACTGATAACAGAAAGGCTTATAGGGTATACGATGTGCTTTACTACAAACTTGAGACACAGTTTAGAGGATCCTATCAAATGCTTGGCATTTTTTAGCCACAAGCAGCAATTATCCTGTAATCCTATTTTCGGAGCTCTTCCGCAAAAGAGAACTTTGATGTCGTCGTCTTTAATGTTTTTTTCCAAATATTTATTTTGTCGTTTCCCAGAAACAAGATCGAGGACCTATCTCTGTCTTGAAGTCCTCCATTTAATTTCGCGTCCAACAGCTGAATTGGTCTTTTTCCATTTGCTTACCATAAACTCCTTACGATTCCTCTGGATTTTGTTAGCGTCTTTCCTTCTCCAAATGGAGGGTCTGAGAGAGAGAAAAAAAAGGAAAACCCGCCTCTTGGATCGCTTCCAAGGAAACTTAAAGCTGTCAGCAAAGAGAAACCAGAAAAGTCTCGAAAACTAATGTAAACCGATTCTTGTCTCCTATTTGTACCTTTTTGAGGCTTGGAATGTTTTCCACTCAAATAAACTCTAAATAATACACATACTGAGATCGGTAGGTTGATGTTTAGCTTCGAACGTCAGGGATCTTATCTTTTGATGATCTCCTGATGTCTAATCTATAGAGAAATCTCAGATTCGAATGCAATATGTATTCCTGAGAATTGAATCTGAATCGTCAACTTTACCTCTGCAAAGGCGTGATTTGAATCACTATTCGGTTGTAATTTAGTCGACTATACTGAAAAAGCTTAAGAATTTGACAGCGGTTAATAAATAATTTCCTATTTGTAAAGGCAGGATTTAAATAATGATACAGTTGCTGTATAGCTGACCATTCCGAGAAATCTTAATCATTTCACTGATGCTAACCCGTAAATTATATACTTCAACTTCAGTTCAGTTCTCTATGAAATAAATCTTGAAGAAATATCGTAGATACTTCGGGAAGAAATCCTATGGAGGGAAAGACCTGATTATCTTTCCTGTCTCAGATTTAATTACATTTTAGTAGCGCAGTTTTTAGGTATGGATAAGTCTATGGTTGGAATACCGTCATAGAAAGCAGAATATCTGGGTTCGAGTCCTAGTCACATCACTACTTTTCGCTTCTACTTTTCCTCATGCCAATAATTCTCAGTTTCACTCTCCATTTGTATCTCCTTTGGGATTTAAATGACATATTTCTGCGTTATAATACAACTTTCTATGAAAGACCAGTTATTATCTGTTTGAAATAACACGAAAATATTTTATCTCGATAATTCATACGACTCTTTGATTACAAAGATGCCATTCACATGAATAGTATGAAAAAGAAAATAATCAGCTTTTTCTGTAAGTATAGATTCATTCCTGTCAGTTAACCTTGTCCGCTTAAGTCGCTAAGACGACAGGTCACTTAATATGCTTTTCTTTCTAATAGAGATTTCGATAATCGAATTAAATTATTCATGGGATAAATCTTAAATTTTATTAAAAATACACTTTTGCAACGATGTTTTATCTAGGTATAACCTGTTGCGTACCCTGAGGGCGTAGTAAAACCTTCCCGAGATAATTCTATTTCTCAGAGAGGATTACATCTGATGGACACCACTTTCAATGGCATTTCCTTGAGATCCGACGATCTAGAAGGATGTCAGCGACTCTCTAGCGTCTGGGACTCGCGCCAGAATCGGAAGATCCAAGAAAATTCTGCAGCCGATACGTGATGCAATTCCAAGAGACGTTATCGGCATAACCTGAATTTTTCTTCCGTTTCCTGCATTCTGGTTAAGGAATAATCTCATATATCTTTGCGAATGTATTATTAACAACGATAAATATTATGCCATGTAAGTTAAGTTATTTAGGATATAAAAAAGAAAAGAAACGGATGGGTGAGATTCGCTTGAGTATAGAGTAAATTACCAACGGAAACTATTGGAAAAATTCATTGGCACAGATTACATCGATAAGATAGGTGATTCTGTTATTTATGGCTAAAACTTTAACTAAATCTGAAAAGACAGAAAAGCATTATGAGAAAATAATCACCAGGAAGGATAATTACTTCTAATTGTTCTTTTTCCGCGGAGCATTAGAGAAGCTAGTCGACTAGATTTAGATACGATATTGATGTTTATACATCACCTGCCACACACCATTGGTGGCTTGCAGAGTCAATGTCTGATCAAAATCTACCCGACAGATGAAGAATTGCCTTATGTATACCTTCAATTTGGATATAATCTTAGCACCATCAATAGTATTCCTTCTTCTTGAATTTCAGTTAAGCGAGTGTTTCACCGGTGTTTCATATGGTACAGAACTATTACTCTTCAAATGTTTGTGTATAGAGAAATAATAAAAAGAAACGAAAAAATCAATGCCTCAGAATGCTTCCGTTCTTTTCGAAGTATCAAATACTTCCCGAAATTACTGTAGAATATTCATGATATATTAGGAAACTGACTGGTTATTTCATGATTATTAAATTTCTGAAATCTTGCGGGCCAAAGCATTTTATAATCCTGCATATATATTCGATGAATATCATCAAAAGTAACTTGTGTTGTAGCCGTTCAAAAAAGAAGGATTACTCCATCTACGGATTATAAATTTTAGTAAATCTTCCAAGTATATTCTAAAATGTATTATATTCATTAAAAATCATTATCATGTTAATCATGATCATTATAAAAATATTTAATATTTAATGATATCATTTAAAAAAATATATAATTTTTCCACTAAATAAAAAAGTTAGAAATACCATTACAATAAACAAGTTCCTTAAGAGTTTTCTATTTTATTTAAGGAAATGGTTTAAATCCCTTTCATTTACGCAAGCATTGATAATAATAAAAGGACGGGTGGTAATATCAACGTGATGTTGAGTGAATTGGATTTTCTCCTTCGATAGGAGTGTGTCCATCCAATATATTATTGACTCGACGAGTCCATTCTCACTTTCGTTTGACTGCTTCTTGGCCGACAAACAAATTCGTGAGAGCCAAGTGGAATATCTTTCGGATGGCCGAACTCATAGTAGAAAAAATCTCTGAGAGTGAAAAGTTCCGAGGAAACTGCCAAATGGAAACAAAGGGAGCCGTTTACTTGTTGCCAACTCTCTAACCGAGAACAAAATGTGATAAACTGCTCTGCGTGTTTAGATTTGGAAGGTTTTTTTCGTGTCAAACAAAAACCCACTCCGGTAGAAGTTTATCTATTCGCCCAAATTGATTGCTAAACAAATACTATTCACGCCTTTTCTTCTATTTTATACTTTTCCAGTATTCGAAAGAGACAGTGTTTTCAAATGGACATGTATGGATATTTAGTTCTTTTCATTGGCCGTATAGAGTGAATTATTTGATTTTAAATAGAAATCATCGCTAATAAGCATTTTATCAATTCACGTATTCCTTCCTTGGTAGCGGCCAGTTTCCTCTTTCATATTTTTTTAAATGGTTAGAATGTAAGCCAACTGCTATAAACCGCTAGAAATGTAAGATAACGATTAATAATAGGGATGAAACAAACTAAGACAATAGATCTATGTGGCGTTTTTAAGTTCACCATATAATGCACGTTATAATAGCATATACAGTGGTACCTTGGTTAATGACGCTAATCCGTCCCAGGATAATCGTCGTTAACCAAAACCGTCGTTATCCAAGGCGCGATTTTCTACTGGTATAATGATGGTAATGGATTACCGTATTTCCCGGCGTCGAGGACGCACCCCAGTTATTGGAAGCAAAACTTATAATATTTACCGATTTAACTCCGGTGAGACAACATCTGCCTATGTGAATTAGCTACAATTTAGCATTGATCTATTTTTAATATTCTCCGCTAGCTGCTATTCAGTTTTTTTTATGATGTAACATCCTATCGTACACCAAATATTAGTTTATAATGTAGTGATTATAAATAGACGTGCTGAAACACGTGAAACTCAGGAAAGACCAATCGACGAGGCGTCGTAAGCCAAATCCTACGTCGTTACCCAAGATATATTTTGGTTACAGCAACTCGTCGTTAACCAAGTCCGTCGTTAACTAAGGCCGTCGTTAACCAAGGTACCACTGTACTATATACTCACATATACAAATTTATACATATATAGTAAGAATATACCTTGTATGATTTAGTAGAAAATAATGGAAATATAATGCTTGTTATTGCTATAATGTTTACCCAAGAATTTACAGCTTTGAATAACGTTTTCGCAGTTACATAAGTGTTGGCTCTCACTATGACTAACTAGTTAAAACTAAAAATGAATATCAAAGAGGTAGTCGTTAAGCTGATTTATCTTGAAGTCAGGGTAGTAATTCAGGAAATCGTATCCCCAGAATTGATTTTCTTAATTTAATTTACTTCATATCTGAATATGTCATAATCAGCACGAAACGTTTGTCATACACCTTGCGTTATAATAGTGGAGCCATCCATTTTATCGGGCTTACTGCATCGCATCATAGAGCTGAAGAAACACTTTCGCCATTATTTCGATATATTTCAAAACATAAGATTACATTCACAATTATATAGCAACAGACTCATGTTTCATAACAGGAAAATAGCCATTAGAAAATTTGTTATTGACAATACTGTTGGTAGTTGCAGATTATAATAATGGATTATAAATGCTGGATGTACCTTATTATCCTTTCCACAATTTCATTGTATAGCTAAAGACTAATGATTCCAAAGGAGAATAATATCATTATCCGAGTAATAAATTACCTTGGATGGCTCCAATGAATCTCCATTTAGTCTTGCTCTTCCACGGAATATCCAAGAGAGATTCCGTCGCATTTGATTTCGCACGTGTAGCCTTCCGAAGGGGATTCCCATATATCTTCCCATCTTGATTGCTGCGACAATCGTTTCTTCTAGCGGCACGTGGAGAGGAAGTGAGTGATACTCTGGGACGGAAGTGGTCCCTTTAAGAATTGAGGGAATAAGGGTTGAAAGTGGTGTTTTTTTATCAGGAAGGTCTTCTCCTTCAAGGAAGAGAAAAAACCTATATAGGCATGAAATAGGGGATCGCGATATCCGACAAGTTGGAGAACATCCTCGGTGAGAGAGAGATATTTCCCATTGAGTGCGGGTGAGTTAGTGGCGGTGGGGGAGAAATGCTTTGTCGAACCATCTGAGAGCGCCGTGGCGCCACATCCACTGTCTACGTGGGGATCGTCTTTTTTCCGAGTCCAGGAATCACACGTGTAGCGTCAGATATCCATCCCGTGCCAATGCTTTTCCTTTCGGTTGAAATTATGATTCCTCTCATTCACTCTCTTGACTGATTCTTTTAATAGATATGGGATAAAAATTCGTATTTCGTGACATTGGCAAGTTCGTGATAAATCTTCAAACATCCGTCACTCATTTTACAGCGAAATAAAATAAATGGAGTTTTCTATATGGAGAAGTGAATGCAAATTATCACGATCACGAAATTGCGAATGCTTACCCTATCATATAAAAGTAACATTTTTCTGAATTTAAATGAGTATATTATATTGATCTATAATGGTATATTTTAATAATAAATATTTACATCCTCATTGATGTCCAGCGAGTCCCTGATCCTTGACAGTGATGTGACGAATGAAAGAAATATTATTATTTATTATGACATATTAAAATATGATTATAATATACTCAAATTACATTTATAGTTTTAATATTAGAAAAACCTTCCATGTTATGATTCTGTATAAAATTATGTTTGTGTGATACTAAAGCGATTATCTCAACAAAATATCAAGAATCGAATTAATATTATACATCAACATAACAAAAGTCTAAGTTATAAATACATCAAAATTTTATGTAGATAATGTAAATTTGTAAACTATGCGGAATACCCTTCGTATCCTCTTCTTATTCGTATTTCTCTTTGAATAACTTATCATCGTATAATCATTTTCCTTTGGAAGAGATCATGCTATCATAGAGGAGAATTTCATTCCTACTACAAGTATTACGCCTAGCAGAATTTATCAAGGCTGCAATTCATCATTTGTCTTCATTACTGTGAAGATGATATATTTCATTATACAAGAAGGTAGGCGGTGACAGTCTTAATAAGGCAAAACGAGATTTCCGTATGCAATTGCATTGACGTACCCTTACCTTAAAGCAAAATTTTATCTAAAAGGAAGAATATATTTAAAATATCATCTATTGGAACGGAATTACATTCATTAGTAGATTATTTGTAAAGCTCAGAAGAAGAATCCGAAGAAACCGTTGAGTGACTCCGAAAAAAAAAATTAAAACGCTGTAAGGGTAAAATTCACCAGTGGTATATCCGTGTCCCATGGCGTTATAAGTTTTGAGAAGTACGGCAGATTAGTAATTTTGGCCATTTTCCTCGATTAGGAATAGACCGTTGTTTAACGCAGAGGAATTTTACTTATTCAGCTGTGGTGAGTTTCCTATGGAAATGGATTGGTTTCGATGGTAGACCTGTCTTCGAATATGCCAACATATGCCCCTTTCATCATCCTTTCGTTCATTCATCTTTGTTTTTCCCTTATATATTTCGAAGAAGTGACCGTAATGGCAGGAAAATAAGGAGCGGAAAAGAGAGGGTGGATAACAAATGAAATACGACTTTTTCCTCATAAGAAAAACTTCGCCCCTCTACGTTTCTTCCCCGCTTTTCTCTCGGAAGATATTTATTTTCTATTTTCTCCCCTTTACTTCGCTACCGTAAGGGAATCCTGCTTTCCGATCTTTATCATCTTTATTTCCAATTTTTTTAGCTCTAACATTCTATATCGGCGCATTTAGATTGAATATCGCCCCATAAAATGATAGCAATAGATGACCTCTCAAAATTGACTTCGGGATGCCCCAAGTATATCATATTGATTCCCTATTCAATTGGAGTTAAGAGCATTAAAGAAATTCACGGCAGTTAGATATTTGCTGTCATGATAAGATATCTCGTAAATAATATTGAAGTGAGATTTGGTGTTCAAAATGGTCTACGATGAATTTTTTACTAAATAGCAGTAATCCAATGATAAACGGAAAGGAAAGAGTTTGGTATAAATACATCAAAACGTAATCCGCAGAAAGTATTTTGCCTAAGATATAAAATTCAGGTAATGTTTCCGACATTTTTATGGGGAGAAACGTGAAACTCTTAAGCACGGGTTGATATTTCATTCAGAAACAGATAAGTATATTGAAAAAATGTTAAAATACTATAATATTCGCAAAATAGCTACTCAGAAATAACGTTTAGTGGTAATTTATTTGTTGATAGTGGTGGAAAGGTTAGATTCAACGAAAAGAGCCACGCAGTCTATATCTGACATTGGGATAATGTGGCATTAATGACTGAGAAAATTGATCCGATCTTTCGATTCTTAAGTTCATGGAAACGTTTTACTTCGCTTATTCTCGAAATGCTTTAACTGAAACGTTTGTGAATAGCTCGCGAAGTACTAAAGGCGCAATATGGGAACTACGGCTGTACCTCGGGTCAGCCTCAATCGACCTTAATATATTCCCCAATTGGAAAATTGATGCCTTCAGCGCAAACAAGTCGAATAGTTGTGGAAACAAGAGTCCCCTTTGCGTAGGTGACGTAAGGATTAAGGCGTGACATGGAGCCCTGCAATTGCCGGAGTCACGGCCTCTGTGAGAGGGAGGCGTGGCGGGTTAGACATGCAGAGAGCTAATAGGGGGTTACTGCTGTTGACGGGATCGTTACGGGGAGGATATTCCTAATTTAACTTTTGCGTTTCCCGTCTTAAAAATGTACGCGGAAGAGCATTATCAATTGAACCGTTTTACCCTCGCGCGAAAGAAATTTTTCTTTTACACTGCTGTCACCTGTTCCTTTTAATTTAAGGAAATTTTTCCTTTCTTCTTCTTAAAAAATTTTGGTTGTTTATTTTCATTTTTCACGTTAATTGGGTAGTGGGGATCCAGTTTAGCTAAAGGGGTAACGTTTAGCTTTGGTGAAAGCAGTCTCGGGTTCGATTCCCAGTGGGAGCTCATGTAAGATATGACGTAAGCAGTCGAATCAATTAAAAATAAACAAGAAAACTAATTGTGTTGCCCAGAGACTTTGTTAATGGTTCTGAGACACCCGTTTCGGTGAAGTTTCTGCATTTTCTCGCAGTTCTTGTGGAATACCTATAATAGACTGTAGTAAACTTTGTTATCTCTTATTGTACAAGAAAGCACTATAAGATTTTCATATTTGAAGCAGTACCTATGCTATGACAACAGTCCCTCTTTCCACGTTTTTTTTCACTTTTGGGTTAGAGATCACTATACCAACGGAAGCTTTTTTGCGAATTCGTTAACAGATAGTTCGGGAATTCCAGTAAACAAATTTTGTAGACTCCAATAGAAGTGTACAAGACTAATGGCTTCGCGGAAATGGTCGCTTAAGTTTAGTAAATTCTGGCTGTGTTTTCCTTAGAGTTAGGAAGGCAGATATTTGTGCTGGTTAGAGGACTGTCCTGCAGCCCCTGCGATACACGATGGGACTGTAAATGAGACTTAATGGGGTTCAAAGCAAATACTTAGAAATGGAGCCCGTCAGGATTCAGCAACGACTATTCTCCAGATGTATTTTAGATAAAAAAAAAATACAGCATATTCGTCGCTTACTAATATTAGTTTAATTTTTAGTTCCAAGGAAAAATTACCCATCTAAATTTTCTACTACCACTTTATTTCTGATTTGTAGCACATAGACTCAATATTTAATTCTTAATCATCGCCTCTTAAATCTGTCATATATTATAATAAAAGCTAATTATCCGAGAAAAAGGCTAATGAATGCATCAGGTGAATACATAGGTCCATCACGCTTCTTGAAGCTGTTATATCCGCATCTTCATGACCAACGGTCTTGATTGCTCCACGGAGTCAAATTTCATTTGTTAACCTTTCGGTCCGTTTTAATTCCAGAATGGTAAAGCTGTTGCACTCACGTGAATGCGAAGTGTTAAAATGCGTCTTCTTTTCCTCAGAAGTTATCTAGTGCCCTAAATGCGACATGAGTTGGTGTAACAGTTTCATAAAGAGATTCCCACCCATATTAAGACAATTGTACTTTTTACGGAGATGCTGAGAATAGAGTACTTTAGAGTAGGATCAAAGAGGATATTTGTTATCAATACTCTAAGAAGGGTATTTAGGTCCTACGCTTAATGGAAGCATAACAATGGCTGTTATAAGTCAACTATGTGGTAAATATTAACTTTAAGCATGGATCGGCCTTATCTTTACAGACTACTCCGCTATATTATTCGGTCCCCTTTATTTAGAAAGTCCCACCTTCATACGTTTTCTGTAAATATCTTTACCCTGAATGTCCTTTGGTTTTGGTGTTGTCAGATCTGTGTTTCTTTTAGAGACGCTAATGAAATAGCTACATATTTATTTACTTCGGTCTCCGATCTATTCTGCCGAACTGTTTATTTAATATCTCTTTTTTGTCTCGGTTATCAAATATTTGATTTTCACCTTCAATCCGTACGACAGTTATCCTTTGAGAATTATTCTTCCTCCTTCAAAGATACAATCGTATTAAGAATTCGTGAATTTTCATCCATTCAACTGACAAGCTTATACAATGCGTTTGAAAGAGATAAATTAGCGCTGCAATAGCCAACGACGAGAAGACTTCTCGTCGCTCGAATAACTTCTCAAATTGACACCTATCTTTCTCTGGGTAAACAGAGATCTGTCTGCTCTCAAGTCACGGAGTTGCATTCAACATCCAAGTCCGAATAGAACAGGTTGAAATGTTTGATTTCATAATGGCCATAGGTCGGCTGATGTTAATAGGATCGTGAATTTGCATTTTGATTGTTCCCATGTGGTGCGAGAAGCATCGGCTGAGGATGAAGTTTACACTGCAGGTCATTCACGTTAGTGACCCCGATTTCAATCGCTATGAACAAGGAAGAAATGCTAGAGAAGCCGCTGTTATGTTAGCAATCCGTAATCGATTTTTCTGTAATATTTTCGAATGCTCCAGAAAGGTTTGCCTCATTGAGAATATTTTTGCTGAATGGAAAGCTAAGTATTTTTACTTTCTCCCTATACGTAGTATAGAGAAAGTATTGTATTCGCAAAGAAATTCGACCTCCAGATTTCGACGGAAATAGATGTTTTGGGGCCCATAGAGCTCGTTTTCGCTATTTTCCCGAACATGTCTGTCTGTCAGTGGTAAAAAAGTTTGTGGGCGCTCTACCTTAAAAAGTGATTATCCGATCATTTCAAAAATTCATATTTAGTATTTTCCTAACAATGCCAAGAGTTGATTAGTTTTTGATGAATATCGCTTAACCGGAAGTTGCGGTTTATCCGGAGCAAAATTTTGTTTCTTAAATATCTCTGTCAGAATGCAATTAAGGTATATACAATGATATACAAAAGTTATAGATAATATACTTCACTACAACGTTTGTATGAAACATTGTTTCGTAACACTGATTGTTTAGGAATTATTCTTCAATAATGGTTAACCGGAAGTTGTTGTTTATCCAGAAATTGAAGTTTTTCCTACATATCTCTGTCAGAATGCAATGTAGGTATATACAATTATTTACCAAAGTTATAGATAATGTATTTTACTTCAACTTTTGATTAACACATTTTTCTGTAACACTCATTGTTTAGGAGTTATTTATATATTACCGGCATAGGCTTCTGTTTTAAATAAATATGGAGAAAGTCATGTGTTGGCCACATCAGATTTTTTTGAATAATCTAAAAACAAACTGCAAGAAACAAGCTCTCAGTTTAGTATTAGGGGTTTCATTTCTCTGTCCTTGAAATTTGCATAAATCAAACGAAATAAACTTTTTTTCAGTTGGTGAAATTAACCATTAAGTAACCACGGACTATTATTAGTAACTTGCATTTCTTATGACAATTGTTTAGAATGATTGTCCAAAGTTGCATGCATCTTTAGTAGTAGGTTTAGTTAAGTTAAGCACGTGTAGAAAGGAGCAAATAAAGAGAGAGAAACCTTCTCCACTGATATATAACAAGGGTAAAAATAGCAACTAACCAATAAGTACGAAAAGAATCATGGTAAAATACTAGTAAAATTTTGAAAACCTATTACATGTTGAAAATTTTTATGAAGATATCATTAGAGATTAGGAATTTCAAAATATCTGTCTTGGAAATTAAAGTTATTTTAGACTAATTAGTTAATCAATCTTCAAGCTTAATCTGATAAATAATCAATCCTCAAGCTAAATCTTAGGCAAAGAGTTCTATAACTACTTATTTAATGCTGGAACAGCATATTTTTTTATAGAATAATAACATCACCTATTCAAGACGAGAAATTATCGCAGAAAGTCAATGTAAGACTCACGATAACTTCAGCAAAAATTTGTGGAAAACTGTTACTTTACTTCAGGTTGTAGAATTTTCATTGTGGAGTAAACAGTGCAATCTCATGAAGGAATAAAAAACGTTCAAGCGAAACCGTTTAGGGGAAAGTCTGGTGCTGAATTTAGTCAGGAATATTTGCATATTCGATCCAAACAGTAAATGTTAGGTTCAAGTAAACCCAGTAAAGTTGTGCACCTTGCTGTAGTTTTGCGCACTAGCTCAATTCAGCAGTGCGAGTTAGCACGTGAGACGCTCTATACTTGGCCGTGAGCACACTCGAGGATAATTATGACGTTCGGACGTCGAAGTTGGCGTGCGGCCGCAAAAGGAAGAGCCGAAGCAGCTTCCACTTTTACGCCGATTCGTGACAGTTCGTAACATGAACACGGTAATGACCGTGTTGGATTCTCAGACGCACGTAACTTCGAATGTAATTTCATTGGCGATGGTTTACCTTGGGTTTAATCGGGTGATTCACGAAAGGATACCTTCCTCTCTTGTTTGATGTTACGATTGTTATTGCATGAGTGGTTAATTTACATCTTTTGGCGCGTAATCCACGAAATCTTTGCCGTTACGAAAGATCTGAGCTTACATTTTACACTTTATAGGTCTTTATAAATGTTTATTTCTTACAGTTTTCTTTTAACTTTTTTCATGGAAATATATTGCGCTCACAAATTCATCACCCCTCCAAATTCATAATTTTCATGTCTCTTGTTTGGCGGCTTATTCTTTTGGCCAACATGTCTGTCCTCTATTTTCCAAAGTTTGAATGTCCGTCTATTGACGGTTTCATTAGGAAACGTTTTGGGACATTATTTGACTGTTGGGATCTTAATAGAAAAGAAGTGAGAGAAATAGAAAGGGTAAAAGGTTTTGCAATTTTGTTGCAACCCCACACATATGCGTATTAACGACTAAATGAGTTTGAATCTTATCCCTTGAAATCAACCGTGCCTCCGTTATTTATTCGCTGTTTCCGTATAGTTCTACTTGACTTTTTTGTTCACAATAAATGTTTTTCTCCGAAATAACTGAACTTAAATAAAAGAAATTGTGTATGTTGAATAGCATCTTGGATAACGCTGGTAATCGTTCGACATCAAATTAAAATACAGTTGGTTTCTATCTTTTCCTCTCTTTTTCCTATTTTCGTTACTGGTGGTTGAATTTGATCAACCCAATTTTAATCGACGGACTTAATAATTTCGAGACGTAAGTAATTTTATTAGTAATCTTCGTTAAATAACTTGGATATGTTATCGCCATCAATTTTTTATGCAATTTAATTTTTATGCCTGAAACTAAAATTTTGCAGGTAATACAATTTTTTCTTACTCTAGATGCAATATCTAGGTACTCGTTCAATTTAATCATGACCAAAATTCTTCCAGTATTTTTTCTCTCCCGCAAATCTCAAACAAATTCATGAACTTTAAAATATGATATTTTTAGTATATATTATTGCTGATGATCGTCACGGCGTTCGAATGGCAATATTCATTCTCGGCCTTGTCCGAGCGCACATTAAGCTATTCAACGATATTTTCGAGTGACTAAAAAATATAAATCTAAAAAGAAAAAAATTTCCAGGACAAATCGTTCGAAAATTACCTGGAGTACAGTATTAATAATATTTGTTTTAAATCAAACTTCTCTTTCCTGATTCATAAATTATCAAATTACCAAGTAGTATCTTAAGCTACGTCTATCCACTTTTATTCCCTCATAAATAAAACTTAAATTTGAGTTTTCCTCCACTTCCCGTTGCTTTTTTCACACTTGAATGCATCCTTTTCTCTTCTTTAAAATATATTTCCAACCATTCTACTTCAGAATATGTTAAGATGAGTAGCGATTTAAAATTCTCGGTTTTCACCTTGTCCTCATCAATTCGCCTCCTTCGGCGTCCTTCATAATTTTCGGATGAAAGCCACGCGAATCTGAGCATTTGTCTAAAATATCTCTCATCTTCCTATTCATTCGGAAATGGGACCCAACCTATCACTCGGACGTTGGGAGGAACCCGTTTTTCCGTTGCCCGGCAACATCTTTAGAGGCAGTAAATCTCAAATGGCCAACGGCATCGAAAATATAATCGTGAAGTGGCTACTTTTACTTCTCAGTATATATGGGTGGCCACTTTTCCAAAATCTGAGAGTGGCATCTATGAGTCGTCTTCTATAGGCAAGAACTTTCTCAATGAATAATAATACCTATGTAAATATATTTCGGGCGACGAAGCTCAAAAACGAGTACACATCTAGTTAGCTTTAAGGAAACAGAATACTTCTTGACCGTAAATTTTAAGCCTTAAGAAGCTAAATTCGATTTTCCAATTACTATCGCGGAATTCATTTTTTTCGTGGCCGGTAAATTGGTCCGGGGGGAATTCATACGCGGGGAATTCGTCCGCGGGGAATCGATCTCCCGACAGATTGGTACGCGGGGAATTGACCCCCCGCGCTGATTTTATTCAGTCTTATGTTAATAACTACTGTTATTCAGTCTTATATTAATCTACACGCCCTGGTTGTTGGTTAATGTTATAAATAAATTAACCGGGGGGGTTGGGTTGGGGTGGGTAGGGTTGGGTCGGTAGTACAACATCAGCGCGGGGGATCAATTCCCCGCTTACCAATCTGTTGGGAGATCAATTACCCGCGGACGAATTCCCTCCGGATCAATTCATCGGGCGCCCATTTTCTTACATCAATTTTTAATTGAGCGGTCTCAAGTATTGGTTTTCGGTCGATACTCCAATCTCTCCCCCGATAGCCTAATGGGTCGTGCGTTAAATATTGGTCCTTGGTTCGATTCCCGGTAGAGACCATGATATTGAACCATCATCGAAGCGAAAATTGGAGGGGCGGGTTCTAGCGGTCTAGAAATTCAAATACAGCGGCGTGGGAGTCGATGCACTGACCAAATGCCACCTATGGTGAATGCCATCTGCTTAGGACAGATCCCTGAAAGGGATGCAGTGTTATGGACTTTAAATCTCCTTTACTATAATACTCGAAGGTAACCATGCTTTAAATTCTTAGTTTTATATCTAAAGCTTCTATCTTCGCCTTGTTCTCTTATCTTCATGTTTTTTGTAACTTTGGGATATTCTAACCTGTATAAACCATTTTCAAGCTTTTCGAAATTATTTTGGTACCGTTCAAGTCGGGTTTTGCCAAAAAAAAATTTCCTTGCCGTTCCTCGTTAATTTTTTAAACCCTCTTCACATATATTTTGGCATAATTCTTCCTTTGATAGCTGTTGCCTGTACGTTCTCTTTTTCCTTGTTGTAATTTCATTATTTTATAATTTTACTCCGATTTTTTTACTCAAATGAATGGAGTGTTTTTCATTCGTCATTTGGTACAGGATGGAAAAAAGTATTTTTCATTTACTTTTGTCTCATTGTCAGTCTTGTTCATGGCTATGACGATATGAAAACTTCTAAAGTATGACTACAGTGAAAAGTGGCGCTAATTAAGGTCTTCTTATGGAAGTCTAAAGTAAGTTTTATTCGTAACGTCTTTGTGCATCTTTTACGTGGGTACATATCATTCTGGCTTGGTGAGGAAAGCAAAGACAAACCACCTCACTCCTCATCCTGACTAGTAAGCCTCAGTCCTTTCAACTAGCTCTTGGTTGCTAATGTTAGAGAGGTTTGAAATACCAACCTACCGACGGGATGAATACTTAACAGACAGAAATTAAACATCGAAAGTATTTCCATATATTACGCCTGTGTTTGGCAAAACATCAGAAAGACTAGGTAGGACGGATGTAAGCGTCGCTCGTTCCCTGCCATGACGGACTCATGCGGCTCATCTATTCAAGTGGTTTAAGTGGGGAAGGGCGTTGGATGCATTCCTCCCGCGGTTGGGCGTAGCGAAGCTGCCGAGCGGAGGGTCACAGGTCAAACGGGTCGCGCAAGATCGGCGCCTCGAACCATTTCTCGCATGTCTCTTCCAACGCGCGTAGGTGGGGCACACGTGCGGATGGCTTTCCGGAAGAAGACGCGCGGTCGGGCGTGTTTACCACTATGTTTGTTTTCTTCGGAAAACAAAGGTTCCCGTACTATCGTTTTTCATGTTTTCGCCTCCGGGTTCTGTTAAGAGCTCTATTATAGAAGAGATTTCCGTATTTTACGGTGGATGAGATGCTATCTTGAGAGGCTCCGTATTTGGGAGGATGAGATTTGGAGCGAAAGAATCACAGTGGAGGAAACACTTTTAGGTTTAGAAGGACAAAATTTGTGGCTATTTTGATGCTGGAGTCACCGACGAAGAATTTGGAATTTGTTTAAAATGTGTACATCTTCACGAAAATATTTAAGAAGCATTAGAATTATCTCATGAGTTTCAAAGGCACTTGTTTAATTCTCAGAATTAAATAACTCTTTCCTTACCTTCTTTATAAGCTGCATTTACCCATGTACAGAGACATTCATGAAACGATTATTTTTTTAAATGATACATGAATAATTATAGGCTCTTTTTCTTACTTGTTAAAGGATAAATATGATAAAATTAAACTTTCAGTTTCGTCTGACATCCTGCGACGTCTTACTTTAAATGTCTGTAAAATACACTACAATATTTTAAAAGTTAAATGAAGAAAAAGAAGCATATTCTATAAAGAACCATTAATGTTGATTTGTTTGAACGCTAATATATATTATTATAAAAGTTAAAATGGATAGCTGATTTTTTGTGTTTACTCTTCACTATAGGATTAAAATCATTCACCGTTAGATTTGATACTTCAATGATCAGAATAACTACAGATGACTAGTTTAAGGCTGCGTTATTATTGAATTGTGCTCCAGCATTAATACCAAACGTCCTTGAGTTCCCGGCGATAAAGATTCCATTTTAATTGCCATATTTGATGTTAACTAATTCCACACACTAACGGCACATACAAGGGAGTTTGACATTTTGAAGACCTTTGAGGTAATTTTCATTGCTGATATATGTCATCACGGAAATGATTGAGACATAACTCTTGCGCTCAAACCAATTCAATGAGGATATTATCCATAGATAAGATTGTAAGTGAAGTTTGATGTTATCACCGTTAATCATCCGATGAAAATGAGTCACTTCATATACCGCCATGTTTCTGTCATCACCTTTCACCGCAGCTGCATTAGAAGTATTACTACGTGTAAAATGTCAATCTTCCATAAAAAATAGACCTTCATTCTTCTATGATTATGAAAATATGCAACAGCTTCCCTGCATAATTTCCATAGAAACATCTTCCGCTAAGAGAAAAGTCGTGTTATTGTCCATTGTGATGTGAAAGGCCGCAGGAGAAGAATGTTGCATTTCGTAATTTCGAGCTGACTCCACGGTCTTCATGAATACCGATGTAGACCGCGACCTCAATCTGTAATCAGCGGAAGAATGAGGAGTATATATGCTGACGTTGAAGAATATCATGACCTTAGCCTTGAGCAGCACCGTCGGCGTTTTTCTGCGTCTTGACTTGATGAAGGTATAGCTTCCTAAATGCAAGGATTCCGGGGATATGAATTTGTGTAAAATACAAAATTATAGCGGATGTAGGAATACTTGAAATTGTTAAAGTACGATATTGCTTCCAGTATCACCTAAGTTCTTTAGTTTATGCAACTGTTAAGTTCTTCCCCAACTCAAATAAACGATATAACTTAAAGACTGCACTTATTATACAATTGAATTGAATGATTGATTAAAAACTGCAATTACTATACGATTGAATTGAAATATTGATTAAATTAAATGATTAAATTATTGAATTAAATGATTGATTAAAGTTTGCAATTATATATATACGATATATTAATGTTTATTAAAGACTGCAATTATATATGCGATACAATGTAAAGACTGCAATTAATATTTTGACGTTATATGAAAATTGTAAATAGTAGATTTTCTTATGTCACTAGAAAATATAATTTAAATAATTTTAGTAATTGTATTTATTTTTTAAATTCGTTGACTAAAAATATCCTTGTGATAGTTCAAACGCTTTGGAGTTGTGCTCGGGATGATATCAAATTCGTTTAGAATTTATTTTCATTCAGTACGTTATAATGAGATTAAGGGTACAACCTTTCAATTTAATTTAAACATAAACCTAATGAGATCTTAGCTGATTTATAATATTCCTTACAAATTATATTCTACGATTACAATAACTTGTACTAATGTGTAACTATGTTTGTAAAATTTAAAATTAAACTAATACACTCCTATTCTATAATACTAAGTTTTCAAATGGATACCACTGTAGCTCTTGAATCTGAAGGGATGTATTTTATTAGATCAGCTTAAAACTCTCTTAAAATAATTCATGATTATACTTTTAACTGCGCAAGATAGTTATTTATTTCCAATCTAATACTTGATTTTTATGGATGAAATTATATTTATTCGGGATTCTCACGGATACGTTCATTTTTACAGCCCCCTAAGAATCCTTTTTGTGTTTTACTATTGTAGTCTTTGTATTCATTCCCGCAAGGGACGTGCCATCGTATTTATTCAGTGGGAATGGTTGCAGGTCTCTCTTTGACGGGGGAGTCCATCTAGATATCGGTGAAATAAACAGAGTAAAACCTTTATTCTTCCATTTCTTCCTTTGGAAGGGAGATATGCGGATAATCCTCCTTCGCACTTCGAAGAGAGCCATTTTCCGAGCAGATACGTCCCTCAGAAATAGTCCTTAGCACATTTTCTCCCTTCTATTTCTGTCGCTTCTCATACAGAATCTTCTTCCAGAAAAGCTTTTTATTCTTTTCGCACTCCATTACTATCGGCATATGAAAAATGTCTGCTCATCTCAGTGTACTCTTATTTATCCACTCCTTAACCCCTTCATAATATTTACCCATCGTTTCTCTTTCCTCCTTCAAATCCTTTTCTGTTTTTTCCTCTTGAAGCTTTCATCTCCCTAAATCTTTCGGGAGAGGTTCTTCTTAAAGTGAGCGAAAATATCTCATTCTGGGTGAATAAATCTGATTCCTATAACCATTTCTGTTTCATCTGGTTTTTGAACATTGAAATGTTATCGAGATTTTAATAACAAATCAAATAAAAGTTTAAAATACCTCCATCTCTCAACATCTTACAATTTCCTATATGATTATACTTATATCCTTGAATTTCCTTCATGTGAAACTGCCTTATTTATCTTTCTCTTTTTTTTTTAATTCGGTTTATCGGCGTATTGAAACTGGACTTTAAATCAATAAGCGGACACTGCATGTTTCCTACGAGCCTAACTAAAATATATAGAATACAATGGCGAAATTGATGTTTATATTTGGTAAAAATCCTAAGACTAGATCGGTATTTAACTTTTATGCTGTTTAACAGCAACATAATAGATATTCGGAAATAAAAAAAATACTCATCTCACGGAACTGGCCAAGATGCAACTCTGGATGAAATTGCATTGTTATAAGTTGTACCATTTCCTTGAAACTGACTTTTATGTATCGCAAAAATGCCAAAACTCGGAAATAGTGCCGATTTTTGGGTGCCTTGGTGTATATATTTTCTCGTGGTGAATTAAGTATTTAATCTGCGGTAGAAAAAAAAGGTCACTTAAAGAAAATAAGATTACGCTTAGTTTTTTCTGAGAATAATTCATATGAGATGTGTACTAAGGCAGCAATATATTCACAAATCCAGGGGCACGTAATTATTACTTCGACAATAGTCACCCTAATTAAGCTAAAAATGCAAAAAATTACAAATTTAACAAATATAGAGTTGTTCCTTGTAACTTTTCACAATAACGAGCGTAAGACTTCATTTTTGAAATAAGACTGATTAACCCTTCCTTGACTTTGCCCTGAAAACTTCCAAAAACAGCTGTGCGGGGTACTCGGCTACAGCAACGCTTTTTTCGCGAATATTACGTTGTTTTTTTGTTTTTCTTTTACTTAACCTATAATTATGTTTCGAAATACATTATTGATTATTATGTCGATATTATCTTTTATTTTTTTGGAGGTAGCATTAGAGTTTTGACTATAATTTGGGATTGTATAGTACAACTAAATTTGAATAACCTTATTTTATTTTAATTAAGTAATGTGATATAATTACTGTTAATGCAATAAATAATGAATCAATTGAAAAATCTGTAAGAAAGGGTGACTGAATTTCCACAAACACGCGTCATGACATTGTGTGTAGCAATCCAAGCAAGAATGGCTGTGCGGGGTACTTAGGTACCCCATTCAAAAACTAAAGATATTTTGAAAATAAGTATGTGAAACAATTTTTTTTTAATTTCATAATATAAAAGAAACATTGATGCACGAACGCATGGAATAAAAAACATATGTGGTTAAAAATAAAACTTTTTTATTGAATTTAGCTATTTTGGGGTCCTCAAGTACCCCGCACCGTCAAGGAAGGGTTAATAATGATATGTTTACCGTACTTTAAAATTATTCTTTATATATAATTTTGAAAACTATAATTTATTTAATACGCATGTCTAGTCATCCATTTCTTTCAGCTTTACATTCAAATCTATAGCATCATCATATCTCAAAGTATTAAAAAACATTCTTTCGAATCTTCGCATAAAACTCTCTCTAACCTCCGCGTAAAGTACTTCCCGAGTCCCCTTTTGTTATCGCAAACCGCACTGATTTATTTAGAACTCCCTCCATTGCATCAGATACGGATGAGCACCAGGAATTCCACCGAAATCTTTGTTTATTCGGTACTCGCGCTGTTTTCCCTTCTCATTTTATCTCCGCTCGGATATAACTCCGGCGCGATCGCCGGGATCGTAAAATTGCTGCCTCAGATGAAAGATAGGGAGCGCTGCAACCGAGAACTGCATCGCTCTATCCGGAGCATTTTTCAGGGAAGTCGATAAAGGCGTAAGAACGGCGAAGGAATGTTCTGTGTGGCTCTTTTGGTTCCTCCGCGGTTGCAAGAGGAAGTGTTTATTGGCTGAGAAGTAATTGAAGAGCTAAGGGAGGCGAGACCGATGAAGGGGCTTATTTTTCTTCTCCATGCCTCTCAAGGGTATTTACGTTACTAAGGTGGGATTTGTGTTGCCTTCCAAGCGAGCGTTCTTTACAGAGGTATGAATTCCGGCTAATTGCGTCATCCAATTATGGTTAGAGAGACTTCTTTATTGGGAGGAATTTCTGCTAGGGTTAGAGAGATAAGCGCTGATCGTAGTTCTTTGAAAATGAGAGAGAAAGGAATGCTTTGGAGCGTGTTTTCCAGGAGACGAGACCGGCAACTCTTCATCTCAATGAGTGGAGTGAAAGATAGACTGGAAAATAATTATTATTACGTTTGCAGCTATCTGAGTCGAAATATGTTTGCCAAGTGCAATGGTTAGCTCACTCATATAATTTAGACGGCTCTCTGAGTTACTAAGGAACCAATAATTACGTATAAAACTCATTGTAAATGTGTTGTTATATTCCATAATAAGATATAGGAAATCTATTTCGTCGAATTTATTGTTTTTCACTTTCTTCTCTCTCAACGATTAAATTTAATGATGAAAACCATGGCTTATAAGATTTTCTATTTGCTGACACAACCTAAGTATAATTTCAATACTTTTCGCGGATCAAATGAAGATGTAACATAATTCATAAAGAAACATTACGGAGAACATCTATGGCATTCCATTTCTTAAAAAAAATAAGTCTGAAAAATAATCACCTTCTGAGAAAGATTCAGACTCAGTTATAGGGCATTCTGTTTCTTTTCAAGCAGTTTAATAAAGTGAAAAACTACGGCTGATTTTCGTGCTATGTATTTAAAACATTGGCTCTTTTGTTTACCGGCCTTGGTGGCCGAGTGGATAGCATTCCATCTAAGCTATCGCTCCTACCCCAAGATCCCGGGTTCGAATCCCCGCTAATCGGATTTTTCCGATTCAGGGAATGGTCGTGTCTGTTTATTGTTGCTGTTGCCTCGGTGAAGCACCCCATGATAAGTTCATCAGAGCTTAGGGGGACTTCACCGGTGAAGGTCAACAGTAGCTAAGCATGAAAAATGACTAGAATTACTTCTATACGAGTATATAATGAGTCTGGTAGTCATGATGAAGATTTTTATTAATCTAGATTCTTATATTGGTTTTCGTTATTAGGAAATAATATAAGTGGAAAATTCATTTTCAACTCGTAGTAGTTAAGGGAACTTAATAACACAAAAATTCATTTAAGTTTAGGTGTACAATAATTATCAAGTATTTGTTAGCAATTTTCCAATTGAACGGACTCAGAGAGAAAAAAGATAATTATTGTAGATATTAACTATAATTTGAATAGACTCTCGGAGGCACTAGCAGAGCTATAGGTATATATTTAATAAGAAAGAAAAGCTATATCCACAAATCTGCATCTACTTATCATGGGAATTATACGAGTAATGCCCCATCAGTTTGGTTAATTCTATATGCCAGAAAAGCAACTTAGCTTGAAGATTGTATTCCAAAATTTCCTTCTCCCCGGTCCCTCAGCGTCTATACGCAGTCGCTTCGAGAGATGACAGAGAAGCGCCGTGTCTCCAGGCGCCGAACGAGCGGTTCAAAATTAGCTCGCCGAAATGAAGCGTGGCTTTAAAAGATCGCGAATGTCCAAATTGGCGGCGACAGCCAACGATAACTCCATCGCCGCTCTTCTCATTAACGGAGACGCCCACGGGACCAAATTATTGCCGTTTGAAAAATAGCGGAGGCAAAATCGACCCTTTTCTCTTCGGCGATAACCGAGGGGGCGTGTTTACTCTCCACGGCGTATTTTAGGATCGTAAAAAGCGATTCCCTTAGACGCGTGCCTTTACGTGGGCGGCGGTCTTTTTTCCACTCTTTCGTTAAATACGCGTCGAGTGACGTGCGATCTCGTCTACGCCCTCCGCGCACCTTTCGACGCGGCCCTCCGGAGATTTTAATGGCCCTCAAAACGGGATTCGGGGCCAACTCCCACTTTTAGTCAAAAAGGAAAGGAAAGCTGCAAAGATCTTGGCGGGATGTAAAAGAAATCAACACGTCCGACGCCTTAAATGAATTCCGTATGCGTTCGTATCACGGGCATTTTGTATTTTACGAGGGAAGCGACGTTCGTTTTCCTATCGCGTATCTCACGACATACTATTATAGGTTTTATTCCCATAAAATTGGATGGCTTTACTTCCTATGTGGGTGTCGGAACGCGATGGATCTGATAGTTATGGTCTGTATACAGCCAATACGATATATTTCTCCATGTATAGCAATAAGTGTTATCTATTTCCTTTCGGTTTGTCTACTCCACGAGTGAAATGATTCCCAGAAGGATTCTATTACCTGAAATACAGCCGTATATTTCGTTTCGTTTAATTTTTCATGAAATCTGTATTTCGTCTTGGAAGTATAAAAGTTTCTTTCTCGACAGGAATGTGTGACTAGTTTTCTGGCTCCAAACACGCATTCGAAGAAGTTTGTTTCAATTTTCTGTTGTGAGAATGTATCTTTGCATTCACGTGAAATTTATACGAGAAATATTTGTGACAATCGTAGTAATTTCATTAAAAATCTTGCAACATCTTTAACAAATCGAGATTTTCCTCATTCTATCTTTAAAATTCATCCTTAACTTTTGAAATTTGAAATGTTTGTCTTCTTTTAATGAATATTTTCAAGAAAGGAGTGTCTGATTGCTTTTGTCTAGCATCTTACGATGAAAAATTACAGTTTTCGTTTTGAAGTATTTGTTACAAGGTATAATTTCGAGCAAGCCTTGTAGTTATAAGTAATTCCATAAATCTCTTTCAAGGATAGAGTTAGTTAGGCAAATTTCTACGTGAATTCCCAAGGAAAAACGGACTTGAAAAAAGTCTGACGGAGCCGGGAATCGAACCCGGGATCTTCCTCTATATTATTCTATGTGAATAATTCATAAAATTGGTTTTCTTTATGGAATTGGTCATGATGATTTCTCTAGTCATACTGGAAACTAGCATCATTATTCTGCAGACTCTAAAAATAATTTTCCTTTTTCTGAGTGCAGATCTTCTGAAATTTCAGCCCGTTATATTTTATGTCTCAATTTATTACATCGGGATTTTGTTTTGATCGAAAAGTGAACCCGAGAAAATAGCCTGAATTATTTTAATGAGCATGGATAATAATACACTTGCACCAGAATAATTACACCAGAAAAATATCGAATTCTTGGCAAAGGGTTACATTGAAATGAGTCCGATAATTGCAAAAACGAAGAAAATGTTGAAAAACGGCGTGATTTCCGCGGCGTGCTTGCTGTCGTAAACGTCTTATCGAAACGCCGTTACTCGCGTGTAATTACATCCCGGTCGTAATTACAAGGTGTGCTTTTCTTCCGTCGCATGGGCCCAGACGCTAATTAAATGAGCCCCACCCAAAGCAAACACGCGATTAATATTCGCTCGGCGCGATCGCTTTTTTGAGTTCTTAATCGGGACATCGGCATTCCCGGCGGAGAAAAAAGTGGCGGGCTTTTTTCTCGCCGCCCGCACGTCTCCAAAATAAAAGAATCGTAATCCGTTCTCCGAAGATGGAGACATGTTTGGCAAGACGGTGAGGAAAGGATTAGAGGGCGAGGGAGTGCATGGGGATGGGGTAATGGCTCCAGTCGGTTGGCATTCAAAGGAGAGATGAAAGGGAAAACTGAATAAGCACGCGGAAAAAATGAGATTTTGCTCCGACGATATTATTAATGGCTCGTGTCGGCGTATGTTCGTCCTTTTCGCTCGTAACATATTCATACGATAGCACCAAATCGCTCAATATTCCCGCACGAAGATGATCTACCGAACGGGTTGTAACAACATTTTGTTTCTATAGGCAATTTGAGGCAGCAAGAAGAGAGTTAGAGAACATCATTACATCTTCTATTTATTATACGTATAATTCATCGTAAATTATCCATTTTTGCTACATAATTAATTTTTTATGCTTTAGGAATGTTGCAAATTTTATTTTGAAGCTATATATGACAGCATACACTCATATAAAGAAAAATAAATTATATGAATGCCTCCATGTTAGATACTTTTTAAATTATCAACGTTTATCTATATTTTTACTTAGTAAATATGTATACAGACCGATAAAGTGCTCTTTTTAGCGAAATTTGGAAAGTAAAGTTCCATCTTTCAATTAATCGATGCAAAAGACAAGAAAATGCGACAAAATTGTAAGATCAAAGAGAATTTAACTGCGAGGTTCATGAAGACAGGAAATCACAAATATGTAAAGTTCATCTCTTAGGAGAGTAGTCAAAAAGATAATAGAAAACTGAGAAAATATTTAATAAATTACTGATTTTGCAATTACAATTATTAGAAATTTTTTCTCGAAAATTTTCATTATTTTGGTTACAATTTTTAATTAATTTCTTCGTACTATTTCATCAAACCTTGGAGATTTGTGTTTTAGATGTTTCGTTGTACTTTAACCAGAAGTGAATGTAAAAATGCACTAGAGACATAAGCAATTAGAATTTCAATAACCGTTGTAGCCATATGAGCATTAACTCACGAATAATAACTCTGAAATCCACCAGTGACGTGTGTAAAATGTAAAAACACTAATATCTCTATCGAATCAATAATCTTTATATAAAGTGTGCTAGAAAGTGCCGACATATCTGATCAAATGAAAATGTATTGATATTTCAAATGGAAGTTAAATACGGAAGAAACATCAACTACGCAAATTTTATTATTTTACTTTTGATACCTTCTTGTGGCAGTATTCCAAAGAGTTTGAGAAGACAATGAAAAAATACAACCCTCTACTCATCACTCAATGAAAAAACATTCGTAAATTATTCCTTGAATAGCTCATGACGCTCTACAGTCGCGTAAAATTATATGAAGTGAGGTGGTAGACCAAAACAGCGGAGTCCTCCACCTCATCCAGTGACAATTGCGAAGGATTAGAAGCAGTTTGGCAAGGATAAGCAGCAGCGAGAGTTAGGAATAGCCCTTAACTCATTGATGCTTTGGCCAATTGGATCAGTGCTCGAGATAATTCAGCATTAATGAAGTAATATGGAACAACCTGAGAGTACACCGCAAAAACATATGTTTGTTTCGTATCCAAGTATTTTTATTTACAAATCATTCTGGAATGAATAGAATCTTAAGATTTTTTGTTTGTTTTTCACGACAGTATGAATGCTGTCATGGACCTTTCTGTCTGTTAAGTACTCTATCACATTCTCTCCCAATCGTGAATAAAAGACTATTATTGATTCATTCCATAAAGTATGTAGCGTAAGTGTTTTTGAAATTTTTCAAATCAGTATTTGTAGCACATGAGGAAATAAATTCTAACCTTTTGTTCTATATACAAGGAGAGGGTTGAGGTGACTTTGCACATAAGGGCGTGCACCCTGAAAAATTCCCAAGGAAAAACGTACTTGAAAAAAGTCTGATAGAGCCAGTTTTGTTCTATGATTTAGTCCAATTTGACCGAATGTTTTTTCAACGGATAGTTTTTATATTTAGTAAAAACCTTTTTTTAATGTTTATGAAATAGTTGAAGGGTCACCATGTTTCATTGGGCCTTTTATTTACAGCTTCCAGAAAATCTATGGAACTCTTATGCTCAGTTAAGGGAGGAAATAAGTTTTAGAAGAGGTTAACTGGGAAGGGATAGAAAATCGGTGAAACCAAAGTAATCAGGAATACCAAAATGTCCACGAACCATAACCAGGAATACCTCTTAGCAAATGAATTCTTAAAAATCAGATGAATCATTAATTCCGCTATTGCGACGGCGGGAAATCGGGGTATTTCAGGGCAGCATTGAGAAACAGTATAGCCAGGCCAAACGTAGGACATTCCTGTAAAATTGGGAGGATGTTCTGTAACATTGCACCTTGTTAATAAATAAATAATTGAGATTTTGATATCTAACCTTCAATTTAAATCATCTTTAATTTAAAAATAGATGTATCATATTTGTATTAGGCAAAATGAATAAATAATCTTCTTTTAGTATTTTTTCATGAATCATATCATCATCGTGGGACATGTTCTCAGAACTCTTGGAATGAATTTAAATATCGTATCCATCATACTAAGGGTTCAACAGTCATTTTTCTTGGAAGCCATTTGGTGCTAAATATGTGAAGAGCGAAATGAATAGGAGCGAATGTATAAGCACCCTCTGAGTGTTATTTCTATAGAGAAATGACGTCTTGCCTGGTCGAGAACTTGAGTTATCTTCGCGATAGCCATAGGCTTATGCTATATGGATTTATATTCCCTTGCAGATCGTCCTTCGGAGAATCATAAAGTAAGGATCCAGAGGGTGATTCACTGGATCTTTCCGGCGAAAGCCTCTCTGTCTTTTATCAGAGCAAATTGATCTGCTGAAATAAGTATCCTCTTCGCGTGCAACGTATCCCCCGAAAACCTCATCGATCATAATTCAGAATTTTATATGGATGAGGCGGCTTGCAAACATGACGCCATATTCCAAATTTGCGATTGGAGAACGAACTGCGATTCGAGTCATAAATTTTGGCGTAGCACACGAACTACCGATTTTGTTTCAACTAATGAATCATTCTCAAGATATGTCACAACTAATAAATGTCTTTCGTAAACGTATCATATTCGGTTACTCAGTTGATTGACTCGCTACCTGTTTTGCTACTCAGTCCAAAGATTCTTTCAATGAGGTAGGATTTTTTTATCTGAGGAATTTGAAATCAAATGATGGATTACGCTCTTTTAAGCGGAGCATAATGTAAATATTTGTATTTAAATATTAAATACATTCACTCCTTTGAGAATTGAACTTAATGTAAAAAATTACGAATTAGAGTTCATAACTACAATTTTACAATCTTGTTATTTATTGCTGTAAATTTTGGATAATTTTATGTGAATATGATTTATATGACAATATGATTTATAATAATTAAATTATTTGAGTAATGCGTTTAACTAAAGGAATCCAATCAGTTTAACTCAGTTACTGGGATCCTTTTATTTTGATTGTTTACTTATAAGATTATATTCTTTGATTGTGATAATTAATGTTTCCTTTTTATTTTCAGGTGAGTACTCCGAGGTTGGAGTTTGAAAGAGGGAGTTTATTAAAGGTAATTAAAAACAGCTTCTCGCTTTCCATATTTGCCATTAGCTGATCAAATAAAGAGATAATTCTGGAAAGCTCAAAGATGCTGAAAGATGTTTCAATGCCTTGTATTTGTTGAAAGGCGTTTCTTCCTAAAACGCACACTTATTTCACCCATTAATAACTACGAATTAAGTGATAATACTTCCAGAATGTTCTATTTTTAGCGTCTCAAACGGAGATAGTTTTTATACCTCTATTTTATTAATGGCTTTTATATATTGTGAAGCTGCTCATTATTAAAAGAGCCCCCCATGGGCACTCTCCTCTAAAATCCCATAAGAAATATAGAATACTTTTATGTCTTTTTGTCGATTTACTCTTCCGAGGCACACAAAGATCCCTTGTAGAAATATTATCAAACTAATTTACCTTCAGTGGTACTTCGTTCTTAATATACCATACTTTATTTTTTTATGATACCATTTCCTGAAAATTTTCATTGAATTGCCAATTTTTATCAGCAGGGTGAGTCTTTATAACTGTGGTCTAATATTCAATAATGGGACATAGAAGAGAAAGTAACGCAAGATAAACACAAGTTTCAAAGTAAATTTATAGCTCGAAATTTTTCAGGGTTTCTAAAATTTCGCTGTAAACAGCTTTCTTATAGCTCTATAACAAAGCTTGTCACTATGAAAAAAATTGAACTAAAATCAATAGTAACAGCCGTAACTTTGTGGAATTCCATTGCTGGAAAAAGTGAAACGCAATGTATTCAATTCCACACTTTTTTTCTTTTTTAAGTTTGGAATTGAATACATTGTGTGAAAAAGTGTGGAATTGAATACATTGTGTTTCACTATTTCCAAAAATTGAACTATTTTAAAAATCTAAGTTCTCTGGCCGTACTTTGTGGTTCGACATTTGAAATGATAAACAAAAATGGTAATTTCCACAATGAAACAAAGTAAATCACCAAGTTTGTTTATCATTTCTTTTTGAACTATTTTCTTGAAAAAATTCAATATCCTTGAATTTGCCCTTTTCATCCCGTCAAGGCAAAATTAACCTTTTTTTGTTAATCATCGCAGCTAATAATGAAAACTTGGCCGTACCTCGTTCAGACGTTATAACGGTGATCTCATCTCTGAGGAAGTATCCTATAAACCAGATACAGCGGTCCTTGTTGAAGAATATTTTTAATCCTGCGAAGTTAGACGATCCGCTTTATTTTTACGACGGAGCACCTAGCTTTCACTTTTTTCACAAAGTCTCTTCACACCTCCTCGCTTCTTCCTTTTCTTGTCCTTGGTTTTACTTTCCCGATTCTCTCATACCCTTTGTTATTCCTCCCTGGTTTTACTTAGATTTTGTTCTCGTTATACTCACTCGCTTTATTCCTCATTTTCTGTCTGCGCCCACTTTCGCTTTCTTTTTCGCCCAATCCTTTGTCTACCGACGTACCAGAGCGTTTATTTCGAAGGGTCTCTTTAAAGTTTGAAAGAGAAGTCGTTGAAAACAAGGTCCACTCCCGCTTGATTAGCTTATTTTACTAGTGAGTGACGCCAAGCATCCCTCTCATGGACGGCTTCCAAAGCCCTCCTATTGTGACAATGTATCAAATTAGTAACCGCACCCCGGAGTAAATAGAGGATTACGTGAAGCTGATCCACGGGCCACCAACCGTGAATTTTCAGATTTAGCTCTTACTTAAAACCTTTACCTCTATTTTCTGAGACTAGAAAACGAGTTAATGGATATAATTTCATTGAAGATAGCTGTATATATCAAAACGACTAAATGATTCAAAACCTATGGAAAATACAAAGATTTTCCTTTCTTTTCCCTAAATTATCAATGTTTCTTAGTTTAACTATTTATCGCTTTCACATATTGAGAGCCTTCATTTTACAAATATGAATAAATTTTCGATCTATTTTTAGCTTAAGCGATCGATGACTTTTCTTTAATTCCCAGTTCTGTTTGCTATAACTAGGATCGCCTGCCCATGATTTGCAGGCAACTTTGTAAACTCATCAGGTGCAGGCGAATTTCTTATAGCTGGTGAAAAAAATATAAAGCCATTTTTGAGCGTTGTTCCGATGATCGTTTTTACACATTTGAACGGGTATGACTCGAATAATGTGGAATTGGTTAAAGATGCGCAATTAGATACTGCCACACTTCTGCCATAACGTGCTTATTTCTATGAATTGTGCTTGTTTTATAGGAGAAAATCTTAGAAAATAAAATTATGCTTATTTCTAAAAAATGTGCTTATTTTACATAGTGCATGCTTATTTTATCCAGACCGAAGACAATCGAATGGTCTCTCACATTGTATGCAATAGAAAGCACCTCTGCGAGAGCTTGAGGGTGTTTAAACTCGCAACATTGTAGTGACAGGTAGTCGTGACAATTTATCGCACGTAGTGTAAAGGATTATTCGTAATTTATAAATCTCAACATGGCCTACGGTTAGGTGCATGAACTGCTTTCGAAAGACAAAGAATTGCTGGAGGAAATCATCGGTAATGGGAAATATTGTGAATAAAACTGTTTTAACAACTGTGTCTTAATTTCTGGCGAGAAATCTTATTTTTGGCTCCCAATGACGGTAGCCCTGGGTGAACCCTCATTGCGTCTCTGACCATTAGTTTAACCTCCAATAAAGACCTGAAATTTGTTTAACACGTTGGCTTGTCCTTAGTGTCGTTTCCTGATGAATGCAATCGAAATATTTTAAATGTGCTGAGGTGTAAATCCACACGCGATAGGATCGTTTGATAAGGCAACGTTAGTTCTGTCTTCATGCTTCGGATTCGAAACAACGGTATCGCTGCACGACGCATCCTTCCGTAGCATCGATATATGTCCCTGTCTCGAAAAACAATTCTCGCTGCACAAGGAGCTGCTGCGACTTCCATTAATTATCAAAGCCTTCGTCGTTCGCGTTCGTTTCTCGGGACAGAAACAGAGTCACGAATCCGTCGCGTGAATTTAACGACGTGAATACGTAAAAGAGGTAACGGATTCGGAAGTCGATCGATGGAATTATAATTCGAGCGAGAATTTCTTTCGGCTGTCGCCCGGCGTCTGGAGCGTCTGCCACTCCCACTCAGGCTGCTATGATTGAGAGGCGTTCACCGCGAGACATTTAACGATTCTAGATTCGAGAGGAG
Source organism: Sympetrum striolatum (assembly GCA_947579665.1). Classification (NCBI taxonomy): domain Eukaryota; kingdom Metazoa; phylum Arthropoda; class Insecta; order Odonata; family Libellulidae; genus Sympetrum; species Sympetrum striolatum. The sequence continues at coordinate 17,653,675 of OX388347.1, read as the reverse complement.
GAAAAAATTCACTGAAGAGGCGAGACTAAAAAGTCCGACATGAGACACGCTCAACCCGTGCCAAGTCACGTTGAGTCAAACCTTGGCTTCCGGTCAGATTTCCGACCGCCGCGGTCTTTTTGTCCCGAGCACTCCTCCTTCCGCAAGGACACTTTTCAGTTTTCTTCAATCGTATCGCCCCAATATAAGCGATATCGTTTTCCACTGACGAGCTACTTTTATTGGCCTTTGCTTCTGTCACACCCCGAGAATGTTACGTACAGTTCCGTATTTGGGGTGGCCTTCCGTGTATGTTGTCACTTCCATCCCCAGTTAGCTGTTGGAAGGAGAGATGGAGGAGCGAACTGACAATGAGTCAAACCTCAAAGAGGAAACGCGAAGAAAGGCCGTTAAGGTCTTCCCTACATATGGTACTTCTCCTCGATTCGGTTTAAGTCCAAGTTTAAAGTCACCTATGTTAGACCCACTTGCTCAGTTACAGTTCAGTACCGAATATAGATACCAAAACTTCCGGGATGCAGTTATACCCAGTTTCTATAGTGGCTCAGTTGAAAATGAATCTTTGGTGTGGATTCTGAATTATTTTTCACACTATCAGATATATTATAATGTATCAAAATAATATTAATACTTTCATAATTCTTTTCATCAAAGCATTATCCGTCGTATCGATGCCATAAACACAAATAATAAATAAATATATTAACAGTTGATGACGACTATTTTTGCTTCAGAATTTGTAAAGATGTTCATTTCTTGGGTATACGATAGAAATGATAGGACAGTGAAATAAGATTCAAATATTTCTATTTTTTGAAAGAGAGATATTTGAATCAATTATAATTGATTTGGATAATTTTGATCATGGATCCATTATCTTTGAAGCTCTTTTAACACATTTTATATAGGTGGATATCCAAAATTAATGCGGAAACTCAAAGTTTCTTGTATTTTCGTTTAACTTCCTTTGAATGCATTAGAAATCGTATAATTTCACACCTATTGTGTTTTCTTCTTCTTTTTCCTAATCTTTTATTAGCCGAATACCTTATTTTCACAAAATAATTAACTTTATTCATGATTAATCTAGTACTAATTTTATATTAACTGCGCTGCTATAGAATAATATTTTTAAATAATTTTATCTAATTCTCTCCTTAAAATAGATGGTTATGGATTCTTCCTCAATGGAAGCTCCTTAAAATGGATAAATGAGTTTACTTGAAGTATATTATCAGAATCTATCACAATTGAAATCACACAACTGTGTTTATATACACAAGAAAATATTCACAGTTAATAAGGATAATTTGTTGGCACAATCGAAAAACTAGATAATCATTAGTCAATGTCTGAAATCTAGATGGTCAGGCGTTACTATGCGGAAAGCCATTGATGTAATGAGGGAAAATTTTGGTAATTTTCCACGTGACCGGTTGTGAATAGAAAATAATGTGGAAAATCAAGCTTTTCCTTCATTACTTAGTCGATATCTGCTACTGTATTAAAGAAGAAGATATAGGTGGTGATTCACCGGCTTTATTTTGTTCGCTGCTTATTTTTACTTTCTCCCTATACGTAGTACAGAGAAAGTATTGTGTTCGCAAAAAAATTCGACCTCCAGATTTCAACGGAAATAGATGTTTTGGGGCCCATAGAGTTCGTTTTCGCTACTTATGTGTGTGTCTGTGGTAAAATAGTTTGTGGGCTCTCTATCTTAAAAAGTAATTATCCGATCATTTCCAAAATTCATATTTAGTATTTTCCTAATGATGGCAAGAGTTGATTAGTTTTTATGAATATCGCTTAACCGGAAGTTACGGTTTAACCGGAACAAAATTTTGTTTCTTTAATATCTCTCTGAATGCAATATAGGTATATACAATTATAAACAAAAGTTATAGACAATGTACTTTACTACAGCGTTTGTATGAAACATTTCTTCGTAACACTGATTGTTTAGGAGTTATTCTTGAATAATGGTTAACCGGAAGTTGTTGTTTAGCCAGAAATGGAAGTTTTTCATACATATCTCTGTCAGAATGCAATGTAGGTATATACAATTGTATATCAAAGTTATAGATAATGTATTTTACTACAACTTTTGTATGAAACATTTTCCTATAACATTTATTGTTTTGGAGTTATTTATATATTACCGGCATAGGCTTCTGTTTTCACTAATATGGAGAAAGTCATGTGTTGGCAACATCAGATTTTTTACTGATATAATATTGCGACTTTGATGCCAGAGAGTCGGAAGTTTATAACTTCTACAACCCACTAAGCATTATATAAACAATTGTCCAAAATATTTAGCTCAAGGTTAATTCCCCGACTACAATATCAATTTATCCTCATCGTGTCTCTTAGAGAAGCAAAGCGCTATATTCGCAAGATTTTAAATTAACCGTCCGCCATCAACACTCGCGTAGTCTGTGAAAAGAGGGAATTCGTTGAGGTTAATTGTCAATTTCGCTTGAGCACTCTACGCTTTTCCCTTCTTAACTCCGTCAGGCGGAAAAATCTACGTTTCTCATCTGAAGCGGAAAAGCCGGGGCTTTCAAGAGAGATAAAGGTCATCTTCTATTTTCATGAACTGTCGCTCATGTCTTAAGGAGTCTTGGTCGTATTTTCCAGCAGTTTTTCTTAATGATGCGACTTCGCAGGTTCTAGAGTACAACTCCCATAAAAAGTGTCCTCAATGGTAATGATGATTTATCCTCATTTACGAGCATGGATGAAGTCATCCTTTTGCGAAGAATATTTTCTTCGGTGGATTGAGAATTACCATTGTTTTTGTTTGACTTTCTTGCGACATTAAACTGGTCGAGAATATTTGATTTTTAAGGTGATCGCCAATCCCAAAAGAGTCTCGCTAATTAATTATTAATAATAACGGAGGCATTAGGAGTCAAAATTTTAATTTCTTGATATTTAATTGATGTGTGTGGTTACTTAGAGGAGAGGAGGATTTATGAGTTCGAAGAGGCCTTAGGCCTTTACTGAGGGCCACGCTAAATGGACATTAGTATTTCAGTAAAGATTATTGGGTTTACTAGGGGTCTTTATTAGTCGAGATTGAGACTAAAAAGTCTCCTTTTCCATCTAACCTGTCGTTAAGTTGTTACATTATTATTTGTACATTAAATGTATCAATGAAACTTAGAGGAATATAGAAGAAAATGTAAGAAGGGATTGCGGTTGTAAAAAAACCTAAGAAGAGCATAGGAAAAAATATCCGCTGCAGGAAAACACCCACAAAGAAGGGGGGTGTGAAAAACCTGCGCAAACCTACCGATAGCAAAAACTAAAAGACATTAAAGAAAACAATGTATATATAACCTGGAAAATTACAAGAAGTGTTAGAGACATATTATCAAGACAAATAATGAAATTTAATTAAAAATTAAATGCAGAGAATACAGTAAGTAGATACGTACACTTGTGATAAAAATATGACTGAACTAGAAAAAAGGAAAATAAAACACGATCAATCCAAAAATAACGCTCTACAATAATTATATAAGAGAGTTAAAATCATGATTTAGGCATAAACAATTATCTAAAGGAAGTTAATATTATGGAAATACAAAATAGGAAAAAAAGAACAGGTTATACTGGATGTAAACTGTAGTACCAAAAACGAACAAAATATTCCAAAGTAAAGAAAGAAGTTTGAAGTGTTCTTCCGTGCAGCTTGAAAACATAAGAAAAAACGAACTTGACTTATGGTTAAATGTAAAATGCTATGATGGAGATAATTAGCGTTATTGATTCTCTAGAAGATACGAAAGGCATTTCCTCTTGAAAGCGTGGATAGAAGAGGAAGATTTGAAACTGTGCGGAAGGGCGTTCCATAAATTAACAGAGGTCACTTGTGATTGTGATTGTGCCCAGTATCTTCATAAAGTACGTTTTGAAACCTGAATGGTGCTTGTAATGTAACATCAAAATGTATAATGTAATTAGCAACTGATCTAATCGATTATAATTTCTTATGATTAAATATTTTTCTACTACTCTTTACAAATGTAATAGAACTATTATTAATAGGTATTTGACAAGGAATCGGCTATTTTTTCTCTTTCATTGAAACGTTTTCTAACGTGGGCCCCTATATGGCATTTAATAAAAAATGTTTAATAAGAGATAATATTAAATGGTTAATAGCAGAATATTCTAAATCCTTAATGGTAGATTCATTGCTAATAAATAGTCTGAATCTAGATGGTAGGAATAAATTACAATTGTCTAAATCAGCAAATAATGAATAATAATAAGGAATAGCATAAATCCAGTAAAGAAAGAAAAATTTAGAGCACTGGTGTTAAAGAATTATATGTTAAAAATCTCCAATAGCAGACAAAGACGGCTAATGGAGATTTTTAACTTCTAATTCTAAGCATAAATCCACTCTTAATTTAGTGTTCATAGCATCTGAGTTACGCCGCGATAATTTAACGTAATTAAGGCTAATTTCCTTAGCATCAAATATCACCTCACACTGCCTTTTTCATATCTGGTCTAACTCTAAAAGGAATATTTGCTTATTTGTACATTTTCGCCTCTGCGTCTATTTGTCTTGTCTTGCATTAAGAAGCTCGTTAAAATTGATAAATTGCGAGGTGACGTGAGTGACTCACAGTGACACGAAGTCTGTTTCGAAATCAATGGTCATAAATCTGTCAGAACGTAATTCTGTACTATTCACTGTTATAGGAATACTCATAAGGCGCACCTGAATGAGTCTTTTCAGAGACAAATGTTTTTTAATCCCCATGTTTGTTTTTTATCTCTTCCTGCTTATGCGCCGACATGCACACAGTTCCTCCATTGTATCCTCCGTCACAGTGTTGCAAATTTATGTCCCCCTTTCGTCAGCCTCAACGGAAGCTTTCTATTTCTTTCTACAGCTATTTTTCTCCTCCTATTTTCTGATTCATATCACCAGTTTCTCCGTTACTAAGATTTTAACTTCCTATTTCCTAGGGCGATTTTTTGAAGATGGCTACTTAATGGGCGGTTGCTTTATTACAACAAATGCTGCTCCATATAATTTAAATCAGCATATTTTAGACCAGGCATCGCCGTTTCAAACTATGCATTCGTACCTTAATGTAACATGCTCTAAGGTTATTCCTTGAAACCCTCGTTGATACTATAACCTTCAGAACATGGTCTCTTTGGGCAACAGCATTTACTGTAATTTGTTCGAGATAAAGAACATTACTGAGAATCCTTAGGGTTGACATAGCTTCCTATCTAGGAAAGGATTTTGAAATACACAGGAGATTATTGACTCATTTCTCGAAACTCATGATATTTCTCCCACAGCTTTGGATTATTTTCTAGTAAATCACTTCCTAGAACACTCTCAAACTCTAGAGCAATACTTAAGATAACGAGGTGCCCTATTTAAATTATTTTTTAAACCTGAGATATTTGATGGATGCTTATACCATTATAATTTCCGGCTCTCTCACTATCTTACAGAAAGAGGCTCATTTATAGGACTTGGGAAGTAGACTTTAGTAACCGTCTGATTATTTTAAGTAATGAAGTCAACATTCCTCCATTTGGTAACATAACTGCCGTTTCGAGAGTTGTCAGCTTTGATTGAAGTCCTGGTTTAGAATGAGCTTTGACGAAGTCTTTCTTGATTTTGAAACTTTCAATGGAGTAGTTGCCGAAAGGATATATATCAAAATGTTTTTACAGTTTTTTTTGACAGAAAATTATATAATGATGCTTAACGTCTTTCGAGTCAAAAATCTCACATTTTGAGCAAATTAAATTTGAATCTAAACTAACATCAATTCTTATATATCAAAAGCAACAATATGCATAAAATACTGTTAAACGCAATGGTGTTAAAATATTTCAACAATATTTGAAGAAAATTCAATTCTTTGTGAATTTACACCAGAGTTAGAATTTAGCAAAGAGAACGCCTTGGTATAACATGTCAATGCCCAAAAAATTAACAGGATATAAAAAATATGTATTTATTTCAGCCGTAATAACGTAGAATATGCCAATATCTTTAAGCTGTTAAGTATTTTGCATTTACGTAATTGGATTTGTGCTTCTGAATTCGACCGACTTAATTAAATAGAAAGTAATTGGGGATAATCCTGCGTCGTTAATCATATTGCTCAAAATTCTAGTCACAGAAGGCATAATTCTGCACTTATATTACACATCACATACTTTGTACACTTTAGTGTATCCTTGCAGAAAGATTATGATGTATACATGTTCAGGAAAAATAATGCATTGCGACATTCCAGTTTTCTCTTGTATATGCAAGATATCAAATAGTAATCAGGGATTAGTTCTCATACGATATTAAAGCCGTATAGTACAGAAAAATAGCTAAATAATTTACACTTTCTAACAATGATTACTTCAAACACAATTTTAAAGTTAAAAAAAACACACAAGTTGTATAATTGCCAGATGACCCTCGTTGTACTTCAATCTAATTTTGTGAGCGCGTATGATTGAACATCATTTATAGCCTAGGTATTAAAATTTCGAATTTTTTTCAATTATGACTCAAAATTCGTTTTCTGGTAATAAAGTCAATAATTAAGATATTTATAATGGTTTAAATTGCATATGGATGCGACGTTTATCTAGAGTAACGTGTAATCCATGTATGCAGTAAATTATCAACTTCGGTTTTGCTTAACTGAAAAATCTAAAATACTCTTTCGATTAACATTTTGATTAAAGTCGTCGCTAGAAATACTGCGGATAGTGACGACATCAGCGGTAGCTACATAAACTCACTAAGATAGGGTACTCTGGAAATAAATATATGAACCTTTTTTCGATCGCTAGCTACTCGTGAGTCTCGTCTGCGCTATTTACGGTCCCTGATGCCGCTCTCCGCAATTCTTACGGCAGTAAATTTCGGACAAGACGGGGGCTCCTCGAAAAGTAGCAACTTGTTCGGATCCCAATCATCATAACACAAGTAGTCCCGTCGCAAATGGCCCGGATCGCTCCGGGGGGAAACCCTCCGTCGAGTGCGCGCTTGGCCGAGGAGAGATGTGTGTCATTGGCGATTCCGAGCGAATCCTCGCCACTTCTTCGTGTGAGGTCCGCTGCTTTTTTTCTCCGGAGGCCGTGTTTTTCGGAGGGGCCTCGGATTGAAAGGCGGTCGGAGAGCATGTCTGGGAGATTGCGGTAATCACTGGGCTGCGATATCGCGTGAAACCCTTCCAAGAGGAGGAAAAGGGAACCGACGTTCGACCAAGGATATATCTTCTTGGCGTAGATTCAGCGAAGCCTCTCTTTTTAAATGATGATCGTTTCTGAAAAATCACAGAAGTCAGGTCGGTTTTTCCACCGAATTGTGCCAGGCGATTTTATTGGAAGGGGTCGGAAGGAAGTGTTTTGCGGTCGTTTTGAGCATTTTTTACGCGCCGGTTGTGTTTGCCCAAGAAATAAATTGTCCAAAAAAGGAGTGGTCGAGACTCGTCGGGTCTGGAGGTCGATAATTTAATAATTCTTACCCACTTTTCCCTAGAGTTATGATTTACGGTTGGCTTTCTCCTTTAGCCGTAGAATGGGCACTGAAATCTCTTTTTTATTTACATTTTTCCGATGCGTAAATACGGCGGCTCTTATGTGGCTAAAAGTGTGGCTGGTTTTTTAAAAGGTTTATCGTCTATCGCGGAAAACGAATTATCGCCTGCGAATCTAAACAGGATTATTTCATGACCCACTAAAATTGTCGAAGCTTATCCATTGTATCACAAAATCACCTCAGTCCTTTCCTTATTCCAGCAAAAGTTTCAATGTAACGCTTAACCCGTTTTATTTCCTAAATCTTTACCTCACTGCTTAAATTTTATCTCTAAGTACCGCGCATTTAGCGTTCAATGTATCTAGGCAATGCAAGGATTTAACGATGCCACACCTGGATTACTTTTCTCCTTTCCATAATATACTTGAATTGACAGTGAATTTTAAGTGCGATGCATTCTTGTTGGACTTAAAACGTGATGAATCAGTGGAGCTTTTAGTCAAGAGATTGTTTTCCATCATCCGTCAACGTTAAGTAGTGTAATGATTTCAAAGTCATTTTCAATAAATTTATATCAATACAAATTGAAGCATATTGGTATCTTATTCCGTAAGTCAATCCATGCGCTACAGCAGTCATATACAATTAAAATACTCAGCATATATAGGTTTAATTAATAAAGGAAAACGTGTACGTAGGATGATTATGAGTTATTTGAGAGCTTGTTTTCGATTCCAATTTGAGCACTTTGTTTCGTTATACAGAGTATGTAATAATATATGTAAAGCGATATCTCTACTTTTTATCTTAAATCATAATTGAAAAGATTTGAAAGAGATACATTCTGCTTATAAATAACACAAAAGGAATTACATCAGCTTATATGTAACACGATTCTAAAATGAATGTAAACTTATTGAGATTTTAGCACAGTTTCGCTTAAGTTACTTTTAGAATTTATCGCAGTCAGTCAATGAGTCAGGGAAAAAAAATAGAAACAAAGTGGTAACTGGATACAAAATAATTCTGCAACTTATGTTTCCAAGGGTAAAGGTATTTATCTCTCTAATTAAGCCCCTATTCATATGCAATTTTATAATCTTCCCCGTTCATTCAAATTAAAATGTAAGACACAAGGAGCCATTTAAATTCATCATGATCAGTTGTTAAACTCTTGTTAGTTAAACAGACATCCGGCTTCTTCTGCACTGTGATCAAAGGCTCTTTTCAGTTTCGAAACGAAGGAGTGGAATAAAGAGTCCTCATTAATTCCAAATCTCCGCATGACCGATGATGAGCAATGCCTTTTCTCTTTTCAGAAACCACCGTCATAACGTTAACGAGCCATCCTAAGCTTAAATCATTGGAGATTCAACTCTCGTCAGAAATGAAGCTCCCAATCCTTAAAGACGTGTCATGTTTCACGGACGAGTCATAAGTAGCCGCCGGAGAGCTTTTTAGCACGTCTCTCCCTCGAGAAACAATCGCTGCAATTATTGAATTCGTAGTACTCGTTCGTTGATGGCTTCACTTTCTCACGGTGCCACATCGGGAAATATTTTTCTCCGCATAATCAGTTCTTTTCCTCTGGAGCTTTCCTTTCCCAAAGATCCCCAAAAAGAGAGCGGGCGGATTACGGACCGCTCTCACGTGCACGAAACAAATGCGTTTCCCCATTTATAATGAAGTCGGATTCCTTCTGTCCCTCTGATGGACGGAATGAATATTTAAGGCTAACGTTCTGTAACGGCATTTTTCTGCGTTCTTTCGATGGGTTCACGAGGAACTTATTTTCTCGCGAGTTGTCATTCTGGCTTATTTCTGGAGACAATGAAGATGATCTACGAAATTGTTCCTATGGTTAAAATCTCGATTCAAAACGGTGAGCAGTATCGATTTTACAATAGTTGGATTAGATATCAACATGGATTTAGGGCGACGGATTGAAATCAGAGCCAAGTGAAGATGATAGCGTTTAATCATTAAATAACGTCTTCGAAAAAAATATCACAGGCGGATGAATATTCGCACAGCCTCGAGGATGAAACTTGATAACAGTCGGCTGGGAAAATTATCTTGGATTCACTCATACGAATTAAACATGGGTTGCTTGCATTTGTAAAAACGTGTACAGGTTGTTAAGAAGCTCGGATTCGTCGAGAGAATTGCCAGTAAAAAGCTGCCAGGGGGAATGGTGAATAATCCGTGAGCTTTGTTACTTTGCGCTACTTAGAAAAAGCACGCATGCAGTATGTGAAGACAAGCACCCCATTCGTGACTGGAAGAACAGTTTTGAGGTCCAACGTATGTACATCCATGCGTTTTATTAAGCATTGCCACGGCCGACCGATAAGCGTTACCAAGGTGATCCTTGACGGAGGATGGGAAACGTTTGAACATAAGAGACTTAACTTCAGCTTATACTTGGTCAATAAACTAGATACTATGCGTCAACGATGTTTCATTGTCTACTCTGATATAAGAAATATGGAAACAGATGCTATCTCTGTTTAGAAACTAAGGTAGTATAAAGTAAAGTAGAGTTATACTAGGTTCGATAGTGTAGAGGATTTCATGCTTTCCCAGAACACTGGGGTCTGAAGCCTGCTGAGGGGTTGTTCTTGTTTTCATTATTATTATTTTACCCTTATATAAATATTATGCTAAATATGTCTTTATTATTTTACTGTTATGGTGAGGTAAAGCTAAAATTCCTCTCTTCCACCTAATCTCTGGAATTTTTACATGAAAATGTTACGCTACTAAATCAGAGACTGACAACGACTAATTTTCATCTACAAAAATAAATCATTACATCAAAAATGCTGACAAATATCAGATTCTAGATATTTGATATAAACTTGTAGATGCAAAATGAAGGAGATAATTGGTCCTTTTTCCACAAAAATGTTTTTTTTTTGTGGAAAAAGTACCAATTATCTCCTTCATTCTGCATGATGGATTTCCACCATATCTCGCCCGATTCTGTGAATTTTATTGTAGATGCAATTTAATTAGCAAACTGGTAGATAAGACGTATGAATTCAATTACATTCGAAGAGAAACATGCCCTTTTATTTATAGATTGCACTCACGGAGTCAGATTGAATAACATTACTCGGTGTCAACCGTACCTCAGTGCAAGTTTCATTTCAGCTCAGGTATGATGAATACTGAGACAAAAGTAAGCATGAGATACATTTTCCTGTATCCTATGCCAAAATACTATGATAAATATTCCTTTCATCAAGATATGGCAGCCGGAATGAATATTAATGGATTGCGATGTTATGTAAATATTAGGAAAAAGCTGTGATCTATAAGTTGCACAATATTTTTTTAGAAACATTTTTAAATTTTTTTTTAGTTTACTTGGTGACGTTGCACTCTCAGTATCAAAAGAATGGCTTCATTAGAATGACTGTTACTTTTTATTGCTCTCACGGCCAGAGGCATTGGATTGTAGCAGGTTTGTGCAAGTCCTATCTTCCGCCTATAGGAGCGTTAGGGGCAAATTAACTATAACTTAATTCACCAGATGGTGCTGATGGCGCTCTTCTGACGACACCGCTATCCGCTCCTTTCGAATAACGCTTCTTTTTAATTATTTATATTTTAATTGAGATCGATGCCAAATCGTGTATTACGAATTATTTACAATGAATACGAATTAATTTTTACGATAGAGGAATTTTTATAATGAAATACTCACGTCTTGAGTTAAATCTTACAAAAAGTTATATGTTCCTTTTTGATTCATTCAGCAGGTTACTGAAATAATGGTAAATAGTAAAGAAAATACAGATGATTATGCTTAAATAACCAAAAATTTATTAAGAGGCATAATTTTAATACGTAAATGCAGTTAATTATAATTAAAAATAGCATTTTTAAGTGTTCTTAAAGATAAATATTCCAGAATGAAATTGGAGCACAGCAAATATAAGTAAAAGGATTAATAAAATTAAACAAAAACTGTATCTAAAATACCACAAAATTACCTACATTTCTTTTCACCATGACATTAGAGGACTTAACTTCTACAATAAATATCTCTTCTCACTGTATTCAACAGTCTATCTCCACTATAAATAATTAACACATATCCAAAAATTGCATCAAATTTTAAGAAAAAAACTGGACAGGTACAGAAATTAAGAAAGTCCGTAGCTTATGTTCTAAACTCAAATTACAAATCCACAAATTAGATTCAAAACCGTCATGGGATCTAACTATTTAAAATGGGATTATAGAAAGTACATTAATGAGATTCATTGTGAAGCAGAGAATGAATAAATCTGAGAAGACAACACATATAACCAAATGTATAAACGGGAATAGCTACAGATAATTAAACATAAGAACAATACACAATTTGCTGTTAAAAGGTGGGAAATTACCAGTAATTCACTTTTCATAACAAGAAGAACTAAAACGATTCCTTTCAGGATGAGAAATTGGCACAGATATTGGAATGAAGCCTACCTAAAAATAATTACCATATATAACAATTTTAAGTAACAATTGTCCATAATCTGAATAAGCTTTAGAGAAAAAGAACTTGTAAGTAACATTAATTCACACAATTCACACTATCAATGCAAGTAGGATTTGTTAGGATGAAAGAATATGACTGAACATTCCAAACTAATGCTGTGTATTGAATTTCTATTTGGTGTATCCCAAGACATATGAAAATGATAATGCAAATGGTTCTAACAAAAATATAAATCTTTTAGGTAGCTGCAACATTGATTTCAAATCAAGGCCCAAATTCTCCTTAATAAAATACACTAATTATAAACACTAAAGCTGAATTACAAGAATAATCGAATTCACTAATGGAAAAACTCTGTTATTAACTTCATTATTCATGACAATCCATAGAATAATATTCACTGCATAAATCCTTGAATCAGGAAACCTTCGACCCTATACTAAAAATCAGCAACATAAAAGTGGGGTTACAAAATCTTACATTAACATAATTAATATTAATAAGTATGACTATACAGGTGATATTAATAAGTATGACTATTAATGCGGCAAAAAAAAGAAAGTTTTAATTTTTCAACTCATCGATTACCCAGGTTAATTTTGTTTCAAGTAATGTTAGAATAAAATGATAAACGAGGAGATGCAACTGAATAGCACAAAAGTCAACATTATTAAAATTAATAATAAAGCGTCAAATAACAATTAACACAAACTATAATGGAACAATGTATTTCTCGAAATTGTTAAACATAATGTCCATAATTAAATCTTCCCGATAAGAGATTGACACTAGACTACAAAACTAAACAGAAACTCGCAGAAATAACAACCAACTCTGTGTAATCCTTGCGTGTAAGGTAACGAATTGAATGTTGACTCTAAACTACATTTCTCAGCAAAGCGAAGTAAATCAGAAAACTTTGTATTTATCACCATACACTATAAATTACGGTTCACTGACCTTCCCTTGGTTACTGGTTCCTTTACGCTTGACTGTGAAAGTGACTCAGAAAGCTACAAAGAATGCCACAGTAATAATTACTAAGTAATATTAATAATAAATGGTGGGTAATTATTCCGTTTGCAATCCTGTTAGTATCTCATCTCGTCTGAAAAAACATACTATATCACCTCCCACACTACAGGCAAGGCCGGGTGAGTGTGTATTCAAGCTGCCAGCAGACGCCGACTTTACGTTACATAGTATGACGATGACAGACTTTGTAATGTATATATCCACATGAGTGAAGCAAAATAAGTTTACATAGGTTAGAGGCGAAGTAATTTTCCTTTGCTTTTCTCAACGAACCAGAATACCATAATCGGAATGTCCGCATAATCTCCAATCCTGACTTAATAACTATGTTGTTATTGATGTTGTCAATGTAAGTATTATTCAAAATACCATTATCAGAGCGGTCAGAGCTGCCACTTCACGAGATTAAAAGTATATCGAAATCTATCGAAACGCTAGATACTAGCGCCAAGGCCCCGTAGGTGAATTAAGTTATAATCATTCTTCCCCATAACACGTAACCGAGATGCACAGGGTTGGATTGTAGTAATTGAGGCCAATCTTCTCTTATAAAAAAGAATTTTTATTGTTTTCAACTATTTGTTCGTGGAAGGTCGCTCCTTTTGAAGTAGGACAAAAATAAATATTCTCACTTCTCCGATCGTAAAAGCAAAGTCTTCTCAGTTTCAATGAAGTTACTAGTTGGTGAGGTTACAGCATTTATTGTATGTCGTTTTTGCGTATTTAATTTCCTCTTAAAAGATTCCTTGCGTATGACGAACTAATTATTTATATGAACAGTACATCTACATCTACATTAATACCCTACAAGCCGCCTTTCGGCGTGTGGCAGAGGGTGTAAACACCAACTGAATCTAAACTACTTCCTTAATCGGTTATTGTCGGGTATCGTTCGAGGAAAGAATGAATTTTTAAAGCGATTCGTCCTAGCATCTATTTCTCTTAACTTAAGAGTGAATTACAGCTAATTCGAAAGTATAAATAGAAGTGAGATGGTCGGACGTGACTGGAACTCTAGCTCGTAAGCTCTACTTTTTGGGCAAAGTTTTGCACTTTGTAGATATTCAATTTTAATAGGTGTTAGATTTGGATGTAATTGGGCGCATTTTAGTATAGAGAGTAAATTTAAAGAACTTAAGTACCATATTAGAATCACGCTCATGTAAGCGTGATCCTTGCCAGGAACGTGAGAAACCCGTCGACGTTTTCAAATTTGTTCTCGAAAATAGCACTAATTAAAATGAAATCTAAGCCGATATACGGCAGTGAGTAAATCTTCTAATCTTAGCCCGTGGAAATAAACAGGACCCCCGTCTCAGATTATTAATATCAGCCGCTCTCTCATTACAGAGAACAGAGAGTAAAACGCTCCTCGGCCGGTTCAAAAGGTTTTTAATGTGTCGCAGGCACACTTCTGTCGCGGATAGGGTTCCCCGCTCTTTACATTCGAAGTAACGTTGTCCCCGATGCACCTGCTGCGCCTAACTGCAGAGAGGGAGCTCTTTAACGCTCTGCATTGCCTTGGCATTCCCTCAAGAGTAACACGTGGATGTTTTAAAGGGGTTTATTCAGGGTTAGGAGGGGTTTGCGAGGCGGGTCTTTATACGGAAGAGGTGAGTCACGGTGCTGCGTTGGGGCGACGCGAAAACGCTGGCACTTTTTAGATGGGATGGGTAACCTCTTTTTCCCAGGGAGATTGAACTGGGAGGACGCCAGACGAGAATTATCAATTAGCAGAAACTAATTACTCGTGTTCGATGGAAAAAGTGATTGGTTTTTGCGGTTGGATTCTTCGCGAGGCAGTTTTTTTATCACTTTGGAAAAGGGATTTAGTTGGTGACCGGAAAATAATGAGCGATCTCTGTACTGGTGACTTTTTCTCGATCGCTAAATACACTCCGTGGAGATAATTAAGGTGGTGATAAGTCAATCGTGATCCCCGATTTGGTGGGAATGTATGCACGATTGGTTTGAAAGCTATATTTCTTGTTTCTTTGAGTTTAAGTTCATGAAATCTATTTACCATATGCTTTACCATGAAATGTTTAACTCACGAAATCATATTACAATATGGTTTTAATTTTGACAAACAGCTACAGCTTTTAGATATTTCCTTTGCCTAGATACGTAAATATAGTGTAATACCTTCTTTTTGTGTTTTGTTTACATACTATATTTTTATCACAGATATTATTCAATATTAATTCAATGTAATTTAAAACTACAATAACGGAAAAATTATTTTTTTTAGTTTCAAACAGTTATACCTACTTCAATGGTAATGATGCTGCGAAATTGCAACCTGTAGTTATGTACGGCAATAAGTATTATTCATAGATCCGTAATGTTATATATTAATCTATAAAAACCTATGGAAGTGGAAAAACATCATTTAACTGTAAAATTTCCGTTTCGATTCGAAATAATCCTTTGAAAAGTACAGAAGCTTGATCTATCATAAGCTAAAATCAAACCTGGTCTCTTATAAATCTCTGTGGGCTATGTAAGTTAAAGACCGGCAATTTAATTTAGTATTTTCCTCGCCCGATTTCTCCAAATATAGGCTATGGACTTTTGAGACTTTAATCTGTTCAGGCAAAATTTTGTGCATTTTTATAAATTAGGAAATATTTTGTTATTGATTATAAACATTTTCTCAGCCTGTTTTTACTACAAAGGCAGTGAAAAGAAAGGAAAGCTGGAATACGGCTGGTAAGGAATTAGAGGTTTAAAATCTCCAATACAAAGGCAGTATAATCAGGCCTGAAACAGGCCGCAAAAAATTAATGTGAGACGAATATGTAATAATTTTGATAATATGTTGCAATTTATACTTCTAAAGACAAACAAATATAACAAATAGCCCAAGAGACTCAAACTTTGCAGCAAAAATTCCTAATAAAGTATGTACTTACATGTTCTTTGAATTTCTGTTAATTTATTTCAAATGGTTGCTTCAGGAGACTCTTTATCATATGCATATGTATAGTTACTATTATTGCATTCTGATGAGAGGGTTTTCACTACATACTACATCATAAGAATCTGGATAGCATCAATATTTCAATTGTAAAAATTAATTATCTTTCATTTTTTTAATAGAAGATTGAATTTCTTAATATTAGCTCTTCTCGAACATGGAGGATACATTTACTATTTAATTAGGTTATTTATTTTCTAGAAAGGCCGAAGTAGATAAAGACCTACCTTTTCGTGAATCTGGCAACTGCATTGAAATTATACCCCTCTTCCATTCAGCATCTTTTTCTGCAGCCACCGAAAAAGGCAGAGACAGAAGGTCTGGGGGAAAAGGAGGAGTTGTAATGCACCTCCGTGTCGTGCGGTGGCAGCCTCCCAAAGGGATTTCCCCTTGTTACCCCTCGCTAGCCAGAAACCGAGCGATTTTGTAAACACCTCTCCGAAGTGAGAGACTTCAAACACTAGACCTTTTCTAATTGCGGATCCTGTGTTGTTTTATTTTTTCA
Source organism: Sympetrum striolatum (assembly GCA_947579665.1). Classification (NCBI taxonomy): domain Eukaryota; kingdom Metazoa; phylum Arthropoda; class Insecta; order Odonata; family Libellulidae; genus Sympetrum; species Sympetrum striolatum. The sequence goes on along the minus strand of OX388347.1, from coordinate 17,637,117 downwards.
GCGTAGGGAGGCGTGTGCCCTGTGACGGAGGGTTTTGTTTTACGTAATTGCGTTTGGCTCGAGTTTTTTCTCGTGTCTCGCTTAATCCTGGAGTGGCATAATTACTGCACCCACGGGTTGTTACGCCGGAGTGAATCAGGTAACTGAAAAGAATTACCAACAGTTATATAACCGTCCTGTGCAGTATAAACCCTTTTTCGAGTAGCAAATTTACTTGCGCGAAAAATGTCCATGTTCCTAAAGGCGACCTTCCATCCGAGATACAAATACAAGATCGTGTTGTGATACTTCTTTTCCACATATTCCATCAATTCAAAAGTAAATGCACGTAGAAAATCCAACTTCATTTTAGTCATCGTTATGTACTGTGTTTCTTACTTTTTAATATAAATAATAGTGGGGAAAATTTGAAGTTCGTCTATATTATTTATGCAATGGCGCGTTTCACGAGGTAAAGCTAAATAAAATCTATTTCCATATTCTTGCAATTAAGCACACTAAAAGATTTATGATAAAGTTTCTGCGGTGTTTAAATAAATATTTTAGAATGGAAATCATCCATAAAAATGTTAGATGATAATAAAATTTCCGTCTTTGTTGGGAGTGTTAAAGTCAAGAAAGACCAAACTTAGAATAAGCCCATTTTTTTAAACACGTTAACTACCATTGCCATGACTAGGATTCGAACCCTGTGAATTTCGAGGTTAGCATGGTTACTAGTGCACCACAGAGCAAAAGTTTCGCTGCGAACAGGATTCGAACCTGCGCGGGCATTGCCCATTGGATTTCGAGTCCAACTCCTTAACCACTCGGACACCGCAGCTGTGTAAGTCGGATAGCTAATGTTTCGAATCCTGACGCCAAGATTAAGTTATCATGAATCACAGAAGGCATAAAAGTCTGCGTATGATATGTGATAAATTTAAAAGACAGCCATTTATGTAGAATAGTCTCTTTTTGCGAGATTGTTTTCATTACTGTGCAATTGAATTGAATTGCAAAGGTTATATGACTAGAGGATTTGTCAATATGATAAAGATTTAAAAATATAATAACTTTTGTAAAATTTATTTTATCTTATTTAAGAAAATTAATGTTCGTTGCGAGTGAGATTAGACAAACTAAGTTCCCATTTATCAGAAATTTGGAATGCAATAAAGAAACGTAAAATTTTACCTTTGAATTTCAGCTGTTACTCAGTCATATAGTGTTCGGTTTATTTCTGTTATGAAGACACTTTGGATAAATTAGTTAATATCTAATGATAGTGTATTTAAAGTTGTAGATTAGACCGAGCAATTTTCAAAATCAATATGTTTTTTGCCTTCTTCGTGTAGCTTATTGTTGGAATTAATCTTATGAGATATTCTAAACATACATATTATTTTTTCTAATATTTCCTATCTACTTACAATATGCAGCTGATGCATGTTGCTTCATAATATTCCTTCCCCGAGAATTTTATTCTAATTCTTTGATGCATAACAGAGGACCCTTGCCATCTCCATTCCATATCGTTAAAATAAACGCATATATTATAGTAACGTGGAAAGGAGACATTATTTATAGAACGGCTCGAAGACACAACCGTGAAATCTATTTAAGATTCCATAATTCGGGCCGCTAATGAAGTGAAAGGCGTCTAACGAATTCTATTTATTTTCCTAAATCAACGTTTCCTATTTGAAATTCAAATGAGCGATCGTAATTCAATTAACACCTTTAGGCAGGAACAAATATTTACCGTACCGAAGAGGATATATGGGCATCCTTTTTGCCGCTTAGAGACAGGGAGGACAAATTCCATTTAACTTTAAGAGTTTATCGATTTTGAAATCTTAGGGAGGAGATATTAATTAGTGTTCATCTATTGACAGTTACGGATCCTCAATCATTCCTTCCGTGCAGTGAAAGAGGCGAGGAGGATCCTGGGCGTGTTAACCATGGAACTTTCATTCGTAGACGTTTCACCCAAAATTCTGGTACTGGGACTGTACACCCAGAGGACAGTTTACCATCAGATGTTGCACTCAATTTGTTGTGTTTTTAGGTGCAGAAAATGAGAATGGTAGTGGTTAAATGATAAAAAGAAAAGTATGGGCATATTTGACCCCACTACCAGAATAACTTTTATCGTTTGTAATATATAATTCTGAAACTTATAATTGATTCAAAATTAAGGTTAATTATCGTTGTAGTATTTTGCGGCATTATCTTTTTTATTGTTTACTCGCTTTAAAAATATCATTTGGTGAAAAATCTCTTGAGATTAATATTCTTTTGAATTTATTATCTCTTTTAATTTATTATCTCTTTTAATTTATTGTCTCGAAAAAACCTTTTCTAAAAAGCCCCTGAACCATTATTTCGATGAAATTTCTTATGTGTGAAACGTCCGGTCTCCATTTCCTCCTATTATATTTTGTCTGGGGAATGTTTCAGTTATCAATCCGTATACATTATTTTAAAAAAGTAAGCTTTAACCTTAATTCCTTATGAAGAGGAAAGCATAAAGATAATTGGAAAATTTGCGGAATTTTACTGTCGTTTGGGAATTTTTGGGACCAAAATCTTTTACTAATCCTCAGCGTTCAGTATTTAAGAATCTAAACTTTACTTAATACAAGTAATAGCATGACCCGCTTCGGTACGCTACTCCTACTCCGCTCGATGAATAAAAGTGGAACTACGGTATCTAGAAATTTGGTAAGCAATATCATTTAGATGGTTGTACCACTGTGAATATTTAACTCAACTTTTGTGATGAAACAGTCAACTGAAGAATAATTTTCCTGACGAAAAACTTTCTCCTGTCATATTTTCAACTTTAGGTACTTAAAAAATAAATATTTTAGTATTTAAAACTTGTTTATAAACATTTCAGTACTTGAAAACCTATTTAAATAAGGGTAATCCTTCGAATGAGTAATTTATAATACGCCATGGACGTTTTTAAATCACGCAAGAGAGGACTTAGTTTATCGTGTCTGCACGTCCTAAAAAATCATTCCTAGCGCTAGCAATTAGGTCGTTTGAACGGTGCATAAATTAAGGAGCGCATGAGGTTCCCCCAGGCGGTGAAAGAGGGAAGCTGCCTCCGACAGTAAATCAACGGTCCCGAGCGAAAGAGTCGAATGGGGCACGTATGAAGCAATAAAGGGAAAGGGATGGTTATAAAAAGCCTTTTCTTTTCATTCCACAATGTCTCCGGAGCACCGCGAACGGTGAAAAGACCACAGAGGTGAAGGTTATGAGCCGGGGGTCATGGATATCTCCTTCCACGGGTGTTAAGGAGATGGCGGAGGTATGCCTTAGAAGTCTTCAGACGCTTGGGTAACAATGATCGCGGAAGTTTATTTAAACGTGGTTGTCGCCCAGGAAATTCTCGGTGTTGTTTGTAAATGATTCTTCATCTCGAAAGGGTTTCGTGTCCTTTCCTCTCCTCGGAGATTTAGTGCATAATTCGCACGGACGGAACCGAGTCTTTTTGTCCCACTCCGCGGGTGACTGGAGGCCTTTTTGTTGGGAGGAATTGGAACTGCAGGAGTGTGCCGTAAGGGAATGTTTTATTTAGGCGGGGAAAACGTATTCGTGGGGAGATTTGTTGGGCGCAAGCTGGGCGGGGTCCTTTTTTACGCGGAAATGCGTCTATTTATACAATGCTCGCCTTCATCGAGAATGATTCAAATTTTGTTGTCACGGCACGATTTTCCAGCCTTGGTTGTGGGTTGGTCAGCTCGTTCAGGTGGCATGAATGGAAAGGGTGACTGAGTTACGGTGTTATCTTAATGGTTCGCTCTCAGAAGAATTTGTCTTTTGGTTAACTCTCGCTTTCGAAAGAGGACAATGATAACTGAATTTAGGGTCTCAAACATAAGAGATGGTAAAAAAGTTAACTTCGTTAAGCTTGATTGTTCCTGCGTCTAAAAACATCTTAATTTTGTCTCCAAACACCTATGTTGTAGGATATGTAAATCAGGCCTCCTTGCGCACTTTTGGGAAGCAGGTATGCCCTTGAATGTTTTAAACTTTCTTTTTCCTTTAATGAATCCTAATTGTGATTATCACGTGTATTTCCAGATCTAAGTATATTGTGCATACATACATTCTTGGTTATTGCACCCAAAAATTATGCAAGGTAAATCTTAAAGGCGTACAGCGATTTGGGAAGCAGGATACTTCATTTGAAATATAATTGTTTTTGTAAACTGGGCTTCAGTTTCTTGCCAAAACATTTCATTTCTCTTAGTAACATACTGATATTCGAGAAATGATGAAGAAATAAAATGAATTATGGTCGATAAACGTCTGCAGAGTTCTGAGTAGATTAATTAAGTATATTTTAAGTGATTTTCAAATCTGTGTACTTAATACCACACAGTGAAAGATTTTGGCTATTTGAAAAGAAAACAATTCCAGACTAGGTATTTATGCATTATCTAATTTTATAATTAGCCATAAATAAGTTGGTAGTGCTAATAGGAGTAGGAGTAGGTTGGCTTTCTCAATGAAGAAACAGGCATTCATATAATAAAGTGAGAAATGAAAACATTGGCACGATAGTAGTATATACTGAAACTTTTGGTGAGCTACATCTTATCGCGATACTTTACCTTATTTTATTAGAAATATAGTATATGAATTAAAGAAGTTTTACTATGGAAAGTATGACTTTATTTGTAATGCTATAAGTATATAATCATTTTTAATTAGAGAATCTTTTATTGATTCTGTCCACTCCCTTGTTTGAGGATGATCTTAAAGGCAACTACAGAAAATGTGACAAATTATAAGGAAATTGAAAACTAAAAGATATGCCCATTATATGAAACAATAAAAAAATACGTGTATTACTTCAAATGACGAACAGATATTTTAAATTAGTCAGTTCTAATTTAAATAACTTAGAAATGAAAGGTTATGATTTGAAATTAAAGTAAAATCATCGACCATCATAAACATCATCCCTTTAAAGTTAATATCACACAATATTTCAATTTATCCTAAAATAACCTTGCAGAGGATGAGCTAAGGTTAGGTATTACTTTTAATTTCCGCGTGGACTTATTTAGACGTTACAGATTACTGGAATACTCGAGTTTTTCTCAGGTTTTAAATACTCTAATGAGAAATCTGAGGCGATTTCCCCAGCGAAGGGCAATCCACTGAGCGACCTTCTTTGGGCTCCAGCAAAAGGAAAGAAGTCTAAAAATGTCCGCTACTTTACCAAACGTCCGACCGCCAATCTATATGACTCAACGCGTCCCAGCGCTCTTTTATTTTCCGATATGTTTCCGGGTCGGCGGCCAAAACGGATGGCTGCAGAGGGCGTTGCATCCGCCGCTAAGTGATATCCGCGGGCCAGAAGTCATTAAGCAGAAAAGAGCCGAGTACTGAATAAGCCGAATATACTGTTTTCGAGAAGCGGGCTCGACTCCCACAACATCCGCGATCCCTACGCCAAAACATCGGCTTATTTAACATGGATTTGCTTCCAAGTCCAAAATAAGACCGGCTTTCTGGGAAAATCCCTTATAATCCTAGAGAGGGACTCGCGAAACATGTTACTTCCGCACTGATTACTGAATATAAGTGATATGTCAAGGTTTAAAATCAAATATGACTTTGCGAGCGTGAGTATTTAATCGCAGGGATAATAAAAATGATAATAAATCGTCTTTATTTGGGCGAGATTGAGACTTAAAAGTCTCTTCTTCAATCTAACCCATCGTCATTAGTTATAAAATAAGAAGTAGAAATAATTAGAAGAATTGTGGATGTAAAAAACCTAAGAGATTTTTAGGAAAAAATCCACTGTAGGAAAACATCCACAAGGAAGGGGGGTGTGAAAAACCTGCACAAACATACCGATAGTAATAGCTAAAAGATAAGAAAAGAGAAAAACATTCAAAAGTAAATAAATTCACTACCAATAAGTACTTACATGCTATACATAAATAAGAATCAGTTCACATTTAAAAAAGAGTTAGCAATATACAAAGTAACAAAGGGTGGAAGGAAGGGAGAAATGATTAAACTGTAGATAGAGTAAAGTAATTTAGTGACATCGGTAAATTCGCGATAATATTTCAATATTCCCTTACAAAATTAACTGAGAAATAAAATAAATTGAGTTTTTATGTAGAAAAGTGAATGCAAGAGACTTCTTATCTTTGAGACAATATAATCACTGTAAATTGCATAACGAATATTTTAAAATTTACGTCGAACTTACGTTTGTCATAAAATTACCAATTCTTGCCCTACATCAATGCTGGGAAACAAAATGAATTGATAGGTTTAAATTTTGCTTTACTGCAGGAAAGTAATCATGCTTTTCGTTAATTTTGCTAGTGCAAACTAAACTGAATTCTTATGTTCGTTGCCTTCAATGTTGTAAGGAAATTATAGAAGACTAATTCAAAGGATAAATGTACTAAATTAGGTCAGAGAAATTACGTTCTCAGGGGATGTATCCGATATAATGGGGCCCCCATGTTATATACGCCGTTCTGATACTGTAAGGAAGACCAGGGAGATAGAAGCTAGAATGAATCGCTTCAAAAATTCATTTTTCCTCGAACGATACGCGAAAGCAATAGATTAGGAAAATAGATTCAAGGTTTGCACCCCCTGCCACACGCCTGAAGGCGGCTTGCAGAGTTCATACATAGACATAGACAAATCTTGTCTACAACTCAATACAGGCCATTCAATCATATTTATGGAGCATTTAGACCTTATGTAATGCTACATATATAAAATAGCTGCAGCGTAAGAGCAAGAATATAAAATTGAATGCATACAATAGTTTAAACAAGCACGGCGGTATTGGTTTGGAAATTAGGAAAGAAAGACTGGTTTCGTGGATTCAAATTATGTGAAAGAATTAGTTGTTTTTCAAATCTGAAATTATGTAATTTATTAGGAGGTACTTAAAATTAGAGTACAAGTTAGAATCGACTTATGAATTGTAGGTATAAAAATCGATTTCGTTGGTTTGACCAACACAGGAATGCGCTCAGTCTGTAATACGCAGAGATTCATCAAACATTCGAGAGTCACATAAATTTCCACGTAAGAGCGCCATACTTTCCCTCGTTTTCGTCCTTCTTGTCTGACCACTCGGATGTCCAGCGACTGTTGCCTGAGAGGGACCGTTGAGACATATTGCAGTCACGTGCATCGAAGAAAGTGGATGCAACGTGCAGGAATGTCTCCCGGTCGCATCACTTGCTCCAGAAACCCGTTCAACCTGCGTCTCCGTCGACGGCAGAGGCTCTTGGAAGATGTCATATAAAAACTTTCATTGATCCAACTTCGCTTGGAGATGCTTCTTCCTCAAAGAATCACAGCTCATCTACCAGCGCAATAATACATTTCGCGTAGTGTCGAAGAAACGCAATTTTATTCTAAATACTGTTCAAGAGTAATCAACAAGCAATCAGAATCAAGAGTAATTACGCAAAAGTTGAAGTTCACCTCTCTAATGATTTGATATGTTTTCGTTCTTGATTCACCACTGACGGATATTCTGTGGATTCAGGAATATCGGGGATTTAACATACTTTACGTACTTTCTCGTTTAGATTAAGGTTTGTTTCACCATTTGCAAATGCTTTCTAAATTTCACATTGGATTAATTATTTAAAGAAAAAATTTAATTTAAATAATTGGTTAATGGTAGTTATCTGGGGGTTTCACCGTTACTTTTTATCAGGTAGAAATTTGGTGGGTCTCCCTGCTAATCCGGACCCTTAGTTCGTCTTCGCAGGTACTGACCGCCCGACCTTCCCATCAGGGTGGACAATAAAATAACTGACCGCGTGGAATACGATTTAAAAAGTTATAAACAATTCAAATGGGCAACAATTTAATACCTTCGTCGTCTCACTCATCCAAAGAGATATACAAGCGTCTTTTGATCGACGTTTTACGATGAAAATTAAGATTTTTCGTGATTTTGCTAGAAATGACCCGTTGACACACGGCAACGTTGCCCCGGGGATGGGTTGGGTTGGGGGGAGGGATTTTTAGCAAAAATCTAGAAATCCTCCTCCCAACCCAACCAAACCCCTGTTGATCAAGTGAGCAGATATCTACCATGAACCAAATAATGTAATTGAATCGTATAAACAAGTAATAATTTAATTTAATATTATTAAAAATTTTATTTTAAAATTAATTACTGATTAATAATTACAGATTTAACTATTCGTGGGACTGATATTGTTTCTGTCCCAGTGATTATACATAAAAAATAATATAAGGAAAGAAAATAAAGAAACACGAGGATTATAGGCTCCACAAAAGGAAAACCTGTTATGAGCTTACCTTCAAAAAATGTATACATGCAGCCCTTTTTATGTTCTAAGATGTAACTGAAAAGAAAAATCGATAATTATTGTTTCACTATAAAATCTCTCTAATGTTTTCACTGGAGAAGAGTCGTTCTAATCCAAGGTCCAATCTAGTTGTCTCTTGCTAGAGCTTACTATTTTTAGTCATCGATAAAAAGCAAGTTTCATTTATTTTGAGGGTCAAAGGGACTGGCCAGAAACCTGTGTTAGGGCCTGGCCGAAGTGCATTCATGAAGGACACAGAGGAGCGAATATTGCTTAATTTCTTTGATTATTTCCGTTTATGAATCCATTTATTAATTTTTACGTTGCAATCTGACCTTCTGGCGAAGTAGCAACGCTGAAGGGATGTTGAAATAAGTTAAATTTTAAGGTTCATTTTCCCAAAGACAAGACAGAAAACTGTATATTTCATAAATTTATTGTTTTATTGAAATTTTCCCAAAGGTTACATAGATTTTGTAAATGCATAATAACAAAGAAAATAAGAGTAAATGTAATACACCATTTACATAACAGAATTTCATCAAAGTAAAATCGTAAGGTAAATTAATAGTAGATCATATATATAATCCACATATGAAATGGTTATGTTTCAGTTACGGTCAAGAAATACAAAAAAAAACAAAAAAAACAGGTATAATAACCTTATCAAGTTACAAGCAAATATGAATACGGAAATCAGCATTATACATAATAAGAGAAAAAAACAAGTAGAGAATAAAGCCATGGAGTAACAATTATATGCATTAAAATTGAAGGTTAAGTTTATTTATTAAATTTTTAAGGTAATTCCACTTCGATGTGTGATGTTTTCCAGTAAAAACATTTCAGTCCTTAAATCAAAGGAAACTGTTTATCATTAATTTGATCGTCTGATTTTTTCACGACTCTTGCAGAGGCGAAGGTGAGTCATCTTGTACTCGCCTGCGTATTATTTTCTTGATTCTAAACGATGTTCGTGAGTGCATAGTGACGCATTGCAGGACGATACCATCTTGGCGGATTAAGGAGGGAGTTGCCGAGAAATGCATCATATTTCATAGTTGCACCTGAGCACATCGTAAATATCCCGGTGATTTCACTTTCATGCGACTTTTTTTTTAAATATTCTCCCTCTGAGAGATGATCGTAAGCATCGCCAATTTTTACGGGTAAGACTCGGTGAAGAAAGTCATTAGTCAAGCTCGCATTCACCTGTTGCTCATTTGCTCAGTAGCTGAGGGAAGCCAACGTGAGTCTCACTTGAGACGAAAGGTTTCCCTTCTCGCCTTCAATTTTATAATTGCGTCTACCCTTGAGAAATAACTACGCTACTTAATTAGTTTGCAAGGTTATCTCAACGTGTATGAACTATTTTTGCGTAGAGTGTCATACGGGTTTCTTATTTGTAGTGGATTACAAAGTTCTCTTTTGGAGATGGCATCAGTGATCTAGGGAATATGAGTAAAACTTTCTTCGTAAAGATCTGCACGCCTCAAGAGGTAGTGAATCTGAATGATGTTATAGTTACGATAAGAATATTTGAATACCAGACTAACCTGAAGCAAAAAATTGCAAGTGATGAGTTGAATCAAACATCCAAGAACGGTTATTTATTTATTCATAACAATTTTACTGTATAAAGTGATAAGATTCTTAACTATACATGTCCAAAGGCTAAGGCTAAGATTTTCACCTTACACATTTCTTTATGTGATAAAACAGTGTGTTGAAACCACCTTAAGGGAAATAAAAGATATGGTCTCAAGTCTCAGAGTGATATCCGAAAATTTATCATTCCATATCCTTGGGAGTAATTTTACTGATTAGTTCAGTAATAATTGCAGATTTGTTTTTTACAAAATAATATATTATCAATTTTAATATGATAATGAAGCTTAAAATCACCAGTGGGAGTGATGTTACCAGTTTTCTCATTCTTATCAGGACCCTCTTGCATCATAGACAGCTCGGAAAAATATGCATCGTTGCTGCTTTTAATGCTCACGTGATTAAAACAAATGGTCTGAAATCATTTTAATAGGGAAATCATTATTGAACTTTCTAATAAGGTAACTACTAGCTAATGAGAAAGCTTTCACAGCTGAATCAAATGTAAGACAAACATGTTTGAACTAAGTCGGACACTTGGAAATAGATGTTTCATTTGCGTTTTTCTAAAGCAAGCCCTGATTCTTATTTTACCCGATTTCAAATAAAACGACCCGAACACCTTTGAAGAGTTAGCTGAGAATCAAACCGACCATATCCAATACGATTTGAGAGCAAATTTATTTGTAAACCCTTACAATAGATAACGCTTTAATATATTACATGCGATTAACGTATCGACTACCAGCATCAGTGTATTTCTATAGCTGCTGAGGATCCGTTATCAGTAATTCAGGTAGATGCACAATTATCCGAGAAAAAGACTAGAATCCGTGACCACCTTCCCAAGAGGCATACATACCTATTTAGCTAAGTTTACAAAGATAAGAGAATCAAATTATAGTGAGTCTACTTTATTTATTCGGTCCTCAATAGCCCGGAAACAATTCATAACACCATACGAATGTGACTAAAGCGTGATGCTACCAATTTCTATTTTTAGAATAGGTGGGAATGACGAACGTGACCTTATAAATATAATAGCTCGTAACAATAGTATTTGAAACCCATCTGGTTGTCGTCGGATATCATCTGGAGGTGTCGAGGCACAGAGGATTATTATAATCATTTATTATGCCTCCTCATTGTTTTGAATGATCATAAACCTCTCAGAGTGGACAGGGCACCATCCGTGCCACGGAGGTGTTAAGCCCGCAAGATGATTGTCTGACCTACGTGTGAGTGGACATGATCACGTATTTCCACGCACGTGTGCTAAACTGCGAATGATAACGTCTCGTGCGGCAACCTCACGCATCCGCACACTATGTTCTTCAAATCTGATACCTGGAGCAAACGGTATTTACGAGGTTTTTCCTGTCACGCCTATTACTGATTGACCGTTAAGAGTTGTAGTTGGGCCTGACATAAAAAATGGACCAAATATGGATCAAAACTTTTACATTCGAGTTTATATACTTGATTATGATTTTTCCTCCTTCCGTTACTTGCTACCTTCTCCCTCCCCCTCCTCCTTTCAATAGTGTATATATTCGGAAGTGTGTTTTTATTTTGTCACCTGATGATGTAGCGACGCTACGAAACCTAGGTCGTGTTATTCGGATATTAAATTAGTGGTCTAGTAAAAGTTTGTTTACGATGATTTTTTTATATTCTAACGTATTTACAATTAATTTGGTTCCCTCTTGAGCAACCCTTTTCGCGAAACGATATATATTAAAATGTGGAACTCGACAAAAAAATACTTGCGTAATGGAGGGAAGAAAATACTTAACGTTATGAGAATATAGGAATCGATAAAGCTTCATTGGGAAATCAAGGATTACTGTTACAAAATATTATCTGCACATTCGAAACGTACATTGAAATGTTTCTTGTACTTAGTAGATATAAAATCGATTTAATGCGGAAAAATTAATTTAAAATCTCACCTATTTAGTATTTGAATATAATTAAAAAGTTGCTGATTCAAAATGAAGGAATATGCGGCAAGTGTATGGGATCCGGCGGATGAAACGTGTACTCGCGAACTCAAGAAAGTGCAGCGTAAAGCGGTTCGATTTGTTAAGAAAAGCTACGATAAAAAAGCAAGCGTTACAAAAATGCTCTCAGACGTAGGTTGGGAATCCTTGAAAGAAAGGAGACTGGAAGCTAGGCTGCGATTGCTTAATAAAGTCAGGGAAACTACATTTTCGGAAGATACAATCGGTATCATGCAACCCCCCTGCTACCTCGGTAGATCCGATAATGAACGTAAGTTAAGAGAAATAGATGCTAGGACGAATGTTTTAAAAATTCATTCTTTCCGCGAACGATACGCGACAATAACCGAATAAGGAAGTAGTTTAGATTCCACTAGTGTTCACACCCCCTGCCACACTCCGAAAGACGGCTTATAGGGTATTAATGTAGATGTAGATGTAGATGAAGGATAAGAATGCTTAGCAGTTCCAAATAAGTAAAATCACAAAACGAGAAAGATTAACTTCAACTGAATACGTGTATATGTTTAAAACATGAAAACTTTTGTTAATTGTGATACTTACCGGCTAGAGTGTTTCTTTATCTTATAAGCCATGTTATATGGTGACGATTAAGGAGCTTACATACTTGAATATCCGATTAACATATGCACCGTGTCATATATTAGCTGAATCGTTCGTGAGTATGACTCTCTCGGAATGTTTGCTCAACCCCTAACCGCACACAATTTTCACTACGCCACACACGAGGAAACCAACATTTGCTCTCGGTATTGCGGTAATTCTTAAGCACATCCACCTTGTACCGTGCGAGATGAGCATTGGGATGATTAAGCATTTCCCGCAGATCCATACAGCATCCGTACATATGTCTTTCATCTCCTTCGCCTTGCTCGCGACCTTGACCTCAGGTCTCCGAAGACAGACCTTGTAATTATTCCCCACCGCCGCTGGAGCGCCTTTCTCTTCCCTCGATTCCGCACATGGTCGTTATTTCCTATCTTTATGGGAGCGCAATCCATTTAGAAGGACTCGTTTGATTGAATAGCGCCGTTTTGAAGAGCCGCTCGCGAAATATCAAATTCGGAATTGGCTAAGGGCAGGATAATCGTGAACCCGGATTCTAGATCATAAATCACTCTGAGACAGGGGTGTCCAAAGCCTAACTCCGGTGGGCCACATTAGCTCCAAAGAAAACACCGCGGATCACAGATGAGGTACTTATCGAGATATTCACAATTCATCATCAATCTTAGAGTTGTTTCTTTATATTCGCCATATTAATTTGGTTTATGAGTGGTTTGAAGTACGTATATTTGATGATAATAGCCTAGCTATGGAAATACGCATTGAGTACTCCTCAGAAGATCGATAATCCAGAACTTTCCGTTGTTTTCAGAACCGGTAGCGACTTAGGTGCGGAATGCTCATAAGTACAGTTTTTGGAGAATTTTTAAACCTATAATTTTTTCGTTTTATAGTTATTTGTTCATAACAATACATTTTGATGCATCCTTAACTAATTCATATTGCCGATCTATGAAACGTATGCAGTCATATACAATTAAAAGAGAGTAATCTAAAAGGCTTTACTAAATAAATGACAGAAAAAGCACACTTATGCAAAGAAATATGGGCAAATATATTGTAGTGTAACAATCATAAGAAATAAAATATTCGTCAATTCTCAGTACAGAGTATTAAAAAATATACGTTCCAAATTATTTGTATTTCACTGCTTTTAACCTAGAGTATGCATAGTATAAATATATGAGTATATTTATGAGGGTATTATCAACCAATTTTTTCATTCTTATTTTTGTTTATTATTTTCTCGGATTCAAGTTATCTAAGTAGCTTATTAAGAAGTGATCCTTTCGTAACAGCTAGATTTGTACAGGGTGCGGCAATATAACTTCCTTTTTTTAAATGCTTTTTAATGCGAAAAAGCATTTAATGCATTATGTTGCAGCACCCTGCGTATGTTTTCATAGTATGCATAGCTTCAAATATTGGAATATATGGAATATTTTATTATAAACACACAAATATTGTATTTTTCATTACTGTTGACACGATAAACGAGGGAAAATCGTAAGAAATCCAGAAAAGTATTATCCAGAGAGATTCTTGCGGCTCGAGAGAGTATGAGATGAATTTTCCTCGTATGGCGTCATTCGGGTCGATTTTTCATTTTTATTTCTTAAAATTTGGATTAATATAAAACTGGTAGGATTTGCCAAATAACTGAGAGAATTTTTGCCTTTCTCTTAATGCAAAGTTCGCTCCGGGACATTGAGGTAGTAATGCTGTAGAATGAGGAAATTTAATCTCTTGAGAACGCGAATGGCCTGCTTATGCCCTTCGTTTTTTAATTACTATCATTTTCGGATTATTTGTGCTTCCTACAATTTTTAGTAACGGCGCACGAAGCTCTTAAGCTTAATAAAGTTTTTTTCCCATTATCATTCTTGTAATGTCACGTGATAATTTATAAAATTCTGAAATATTTTAAAGCCAAAGATATTTTGACCTAAATATTTACAATGTAATAATAAGCCCCTTATACTCGGCCTTAATGAGTCGTTTAAATCAAAACAAAAATAGCTGAATGTATCCTTAAGGAGAACAAGAAGTTTGCCATTGTTTTAAGAAACGGGATTTAATAAATTGTGTTTAATTAAAACGACTATCTTCAAATTTCTTTTAAATCATAAAATGCTAAATTATTTCTCATGATAAGCATTCCTTGAAATTTGATTTTCTTGAAATATATATTATATTTTCCTGTTTTATTCTGCTACTTTATGGGGTCACGTAAGCATAAATAAAAGTGAAATTAAAATATTAATTAGTTGACAGTGAATGCTGGAAGAATATTTATTACTAAATTCAACTTAACCGTAAAACCCTGGCATCATATTAGAACTCAAGGGTTTGTAACTTTTGCTTGTTTTATTAGACATTCTGATATCTCCAGATTACGTGCTATCGTCCTTCATTCTTTGTCTTCGAGGTTTCCTTATCTTCCGGCTTCTCCTATAGTATATTGTAACTTGTAAACATTCATATTCATCCGTACGCTCGATGCATTTATGTTTAGGAAGAAGATTTTCCTCGCGATAAAGGTGCATCCATGGAGGAAGTATTTGAATTACGATTGGTGCATCACATTTAGCTTTGATCTGAACCCAATGTTGAACAGAAGTAAAAAAGAGTGACATTACTGGGACACGAACCTAGGTCTCCCACTTTCCAAGCAGGTATTCAATGCATCAAAAATAACCATGTTGATTCGATTCCACTTCTGTCTGTATTTCAAGATGCACGCTTCCTCGTACGATGTTAAACTTCTTTCCATCATCATTCATTGATCTGAGGCAGTTGGATTCCTATTCTCCTTCACAGACTTCACTCGGATACAGGAAATGTTCCATATTATCATTCCTCATAACTCTCTCAACCCTTCCCCGTCTAATACTTTTATCCTTGGAGTCTTTACTCAAAACACAGTCAATCTTTCACGTCCTAAAAACCCTAAAATCAGGGAAGCTGCATGGATTGAACATTTTTTTAATTTCACGACGGATCTTTTGATATCTCCTTGAGAGTTGAATCACTGTATCCCGCGATCATAAACAATTCGCTGACATTTCGAAACAGTAGACTGTGTACAGATGGAGCGCGATGAGTAAGGATTGGAATGTGTTTTGTGGACGAATTCCATCCATCGAACGTTCGATACCGTTCTGGCACATCTGTGAAAGAAGGAAGTTCGGAAATAGAAAATATGGAGTACGTATTCCTTTACAAAAAAATCCGTGGCTGTAAAATTGACATTGGATTTGAGATTGTTTCGAAATAGATATCTCTTGATTCCAAATTACATATTTTACTGACGCTGATGATTTCATATCCACCCCTTAGCGCTTGACTTCCTCATTTGCCAAGTAAAAGTAAAATTGAAATGAGATTTTCATAAAATTACATTTAATGGAGCAAAACGTTTCCTATTACTTCAAAAATTCATGAAAATGATCAAGCTCTTCGGTAATCGAATGAACGGATATAAGTTCTATTAGGCTATTATGCTATTAAATCCATCAAACCATGAATGATAATAAGATAACGTTGATTATTGATTGGGTGATCAATTTCATTTGCTCTCAGATTTCCTTAAAAGAAGATGCTATTGAAGTAATATATTATATAAATAAATATTCACAAAACCCTTCTGAATAAAAAAATCCAACTCGACGTTTAGAACGTGCTCAGTCAGATGAGAAAAACCTTTTTTAAAAATTCCGTCGGACCAGAACACTTGTACATACAAACTTTAAAACAAATTTGGTAGCGATTATCCGGTCTGTTTCAACCCCTCTGCCCTTAATTTTAGAGACCCTCACAATTCATAAATCGCCCCCTAAGTCGTAAAAGCCGAATCTTCATTGGACAAAAAACCCCTTTTACGAATCACTTCCTGGGGAATACGTTTTCAAGGTTTCCTTAATACCTCTCCGCAGCTATCGTTCACCAGCATTCCCATACGATTGAGTTATTTATGGATCGTGCATTTCCTCTGTGACTCTCGTTTGTTTACGCCGAATGGTGCGGGCGTGAGAAAGGATCCGCGCATCAGCTGCCGCAGCAATAAATCGGTCCGAGTAATCCTTTCTGTTTGTCATTCGCAGAGGAAGACCGTGAAAATGAATGACATATTTGCTAAGCATCGGCCTATTATCAGTCGATAATGGGGAAAGCGTCTGAGAGATTATATGAGTTGGGTTCATCATTCAATCCTATTTCAGCGGCTGGATGTTTGCGCTTTATCCGAGTTTTAAAAAAATAAGTATAAGATCGCAAAGATTTGCGATCGATCGGAGTGTTCCAGAATAAGTAGAAAATATGAGTATTAGTTGTAGTAATCATGGGACAAACAGTTTTTGTTTTGGTACGGTTTACTCCTATAACTGCGAGGCAGAAATGTTCGGTAAAAAGGAAGAAAGCGATTGAATAGTATGTCAGGAAAAAAATATTCTAGTCTGTACAGTTAAATGATAGTGAAATATAATGTTTTCGCTTTCTAATTTCCTATTTGAGATAAATTAATTTTTATATGTGTTAACTATTAATTGGGCCATGTGAAATTTATTTTTCCAACGTAAGCTATAAATATATTTACTTGAATTATCAAAAGTATGATGAATGAATAGCTTCATTTTTTTCTCAAGAAATTCCTTGAATGTAGGAGTGCATGCCTTTGCACTCAAAACATCAATAATGGTATCAATTTTACGACTTTGGAGTACCTTATAGGATAAAGAAGAATAAGTAAGTTCATAGATAGCTATGATTTATATAACTTATGATAAGGAGCATGTTGAAAAAATGTCCACGTCTTTTGAAGCATCATGCTGAGCGTTTTTCTTTATGAGTGACTGACAGTCGCAAATAACGCAATTATGGCATGCCTACTAACAGGACACTTTATCAAAAACGCGAGATAATTTGTCTCCAGTCGATTATATTTTCGTCAATTCATCCCCATAACAAATTCCTTTACAGTTACATTTGGTGCATTTTTCATACTCATATCCTAAAAGCATGGGTAGCATATCTAGCATCGAGGAACTGAAAGTATGAACATAAATCAATCAATTAAAATTCCACAATTATTAACTCAATTGATATTTTTTTGAAACTTGAACAGGTTTTCCGGTGGCGATATATTTCCATCACTCGTATCGCTCAAACAGTTTAGACGGTATTTTATAACGTTTACGAAACAGCGCGCGAGGATATCGACGCGATATCTCACGTATGCACGTGCTCTCGATGGAGACGGTTCCGATAAATCACTGAGGATTCGAAGGAATTCCAGACAAAAAAGAGGGACGGCAGGAAAGGGTTATCGCTCACTTTGGGAAACACCTAGAAAAAACACCCTCTGGGGGATGTTTTTGTTTTGTCCTGCCTCCATGTTGAATGAACGGGAAGTGGGAGAGAGTCAAATGGGGCGGGAAAGAGGCTGGAGAGGGCGATTTATGGTTCGCGACAGAGGGTTAAAACGCACACCCTCGATAAGAGACACTCATCCGAGGTATTTTCTCTTTGAAGCGGAAAGAACCGGAGTAAATCATTCGCCCATTGGGGACGATAATCGATCAAAGTAATGCGGTCATAAAACCATAGGGTGCGTCGTCTTCACGACCTGCTTATGCATATTGTACTTAATGGCTCGTCACACGAGAATAATGAGCATCATAAACGTCGAATTATCTCATATATGCGCTCTCTTTGCGCATCACTGTCGAGGGAGATTTATCGGCTCACTTCGATTTATTACTTGCTTCGGATTCTAGTCCATACATCCCTCATAAAATGCATCCCATTCAGTATGCTCCGGAAGCATCTACATTATGGCTGGAATTTCTTAATGAGAGAAAACCAGTGTGAAGACTTAAAAACTCACCAAAAGCCGTCTTCGTCAGCTTTAAGTACTGTGTTGTTACCCAATGTTTTCATCTACTCCTTAAGATGATAGCAAATATACCTTGGGCACTTATTATTATGTTAGTATCCTAGGTCTTACCAGAATCGGCAGCAACGCGGTACAGAAATCTGGATAAAACTGCTTTTAGTAAAGTATATAAATCTTAATTTATTAAGATCCGTGCTCTTTCCTTACTATGCGACTTCTCTTTTCCATCTATTTATTGGACAGAGAAATGGAGACAGAGGTTTCCTTATTCAAAATAAATGCCGATCATAGCTTATTTGCTGGATATAAATTTCTGACTTGAAAATATTTTCCCTTGAGGAATCTGAGTTATTTCCTTCCGGTGGTCTTAGTATGACGTGATGAATGTGCATGGAAGGGAGAGGCACAGGAACAATTGCTTGATCATCTGAATGTTAACTGATTTCCTTTCTTGGGTAGGTTCAAAGTTGGAATATGTAAAATGAAAATAAATGTAGAAAAATACTCAGCCTTTCTACGAGTGTTTCGTATTTTCATTAAGTATCAATTAGATAAACTTGAGATGTCGTATAGTGAATTTTTTTTGGTACAGTTTCAAAGATGAAATATCATTATGAGTTTTTAGTGACTTCATTTTTATTTTCCTTGCATTCGGTTTCTAAAACATGTCCCACGTATAGATTTTTTGTTCTTACTTTCATTTTATTTATTTATCTAGTTAGTTTTTATATCAAATTAAAAAAGAGAAATATCTCACGATTCAATTCAATTGTCAATCGAATTAAATAGTGATATATTCATTTTTTAAGCTACCTCTCTTGATATAATAATATTATTAAATAATCGGCGGTCTTTTACATCCTTCAGGTATTTAATCATTATACATTTCATTTTATCCTTTTCTAGTACCAAACTTTAACTTGATAACACAGCACCGATATATTTACAGCAGACGATTGATTACAACAATTTGATGTAATATTTATAAAAAATATGATTGTTATTTCCATAGAAATTGATACTTTATACTGAAACCATATAGTAATAATGTTTTATGACGTAGTATAAAAAAGCCAATTTTATTTTAGTAGAGCATACTGTCGATATATCACTGGAAAAATCTCAATGAATTTCCAGAGCTCTAAATCTCAGGAGCTTGTATGCTCACTACTACTTTCCATCAAACCCCACCATCATTGGCTTATTGAGTACCTATTTTCATGAATGTGATGATCACTAAAAGCTTTCGATGGACATAATTATAATGATGAGCATTCTTTTACATCCTAAAAACCAGACTTCCATTCACTTTAAATCGGTTTTTGGAGAAAGTCAATGCATATAACGTTGAGGCAAACCCCCCTTCCTCGCCACTGCCTTCTCCGTCCCTACTCCATATATCTTGATTCTTATCAGTCCAGATCACCTGCAGCCAATCTAGACCGCTTTCTTTCCACCCGTGATGCCGGTGCATCGGCCTCTTTGTCTTTCAGGGTTCTATCATTGAGACTTTTCTTTTTTAACGAGACACGACGTTTACACTCATAAGGAGCGAGGGAGGGCCGGTGGGGAGATTTGAGGGGTGGAGCGTCCTCACTTAAAAGACCATTTAAGGGCGTCAAAACGCTGACCGCAGACCATAAAATTATCATCCAAGGTGCGTGAGGGAAGGGGGCGGGGCCCTTGAACTTTTAGAGAGAAGCGTGTGGGGGTTGGACGCATATCTTCCAGGGAAAGAAGGGAGAAAGGAGTAGCTCGCGGGTAGAGGCGGTAGAGTTTTTATTTTGACGCCTCTTTACCCCCGAGAATTTTTTTCCACGACCGCGAGGCGAGCATATTGAAAATGCTCCGGTGGTCCTATTTACCAACGACCCCAATGAAGCTGTTATCTCGGATGATTTATTGCTCCTCACACACGCACCGGGACGCGCGCTCGCATACCTTACGTGATTTTTATGCTTAACGGTTTTAAAAAGTACGGTTTTTGTTCCTCCCTCTGACGATAAAGCTCCTTTCCGGTGAACGGTCGAACGATTGAACAGCTGCGATTAATTAGGGGTGTTGAAAAGCTCGTTACCAGTTATATCGGCTTAATGCCAACGTTTAACGCTTGGTGTAATGAAAGTAGTAAAAGAATGTGAGTTAGTATGATATAAATAAATATATCCTGCTGCTCCGTTCATCTGGAAGATCTAAAAAGCTAATAAAAGGGTTAACATCAATTTATTTCAAATGAGGTATTATAAGGTTCACTTCTCTTCCGTTTTACAACTTGAAGATGATTTTTTTATCTTAGTAATGGACCTAGAATTAAGCGTAGGGCAGCGATTATTTGCTCTAGAAACAAAATTTTAATGAGATGTAAACTAAAAAATCAATGAACATTAATTTTTTGTAAAGATAAAGGGAAATGTACCGTCCATAAAGTTTTCATTTGGAGTATTTTTAATCTCCATTCATTCACCTACTACTATTTTTCTCCATAAGGAGCAGATTCTTGCAAAATTCAAAATATTTCTTTTGATTGTGTCAATTAATAGAAATGAATCAATCCTTCTCAATTTACATATTTCATGTGATATATGTTTGTGTTTCAGCCTATGCATTTTAGGTATCGGTCCTCGAATTCCAACAAAACCCACAATTTGCCTATCCTTGGTTAGTTGGGTGTGTGGATTATTGGTTCCATTCATGGTTTTCATGTATTAGTAGGGGAATTTAATCTCCCGCTGAACATAATTGGTAACGCGTCCCTCCTTGGTTTAAGCCGTTCCGGGTTCATGGACTATGGAGGTTGAAAATATCCTATATTGGTTTGCAGGAGGAAACACCTATAGCGTAAAAATGGTACCAAAACTTAACACCGCAATGATTTGCAGACCTCGTGAGTATTAGGAAAATGAGCAGAGAGAAAAAAGCATGGATAAATCATTTTAATAATCCTGCGTTCGAGAGAATAAGGACCGAATTGAATATTTAGAGAGCTTGATTTATATTAATTTTTTATTTACCCTCAGATTCATGGTTTTATATTGTAAATTACAGATGGAATATTTAGGAGAAATTTGGGGAAAGGGAATTAAGTAAACCTCACAGAAGTGCGAAACTTTACCCGTTTATAAGATGTATATGATTTGTTAGTATAACATCTGTCAGTTATTCTCTTTTATGATAAGTACGTATCGTTACATTATTTTCTAGAATTGGTTTTATTAAACCCATTTAAATAAAAGTTAGAAATTACCTACTTTCTTCAACTATATGTCCCAAGAACATGCTTTATCCGCGGCTCAATCCTTTAACGTCCAAAAGATACCACTGAACGACCGAGGAAAATAACATTAAATATATTATTAAACGTATACTAATAATTTACTGTGATTTTGTTCAAGCATAATTTGATGAGAGACTCCACATCAACAAAAATAAATATATTGATTTTTTTATTAGAATTTAGATTTCACCGATAACGACCAGTCTTTTGAAAGATTAGGCATCATTATCTCAGGGAATTAATCACACTAGCTTGAATGATATTCTTAGCTAATTTAAAATTAAGTATCCATTGATCCCGCGTGATGAAGATAGTCATCAGCTTTAAATGATATTTTTTGCCATCATCCTTGATATAGTCAGCAGAAAATATGGTAGAGATTTATGAGGCAATATGCCACTAAGTGCTATTTGACATAATGATGAAATATCGCTTGTGTATTTCATCAGTCATTCTCTATTCAAGCATACAATGTTTCGGCAAACACAGAATCATTTCATGATTGGATTGGAAGGCCTTTGATTCTCTGACGTCCGACGACAAGATGTTTTGAAAGGAAATCTATGATTCGGATGACTAACGCCATTTCCAAAACATTTTCCTATTTCAAATGACGCTTTTGATCGATGATAAGAACATCTGAAAGATGTGTTTGCGAGAAAATTCCAAACGATTTTAGGTTCCTTGTAGCCATTTGGAAAACACAGGTCATTTCGGAGGAGATTCTCCTCTTACTGGCATAATCGAACGTTCGCTAAGCTCAATATGTTTTGCATGACGATGCATGAATTTTCGATTCGTAGAAAGACAAGCGAATCGTTGCGATGTATTCCATCAAAACACTAGCAGAGGCTCTTAACCATACCGTGTAACTCTGTAGAGTGTTCTTTTCTGAGTGACAGTTTTCCATACTCACCCATGATAACTTTAGGTGGGTAGAAATCAAATACTGGTTGGAATCTAGCCTAAACAATGAACCACTTTACTCGTATTGTATCAAATAAAAATTGAAAGGCTAAACTCACATTACACATTACATCTCATTGTAATAGAACAATAATAGATATTATTTACGAAGTCAAAGGCTTGTAGGCACCTGCATCGTATTATTGTTGTAAATAAGCCTTGCAAGTAGAACAGATTTTCCTTGGCGAGCATTCAACATTCAATCAGAATCAATAAGAAAATATCTCATTTGCCAGAATCCAAAATCATCACAGTTTCCATCATGCAACTAAGCACATAACTTGGCTTTAATCTTGGTCATATTCAGTAAACCAGCCAAGGCCTACCATAATACAGTAAAAATCATCAAAACAAACATACGCAAATGCAAATACATGTAGGATCGAAAGCAAGAGAATTGCGATACTAAAAAATGAATCAGTAGTACAATTTAAGAGTAGGAATTCAATTTAAAATCAGGATACAAGTCGCAGATACTAGACGTCGCTTTTAAATAAAATAACTTATCTACCTTTTGGCCCTCAAGAACACTTTTTGATCCCGTGGGTCTCTGATGTAATTCATTTGATGAGATATATTTATGTAATATTTATCGTAGAAGTTACAATTGATTAATATTAATATCTCATTGCCTCTCGTCCACACTATGTTGGTGATCAAATAGGTTTCAGAATATGATGAAAGAAATTATAAACATAAAAATAACAAATAAACCCAAATTTTGAATGGATCCAACTCGAAAGACAAGCACTAATCCGACAGTTGGTGATTACTGATTTATGGCAGTATCTTTACCTAACATATGTCTTTGATAAAAAAAAATAAAATCTATGGTTGAAGGCTTCACTTTGTGGAAATCCATAACAAATAAATGATTAAAAGATTCACTTTTACAATTTCCACCATCACCTGAAGATGGCTGTTCCAGCCGAAACCGGTCGTGTTTTTAATAAACGGTGGAAATTGTAAAAGTGAATCTTTTAATCATTTATTTGATATGTCTTTGAATTTCATTTTGTTTTATACTTTGTGGATATTTGACGATGTGCATTTATAGCACTTGAATCGGATTGCCCGTTTGATGAAGACGTGTCATAAGCGGGTTCCGCCCCCACTGGAGGATCCCCGTTGGGCCGCGACACCTCTTCTGCGAAGGCAAACAGCGGAGAAGGAAGTCGTATCTCTTTCGTGGGCGTCTTTCAAACAGACTGCGCGGCGGGTTAGATCTCCCCCGGAAGCTGCTCTTGTTTACATTATCCTCCCCAGGAGAGATCTGTGGGAGATGGGTGGATAGACTGAGATTCAATGGCCTTGAGGAATGCACACTGCGCTTCTTAATTAGATAGGTGTGTCTTCTTGCCTATTTGCACGAACCATGGGATATCAAGCCTCAGACGGATGGTCTCATTAAGGGTGTTCAATGTAAAGGTTTTCTGCCACCCAATTACGTTTGCATCTCGGATGGAGAAACGTTTCCGTTACAAATTTTTTGCTAATTTCTTTTTTTCCATTTTCTCGGAGTATAGTTTAAGTTATCTTCTGTCCATTTTATTGATAATATTTATGCATTCCTAAGGATATAATTTAAGGGTATCTATTTTGTTAGGCTCCGTAATAGAATTCAGGTTCCTAATTGATTTCAGCTCCTAATAGAACGGATCGCTTAAGTCCTTGGGCATCTGTATGTTTATCTACGTACCCTACAGACGTCTTTCGACGTGTGGCAGGGGGTGCAAGCACCTTGACTCTATTTTTCTAATCGATTGCTTTCACGTATCTTTCGCGGAAAAATTGATTAGATTTGATGTTCTATAGATTCCCATTCCGCGCCCTAAGTCATCTTAGAAAAGCTAACTGCTTTATAGTAGAAATTCTTTACAAGCATATCGCCTTCCAGTTAATTTTAAATGAGTGATATAGTACGTGACTAATACATAGCTGCTCCGATTTCCACAGTAAATACTTATCAGATTCGTTGACTAATTTATTTTATATAAGTAAGTCTGTACTTGAATATTAAGGAAACTAATATACTGAGAAAACACGGTGTCGGTATCGGGTATATCGTGTGGAGTAGTATCTAAAGAGATATTTATGTATACAAATTTAATACTTACATAGATTCGGTGGTTTCGGCCTTAACTAGGTAGTATTCCATTCCGCATATTCCAGGTTATCATCACCTGATGATGACGCAAAGCGTCGGAACCCGGGTCGTGTATGTGGATGTTCCCTTGTGGCAAAGTATAGATTAAAGTGTGTAGGTTCTTCACTTGTTTTCTTTGATGATACTTAAAGTTTTGATCCCTTGGAGTATATTAATAAGTCATTCAAAAAATAATCTTTCTCTTACGCCATGGCAACGCTTTGTATTTCCAGTTCGATATAAACTAAAGTAAAGGAAAGAAATTCTCTCTTTTTCAATTTTAAGATTGAGGCATGGATATGCAATGACATTTTTATTTAACAACAGCGTTATTATTATTTCGTAGCCTCATCGTCCCTATCAAAAGGTTTCGTGTTTTGGCTCATATAAACAAGTCTTTTCTGACAGTAAGTCCCTTAAGTATTTCTTAACTGCTGGATAATCTCATAATTCGTAAGAGATGAAGCCGTGCTTGTTGAAATATCCATTATTTTGAATTCAGTAATAGGGATATTGTTTCTCACTTTTGGAAACAGCATTGCGTTTTTATTAACGGTTGATCTTTCGTAATTTTCAAGAATAAGTTTACTCCAGCTGTTCATTGCTCACCATTTTATCCCCATCGCTCTATTATTACGTAGTAATTCACTAAAATTGTATCAATTCATTATACTTGTAATTCAACATTAATAAATCTCCAAATTAAAAAATGTGATAGCCTAGTTACTAATTATCATATATTACACGAGTAAAATTTCCCTCCATTATATTGCTATGACTCAAACTCAAAATCCTGCCGACGTAGATCAAATCCCATCAATCCCTGCATGCTCTGAACGGGAAATTAATTGTGGCTTCGTATTTCGAGACAGCAATTAATTCCCGATTTCAATTGCGCCTGCGGTTTAGCAAGCATTAGGCTTCCCGAATTATCGGATTTCATTTTGCTGGGAATCGAGCGAGGCCCGAACTACGTGATGAAAACGTAATCTCCTGCAACGGGATCGGAAAATCCATCCACTCCCTTGCCTTGGCTCTCATTATTACTCATAATTCGCACGATAGAGATTCGTCATTTACCAAATAAAATATATTAATCGAGGGAGTCAATCTTCTTTATCATAATTTCATATAATCAATCGTAATTTTGTATTAAATGTGATATTAACAAATCTGAGCGGAAGTTGTTGGTTATCACAAATTAATTATTAGTTATAACTAATAAGCTTATACTTTATCCCAGAAAAATGATCATTCCTGTTTAATATTACAGCGAATCTGTCACCTGTTCAGTTTTTCAACTATTAGCTATCCGTGCCGTTCAATATTATGTCCACCTTTCCCGTATTTTCAAGTAAAATATCCATCAAATATATATTTACCAAGCCTAACCGTAATTTATTTTGTTTATATAGAATTTTCTATCTTGTGGCACCCTTACTAATTTCGTAAGCCAATTATTCTAATTGAATTTAGCGAAACAAAATAAAACTAAAATTCTAAAATAATTGCATAATCTAAAGTTAATGATATTGAATGGATGAGTATATAAAGTTATAAACTTATACATGAATCAGATTATTCTTATAGATAAATGTATTAAACAGAAATAAATTGCATAAGCGAAAATTTCAATAAATTTTATTAATGGTTCATTGGATTATAATTTATTAATGTATCATAGATATTATCACTGAAATTTTTAGGAAATTAGTGAAATTAAGTATGAAGAATGCTTAGGAAATGGTTTTGTTTGATAAAAGCAGAGAGAAATATGAATAGATATTTCTTCGAGATGAAAGAATTAGTTATAACTGCCTCCATAATACATCTCCGATGTCTTTACAAAATCTTTTCTCACCCTACTTGTTTATTTTAGAGGGGATGAGTAACCAAAGCTTCCTTTGCTCTTAATACCTCACAGACAGATATCCGCGCGTGACGATATTTTGATCAGTTCCAACGGTGGCAGGAATGTCCTCAAAGTGTAAGTTCTCTGCTGACCTCACCTTCTTTAGGCACGCATCCACTCGCGTGCTTAAACACACGTCTCGAGAGTGTGAACCACACCCGCGCGCACACACGCATTCGAAGCACCCGGAACAGCATCTGCTTTCGGAGGAGAAAAAAAGAGATTTCACGGTCCGCTGCGTGCAGTGGCCTTATTGTTGATTCACCAAATGTGCTCGAGGAATCGACGCGTGCGGAAAATCGTGATATACGGACTGCGGGCGCTATTTCAAGACCTCGCCATTTTCGAGGTGTTGCCGCTGAATGTGTGAAACAGCACAGAAAGCCTGGGAAGCATCTGCGGTGCAGTTACTGCAGAGAGGTCTTCATTACGACGGAAATTAAAACTAACTTTGTAACTTCCAATATTTATGCTATAGATAACAATAAACAGCCGGTTTCCACAAAGTGAAATGTTCAGCTTTTAATTATACCTTCATTATGCTTTAATTCTTTTATTTTGCCTCGTATTCGAATTAAGAGAAAACAATTTTTTTAGGAAGTGGATACCTTTTTACGATCTCTTTGCAATAATTCTTATCTCTCTTCAGTTTGAGTTTGAGAGCAGTTTCTTCGTGGAAATATTTTAGTTTCTAACCCATCTATCTAGGCTATGTAATCTTGATATACTATCAGTTATTACTGGGTGAATAGAAATTTATTATTGGGAGCAATATTTCATTCATGAATAGATTTTAATTTATCGTTAAATGTACACTAAAATGTAAAATCAGTAGGAAAAATTAAAAACTATATCATATTATCGTTATAGTTATTCGATCATCAAATATTTTACGCCGGAGCATTCCAAAAAGATGTTTATATAAACTATACTCCATTTTTACAACTAATAGTATGAAGGAAAGGGTTAAAGGTATATTGCACCTAAGGGCGTGCACCCAGTTTCTCTTGGAACTAATAGTAAGCTGAAATTGTTCTCCTTCCATGATACTTGGTGGAATTCCATCATGAAAATCAATTTATTGTAACAAAACACTTGTACAATAATAAATCAATCAAGTTTCTGAAAGTTATTGTCTAAGCGTTTTGCTACAATAATTTTTTTGTTTAACAGAATGCTTTTCTTGATCTTTTCAAACTTTCATACCATTCTAAAGCTATTCTCTTGATTTCTGAGAATCTTTTATTCTCTTCGATAATCGATGTATCCATTTACTTTCCCTATTTTCTCTCCCTGTCTATCCCCTTGCTCTTCTATTTCCCCTGAAAATCGCGTGCACCTGTATTTAATAAGAACGAGTACGTCAATCGATTCACGTACACCTGACAGAAGTAGGGAAACCTATCGATCTCTATCACGATGCATGTCGACCGGAGACATACGTCACAATTTCCGCATGCCTCGAGTCAGGAGCGCGCTGAATCGACACCGATCAATCGAGAGGTGTCAGCGGATTAAAAGGAAGTAAACAATTTCTCTTCTTCACGCTCGACTGATCTCCTGTTTCTTTTCCAAGGATCTGAAGTTCAACTTGGACGCCAACTATCAGAAGCAGCAGGCGGCTGGTGGAGGAGGAGGAAGCCTATCCCTCGGGTCCCTCAGCAGCGGCACTTCGTTCAGCGATAGGAAATGGCAAGTGCTTGGGAACAGAGAGAACCTGGAGCAGTACAGGAGGCGCAAGTTCGGACCTAGCAAGACGCCGACTTCGGGTGAGTGTGTTCACATCAGCTAGCGCAAGGACAGGGTTGGCATTCTAAGGGGACCCGGGTGCAAATTTTAACCTAGTTCACTTCTCTGCTTTCGCTGTTCATGCCGTATTGATTGTCAGTAAACAAATCGTAGTTATTGACGGAAAAAAATTACAATTACTGTATATTTCGGCAGATATGACTTGAATATTAGAACGATAATTGAATCCTAAAAAATGTCTGCAAAATTCGTGGTTATCTTATACGACAGTTACAAAAATAATCGGTGCGAATCTTTGCAGTAATTGCTGCCAAATGTATGAAAATAAACTCTGTTCATTCGAGTGATTACGAATTGGAAATTGCGGGCCCAGATGGTTGGCATCTGCGGAATCCTTTTGGTCGGCCCTCCGCTAGGCCTTGCCAAGATAACCCTTTGTCGAACCCCCTGGAAGAGGTCTTTAAATATCGGGAAAAGATAAGCTCAGATTTTACGAACTACCTTGAAAAATTCATAAGTTTGAATCGTAATGTCTTTAAAAAACTATTTCATACAAGTAATACCTTTATCATAAAATATAATTGCAAAATCGGTACCTACATTGCTTCAGCAATTGAAGTTCATTATAATACCCACAGGAGGATATTAATGCTCAAAATTTCCATACAAGTAATACCTTTATCATAAAATATAATTGCAAAATCGCTTCCTAGATTGCTTCAGCAATTGAAGTTCATTATAATACCCATAGGAGGACATGCTCAAAATTTTAATTTTCCTTGTTGATTAATTCAAGTTAGGTAATAAAATGTTGCAAGATGTTACACCTATCAACGTAGAAAACATTTTAATTAAGCAAATATACTTAAACTTGCTTCAGATAAAGAAAAGTTTCATTCCTAAAAATATTTTGTTGTAAAAGTTGATTTTTTCGCATAACGCGCCAATACTCTCTACCCAATAGGCATTTTTATTAGAAATTGAAATGAATCTTACTTATAATTTCCATAGAAAAATACAGAATATGTCATATTTCACTGTGGAATTCCGCAAAGTGCAGCTCGAAGGTATTAACTTCAATCCCCTAACTAGTCGATTAGCTTATATAAAAATCAATCAATTCATTGCTGAGCATTATTTCACATAAACTTTATAGGAGGACAAAGTGGAGATCATCCACGCAATATAAGGTGCACGTAAATTCGTCATATTTGAGAACATCTGATGCATATTCAGATGATGAATAACCCTTAATTAATCCCAATATCCAGCTCAAATGTTAGTATTAGCTGTTCTTTGATAAGGTATCTGGAAGCTTCCAATTCACTCAATTACAGGAGAGAGTGCGCACAGGTTTAATGGATTCATAATAAATGGGTGAATTGAATATTTAGAGAAGCTAGATTGCCGAAGAAAATAATTGAACGCAGAATGCCAAGTGGACAACTCGGGGATGGGAAAGATTCAAGTTATAGTAATATAAAAGAGAGGGTTGGCTCTCAAGATATAAAGTTAATGGCGTAAAGCATAGGATATTTTGTGAATACGAATCTACCAAAAGATTGAAGAGATTTATTATGATAAGAAAGGAATGACGATATGAATCTAGGAGATACCCCACCGTAAAGAAACTTCAGGAAAGCAAATAATACCTTAAAAATGCAATATTTTCTTCAACTATCCCCTCTAAACCAGTATAATTAAAAAAGAGCTAAATAATACTAAACGCGTATTTTGAAGTATTTACTATGTAGGTTCCATCTTAGAAAATTTAATCACAAAACAGGACCCCCGAAAATTTCTTTGGATCAGGAAGGACACTTGGCCATCACAACCAATACCATATTAACATCATAAGACAAAAACAAACTATGTTTAATATTATATTTACTCATTTTATTTGTTTGTTTTTATCTTTTATGTGTTATGATGAAGTTCCACGAAGTGAAGTGCTGATTATAATGATAAGCAGACTCAATTGAGTGTTAAATAGCCAAAGTGGGAGTCTTATTCATTTTACTCTCGCTTTAATGTGTAATTTGACCTTTGTGGTTGCTGAGTTGATACTTGCTCTTAATGTGTGCTGGATCTTAGTAGTTTAGCTATTTAAATAGCTCTCTTGGTTTCAATTCCAGCATCGAATAGTTATTGACATGCGATTGCGAAACGCGGGCACTTCCTGTATTGCCTGGATAGAGTATAGTTTTCACCTTTTTCATTTCTTTTTAATTCTGCTGCGAGACCGTCCCACCTGACCGAAAAGGGTAAACACACGTCTTAAGCCTTTTGGGCACCCATTCATTCATTCCTTCCCTCTTCCGGAGATTCCGCACTTTCTTGGCGCCCTTTCCTGTTTTTTTTTAACCCCTCTTCCTTTTTTCTCCACGTTCTTTCCTTCCTCTCGCCCTTTTTTCTTTTAGCCCGCATTCCTTTCTCTCCCTCCCTTCGCATCTCTTTCTAACCCTTTAGCAATTCCCCTCCTTCTCGAAATTCCCATTCGCACGATCCTTAACCCCATCTATCCGCTATTCAGCCTCGTTCTCTATGCGAAAAAGCCCGCGTGTGTTTTGCGCACAAAAGAATTCATTAAAGAACTCTTCTCCGTCGGTTCAAGTAGCGAGCTCTTTGTGTAGCGGAATATATTTGGATCAAAACCGTTCCGCGATACTTTCTACGGCTGAATGGGTCTGGGAATAACCGGGGCGAAAATCTCTTCAGAGGCCCACGTCTCCAAAATCTTTTCTCTTTTTAAAAGCTCTAAATGCGATCCTGGAAATATTTACGTGGAAATAACGGCACTACGGCAGGGGTCATTATATCGAATGCCCCCATGGATGTTGGTGCGCTCCCGAACTTACGAAGAAATCCACTTCAGATGATTTTTCGTAGTTGTCGCGGACGATTCTACGCAAGCAATTATCTCGTAATATGGAAATTTGTATTCTGATTCAGATTTGTTCAGTTTAGGAATAGTTAAAAGTATTCGTAGTTATGGAAACACATTTTATTTATTAAATAGCTAAAATAACTGAAACAGCATTAAGATTTAGAGAGATTGAAATTACGGGATTAAAAAATTAAAGCTGTAGAAAATAGTAATTATTATAGTTAAGAAAGAATAACTGTTGTTAAAATGGAAAACAAGTGACTGAATCATAAATAAATGTTTGTAGATTTAATAGAAATCTTTATTTATTTTTTAAAAAGTGTCTGATTTATTTTTAAAACAGCTTGTCCAATTTCTAAAATCAGAAAGATAATTTACAATTTTACAGTCTTATCTGCGTGTTCTTACTGAGTAATAATTTAAGCATAGATAACTATTTAACTGGCAAATTTTCGACGGAGACAATACTGAGGAACCTTTCTGATTTCGCTAAGAAAGGACATAATGTTTCATCATTATTAATTTCATACCAATCGAAAAATCGTGAGACAAGAAACAAATATGTCAATTTAAATCTAAACATTGATTGAAAGACAAAGCTTTGTTTTCTGTTTATGAAACAATCAGTGAATATTCAGAGGAGCAGGTTTCTAAGAATTTTCAGTATGAAAACTATTGTATTCTTTTTACTATGCCAAATAACTTAATTTCGATATCCTATAGCATATTTGTCCAAGAGATATGCATCATTCTGCTAAATTCTGATAAATTACACAAATATTTAATATTTCAGCGGGAACACGCATGGACACCCAATTGACGCATTAAGAAACATGTGGTGACACCACAGCCGTCTTGGTATTCCCTTCTTGTTTCACTTTCGGAATCCCACGTGGAATGTCGTTGACCGGAAGGTATCTATGCCAAGTTACTCGTAATTTACGAAAGCACTGTCAGAGGTTTTGCAGCTGAGACTGCAGTATTTTTACTTCATTGAATATACGTTCCATTCAACATTGATAGAGAGGAAGGAGTGGGTGGTAATGAGGATGTAGATAAATCGTTACTACGATAGAGCTTGATTTATGTGATATTTTTGTCATTCGATTAAGAGCCTTAAAAATAGACCATTTATGTAAGCTGCAGGTACGAAAAAGAATATTTTTTAAAGTATCAACCTTAAGGAAAACAAATACGCAAATGCACTAGTAATATCGTTTTTTTCCTCATAAAATGATGTTTTGGTAGGATTTCATTACATGAGCATAATTATTCACTAAAAATCACATTTATTATCTGTTGAGAATCTATATATCTGTTGATCATTTACATATCATCACCGTGAGATTAACATGTCCATGCATTTTACTGATAATAGCACAGTAATCTATGCTAAACTACCTCTCAGGATTTACTCTTGGCAAATTTGTATTATGTTATGAAAAAGATAAACTAAAATTACACTTGTTTTTTTGCGGGCTTTGTTTCATTTATCATGCTTTCTCGTTTGGAAGTTTTTCTGAAAATTGTTAATGTGAAATTAATAATAACGTCCCTGTGTTACGAAGGGGCTTTTTAATTCTTGCGTTTTTTGTTGGTTCTGGAAAATGTTGCCTCCGGAAGTATTTGTATCTCGTATAACTGATGACTAGAAGCGATGGAATAATTAACTAGTGATTAAATTAACCTCGACTTGCAAATATCCTTGTTAGTGAATTCATTGTCTTGGGAAATTGTTTTTGCTTCAGTTGGAGTTGACCAATGAGTGTGGATCATGTGGATCAATTTTTTTCGTGGTTGCTCACACAAGTACTAGTTCAGAAATGCATACAAAATAATAATATTTAACAACATTTTATAGGTTGAATTTTGGTCAAAGACCAATCTAACTGTGAGTACTCTCAACACTCACAATAAATCATACCCATAACAGAATTCGAACCTGAGACCTCAAAGTTGTAAAACTGGCAAGATAATCCATACGCCACCAAAGCCATCAGATAGCCTGTACCATTATTGCTCAATTGTATTAGAAAGTAGTAGTTTTTGGTGGTTTTTACGTGTATTTTAGAGACTAGAGGCAAATTTGAAATAGGAGTTCTGCAAACCAATATGATTCCTCGACGTGTTATCATTATAATATCCGAGCTATCTCTATAATTCCACCCATATTCTTTTCTTGTTTGATTTTTTGAAGTTTTCTGGAAGGGTTTCCTTCCAACAAGGGTGAATACCAGGCAGGGATTCATATTTTTCTATTTGCCTCTTACATTAGATTACTACCACCTGACCTGTTGCCTGTTTGTAGTCATAACATATAAATTAATTACATCAATGAACTCAAGTCCTTGCTCCCACGCTCCAATCCTTTAAAAAATGGCCCAGAACAAAATACATCATTATATCAATTTGCTGTCCGTGAGGTTTCCCCGTTTGTCTTCGTGACCTCTCCCCTTCGGAATTTTCCTTGTGAATCATCTTCCGCCGCGATACGCCTTCTCAATCAATCCCATAAGTCCATCGTCGGCGGTATTCGCGGGAATCCGAGGCATTCCCGGAGACGCGGTGGCATTTTGCCCTTCACAAAAAGCAAACGGAGCGGAGCATTCGACGCTCCGAGCAATATAAACGGCCACAGTCGTTCCCTTGTTTCTCTCGAGTACACACCATCACCACCAGATGGGGCGGTAATTCTCCTCGACCCTCCAGTTTAACCCGAGGAATATTGGGCCGTGGGTAACCCTTTGAGCAAATACTGGATTCCACTGTATTCGCCATTTGACTAATTGTGCACGCCAGCTCCTTATTCGGAGGTTGAAATATGGGCGTGTTTTGATCCGCAGACGTCATGCCGGCACACCCACGCTGCTCTCCGAGTGAGCGGGTGAAATTCTTGGAAAGCGACTGTTTTGTTTTATGCTTTTGAGATTACGGTTTGTTCTTCTTATTTTATGCAATGGCCCAAAGTAAGCTTGAGTGTATTACGGTTCGCTTTATTCCCCCTTGATGGTGTGAGATCTTATGGTTCAGCTAATCTTTATCTTCACTCCTAATTGCGCTACTGCGCTGCAGTAATTGAAGCCAATGTATAGCAGCCTAAATTGCATGGAGAGCTGAATTTTGGGATATTTTACGTGGCCAATTTCATTGTTGAGAATTGTTTTGTGGAACACTTCTTGACAAGTTATAATGTTATAGACCAAAAAGTGAGTAATGAATCTATGCAGTAATGGATCATTAATAATCCATAACATGTTTATTATTCTACTATATGCTAATTTCTCTCGATTTTTTAATTATCTGTTTTGTTTTATTTTTTGTTCCATTTTGATATTTACCAAGATAGATAAAGTGAATTATTATTCAAAATTCAATTCGGTGGCATTTAAATTCTCTTTAAAAAAATGTCATCTCTCAGTTTAAATCAGCCACTGAAATTTTGCCACTAATTAAAAACTTGAATGGAATTTTCATATTTGAATAGTTATAAAATTAGTGCTTGTGTTTTCAGCTTCAAGCTCTATTGCAGAGAAAATACCCACGGCACGTTATAGACACGAGATTAAAAATCATTTATCATATTCAAATTTATATTTCATAAAATTACATGTTTAAGTTACAGATAAGCAACAATGCGTGACTAGTATATGTTATATTTAAACTGATTTCGAGAATCTGTGGAGATTCTGTGGCTCAGTTATTCTTGTTTATCTTCAATGTTACAAATTTCCAACCATTACTCTCTCAGTGAAAGTATTTCTGATTTGATAGAAAACATTCACTTGCAACTTTTCGGTTTATTGAGTCCATACAACACTTTAATGATAAATATTGCAGAATGGTATCGCTTGCCTTTTCATTCATTAATTCTGGATATATTTCCTTTATTATTTTTCCACAATTGTTCTTTTAAGAATTACATTTATTCTGTGAACAATAGTAATCGATTAGGCAAGTAGACTGACGATGAAGCCCCCCGCTCTCACACGCTGAAAAGCGACTCCAAAAGTAAACAAAATGCATTTTACTTATTTGGTTTTATGTTATCGAAGAACTTTTAGGTAAGCTACTTCAATCTTTAGAAGAGATGCGTGTCTAGGTAGTTTTCTATACTCCTCGAAGGCGGAGTATCTCTTACAGACGCTCTATTAGTGAAGCAAATCATCGTCTTACGTCATCGATCTGCCACTCAATTGAATCGGGAGCGGCTGCGGGGGCGGTACATCTCTGCGGGTGGTCTAATAGACTGAGAAATGATTAACTCTATCAATGAAAAGGCTTTTGAACTACCGAGAGATCCATTGTAAGCTTGAACCAGTTGGAGAGAGAGGCACTCCGGGATTATTGTTAATATTTAACTGCTACTGCTTATTTAATTGAATTACACTTATATTAAAAACAGCTTTCAGCGCCTACCGTACATTTTATCTTTATTTCTTTTAGATTTTTTATAGTATGCCTTCGTAGAATAGTTCGAGTAGCAGCATCTAAGAATCTTTAATAGTAATATACGCAATTCCATTTATAGAAGGAACCTATGTGAATTGTATGGACGGATATAGTCTACGAGTCTCTATAGTATTATGTCCCTGGTTCAAACTCGCTTCGTTTCCAAAAAGCTAAAGCTTTTCACATAAGGGAAGGCACGTTTCAATTTGAAGGGAATTTTTTATGACATCGCTGTTATTTTTAAAAGTCATATAGCTGATAATCATTATCTTAACTCTTTCATACTAATTCTCCTTGGTATATTTCCTCTCTATATATAACTGAAGTTTACAGATATCGCGTCATATTTTTTGCACGTTAAAATTTCTTCGCCAGGAAGTGCAGACTATGAAGGGGATTAGCTCTATTTGGCTAATCAATTTTAGCTCCGAAATCAGATATATTTACAGCTATGAGAAAGCTTAATTCAAAATTTAAATAATGCAATAGTAAAACTGATAGAAAATGTTGAGGAATGATAGTATTATGTGGACAAAATAAAGGATAGTAAGGACTCTTAGGAAAGGTAAGATAGATCTTTTACCATCAAATTTTCTTCCTAACGTAGTTAATTTTATAACAGCAACGGTTCATAATTTACAATAAATTTGTATCTCACAAGTTATGCTCATATGTTTTCCTAATCATTACCTTTGGCTAGCCACTACGGATCATAACAAGAGCTTACACCAAATCTGATGTGATAAAACGATTGCGGTCATTGACACTTGTCACGATAGTAGTTTTAAAGAAAGAAAAAGAATAGAAAACAACAACTGAATCAATATCGAAAAATCAAACACACAACTTCAAATTAATTGGTTACGGTATTATGAAAAAAATACTCCGCAGTTTTATAACCCTTTGTATTTTAAGTTTATGTAACTCAACTTCGGATTGCAGACAGCGTAGAGAGTTTTGCAACCTCTCTTTACCTAACATCTAAGAGTTAACCTCTTACTATTCCCACCCCATTCTAGCTTTCCCCGCCTTCCATTCCTATCCAACTCAGCCTTGTATCTCTCACTAAATCACTCTTTCGGAAGAAAATCTTTCCAACGTCTCGATTTGGATTGGCAGCGACGACGGGAGATGGTTTCGCTCGGAAAATTTTAGTTCCCTTCACTCGACTCCTTTTAGACTGTGTGTAGCATGTGCGACCCAGAAACAACTGGAGCTATACATCTTTCCCTTTTCGTATCCTAGGAGATGCTTCAAATCTCGAATGTATCCCGGACGAAGTTGCAACAGAAGAAGTTCGATCTCGTTATCGCGTGATTTTCGCCGCTAAAGGCAACGTTGCTTGATAGCATATTCCTCGAGGCTATGCCAACCAGCCCTAATAACAACCTTGCCCTAAAATGTGTGTTTGCTGTTTAACTGACCTCGGTAATTATGTCTTCTTCAGTGAGTAGATAGAACTCCAGTTTCCAAAAGTGGTACTCTGGTATGTGAAGGACGAGTGGAAAAGCGCTGAGCGTAGAAATGTATGCTTACCCTAGCCGACCTCGACTTCAACAATCGATTAATCGATTCGACTTTGTCCTCTTTCACTTCGAGGTTTACTGTATACTCTATAATTAGCGTGGTGGCGAGGATTAGCGTAATTATTGGAAATGATTGTTTCGCAAAATTTTTAATATTCGAATAAAAAGATGTGGTGATATGGTGATTGATTTATATGTCCCTCATTGGAATTAAAATGCAACTCCACTGCAAAAGAATTGAACAGATATTTCATATTTCTATCTTGCAATGGCAGATTTTGTTTTCTGTAGTTTTAAATCTATTTTTATTGATTTTGAGTACCTTGTTACGTAGATTTAACTCTTTCTATTACAAAATTGTCTTTTATCATTTAATTGATTCAGGGACTCAATACTAATTACGTCTGCCGATTAGTGCGTAATGGAATATAAACTCCGTATCGACGTATTTCATATCTCCAATTACCGCAGTCAGTTGAAGTGGTTAAGACCAGATATCAGGAGAAAATACATGCTTGGTTCATTTTTGTTGACAGTTTTTCATGATCTTCAACCACAGTATATCTATGACATGTTTACTTACAAATATTCTGTTTCCTGTAAAATTACCCGCTCCGGCCCAAACTATCTTCTATGCCCAATCCCTCGGACTAACACCTACCTAAAATCCTTTTTAATTACTGCATCTAATTTCTGGAACAACCTGCCTATACACATTAAAAATTCCACCTCTGCACAATCATTTAAAGAAAAACTGTTTGATTACCTTTTTGTTACTACATAATTACTCTTATTATCATAATATTGGCTTATTTCTTTTTTTGTATTATTTTTATGTAAGCAGTCTCTCTTTTGTATTACGACCTAATGTTTATAATTTGTATTATTTATTTTATGTGAGCAGATAGAATTTGTAAGTACATTTTTTCTGCTCTTATGGGACTTAAAATCCCAGAGCATAATAAATTGTTATTATTATTTGTTATTATCAACAATAGATTAATTAATTATTCTAAAGCAGAAAAGTTTCCTTCCAATTTATAACCATCAATGATGGAAGATTTTCATTCGGCAATACAATTGTACCTATATATGCCTGAATTTATATTTCTTCATTATTGCTTATCTATATACGTGTGGGATTTTATGTACTATATAACGCCTATAAGTTAGTGACGTTAAATGAAATTCATTCCATGATTTGACATTTATAGACTCGCATGCTTTTCCTCGTAAAACGAACAGCCTCTTTCCGATACACTTCTACCAATCCGAACTCCAATTCCACTCAGTTACAGCCGCGAGAGAGGATGGACAAATTTATTTACGCTCTTGTTTAAAGTAAACATTTCCCGCAACAGGAAGCGGGAGCGCTAACTAGGCCCACTGCTTTCGTTTTAGCCACGGTTTATTTTCTCTGGAGAGAGATTCGGAAACCGAAACGGGCATTATATCCTTTTCGCCCGCGACGGGTCGTCAACCCGACACGGACTTCAAAAGGAGATAGAAAAGCTTCTCTCTAGCTTGAATCAACAAATATCTCAGTGGGAGAGGTGATGTCTCCCTCGGCAACAAAAAGTTTGCGCTAAAATGACGGGTGGGCATGAATAGGACTCGAATGGGGGGCAGCGGAAAGGGGGGGGCGTTGAAATGCACGGGACAGCGGCCACCCCTTAAATGTTTACGCCTCTCGTCAAAGGGATAATAGTCGGCCCAAGTTACTTGGCCGAATACGTTCTCGTAATCAACGGAGCGTTTTCGACCCCCTACACCCTGCCTCAATGGAGTCTGTGCGAATTTTTTCGTGCGAAAAAGGCCGCACGCGTCCCTCAGAGACGATGAACCCACATTGAATAGGATTTCGGAGGCCTGAATGGGTTTTGGGTCTGATCGGGAATTTCTGCACTCCAGGCTGGTGCGGCAATACCAGCGAACTAAGCATTGGTTGGGAGGGGAAATTTCGGCTTGCCCTCATCTCAATCTGCAAGTAAAGACCCTTTCTTTTTCACTGACAATAAAACTTTCATTCCTGGTGGAAATCAAGAAATATATCAGATTCAAAGAACGGGGAAAAGTTTTAGGCACATACTTTTAAAATATCGATCAACGAAAAAAGCTAAATTAATGTAAGAAAACCCAATCAATAAAAAGGCTCTTACTCTCGATCATGACTCGTTTCAAGTAATTATATTAGAGCAGCTACGCTCGAAGTGAAGCAGTGTGGCATAGCGAATCTAAAATATTTTATTTTTATGCTAACTTTTCAATTAAAAATCATCACATCATCACTAAAAATGCTTTACGTATCACCGCGGAACTTTATTGTTTTGCTTTCACAAAATGATACAGTTTTATTATTAATACGAATGGTAGTAAAATTTGAAACATAGTAACAGTAAGTTGGTTGAAATTATCATCAATTTTTTCTTATTATTTTCTATTTGAAAAATTCGTGTTACAGATTATTTTGCCTTAGAAAATAAAATAGAATTTTTGGAATGTTTTTAATCTGTTATATTATCATTAGGATGGATAAATTTCACAAGTTGATTCAAGTTAGTTCAACAGTTAGGCATTTGCACTCTTCTCTTTTGAGAAAACTCATTTTGCTTTATGCGATAATATTTTCTGGAGCTTAATTCGAATTTTATTTTCTTGGTGAAGAATCTAAATCTAAAAATCAGGACGAAAGTGAGGATGAGAAATCTAAACCTTGGAAGAGTTATTATCAAATGATATAACCCGAAGGATAGAATTATTACATCATGGTAGAATCCCACCAGAAACATAAAGATTAGCGACTTTAAATCATTTCTTAAAGACATGCAAATATTTATATAGAAACTAGATTCGCCAATATTTCTAATCTTTTTTATAGACTCCTTCCATCACATACTTTTGAAAGAATTATAACTGTTTGAAATTGAAGACCAAGTTATGCGTTGCCTGTCTTTCGTTACCTTAAGTGGAGCACGGTGAAAAGAAGAGTTGCCGCAATGAAATATTTCCCTAAATAAGGTCAAACAAAATGAAAGCAAATCATTTATTTCCTTGGAAGTGCAAAGGCTTAATTCCTTACGGAATATGCCTGAGTCGTCGAACGTTTCACCCGTTCAGGTGACTCTGAACAATGAAATCCAGTTTGAGAATGCTCGTCGCAGATCCGCCACCTGTGAGATGGAAATTGCATTCCATTCGAATTCGAGGAAGTGCGCCCATACAATCACTTTTCGCTCCGGAATCTTTTGCCAAAGGCGCAGCGATCGAGCATCGGAGAGAAAGGGAAAATGGCCGAAAACAAAAGAAATTCTACCGCGCGAAGAAGTTGAACCGGAAAGCGTCAGATGGCAAAATGGCAG
This sequence comes from Sympetrum striolatum, assembly GCA_947579665.1. Taxonomy (NCBI): domain Eukaryota; kingdom Metazoa; phylum Arthropoda; class Insecta; order Odonata; family Libellulidae; genus Sympetrum; species Sympetrum striolatum. The sequence continues at coordinate 17,596,412 of OX388347.1, read as the reverse complement.
AAGGCGATTCCAAATGAGGATTATAATGGTAGTTTATCGCGGTTCTCCAAACAATCCTAACGAGCGAACCTTAAATGGATCGGCATGGGCGTGCAAAGAATGCAATGGCGTGTGAAAGGATAGGGCGATATGGGGCGAACAGCTGAAAAGCGCATCTTTTGAAAAGATCAAAGCTTTCGTGCCGACCGAAAGGGGAAGTAACTTTTGCTTCTTTTAGAAGTCGTGGAGGGATAATTGTCACAAATTGGATTCATCGACTTTTTATTTACTTCTAATTGCAGGAAAAGGATCTATTATTCCCTCAATATCCAATTTGAGAATTCTTTGTCATAATTTTCCTCCCGATCGTTCATTGTGATACAACATCTAAGAATTCGTGTAATTCTTGTGTGATTATGACAGGTGTTATACATTGTGAGCTTGATCATGGTCGGTGTTATTTTAATTTCGAGTGTTTGATGATATTGAGTAGAATATTGTAATTCTCTTCTTCTCAATTGGAAAACCTTTTTGGGAGGTCCTTCAGATTGAAATTTACATTTTAACTTGCATTTTCGTGAGCTGCTGTCACGTTTATCAGAAAATTGCTACCTTATTTTATTTCTTCTGAAATCAAATCTATTGTTTAGTTAAGTATCTGGCCATAAATTACTTAGAGCAAAATCCTGTTTATATTTACAAATTTGCTCCTGCCATATCTTAATAGATGGAATTTCCTCACTTCTCGTATGGCACAGGATAGCGTGAAACCTAACTTGCATTTACTTTTATCACACTCTTATTCGTGACTGTGATGATATGAGAGCTGAAGACTGATGCTAGATAGTGGTATTCATTTGGTATTGGCGACATCCGTATTATATGGAAACCTGGAGGATTGATATTTGTATCTATCTGGTCTACCATCGTTGAGGAAAGTAAATGCAAACTACCTTACTTCTAATCTTAGCTAATATTCCTTATATTCTTACCGAAGCTTATGGTTTCTAAAGGTGGAGAATTAAAGAATTTAAAAAGCCCTTCAGTTTGAATACTTTACCAACACTTCCAATTCCTATCAACCAACATATTTAGCTACTTATAGTTGCCGAAATCTTTCATCCAGTATCTCTTCAAAAATAGAATATTCTCTTTCTTAACCATTTATGATGATGTTCTACCATCGTTAGATATAAGAACATGAAATTGATATGCGAATGTTGTACTTCCTGGATTGCCACAACATTTTTTCTTAACCATCTCCGACTATAGTATGCACCAAAACATATAGAGTACGAATTTATATCTAATGGACTAAAAATAAATATGTCTCGCATATGACTTCTCTCAGCTCGAATGAGGGTATCCTCTTCCACAGTTGTCAAGGAAGCCACGGTGGAAAGAGATGCGGGACGTTTTCAGGGAGCCCTTTTCGTTAAAAGCGGCCTTCCTCTTGAGAAAACGGTAAACATATTCTGTGTAGATTTCCAAGGATCGATAAAGGGACCTCTTCTCGGAGTGCGCCTTCTTAAATGAGGCCGCCGTCTTCTTCTGATGGTCTGGGGACCGTCTTTCGTCAGAGAGAAGGATGACCCCAAGTGTAAGATAAGTCTCCTTCAATCTCTTGAATCCCCATGAAAAGGTCCGGAAGCAGAGTTGAAAAATGTTTCTTCTGTTGCTCAGATGGAATCGATTTGAGGATGAAATGGCTCGAATTGGGAAGCTTTGGTCTACTTTTTGAAAGATAGTATGCTGGAATTCCTCCGTAAGCATCAATCGGTGAACTTTAATTAAATCCGGCAAAATGTTTCGTCGTATCATCGGTTTTCATTGATGTTTGCGAAGTCAACAAACCAAAAGAAGTGAATTGTCATAAAAATTAGTTTTTTTTAATTTTAAATTTATTTCTTATATATCATCAACATAAACTCAATACAAGAAGACATTACCTTGAGGAAGACTTTAATAACGGGATAATATGCGAAAATATTACATGGCACTACCGTAATTATAGAAGTCCTTGATACCAATAAACCAAAATAAATTGGTTAGCGTAGAATTAATAGCTACATAATTCGCTTAAATACAAATTGAATGTAAACGTAAAACCCGAAGGCGTTGCCTTGTGGAAGACCATAATATTTGAGAATAAAACTCTTCGTGACTTCTACAGTAAATTAGCGAAACATTTTGCATTTTATAGCGAAGAGTGGAAATAGTTTTATTTATATCAAATTAATTGAAATAATTCTATCTGGCATGAGTTGGTCAGGAAAATTCAGAACATTGACGTCTACGAGCTTCTTTCTAAAATTTAAAATCTTCTAATCGATAGGTACTGGACTATAGATTTCTTGATGGATTGAGCTTGATTTATCGACTAGGACACGTATTACAATAATGATATAATGCTCGAGAATTTATACATCTCTGAAATATTTTCGAAAACGTTTCCAATCATTTCGAAGACATATTCAAATCGGGGAATCTCGTTGAATAACGATGGGCACTATATCTAATTAAATCCGCGTAATATTTCCAGATTTACGCTTAGCATTGCGATATAATTATTTCTCTCTTATTTCTCATTTCTAATGAATCTCCAATTAAAGGGGTAGAACTGATTTCTCCGTTAAAAATACTGTATTCTGAATACATATGAAGAGTCCTCAACAGATTATCGGTTTTCAACGTCTAATCCGCTTCACAAACTTTAACGGTGAAGAATGTATTAATTTTCTACCGCCAAAACCTTTCCAGCGATAATTAGCGCGTCTTTCGAGGATCTCTTTCATTTGAAAACTTTAGTTGATATTTTTTTCGAAAGGGAATGTTATCCGAGTTTTAATTAGACAGCGTTCATCAAAACGGCAGTTGTCTTTTTCAAGGGTAAAATTAAGCTCCGCTACTCCATTTGAAGGAAGACCTCCGGTTTATTTGCAAAGCCAAACACGAGACCATATTAAAAATTAGCCTTTGATCCCGCTCAACTGTACCGAGTTGAGTTCATCTTAAGAGCCCTCCGCGTCTTTACTTATTTTCTTTAGTTTTTATTTTTCTCTCTACGCTTGTCTCATTACGGTTTAAGAGTTTTCGAGGAATAGAAAGGACTCTTGTCTCATACGGCGACGTTGCTTATTCTAGAGGAAATGCCATCATCTCCAACGTTTCTTTTTTCATGAAAAATACTTCTCATCTTACAGCGACTGCTTTCTTAATCCGATAAGGATTCGCGGAATCCTCGTCAATTTAATGATGTTTTTCATCGTACTCGTTTTCGGGATTGTTAAATATACCTGATCCAAAACAATCATTACCATTCCGTTTACCCTCAAGGACCTAAGTTTGGGTTGAATCGATATCTCAGACAATACCTCTTTATGTTAGAACATTAATGAGATGTGCCTAAATATTGTAATGCTTTAAATATGTTTATATCAATCACAGACGAGTATCGCTTGTTGATAGATAAAAGAATTTGATGGAATGGAACCAAGAGTTTAGCTGCAAAATACTGAATCTTTCATTATTTTCCGCGAAAGAATAAATACGATGCCTAAATAGTTTGTTACAATTGACACTACGTGGGATTTTTAAGTTATTCTCCATCTATCTCTTGTGTTTTTACATTTTGTGCTTTCCTAATTTTGTCGGTATGCCTCCTTCATATCAATATTGAACTTCGCCCGTACTGTTAAGTTCAACTAATTTAAGCAACGCGCAACTGGTGCATCACAATACATTTCCCGGACTTGTTTGGACCTTAGATTAGAATTTGATTCAATTTAATTTGAGTAAGCTATCTTTTAGACATTACAGCGCTTACCGTAACATCAAATTCTTATATCATTGATATTTTTAAATCATTATAGGGTGATTAAGCGTAGAACTTTATTATTGCGGGCTTTACTAATTAATGCTTTAGTTAATTTGAATTAAATTCTTAGATTATGCAAATGAGTTTAAACTTAGCACAGGCAAGCGTGCAACTTGACTTTTTTTAAATAAATGTCACTATTTATTGTGAAACGATGTTTTACACGCTACAATATTTACTCAAAAAAATTTTACACAACTCTTCTATTGCGGACTTTTGTTTTAACATTTCTTATCTTCACACAGCGTTCCTTTACTCTTCGACGGAGTCATACAAATTTTTCCTATCGTTCCAAATACTTTTCCAACTTAACGTATCCTCTCAGCTTCGTACTTGGTCTCCTTATTTTGCCTATCCAGCCGTTGAAATCTCACCGTGATCTCTGCACTACCTTCTTCCATTATCTGCACTTTCTTTTTACCGTATCTTTTCAGAGCACTTTCGCCTACGCATTTCCTTATCTCCGAATGCTTCCGAAATTTATCACCGCTAGCGATGTCATTCTATTTCCGAGCATCAATCGTAGAATTGCTGTGGAGTTTTGCCTTATCTCGCCTCTTCGGAAAGCGTTTGAGGGAGACTCTATTTCCTCCGAGAGAAGAGCTGCTTGAAAAATCGCTCAGTGTGAAGAGATTCGAGAGAAAGCGGCAGAAATCGCAGGAGCGAAATTTTCGAGTGTTCTCGGAAAAAAAATTGTCTCAGAAACGCTCGCGATTATTTTTCCTCTAGGTCTTCGATATTCACCAGACTGCAAATGATAATTACTATTGCTCTTCCTCTACTTGAATTGAGGACCCGTTTCTGTATAATAATCATTCCTGGAATATAATCCAAGGGCCCTGTGTTGAAGAAGGATCGGAGATATTAATGGTTGACATAACTCGTCTTATCACCTCACCGATTTACATTTCAGCTTATTTGAACTATATTTGTGTAAAATTCTGTTCGTGAAACATCTTCTTTTTAGTCTTATGTCCTAAATTTCCGCTTAATTCCCTCTTTCCTTGGGTCCAGCATCCATATTTGTATCTCCCAATAACCTTTACCTTCTCTGATGGTTTTTTTGAGTTCTCTCTTATACCAGTAATCCAAATATCGATCAACATCTTCCTGTACCATAATTTCATTCTTTGGTATTTGCTTCCGCGGCTTTACGTAAACTAAATAACTCGAAGTTATTTATTAGTTCAATATTCAATACCAATGTTGACTGCAAAAACCTTTGTTCCCAAAATTAAAATACTATGCTGATTTTCCATTTACGTTTGGATGTTAAAAAAAGACCTAGATTGAGAGGATATAATACTCTGGTTAGTATAGAACGAGAATACGAGAAGAAAATACTACATTATTAAATATATGAAAATCTTTTACCAAGTTTTATGTATTTACACTAATTTTATCATAGCTATGACTTATCTTATTCTTCCGAGAAAATTTAAATCTGATTTTGAAAGAAATATTGGGAAGAGAATTATTTCATAACTATCATCTTTTTGCCCACTCTTGGTAATTATTCCATGTGTCCTGTTGAATCTAATTTGGAAGCATAATTTAGAATTAAAGCCAGGATAATAAAATTTATTCTATTATTTATTTCATTATTTGGAGATTTCGTTACTTTGTATGTTTCAATTTCGAAAAACTCACGCCGAAGCCAACGGAGAATTTTATAAAATTCGATCAATGGATTAATTTTCGCTGCGACCCGCAAAAAAATAATTCCTTTGGAAGGGTCAATGGCCTCATTGATTCCCTTCGTTACTACCCTCTCTGAACATCATCTCACTTCTCAATAGAAAAGGGCCTCTTCAACAAGTGATGTAGAATTTCCTCTTTCTCCTGCTGTTACTTTTCCCTGACTCGACAGATCCTCTCTCACCCTCTGGCGTCCTTATCTCTGCTTTAACCAGATATGCCGTATTTATATTAAAATTTTATTTTTTCTCGGAACAACTTCAGCACCATCCATTCATTTCGGCATCGTTTGCAAACTTCTTTATATTATTCCGTACGGTATCTGAGCACGGTTCGCGAGAAAATTTTCACGGGTGATGAAACGAAAGGAAACTATATCTTTTATTTATTTCCCAATAGTCCAACAACCCTAGATGTATACAGTAATATTAACTAAAACATTCAACCTTGCTTAACGAGGAAAAACCCGTAACCAAAGCATAGAACCTGTAACCTCGATGTTGATATATCAGCATGTTATCCATTCCACCACTGAAAGTATTTCGAAATGATAATTATGTAAAAATATCCTTTAATTTTATTTTTAACTCGTTTGATAGGAGTGAAATTTAAATAAATGAATTTTTATTGCTGTAATAAGAGTATATAAGTCTTTTTAGTGCTGACATTATATCATGATTTTAGTTATAGAGAAATATAATTTTTAAATTTGTATATAAGCCAAAAATGATTACGTAATTTGTTTTTTAAAGAAAATAGAGAATATAGGCCTGGATAGGTAACCTGATTTATTGTAAGATCATTACCATAGAAAATGATTTTTTTATTGCGATATTCCATGGAAAATTTCAAGAAACAAAATCAATTGCTAATATTTTGTTTTATAAATTCAGTTGAAAAATTCACCTTCTATCTATCAATCTACTTATAAACCATGTATTTAAGATTGTAAATTTATAAGTAGCCTGCAAATATGGCACTATTCTTGTTCCTGTTGATAACTTTCTCAACATTGAAAGAGAAATGATCTGGAGGCGTATCGAAGCTGGCTGCCTTTTCCCCAGACACAGGTGCAATGTGGATTGCCTGCTCTCCAAGGCGCTGTCTCGAAAGTGCCGTTCCAGACGGCTGACCACCCACGCGCCATATAAACACCAATTCACCATCCTCCTTCTGTCTGTATTCCTCCCCTGCTCGCTCTTTGCAGTCCGTGTTCTCTGCGGTTACCTTTCCGAGCCACTACTTCCTCCCCAAATGCCAGTGGAGGTACTTTCTTTACCTTCGTAAATATTTTACTTTGCCACAGACAACAATTCTTCCATTATCCGTTTCGTACCTTAAGCTATCTTCTCCACGTATTCCTTTCCGATCATACAGAATAAATCAAAGATGGTTATGAAGTTTTCACAAAAATTTCCAAGGTGGTTCATCCCAACGAAAATAACCTTAAAAATATTGTATGCATTACATATTCCGATATATTTGGTCGTGCTAAGATTTGGAGATGAGGTTTCGGGAATATGACGATATAAGTGTCTTTTAAGGCCCATTTTCATATTGAATCGAATTTCATGGAGTTATACGTAAAAAAGCTTTCTTTATTTTCAGTTTAAAGTCAGATAGAAAAAGAAAAAAAGATGTATTTAGAGATTTGATGATTTGTGCTATCATTACATACTTCTTACCAAAATGTCTAACCGAATGAATGGAGTTAGAAATATGAAATTTGAAGGATCTACTGCTGTCGAGCATTATACGGCACTACGGGGGCTTTCATCACATCATACCATTGTGCCGCAGAAGCATGAGGATACTAATTGGCCCCGTAAGCTATGCTGGACTTACCGAGGATTAGGACCTTCAGTAGTATCGGTTTAGCGGACCCGTATTATTTGATGCAGAAAGCGCCCCGGATTATTCTCCGGTACGGCCTGGCGCATTCACCGGTTTAGAAGCACTGCCGTAACCAAAACAATTCTGATATAATTAAGTAAAATGTTAAGTTAAAACAACTTTGCTTATACACACTTATGTCAAATTATATGTATTTTATTGGGTATGAATTGGGAAAGGAAAAAATGTGTTCGAAGATACGAACTCGTACTTTCCAATTCCTCTTTAAGGCTCTCAATCTGCATATGTATCTGAACTTTTTTAGGGTTATCGTGGTTATCTTTTATCAGTTTTTAAGGTAAATGAGGTAGTACTCATGTATTCATTCTCCTTTCCAGGCTTATTTTCACCATATTCTTTCATTCCTTTTATCCGTTCTCCACCATCCTCTCGTCTTTCTTTTCCATCTCTCTTCATCATTTCCCTCTCCTTCTTAAACAGTGAATGAACTGGAACTTAGACTGAGCGAGGCCATAGCGGACGGGTTAGTAAACAGCTGGATGTAAAGGGAAAAGGGCGTAGCCTGAGGGATTCTCGGAAGAAAATTGCATTCAATCCACTATTCATCGCTCATGTCTTCTCCTGCTGTGTCAATTTCGTATACGTCTCCGACGAACTTCTTCTTAGCAATTCCCGGTATGGAAGGATTGTTAGAAGCGGTCTGAAAGACACTTATACTCCGTCTGGTGATGAAATCAGTCAATGAGATATTTTATGCGCATTAGCGGGTACTGAGAGAGTTTTTAAATTCGGGTTCTTACATTTGTTCGCTATAATTCATATCTTATACATTCGATCCCTTACATATTTTCTATCATCCTCAATTTCAGTTTATTTCTTTTCTTTGTAGTGGTTACTTTTACTCTATGTCCATTTCTTGTGAGAAACAAAATATATCATAGGTATACAAAACTACGTAATTAACATCGTGTCACGCCCGCTAATTACGGTATTTTTCTGATGCAACTTTTTAATTGTTTTATCTTTCTGAGCAATCAACTAAACTTATCCAATCCAAATTGGTCTGAGGACGCAGTGTAAGTTCATTTGGTAGAACATGTTCGTTCTGTATCGAAAGTATCGGCTAAATTTGCTGGATATTGTTTGTTTATTTTCCATTATTCAGTATTTTATCATCTCTAGTTCTATGCAAGTTGTCGCTTTAATCTTGCCATCTATTGAATATATTATCGAGGATTCTTTGAGTATATACTTATCCTTGACATTATCAGTTTAGGCAATAGACATTTTTAACTGCAGGACATGTTAATATGTAGCTGACGTGTCCATAGCAAGAAGTAAGGTGATTATTACAGGAAAGTGTACTACCTATCAATTCAAAGAGCCTATTTTTGCATAAATATGGACTCTTCCAAGTGATGCATATGAATACATCTAATCTGAAAACAAACAAAGATAAAGAAGCGCAATTTTCGTTCGTTCAAGAGGTCTCTACCTCCACAGCGAGCCATTTGTTGTACGAATCTTAATTGAAGCTCAAAAAAATCGATTCAGCATCACGACCGTTTTTATCTAGATCTCCACATCGTTTTAGATCGCTCCAGCGATAAAATCTCTTTAATCCTTTTCCTGTGCTTTATTGGATGCCAATTACGACTCCGATCGGAAAATAATCCTTCCCCGGAATAGCGTTTCGAGGCCATTACGTTGTTTTCTTTTCCGATCAGACCGGTAGCAGATCCGCATTCACGATAAGCATCGCCACGCGATCCGCTCCCCATGGCAACACGGAAGATGGATCGCCTCTGAACTGAGGCCTCCCGGAAAAAGGGCCTTTGATGTATCGCCACTTACTGTACTCCTTAATGGGAATTGAACTTAAAAAGGAAGGGTCGGGTGTGAGTGCGGTTCGCCGATGAATAAATTCGATGCTCCCCAAAGAGATCGTGCGGCTCACGTGGATTCAGCGACGCTATTCAATCGTCCTCTCTATTGCCCGGTCGGTATCTAACGCGAAATATCTCAATTTGCGTATATGGAAATTTTGATTGAGTCGTAAAAAACGTCCTCTTTAATGCTTCTTCTTTTTACAAAAAGGAAATATGCATATTGATGCTGTCGTGGAATATTCGTTTTTCCTGTGACCGCAGTGGATTAATATTCATATATAGTTTGAGCAGCGACGTCTGTTCTTTTGCTTTAATTGCATCAATAACTTTAAACGCTTTATATTAAGAGTCATCGAAGGCAATAAGAATTGGGAGCCAGAGGAACATATTCAAGGGGATTGCTAGGGGATCTTAAGGTAAAAGAAAATAAGTTACTTTATTCCCCCAGACGTTCAGGATATTTATATAAGGCATTTGTTTTCCCAATCAAAGCTAATTTAACATATATTGGAAGAACTTTAATATATTACTATGTGTATTGCTATTCAAAGTGTTCTTATAATTTGATTCCTCAATTGATGATAGTGTATTTGGAAGGCTGGTTTGCTCCTCAAACCCTTCACCATAAGCTGTAAAAATCTTCCAAGACAAAATATGTATCATTAGACAATTAGATGAGTAATATAGATTCTAGTAGGCCCAGTCCAGTCCATAACCATTAATTTTAAGGGAATTCAAGTTGAAGTAATGACCGAAATTAATCTCATAATTCAGCGCTTTTCTTAATAACCACTAATAACCCGTTAGCTCTCATTTGTTACAGAAATGAACATCAATGACACAATGTTTAATGAGAGATATATATGTCTCTATACGTTAAAAAAGACAAATGAAAAATATTTCATTCATCAGGATATAGTATCAGTAAACATCTTTTACTGCAAATGGGAATATATACGTATGAGAAATGTGACAGGCGGGTCATTCACATTTTCAGTCATACAAATCACTGTTAATGCTGCAGAATATAAGAGAAGAATCCATCCGAAATATCTCCATGACAATATTTCTCTCTGAAATTTTCGTAAGCTTCTCCCTAAGCTCGCAATGTGTCTCACTCAAAAAATAAAATCTCTCGAACGCAGGAACTTATGAGGCTTACAGTGAATGTTCAAAATACTTCACCACCGTTTGAAATAAAAGTGGGGTATGGCTATGCATTTATAATTATAATATTGTTAGATATTATACTTTGTAAAAAATGGATATAAAATAAGAGAATCATCAAAATACGATAGACATGAATAATAACATGATTATTGATAATAATATAATACAATAACATTCTATGCAAGCCTTAGGGAGCGTCTTTCAAACATTAGCTGAACTTCTAACGAGATGCGTTTGGATTGTATTGCTTCTGGATTGGCTCACGTCGGAAATGCTTATTGGAATCGATAGAGGAATGTGATGGAGCGAAAAACAATGCATGAGTTATCGTCTGTTTTTAAAGGCATATTGGATCCATATTTTCTTGGCCATGAGCTACTAAGGGCTCTGGAAAGAAAATGAGGATTATCAGACTAGATGAGGAGCGAGATAGTTTGCCCTTGCATTCCTCAGTGAGCCAGATTGCTAATGTGGAGCAAAGTTGCAAGTACAATGCAATGACCTCATGAATGCAAAAAAACTCCTAAAAATCTCCATAGCTTTCGATAAAAAGTAAAAAATAATTAAAACATTAATTAATATTAATTAAATTGGTCAATGTTAATAAAAATTAATACATTTCCCTCAATTTAAAATAATTAATTATTAATTAATATTAATTAAATTGGTTAATGTTAATAAAGATTAATATATTTCCCTCAATTTTGCACCAAAAGGTAAATAAAAACATTACGATAAGCAAGATTTAGAGGAAAGAGTGATGTTACGCCTATCCACAGTTTAAAACTTGAATATTTCCGAGCGTTATAATTGCTTCCCAAATAGAGTCAACTTCTCTAATTTCCGAATGAGTAATATGCAAAATTCCTTCCAACTTTTCGACTTGATAATAGTATCGTATCGTCGGTATTATGTATTTGAGTAACGTAGAGCAGAGAAGAGGAATTTTAGGTGAATATGCAACAAAAACAAAAACATTAAAAAATTCATGTATAACTATGGGTAGTACAAAACACAGTAGTTTAACCCACGAACCTGAAAATAAGAGTCCCATACTTTGTGGATGCCCATGGCATAGCGTCTCGTTCAATGAACCGAAGAGATCTTTGACATAACCCAATTTTATTTGGTATTATTCTTAAACATTTAGTAGAATTAATAATGAGGTATATTCATTCACTCTAAATCGGTACGTAAGCCACCGCAGTTGATTAGATACAATGCATGAAGAAGAGAAGCGATGTGGTAGTAGAGGAGGGAAAAGCAGAGCGGTAACCTGTTGGCCGTAAATCTCCTCTCTTTTTATATTCATCGGAGATAACGCAGAGAAAGGCATTCGCGTTCTTTGGGGAATCTGGCAGTTTGGAATGTGGGAAGAAATAACCTCTCTCTCGAGAATTTGGCCAATCTTCAGATCTTCCACTCGTTATGGTTTAGCAGGGGAACAGCTTGAGGAAGTCGACTCCATAAATCACCCAAAAAAGAGCAGATTGAATCGTTTTCTCATAAATATAAGAAGATATCTGCGAAATTATACTGCACACCGACAGGTTCATATCTTAAAACGACGACTTTCGTACTGTTTTTATTGTGCCTAAATGTATATGCTTTGTCCATAATTTACGGGGTTGGAGGATGAGTATTTTGTTTAAATTTATGATGAGTATTTTGATTTAGCACATATCTCTTTGGCTGGATTTCCTTGTCGTGGTTGTCTATCGTGCTCGGATATTGTGGTACTAAATTTAAACAAGACAGAGAAAACGTGAATTATTTTTCTTACGCATAATATTAAATTGAAAGTCATGGATAAATTAAAGGGTTTCCTTAGAATTTTCCGTAATTTATATTGATGATTAAATTAGAGAAAGTATCTAATCGAATACTTCAAATAAAATTAAAGAATTTTATGATATTTAACGTGTAAATGTATTGGTAGTAACTCTATAAGAAGAGAGATAATGCATATACTTTAGGTCTCGATCAGACTTTTCAGTAAAAGTGCTTGCATGATAATATTCACAGGCCTTATGATTTGTATTTGTAATAAATGAAGAGACTGTCATAAATGTGATTTTCTAATGAAGTCAGCCAGAAAGAAAAGATTTAAAATTTACTGTCTCTGCAATGGTGAACATTAGAATATATTTTGGGGCGTTTGAATACTAAAATCTGAAGCTCTTCTTCCTGGATTGTTTATGATATCAATGAAAGTAACATTTACATATCCTACTATCGACTGTCGTTTTAAATTCAAGATGAACTACTAACGTCGTTGAACTTCCGGAATAAAAAGTTAGATATTAATCCCTTTTTATGGAGCATAAATATGTCTCATTCATCACATAAAAAAGGGAAACAAGGTTGATTTAGATTTTGGAATAATTTTCGAACAATTAGGGGATATTCATTCTATTGGCATATATGTGATTGATATGTGATTGTTTAGCTTAATGATCAGAATCTCTCTAAATGCACACTTACAGTTATAATATCGTCGAATCAGAAATTATTGAAAGCATTCAAAATTTTACGAGGAAAGTTATGCTTACATCCTCCGTGGACATTTGTCTTAGGTACTTTTTCTTCGATCAATTTTCAAAAATTACTTTGCTGACAATTTAGGCTCTGCAATCTGCAGTTGTAATTGAGTTTTCATTTTTTATCGCAATGCGTTTGCAGTAGCGACATCTGGATCATGTTTCAAGCGATAGGTTCTCGAACCGAGCAATGAGAATGCCATAAAACAGTTAGCTCTGCGTCTCGCCATGCGTTCCCATGTGATGCAATAAAAGTCAAATTGTCTCTTTTGAATAATTCATACGGCTTTCCTCTGATGGAAGAAAGGGAAAGTTCACTGATCTCATTCTTTCCATTTTTTACGACTCGCAGTATCTGCATCAGTGTGCTGTACTTCTGAGAAACGAATTACAAATCGCCGGACCAATGAATTTAAATCGTCCTCTCGATTTTATCTCGAGTAGCTCAATATGTAGTTGTTTTTCTTGCCTAATTTTTTGCACCATCTTCGTCCGATTTTCCATTACTCCCTGACTCCAAATTTCAGTGCTATTTTAGAATTTAGGGCTAAGCTAAGAACGGTTTGAGAACAAAAATTATCTTCAGAAACTGTTCAGACGTTGAATTAATAAGGGATAATTTCAAGATCTTTTCAGAGCTCACCAGTTCCAATTATGAATGGAAACTATTAATAAAATATTAGCGAATGAATCATTTTATAATATTTTTTAACAATTAAGAGAGTTTGTCTTTGAAAATACCTATTACGAGGTTTTCAATTCAATTTTCTGTAAATAATTTCGTAAATTATCTTATTTTTAGCCAGTTTTAGCATTGAATAGCGAAAATTCAATTTACTTCTAAGAGCTACTAATATATTTCACCAAATTCTCAATTTTCGTGTTTCGGAGAAGTTTATTCCGAAAAATTTCGTATGGTTGATACCGCTACCCAAATTTCATACTTTATTTTTACCGTAAAATGTATTTTCTTCTTGTTTCTGATAGTTTGACTCCCTTAAAATGAAATCGATAGAGAATGGCTGGACTAGTCATTAAAAAATGATGTACTTTAAATGAAACTAATACCAAAATGTTATACGAGAACGCGAAATTCTTATTCCTTATAAACGTTTTAAAATTCTATTGATTCAAATAAGACACTTTGTTTCATTTTTACAATTAAAATAATGCGGTCGAAGAATGAGGAGCATCAAAATTATAGCACACTGATATTTACATAAACTGCTGCTTAAATCACTGAGAAACATACATTTATAGATAGTATGATTTGAAATCGAATACATATCTACGATTTTGAGAAATCAAACAACTTACATGCCAATTTATTCAGTCCAGAGTACACGCATTCAGTAGGCTCTGAAAGAATGGCATTGATGAGCAGCCTAAACACAAGGCGAACTCTCACCAGCTGAATAGAACGTCTTCAAGGCCGATGGCTTTCTCTTCATCTCATGCATCGCTTTTACTGCTCAAATGGCCTCTCATTCCTTTACAGATATCATCTCCTTTTCTGGGGTTTTCTTGCACAACACTCCAATTTCCGTTGCCCTGGGGCTGCATCTGCGAAAGGGTTCCATAAAAAGTAGCGATTTGCAAATATCATCACAGAGCGCGAGAAAATTGATAAAAGATTGCTGTGCATCTGAAAAAATTGTACGTTTTAGCAGTAATGACGAAATGGGAAGGAAAATTGGTGCCAGAGTGATTCACAGGCAAATTTTGCGAGATCGAATATATTAAGCAAGGACAAGGATGAAGGCCTTTCCTGAAATTTCTTCGCCTCGTCTGTTTTAACGAACTAAAACTATTTGTGTTACTAAAAAAAGATAAGAAATATACAAGATTACGGTTTAAAAATCGATTTTTACAATTATTGAATAATATTATGATATGTTAGATACCGGTAAGATAATTACATAGAATAGCAAAATAAGGCATTATTTTTCTTATTTTACTTCGAAATTACTTTTCGTCGTGAACTGTACTGGAATAAAACAATAAAATTTAGTTTGGCATTATCTACTATTAATTTTGATTATATGTTTTTTTTTGTTCTAATTATTCAATTTTTAACTCGAGAACTTTGAGATACTTGTGTAATTTTCCCAACAACATTTGACTCTCTCTGTAATTAAACAACGAATCGACGAAGAAGGAAATTAAGCGAGAGGAAAATATAATTGTGTGATTACCACTTTCGTGAATTTTTATTTCTTCTGATGATTAAAATAAAAAATAATACTGTAAAAAAGTAAATAGTTCTGTTGTAAACGCCAGGTTGTCTGGTTTTTACCCGCAAAAAGTTTCATGGGCATATTAAGAATTATTTTTAACCGTCAAGCAATTAATTCCATCTAAAAGGGGGCTGAAGATGTATATCGCTCTATATTTTTATTTAAAATGGTTAATCATAAATCGTTAGTTTTTTTATTTTATCGCTGTGGTGTTTAAAAAGGAAATTATTTTTCACTCGTTAGAGCATTAGCTGTTATTCTCTGCTTCAGTTATCAAGATTTAGCATTGATAATTGAATGTGGGACCTACATTGTAGGTACTTTCCAATTACATGCAACGTAATTGTTTTCCAACCAAACTTAGGCTTGGGTTAGGATATTTTCCAAAAAGAATTATTTATAGTGATGCACTGGACTAGTTAAGGGTCCACTTGCAGGTATAAACTCCAATTTGAGATTAATTTAAGTTATTTTATAGTAAACTTATAGTCAAAGATATAGGAAGGTTGTCCAACAAAATTATGTACAGTTTATGATAAGTGCTAAAAAGGTATAAACGCAACATTTTCGTTATCCCAATAAATAAAAATGAATTAAGGCCGATCCGCAACGTAAAGAATTCCATCACTTTAGTAGCGGAGAGGAGTATTTTAAACCGACAGTATATTACACAACAACTTTAAGAGACCCAGCGAGTAACTCAATTTTGTTCTAACCAATCTCAAGGTTATTACTCCAAACCAATCCAAAATGTTGCTATCACTAATGGTCAGTGCCCGCAAACCTTTTTCCATTATCGAATCGCAGTCCACAAAATAATCCGCAGCGACCGATGAACGTCCGTGGTTTGACGTATGGAAATGAAATCAGCTTGTATCTGAGCGAAAGAGAGGTTATTAAACCTCTGAGCAGACCACAGATTAGTCAGAGGCTGTGTGGTCATGTCGTCCGCTGGTTATTGCCACTCTGCAGACATGCGCCTGGCACCGAGGTCTTAATTTTTTTATGCGAATAAAAAAGAAGTCGCGATAAACTGGGATCCGACCGCAGACTCCGTCGAAAAAGATGGTAAAAGGACCGCCGGTCTCTTTGAAGGAATCTCACTCCTCCGCAGACAGATTTTTCCTTTTCCTTAATCCTTCCGACTCTTACGTATGCGCTTCTATATGAGGCAGTTCTAAAAACTCTTCTCGCCTCCGGCGGTCATACGCCGCTGAAAGAAACCAAACCCACGGTATTTTGAATATCTCTCGGCGCAGTTGCTCATTTTTCCTAGGCCTTTCCTCCCGTATCTTTTCTTCGCATCCTATTCGTAAAATTGGTAACTTTGAATGGCCTTTTCTTTACTTCTCGATGTCAATTCTTGCTCTTTATACTATCCTGCATATTTCGTCTCTCTCCTGACCTGTCTTTTCCCTTCCCATCCTCAGATACTTTTTTTAAGAAATCTCTCCTTGAAACTCGACTTACTCAAATTTTCTGTCCCCGTTTATTTACTTCAAACAAAACTCATTTACCTATATATTGCTATCCCTTTCACGTTTGCCATCTTTGGTTCAAAATTAAATACTCGACCAACTAAGTTCTCTAATTTGAAATAACGAAGTTTTTAACGAGACCCATATTATTATAGTCTTTACGCTTTCATGAGGTTTCTTAAGGATAGAATTTAAGCTCGAGATAAACAATCTTACTAATGGGTCATTCCATGCCGATTCGAGAAGGCTCACTCACTTTTGCGGCGGTGGCGAACTTATCCTTCAGCTGCATAATCATTTCCTTGCCAGCTTGGTGGAAGTGGACTGACTTCCTGTTCTTCCGATGAAGGAATATCTTCTTGAATTTTCACCTCCTCACCTTTTGAAGACGTAAGTCAAAGCAGTGGTAGCTTTTTTTCAATTTCTTCGCCGGATATTTCCATGATCTATGCATTTTTTGCTTGAAATAGGTGTTTGATCGAGGGATTGTAACGTCTCGTTCAGTCTGCCCAAGCGACTTTCTTTTCCCGGAGTGTAATGACTCCCATTGGTTTCATCAGTCGGCAAGGGTGAAGGGAATTAAAGGGTCGGTTAATATTCGTTGTACAGTTAAAATTGGTGAAAATCAGATGTAAGAATAAGCGTGCTGAGATATGAGAGGCCACACTTCCGAACGTTCAGCGCGAGAGCCGGACGGCGCGGAGCCGCGACGAGCGTCACGCCTATACTCAAAAATGTTTTTCTTTATTAAATGTAATATTACCCTCGCCAATTTTTTTTAAATTGTAGAGGAGGGTTGTACGTACAACATATAAACAAATGAGAACAATCGAAGGGGTGGTTACAACGTCAAAAATCGATTTGAAAATTTTAAATTGTTATAAACTTTATTAAATTGTTTAATTTTTTTACAACCTTCCTACGATTATTTTTTGTAATACAATACCTTAAAATTAAGCTATGGTGTGTATTTTTAGCTTCTATAGACCGGAGATATGGCCTCGAATGCGAAGGCACTCTTGTAAAATTTCAATTTTTAAACATAGCAATATTTCGTAAACGATTGCTTTAATTACAAAACGACCAGGGGATTTTCATTTTCATATAAAATCAAAGCGATATGCCAAATTTGGTCAAAATCGGTTGCCTCAAGGGTCAATTTTGCCGATTTCCTTGTCGAATTGGCGTGGAATGACCCTAATATTTTTTCTGCTTCTCTCTTTATTGGGACCCTTCGGTAATGCGGGTTTCCCTCACTTAATGCGGGGATTATAAGGTAACGATATTCTTTGCACCTGATTTGTGCACCTCCCATTACTACGAAGCACCATCCTGTGGGGAGCATTACATAAAAAAAACTAGGGTATTATCGCTTACGTTGCAGAAAACGCACTACATGTTCTAGTGTTACCCCATAAACCTTAATAGTTAACTTAGTCAATTTTCAATGTATTCTTAACTCCTAACTACTCGTCGTATTAATATTAATTTTTCGTAATTTAGGAGCTACAAACTAGTTATATATTATTTGGTATGGTGAATTACCCTCATAAACATTTAGTGTCGTTTTTTCCTGCATGTTCTCTAAGTTCAGCGTGGCATTACAAACGTATTTCCAAAATAACTGTATGAGAGTAACCACGGCCGCGCTTTGTATTATTATCATTGTGGTTTAGTAAACAATTTATCACTTGGAATATTTTTGGATTCGTAACTACCACAAATTTGTACCTGATTCTTTATTTTTTTTAATGGCTGTACGTTTATTTCAAAAAGATTTTTTTAAAGATTATTATTCAAAAATGTGTTTATATTGCATATTTCAGATCAACAGGGTTATTACATCCATTATATTACAGTAGTCATAAATCCCTGAGAGTGTATTCTTCACAGCATCTCTTCTGAACTATTGGACCAATCTGTAGATAATGCTGATCACAACGAATTCTTGACGGAGTATTTCTTTTAATGGCTTTTAATAATTTAGAAAACATAAAATAAATTGTACGATATGTACCTTACTTGCCTAATGCTAGGCAATTAGTCGCCTACGTTCTAAATTTTCCCTTTTCCAATTCTTTTGCTTATGATATCTTTTATTTCAGAATCGGAGATCCGCGAAGCAGTGCAACATGCATTAAGGGTTTCCAGAGAAGGCTCCTGCAAGATCCCGCGCCCTAAAGTGGTCCAGGTGAAGAGCATATATCCCCATCCATCCAAGACGTACATCCCCCACTGCACCATTCTGCACCAATGCGGAGATGACACGGGATGCTGTCGTCACGAGAGCCTCTCCTGCGTCCCAATAGCCACACATCGAGTTGAACTCCACTTTTACGTGAGTACAAGTACTTTTTTACTGCAATTCCCTCGCAATAAAGCGTTCGCCGTCGGTGAAAGCGGTCCTGGATTCCATTTCAGGTGGAGACCAATACGTGCGAATTGATATTGAAGCACTACTAAATCTACTACTGTTTTATAGCTCCCGAGTGGATCCTACACATCATTTCCTAATCTTTTAAATTTCACGGAGAGTACCTATTAGGTTAAATTATCGTTTTATATTGTTTCTGCTTTGAAATGTCTCATTCGCTTCGAATATTCCGTTTCTACGATTTGATCTAAACCCGTGGAATGGAATTTACAGAAAATGTCACCAATACGCCCAAAGATGACGAACGTCATCCTACTTAAATATTTCACTTGATGTTCCAATATTGATCTCCCCATTTCCATCACGTTTCTGTCTATGCTTTCGTAGGTTATGAAGTATTTTCTTGAAATTACATGGAATACCACTGTGAAAAGCTCAAGATCCTGCCCAGGGCAACCTATCAGGCCGTATACCATAGAGTAACTGAACTGTATGATTACTCTACGCTTTTGTTTATATAAATGCTACCCAACGGATGTTTCTAAAACCCACTTTTTTAAATTGTTGAGAACCTCAGCCATAATTTTTTATAAATATCTATGGCACTGCTTATGTATTTTAAGTAATTTTACATCGCTATTATTACAATTTAATAGATAAAAATCTTAAAAAATAATTAATATGCTTCCATACCAATCATGGCGCAGCTACATAGTCTATAATGATATTCGATAATTTTCTGAAAGATTTTTCAAGTCGGCAACTTAAAGAAAGAAAATCTTGCTCACGATAAATATCCTAATTCAGTAATAAATACTTTAATCTAATCCATTAACTTTGCCACTTTAGAGACCATTGCTGAATTTTTGAAGTCGCACGTCTCGTCTTTGTCCATGGCACCAAAGTATGCCACAGTAAATTTTGGGCGATGGTTTGCATGCAATACGTGTGACATCGCCGGAATGTTCCCTTCGACCGTCACCTAAATAGCCACCAGGTTAAGATGGTAATGCGGTAATTAACACAAGCAGAAACGTATTTGAAGAAGGAAACTGTAAAAGTCAACTTCCTCTCTGGTGTTTCTCTTAATAATTTTCGTTCATCCATTTTAAAACGATTTTTTCACCGCAAAGTTTTGACGACACATTTTATGAAGAAAGGAAGTAGGAGTTCTCAAGTATGTCTTTTACCGTTATGAAAGATCGAAATTCTCGTCAAGTATTACCTCCACGGAAGCTATTGACGGATATTCGGTAAGATGTTTCTTTTTCCATAAAGTGTCCTTTATAACAAACATCCTTTGAGGAATTTGGGTTACTATTACTGTGCATTACCTTATTTTGCGCCAAATTTAATTATCTCATAGTCATCCTATTCTATTTCTTTTTCCCACTGCGCATTGGAGTGCCATAAGCTTTCGTTGGGCCTCTACATTCGAGTAGATTTTTTCCCATCGGTATGCAAGCTATACATTAAGTACCTTAAGTGGGCGTGAGTCATGCACGTTTTTTATTCCTTTCTGTGTGCAGGCACGCGAAGTGGTTTGAGAGTCAGCACGCGAATCGTGCATGGGCGTTCGAAGAGTTACTCGAGTGGTCCTCAGAGTCCACCCGTGGTTTGTTATTACCTCTTACCGACAGATGCGCTAACATTTCAATTGATAGAGTTATCTCATTCTCATGGACAAGTTCGTGCAAGTTGAGATGTTACGGAATCTTACTCGTTGATTGAATCTCCATCGCAACCCATAGCATTTTGCGGAGCATTGGTTTCGTTTTTAGATATTTAAATATAATTATATTTAATATCTAAAAATGGCGCGTAACATGCGTTTAAAAAATGTGAGTGAATGTAGCGTAAGGATCATGATGAAGATGAATTTATATGTAAGCCACTTGGAGTTATATGGAACCTACGATTGTAGCATTTATAGTAAACTTATGTTTTGTGATTAGTTTTAAAAATCGACAAACGCTGCTACAGATTTGTTCGCCAGTTGATATTGTCCATACACTTTTCTTTTTTGAACTAATTTTTAAACATTGTTTAGTCTCTTTTTGAAATACATATATGTAGGTATATATTAAGATCTCTCTCCCATGTAGAGATGTTAGTTCTAATATCAAGATTTCAAAATTAGAGTTCTCTAAACTGAAAATTACATTTTGGTTATCGCTCTGTTTTAATCATCAATTCTACTTTTTATTTATTTCGCCTTTGTACATTTACACTCATTTTTCATCATTTAATTTATATGGCTGGGTTTTAAACCATTTGATTCACTCTAGGATGATAAATATGTTGGATAAATATGTTAGGCAAGTAATGCATTTGTCAAAACAATTTAAATTTTATCTATTTCTAGTTAGTAGGCAGTAACTATTTACTTACTCTAATGATAAATGCGTTTTAATGACTTAATTTCACCAATTATGCAAAAACACTAAATTATACTAAAAATCTGAGATTTTAGAGGTAAATTAGAAATAAAAGTATATTCGACCACTAACAGCTGAAGTTCTGGTTCGAATTTAATCCGATAATCGGACTTTATCCTAAAAGTATTTCGTGATTATATCTTTTTTTGTAACTATAAAAATCACCGTCATATCGTCGGGTTAGGTACTGCGTTATGCACGTTCTTTGTGAATTTATGAAGGAGAAATTACTCCTATGAATAGAAAAATTATATTGATTATTTAAAATTTTAGGAACGAATAAAGTCAAATGTATCAACAGAGAAGCACGATGTCCTACAATGGCCAGCCAGTGACAAATTAGCGCTATGCAATACTTCACGGCCGTTTTTAACTGAAAAAACGTAGAAATAAAATCGAAGGTACGATTTTAAATGGTTGCGATTTTCGATGACATTAATTTTCACGAGGGAAACATCAATCGCTGGACGTCGAAGCCTTCGGTGACGTCCGGATATAAATTCTCTAGAACTCCCGTCCATCGCGCCTTCTATCTGCGGGACGCTTTCAATAATTCAGAGGACCTTTGCAACAACCGCAGGATCGCTTTTCATGGGCGAGGCCGGTCGCTGCATCGATGTGGGAGGCTTCGCGTGATAGGTTTGCATTTTAATGGCCCGGATCCGAAATTCTTTTTTCACAGCGTCGACACCCATTCCACTTCCCCCGGGACGGAATGAGGATAGAAGCGTAGAGAAGTGAAGAGGAGAAGAAAGGGTATAACGCGTTGAATGAAACCGGAATCGATTTAATTTCCGAAGAAACCGTTATCTTAGCTAAAATGAAATCTGGAACCAAACTTAATGTTTTAGGGTATCAAGCGGTAATATTTTTCACTACAATCCAATGAAAGCGCCAAAATTTCTAAGTTTTACCGGTTTTAATCCTACAACCAGCCTTAAACTGTTTTTTTACCTCAATTCATTGAATATTTTACATCTTCTGGAAGATTTTTCCGGATAAATAAGCTTCTATCATTAGCTAACATCTGATGCTGAACTTAATCGTTTTTCTCATTTGTAAGTCGAACTGTAGTAAGATGTTCGTAATCCTAGATTAAAGTTCTCTTCTTACTTCAGTCTGAGCATTCTACTCAGAATAGGAGGGTATCTACCGTTAGCTGTGCTGACCGTAACATTTACAACCGTTAATTACTTAAATAATTTTATTTTGCGATGCTTACATATTTCTGAACTTAGTTTCAAACTTTATTCTCTGAATTTTCTCATTCATCCATTAAAATAATCTAGTCTTTTTAAAAAATCGCCTTTTAATAGAAAATATAAACGCAGGATATTTTCTAATCGAAAACGTCGACATAAGAAAAAATATTAAGAATGAAACGTATCCGAAATTGATTTCATATCAGTTTTGATCGCCACCTTTATAGAGCACATTCTAAGAAATAATTTTTGTGTAAGTCATTCATCGGAAGTGTTTTTAATAAGGTCTTCTGTACATTTTACTTCACTTATTTGAAAACTCTTCTCTTGTTTATCGATAATTTTTAACTGACCTATGGCATTATCAAGTATCCCAACTTACCGAATATATTTGAAATTCATTGCAAAATAATACAAATTTAAACATGTAATTGATCTCTTCTTACTGATCTTGGGACGGAAATGAAAGAAAGGAAGTAACGGGTGCATTTGAGATAGTTGTCGATGGACACCATCGAAAAATTATTTTTTCAATCACACTTACAACTTAGAAGTGCATATAGTAATAATTTGTGAGTTTCATACTCTTCTTAAACGTTCGTTAAAAATTATTGTGATAAAATTGTACAGTTCGAATTTGAAACCATTGTAAAAAACTTATGAGTTTCAGTCACATAAATCTTGTTGGCCCATATTATGTACATATAATAAAAGAGGGAGACGAAGAATGGAATGAGAAACCGAAATGCTTCACGTATGGATGAAAGAAGTACATTATTTTCCTGCTTGGAAAAACGTTGATCACCAAGCTGAATTTAAAGACCGAGAAGACCTTAAAGGGGATATATATGGTGGAGGGAATGTTAAAGATGAGGATTGAAGGAATTAACTGTTAAAATCGAGGAGTGATTGGTGAAGAGTGCGAGCGAAATATGAATTTGTCTGTAAGCGAAAAGGAAGGGAGACTCCCGTGTATAAGCGAACCGGTTTCTCTCCGAGCAAACACTTCAAGGACTACTTCGAAAGGCTTATGCCAGTGATTCTTTTCGAAGGTTGAATATGGATAAATTCGGGAGAATTACACAGACGAGGAAGCTTCTTAACCTGTCATGGTCTTCGTACTTCTGAGCAGCAGCCGCGTTATTCAGCGATTCGTCAAGCACCTGAATCAACATTCTCATGAGGGGTTTCCTGTCTTGAATTCACGTCCGAAGGTTTCATTTTTGATTTCATATCCGAAACATTACGAAGGGTTTCAGCTTCACTGGGACTGGGTTTTAGGTGACGTATTGATAACTAAATTTTAGCATCTGATTTAAAATTCAGCCAAACTGGTCTTTAAAAAAATCCCTTTTAGACAGTGATATCTTTTCTATATGGTCTCATATCATCGTCGAATATTTTAGCAGCCATTTCCAGACGTTTGACCACTGTCACGAACCGATCTGCATCCTAATCCTTTGAGAGGATCTAAAATACAAGGGAATCAGAGATTTTAAAATATCCCCATCGCCTTCATCGCCAGACGTGTCTGGCGCTCGTTGGGAGAGGTCTCGCATTGATTCCACTAAAGAAACCTTTTTATAAAGATATAAATAGATTCTGTCAGTATATTTTACGTATCTACTTAACGGATTTTGGTGAGTGAAACTGGTATTGATTCGATCAAAGCTCTAGGTAAGTCAGGGCAGAAACGTCTACAGAATTAAATGCTAAAAAGTGGGGGATGACTGAGCGCCATCGTGGGTTATGATAAGTTTGGTAGATACGTTGTTGAGGATAATGATAAGAATTCTAATATCGCAAGTAACTGAAGGAAGTAAAGCAGAAATTTCATGAAAATTATACTTATATTACAAGCAGAGGTGTGTTTGAACAAGGAAATTATTAAAACAAAGTTCAATTAACTTAAAATTACAACTTAACTAGCAGGAAAAACTTTCATTATCTTCACTTAAAGCTTCGCACAGTTCAATTCGATTTTCGGATGAACTTAGCGTAATTGTCCATTAATATTCTATAAAATGATATCTTATTTAAATATCTCATGATGATGCTGGAATTGTTCTTTTCTATAAAGTCATTAGTCGATAATTAATGTAAAATTTTCCAGTTTAAGTAATACGTAACAAACAATTTAGAAAACATAATTTTCTAAAATTAATCAATTCCTACAGTGAGCAGCAATAATTTAATTTTCCCTTCTATTAGCGAATAAATTCTTGTCCATCTAATCTCTGGAAGAACCTTTTAACCCTCCGTGAGCTTCGGCTACTCAGTTTAGTTCCGTTAATTTTGTGGGCATTGTAACAGGAATTGGATAGAATACAAATAATTAAATTTCTAATTCCTCAATTCTCTCAAAAGCATTCTCTAATTCCCTCATAAAAAACATTAATCCTATTAATTTTTTTTATCAAGTCCGTTTTTCCTTGGGAATCTTCCTTGGAGCACGCTCATATGTGCAAAGTCACCTCAACCCTTTCCTTACATTAATCCTATTCTAAATCCGAGATTAGCTTGCGGTACTACATCAGAAAGCTTCCCATATCAGTCAGTAGATCACTCCTCTTCGCTACGGTACCCTTCATCTAACTGCTGATTCAAATATTACAAAGCTTTCATAGTTTAGTGCGATAATTTCTTCGCCATAGAAGTTACCTCAAAATTAAATTGTAAAGGAGAGGGGGGATTCCGAGTATAAAGATGTACGTTTAACCGAGAAAATTGGGATTTTGTGGAACATTTCGCAGCAACGCTTGCAGGCACTTTGGAGAGCGGAATTCACACATCGGAAAATGAACCGACAGACGGTAATTGGTGCTCATCGATGCGCGATTTACGCTCGGATTGAGGGATCAATCGAAAGCAAAAACGTGTGAGAACGGTTTGATCGAAGAAGCCGGCGTCTGGAGGGAAAAAAGAACCACGAGGAGGGAAATGAAAAACTGGTTAGACTCGACTTTGATTATCTCCCAATCATCTCGCGGCTTATTTTCGATGAATTCGATAGGCATTTGTTATTGAATATATTTTTTGCTCCCCCTAGGCGGTGGTGAGAAGAATCACAGTGATTAGACGAAATGCTCCCCTATGGTTTACTGGCCTTTTTTTCAAGCGGCTCGTTTTTTTATTGCGGCCAATTCCATATCTCATCGC
This sequence comes from Sympetrum striolatum, assembly GCA_947579665.1. NCBI lineage: Eukaryota > Metazoa > Arthropoda > Insecta > Odonata > Libellulidae > Sympetrum > Sympetrum striolatum. The sequence goes on along the minus strand of OX388347.1, from coordinate 17,570,517 downwards.
TCTATCCTTTCTTTTGTGTCCTCTCTCTCTATTCCCCGAAGTATGATGTACGTGAGCTTTAGTAAGTATTTTCCTCTTTAGAAACTGCTGTGTATGAATTGAATCAAACTCTATTTTGAAGGAGGGATTCACTGAATTCTTCGTTTCCATCCATAATGCTGAAGAAATAATGGGTGAATATAACACCACACATCAATTTTATCCATTTTACGTACTTCTGTACCCACATATTAATTAGTTACAATATCATTTCTATGGACCATTTGCGAGAAGGACAAATATTTGTGATTTTTTAGGTTTTACTTTGCAAAAATGCGACTCTTCCCAAAATTCACTAAAATTGTCTGTACTTAAGTCTATGAAAATAATAAATATTTATTTATAAGCCAAATAAGGCCACTCTTAGAATTAAGCTTTCAAATATTAGCACCCATAATCTTGATTCAGGATTAGAACCTTGGAAATAAAAAATCGGTTTAAAAACTCGACTTTATTAGGCAAGCGCTGCACCACTGAGGCCAGAAATACATAATCTATTAGGGCATCGTAGGAATCCATTACTTTGAAATGTTCTTATTTAAATCGTCATTAATATTATTCCATTTCCTTGCCATCAATGTATTTCGTTTAATTTACCAGGGCTTGTCAGTCTCTACCCGTAATAACTGTCTAATAATTTTATTTTATTGCTCCCGTTTCAGTAGATTTCTCAATTTTCTGTCCTAACATAGCTGTTTGTTCCATTTCAAAGGCAGAAATATCGTCCTTCTTCATCTAAACATCATTTTGAAGTCTTTTTTCTTATGACGAGGCAGTAAATGTGAAAACACAGAGCGATGTTTCGCTCCAACCAAGTTCTTTCTTTCTCTCTTTCGCATTTTCGTCCTCTCCCACTTCTCTCCATTCCGTCACTAATCCCTCCCTAGGAGGGTTCAACCCTTCACTCCTACTTAATGGAGGCTGACAGTTCCTTCGGCCCAGAGGGTGATTCCCGTCCGCCTATCAACGCTCTCTCTCTCGTGACTTGGGAGGAGTACATATTTCAACTCTTCCAAAAAATGCGAGACTGCGAAAAAAGGGACCTCCCAGCGAGGTGCCTCGGTGCTAAAACTAAGTTTGGTCGCAATAAGAAAGTTCATTTGCATAAGTTATGGACGCGAGGTTCGATCAACAAATGATTTCATAGATTTCTCTCGTAGAAAAGGCTTTCGACTTTTGAATTATGCATGAATGCGTCGCTAGTAAATGATGGTTAATGATTTTATCAACGGAAATGAAGTTGTAAAACGAGGCATATTTCGATGCTGTCTGAAGCGTTTTAGGTGCACTCGTTTCTTAATGGAACACGTGCCCAATAGTGCTCAAGCAAAATTGTCCTTGTAACCCGTAATCCTCTTATGAATGTATGCATTTAATTCATTAAAAGCTTCTACATCCTCAAAAATAGTTAATTGCGATGAAAATTGCGGGTACTGTTAACTGTTTCAAAACTATCACAACTACACTAGATGCTTCAGAAACAGGAGTGCTTGTATGATGGGTTTCCATCAAATATAATTGGAAAAGGTTTAATATTTTTTATTTTAACTAATTTGTGTCCAAGCAGCAATAATTAAATCCGTCATCTATGATTTCGATTTTTATATTTTTCTTTCACCCACAAAACCTACTCAAGAGGCCGCAAAAATATGCTTAGCTGATTCCGGGAAACAGCTGACGTAGTTTATGTCCGCTGAAAATTTGTAAGAAGCGATAATGACGGACTATATTGTTCATGGTTATCTACATTTTCTATATATCTTATTTTCCTCTCCTATTCATTTATTTCTAACTTAGTCCATGGGCAGCACAGGACCTTTATAACGAATTAAAACATTTAATATGGAATACAAACAAGAACAACAACAATCTTGAGAAAAACTAAGATATAATATCAAAGAAAGAAAACAGGAGAAACTGTCTGGATTAAATTCACCCTGATTTTATTGAAAACTTAGCAAAATACCACGGACAAAAAAGCACGACTAGTTTCAACGCGTGAGCGTCATCTTCAAGTGAAGAAAGGAGCCTGAAACCCACATACTTAAACGAAAAAAGGGATAATGGTTAAGAAAGTTATGGTCAAGAGGGAGGGGGAGGAGGTGCTTTTTTGTCCCTGTGGTATTTTGCAAAGTTTTTAATAAAATCAGGGTGAAATTCATCCAGAAAGTTTCTCCTGTTTTCTTTCTTTGAAGTCATGTATTATCACAAAGTTACTCGCCAGTTAGTTGACTTTATTATTCATTTTAAGAAATAATATATAAATGTTAATATTATTTTCATATTGATTACAAAGCATTCTGTCCAAAACAGCGAATATATGACTCCGAATAATAAAGCATATATTTTACGTTAACATGAATTGATTTTTAACTCGTCGAAACTAATAAATAATTTAAAACCTCGAAACTTGAAAGAGACTTGTATTACAAGTGACTTGTCCAGTGGATTTCCCAAAGCCAGGTTCAAAAATTACCGTTCTCAAACATTATCTGAGATTGCTATTTTAACTGCAAACCTCCCAGCGATTAAATGAAATGTAGTTGGTAGTATCAGTATGGTTATTGGCGCCTCAACTGCTAGGTTATTAGTTATATGACGTTGTTAACATTTAAGTAAGCTATTAAAATTGTTGTAGTAGGCACGGACCACGTTAAAAACCACGAGTAAATACTCCATCTCCCGTAAAGGCATGCCCTATTAAATTCGTATTCAAAGCTCGTTCCAGCCAAGCAAGCAATTGCTCTCAATTGCGGCGGTGTTTTAAAAGAAACGATAAACAGAGGAGTCCGAATTTCCACCTCGAAATAAGCACGATAAACATCAATTCAGAAGAAGGCCCTGTGGGAAGTGGGAAGAGACCAGTTAACGTCCCCAAATTACATTTTTCGGTCTATAGTTCGCGGCGATCCCCAGAGATGGCTCTATTTTTTATGCAAATGAGCGTTACAGGGCGTAACGGAAAGGTCTTTAATGAAGGGAAATTTGGTCGTGACGCCTGAAGTTAAGAGATGTGAGAAATGCATGCCCATGAGGATGTGGAGGAAATGGAAAGGGATTGATATATATAGAATAGTTGACAAGAGAGGAACGGTGATGCAGTCAAAAAAAGATTGTTTGGAAGTAGTGCTTACAAATGTGGAATGATAAAATTTTCTAATTTATTTTTAGTCTGGTTTTATTCTTATTTTTATGGATCCAAATTCATACGCACTGAAGACTCGTTACTAATTAATTTTTATATCTCTATAATCAGTGATTTTAAAATATAGCACGTTCCCTGCGAGTTGGAAAAGTTCTTCTCTGTCGCCCAATCCCTTTTGTTGAGTCTTTACAACAAGACAATAGAATTCATAATTTCTAAATGCAGATTTCATCATCAATAGGAGAATGTGTCTTAGAACAAATAGATAAATATTACTTCTATACGCGGAAAAGTATCAGTACATATACGTAGTACTCGTATATGACATATAGACATAGTACTCAAGTTTTGATCCTATTTACTCTCAGAGACTTACTAGAATTAATGTTGAGACAAGAAAGTATCATAAACTATAAGAAAGTTTTATTATTATTTATTTACTATTACCAATTTAGCTCAATTTATGGAAATATTTCATTACCTAACATCTCATAAAGTTGTATGATATTAGCAGTTTTACCTATAAGGGACATTCATTATCTCTAATAATTCGATATTTAGTCTATGATGAGAAAATCAGAGAATTGATTCGGCGAATAATGAATATCGAATGAGCACAACTGGTTCCCACTCCGCTCCACGTCTCTCTATACAGGAGAGGATCCGTATTAGGACCCGAAGCGCAGCGAAGATCATACCGAAGCTACCGATAGAAAATACCACCATAAAACTTAGTTTAAATTGGTGTTCTTTCTGAATGTGCATTTCATGGAAGATTTTGTCTACGTTGTGCCACGATTAACAGAATATTGTATTCAATTAACCCTCCGTCATTCTCGCCGTTGTATTCTGTACAACACAGACTGTTTTTCGGGTCCCGTCTCCACCTAGGTGGTCCCTTGAACCTCATGCCCGAGCTTATTCCTCTATGGCATATTACCATTAACTTGTATAGTCGTCAAATGCTTCTATTTAGCCTTAAACCGACTGCGAAAGCGATTCAATCTGTGAAGTGGCGAGTGTTGTAACACATACAACGCGCGACCGCTTGGGTAGGTTTTACGTTGGTGAACTCTATTTTTGCTTATTATAAAGTTTATATGGAGTTTTTCACTTATTTCGTCTTTAACTTTATTAGAGGCATTTCAATTTCGGAACTAACAGACATCTAGCTTTTTAGGTACTCTCTGAACGCATGTAAATAAATAAAGGTGGATAATAATATTTTTACTAAAAGTTGTTTACTTCTTAAATTATTCCTCTTTCATTATATTATTACCTAAAGTTTAGTACTCAGAAATGATAATTGGCTCAATCAATTTTACAATTTTGATCGAAAAACGATCTGTTGTATGAAATACAACGCGCGACTGTTCGTGTTATGAACATAGGCGCGACTGATTAATGGTTAAAGTCGTTGTTTCTATCAATTGTAATAGGTAATTGAAGGATTTTGAAAGGCGTATATATAGTTCCTCAGTATAACCTTGAATCGATCTCTCCAAAAGAAGACGTTTCATACATTTTCATTCGATTTGTTTCCTGAGGAATCATTCCTACTCCTGCCACATGAGCGAAGCTGAAATCAATGGCCCAGTGAGAAGATCCAGGAAGAAGATCCGAGAGAGTGCCCGCCGAGCGAGAACGAAAACAAACGAGGCGCGATTGAGCGTGACAAAAGGAATCGGAAGGGCAGATCTCCACGTTTAAGAATCTCAGGACCGAAACAAGCGAAGGATAATTTGTCCGCCTCTTCGGCCTATTTGCGATTCAAATGAATCTACGCGGCCATTAGCACGTCCTTAAGGAGTGAATCCGCTGACAATCGCTCCTCTTGTCTTCCGTAACCCATTTCTCTACACTCATCCAGACAGCTTTCTTTATTTATCTCTCCCAGACGAGGTCCTTCTAAACGTAGCCAATAGCTCGTAACCAAGGTTTCTATTTGTTTATTAAAATTTAGTTTCAGAGGAACATTATTCGGTTGGGTGGATTTCTAAAAATGTTTCGCTCTGTTTGGAGTTACGCTGTGGAGAATGTTTTTTGGTTTACGAATGCAGAAGTGGTTCGCAGGCTTCTTTTCTCCCCATGCTAAATTCTTATGTAGGTCCGAAGGATGTCATGCTGCTGCTATGCTTGCTCTTGTATTTTCCAGATTCGTTCTCTCGAATTTCATGTTTCCTCTTTCAAACTGTTCATATGACCGAGTGAGAATTCTTTTCCAGACAGAATACACGAAATAATTCCGTTATTCAAATTGGTATTTTTTAAAATATTCCTATTTTTCCTCGCCTTTTCTGTGGAGATTTTTCACAAAGAGACTTTGTGGTTTCCATTTCTCTTTTTGAATTCTATTATTTGAGAGGTTGAGAATTTCTATCTGAAACGTAGAGCTTGCTGGAAAAGGATTCTCAGTATCTTCCAAAATTTTAAATATGGTTTAGAAAAATAAAAAGTGAAAATTGGTCCAATGAAGCAATGGAGTATGTTTGGTTCATGCTTGCAATTTGATTAAGGAAGTTTAATTTTATCAAAATGCAAGTTATACCTGTATAGTGGTGAGAAACTTTTAACCATGGTATTGCCGGTTTTATTATATGATGCATACTATCGGATATATTTTTTCGAATTTAAAATGAACACGAATTTTTAGCTTATTCTTGCTCCTCATTAGATGGGTATAGGTCACTCTCTTTACAAGTTGTTTCGAAAGTCTACATTTCTTTGTCAATCGTAAATTTAAATGAAAACACTCGTACTCATCACTTCATATATTCATGTTTTCATTAATTCACATATTAATTATAAACGACTTTTATTAGGGCGAGATTGAGACTTTTAAGTCTCTTCTTACATCTAACACTTCGTCACATAAATTTTAAAGAAACAGATTGCTTGAGAAAAATTACCTTGCGGGAATAAAGATAATTTGCGAGTTTTTTGGGAGTGAGATAAAAACAAATTCGAGGGACAAACAGAAACCCCTATACCCCCTCAACAAAGAGGGACGAACTGAAAATCTATGAAGGTGCCTTTCAATATGCTACTGATTTCCTTACGGTACTCCAAATCCTTCCAAAATGCACTTCTTGGAAAGGGATAACAAATGCAAAATGTTCTACGAAGGGATTAGATTTTTGCTCAAATAAAGGGCTGCGATAGCGCTTGTTTTATACTCCAAAAAGTACTTTCATAACGAGCTCTTTTCAAAGAATTCTTTGAGTCTCATCCTATTTTAACTGTAAAAAATAAAATGAAATCCGTTCCCAGGTCTCCAGTTTGTTTATCTGGGTTTCTAACGAGAATATAACACATTTTTAAAGAGCGCAAATTTCCGGGAAAACACCAACACGTATTTCGTTTTTCACTGCAAAAGGGTGCTAGCAGAGAGAATAGTTCTAAAAAAGAACTGCTTTTGGGTAATCGTCGCAAGTAGGTCAAACGAAGTTAAAATTGGCTATTTGTTTGCCCTTTCAGATCCTAAAGAAAAGGGTTTGGAAACAAGGGATTCTCTCATGCACCCCCGCCCCTTTTAAAACGAGTCCACTGCCTTTTTTTTCTCCAGCACAACAGTTCATCTCTCCATTCATTTTCCCCTTCTCACTACTCTTGTTTGGTTTATCTACTTTCATGCAGCTTGAATTTCGTATCTTTTGACATTTCTCTACGTGCTTTCATTTTGATTTCACTGCTTTTACCATACTTGTAGTTTTTATACTTTGCACTACCTACTATATACTTTTTACTGTTTTTTTTACCATTATATTATTTCATTATTGTTAGTTCATTTTATTTCGTTTAGTTTTGTTTCGTTTTTATTTTATTTTTTGTTTTTGTTAAATTATTTAATTTTTTTAATATTGTTACTGATTTTCACATTATTATTTATTTAATAGCGTTCCACAAAGTACGGTCTATTCAGGTGATTTATAGTTACCACATGTTGCGACATTTCTGTTCATTGTATCTCTTCCTCTTGTTCTAATTCTATAGTTGGAAATCTCCTGATTTTGCCTTCACTTATTACTTTCCATGAGATTAAGATAACTCTGATATTCAAAGGATATGTGAATTAATGTTTCTGCTGTTTGCATTTTTGCACAATTATAGTAGGTTTTGTTAAGGCTGTTTGACGCAACAATATATTTTTTATAATTAAAAGGTTTTGTTAAATTATTTAACTTAACATTTGAGATAATAACAATATCGATTTTATCTGTGCGAATTTTAGTCGTATAAGACCATTCTTACAATTAACTCAAATGAATAAAACATAATTAGGAGAAGGACAATTTAAGCAACGTAAATTATGTCGAGCAATTTTGTCTTCATTTTTGTCTACTAGAGCAAAATTTGCTATAGAATTTCTTCTGTATTCATAAAATTGAGATTTTTTCGTACATTATCTCCTGCTAATGGAATCTTTTAAAAGCCACTCTCTTTCCCTTTCGGTTTGCAGTGTTGTTTCCCCTGTTTCTCTAATCGCCCCTCATCTCTCTCTGTTCTTCCTCGCCCTCCTTCGATTTCATTCTACTCCTTCCCTCTTTCGTCTTGCTGTTTGAGAAAAGAGCATCAGAGACGTCTGAATGACTGATGAGGCGGTGAAAATCCCACTTTTGCCACCAAAACTCCGTTTCGACGCCACTTCTCATGCCCCCCTCTTTTTAGTAAGGAAAACTTTTAACGCGTTCTTTATCTGCTTGGCTATTACGGCGGGTCGCTCGGGTTACCAGCATCCTCTAAATCCACAGTTTCTCTTCCCTAATTCCGGGAACCATTCGCACGGCGCCAAGATTTTTTGTCACCATTCGCCCAGCCCAGGACCCTAAAATGGGAGAAGTTTCCTCGCCCGTGTAACAGAATCTGTTTTGCAACCTCGTTTTACTCTCCTACTCTCTCATCATAAACCCTTGTTTATTCTCTGTGTCGGAGAGTTTTCAATTTCATCCCTTTGAACGTTAAAGTTTTCCGAGCGCCAATAACTCATACGTCTCTTTGGAAATACGAATTCCAAATCTGTCGAGTGTGCTTTTTCAGAGCGCTCGTAATTTCTTTCCCGAGCTTCAAATTTTGGATGCGTTGTTATACGGGTCGAGGTTATTACCATAAACCCACTGCTAACGGTTATGAATTCTAAATCTGGAAACAGAAGACTAATAATAAATTAAATGGAAGGACCTGCGCTTGAAAAATCAAAACAAGACTCAGAGATTTATAATGAAAGTTACGGAGAAGACCGTAAGGGGTCATCCATTAATTACTTGAGGTGATTTTTGCGATTTTTTGACCCCTCCTTCCCCCCCTAGTGAGATATCGTGAGATTTGGCTCGACCCCCTCCTCTAATCTCACGTGAGATTGTTTAAAATGCGTGTTTTCAGTGTAAATATGTTTATCTATGCTTCATTGTATTGGATTTATTAAAAAAACGTAATTTATTTAATTATTTTTATTTAGGACTAGTTGAGACTAGTATTTAAGACTACTGAGGTCGTAGTCTAAAATAACAATGAAAACATCGAACAATAAAATACTTAAATGAGAACTTATAAAATTGGTGAAAGAAAAGGAAACACATTTTACTCAATTTAACCCAGTTATCTCATAATTCTACACTGTTCTTTGCGGATGAAAAATTGCGATTATCTTTGCGAGAACCCGCCCTCTCCCCCATGTGAGAGTGGGTGAGATTCGGCTTAACACCCCCGCCCCCCTAAACGCCTCACGTAATTAATGGACGCCCCCTTACGTTTTATAGATACAGAATTAAATGAAACATACATTTTCTTCTGTCCTGAGACAAAAGACTAATAATCCGCCTCTGATCAACACATATCAAGGAGAAATAAAAGTAAAAACATTCTTGTCCACGCTGGTATCCAACCCGAAACGCAGAACATTAAACGTGGTTTAATAATAAACGTTAAAAACTGTCTAACAGGCCTAGAATATATTTTCGTGAATGCGTATTTTTTTCTAGTTAGAATCGGTTGAACCTACGAGTATCACGTTGAAATATTATTCAATGTATCTATGGATGAGAAGTTTATTATTTTTAGACGCATCTATCATGAGAGGTAATTTTTAAGGTGGTGAAAATCTATTTGTTAGAAGTAATGGTTTCATTGTGCATAATATTATGTCCATATTAAAATGAAATAGAGTGGGGAAACAATAAGAAAGCATATATTGTTACATTTTTCAATTAGATTAAAGTTTTCACTTGCTCTCGGAAACGAATAAAACACTGAACTAGTTTACTTCTTTACTTACGAGTATATAGACCATTCTTCCCGTACAGAACAAAATCTCGAATGCCTTTCTCTACCATCTACTAAATAATGAAGGCGGAATATCCGCGCATCATTAGCTGTTGATGAGATTCAAGGTTGGATTCTTCTTATTTCTATATTTCCGTAATGCCTCTGAGTTCTTCAGTTTAACGGCCACCATTCAATGAAGTAAGTATATTGAAAGGATTTTATATATATCTACGTACATATCGAAGGTAATTTTATTTCACTTCGTGGAACTGTCCAATAAACTTCATCTTCAATCCGTCTTGTTGGAATGTCAGGATGTCAATGATTCAAGGTAGATGCCATCGTGAGAGTAATGGTTTACTCGGTCTTTTATCGCTCTCACACCTCTTAAACGAGACTCTTCCGATACAACAGAACGAATTTACCCTCTTCGGTGCTAATTTGAGGAGTTGATCACAAAGCACGATTATGGCATTGGCCGTTGGTTGTTGTACATTGTTCTACGCTTCGTCGAAAGAGACAGACGAGTTTGCTGTGGAGAAAGGTCAGTGTTTGTCGTCGGGTAAAATTCTCTTATCTTTGCTTGAAAAAATCAAAGGCGTTATGTTTTTTTAATTAATTAACGATAGATATATTATGATAAAACTACACATCAAGACCAAATTATAATCGTTAATCATTTAAAGTTTGGTATTCTTGCCGCAGCCGTAGCTTTAGAAAAGTGTTCTTCAATATTCTCCAATGTCCAATTTTCCTGTGCTGTCTGGTTCTTGTAACTTCCTTTATTATCAGTAAAGTCTCTGTCTGTATAGGCTTCAGCCCGAAGGCTAATTTGGACCTCTAATCCCCACCATTAGCTACTGATAGCTTTAGAGAGGTAATGAGGATTACTAGGATAGAGGAGGAGTGGAGTGGATTATCTTAACTTTCCACAGTGAAACAATGATTTTTTGAGAAACAATCCATGCAAGAGTAGCATAATGACGCCTTGAATACTACTCCTCATATGATCGAATAGTGAGTTACAAGGATCAATGGCATCATTCACGATAATTCATTTCTCAGTGGTTTTCATAGCATCTCAGTCATGAACAAGACAAACTAAGTAAAATATTGGTACATTTCTCTTAACTTTATTAAAGGGCAAATCAAAACTTTTTTCATTTATATGTATTAGGAGCCACGGTCATAATATTAAAAATATTTTGATAATTTGTATGTACGTTTATTAAAACTATAATACCTATATACAAAACTATTTGTCCTAGATCACAGGAGTCCTTTCGTTGAGATACCTACTACTTTGCTAGGCAGGTGTTGTATCTTTCCAAAGAATTGCTCTAAGTAGAACATTGAAAAAATAATTTGATCATTTTAATTTGAATCCTAATTGGGTCAAATATATTTTCATGAGGCACAACTTTGGCGAAATATGCCTGCAATGGAATTACTTTTAAGTATTAATAATGCTTGACAAATTACTCCCTGAAGGTAATTATATTTCTCCGAATTCATTTTACTGGTATTAACCAGGCTTTTACTACGGTACAAAGGTTAATTTCTAGTAGCGTTCTCAGATTAATAACTCTGACCTACTTTCATCAAAATTTGAGGAGACTCATTATATTGCGAAATACTCCTCGGATTTCTTGGAAATAGCTGGAATATCTGTCTTCTAATGAAACATTTTTATTGCTCTCTAAACGAAATTTTTCTGCATTCGTGATTCAAAAATTAATTTCAATGTGCAATTTACTTTCAGAAGGCCTCGATGGTTGAGGTTTATTAATAAAAGGAAAATTACTTATATCTAAGATATTTAGGCTAACTTCCAGGAAATTCTTCCTTCGAGGAAAAATATTTCTGTAAGCTCGCATTCCAATTTTCTTCCTTTTATATGTCATTTTAATATCTGAGTTCTTCCTCCATTGATTATATTTTTACGGGCACATGCTTCTTTTAATTATCATGAACTCTTATTGCTACCAATTCATTTAAGTTTATAGTAGCATCTTCTAGAAATGTTTTAATTAAAGTCGCATGTTTCTATCTTTATACTTTATTCGTATTCTTTAACGCTACAGCATCTTTCTTCAATTAATTTTCGTATGGAACACAGGAATTTTTAAAAATAATTTCAGAGTTATACTGCACGACGTATAATTATCTATCCTAGCGAGCAACATTTGTCTTAGACAGAATTCGGAAGCGAAAGACGTAAGCATTCGTGTTTTGTTGTGTTACATATTATGCGAATCGATCAGCAGATTGGTTTCCTTTTTCGGTCCTTAATTACAGAAGTAAAAAGGTCGTGGCTTGGTAGTTTAGTTGGTAAGAACACCTGCCTGGAAAGTGGGAGACCTGGGTTCGAGTCCCTGCCAAGTAACTATTTTTCACTTCTTGTATAACCTTGGGTTAAGTTTCACGCTTTTCTATGCTGTATTAAAACTTCTTTCCATCATTTGATCTATTGATATAGGCTATTGCTTCGGTGAAGAGTTTCATATTTTCAATTCAGTTAACGAACTAAATCCAGTAAATACGGATGACAAAAATTACATGATGATCGTCTAGAATTTCTGTTTATTTTTAATTTTAATCTCTTGAATTTTTCATTAAAGTTATCCGTCTCGATACTCCTCATCTTTGGATTATTTCGCAATAGTATATACGAATCTTTCTCGCCCTGGACTTAAATATTAGATTACTTTCATCTGGTCATTTACGCCATTACAGTACCCTCACCTCCCCTCTCCTGTATTTATCGATACCATTTTGTGGAGAATCAATGGCACGTCACTGCCATCTCAAGAATACCATACAGCACCAAGACTTGAGACTTCTGTCCCGTTTTCTTTGCCATCGACTTGGCTCGTATTTGTCTCAATTACCAGTCCTCGGCGCTAATTTTATTAGCTCATACTTCGCCTCGCCCGCGTCTGCACAACCGTCTTGCGCACTAATTGCGATAAAAAGCTGTGCTAACGTATTTAAGGTTACTTCCTTGTTAAAGAAAGATCGTTTTTACCGCGACTTTGTTACGCATGGATCGATAAGTATCGATAATCGCGATCCTAAAGAATCCGTTCTTACGAAGTTTCATTCATTCCTCCCAGACGTATGGCAGACATTCACTCCACTGGCTGACGTTGACGATCCAAATATTCAGTATAAAGACAAGAAAAAGAACAACCAATTTTCTGACCCTTTCCCCACCAAACCTCCACTCTATCGCCGATAGTGCAATCCCAAGAAATAATGTTGTAGCAAATTTAAAAAAATATTTTTATCTAAAGCTTGGCGGGCACTGTATGAGGTCGCTTCGGGCACCAGGTTGAGTACCCCTGCCTTAGATCATCTAAATTCCATTTTTGTACCTTTTGACCACGTAAGTAATGAAGTCTGTAAGGTATGCTGACAATAAAGCTATGGCTTTATCATCTATCAATATAATGTGTGTGATTCTGTAAATAGTTAGCAAATTTTAGTAAGTGCACTCAATGAATAAGAAAGAGAATGAAAATTAATGTAGATAAAAGCAAACTATTAAGCTTCACTAAGGGAAGGAAAGCTAAGTTAACGATAAGGGTGGATGGAGAAAAACTAGAGCAGGAGGTTAAATTTTCTTACTTTGGAAGTACTCTTCTTTGGGATGGAAATCGCAAAGGTGAGGTCGTAAAAGATATACCTTGGTCAAGGAAGCTTTCATGAAGCAAAGAAAGTTATTAACAAATGTCTTGATAAACGAATCAGGAAAATATTGGTGAAATCCTTGTTGTAAAGTGTGTTGCTTTATGGGTCTGAAACATGGACATTGAGAAATGAGGAAGTCAATCGCTGGTGGTGCTCAACTACGATGCATATAATGGTTTGAATTTCGCAGCAACTATCCATTCAAGAATACGATCAGCACCATTCCACACGAGCTCCTTGCACGAAGTTCCTTCTCGCACAAGTGTATAAATACTACGATAATCACTCATGAAGCAAGGGATCGGATGGCCAAGTGGGCCAAGCGACTCGAGGTACCCGGGTCGCTGATGCGCTGTAAAGCGCAATGACGAGATGGTTCAGCGGTATCGATGTTCGGACCCATCCGAAGCTTCGGTACAGAGACATTAGGTACTCTTGAATACTCAAAAGTATCCTGATGTGGCTGCGCAGCCATTTCCGCACCCCCTGGAGAATGACTCTGTGTCACATTGTGGCTCGATGTCACCTCCCAAAGGCGATATTCGACTCGTGCAAAAAAAAACACTTGAAAAGATTAGATTCCAATCCTTTCGGGTGGTCAACTGAACGTCAAGTCAATCCGATCCCATTTTTTTCAATTTAATCTGTTGTAATCTAATTTAAAGATGATTTTGAATGCGTTGTATTTTTCCATGCTGATTGAAGTGGTTCAAACCCTTGTGGCGGACTTTTTTTTTTCAATTATATTTTACTTTCCCATGTTGTTAATTTAAGCTGCAACTTTGTTATGTTGGGATTCTTGATGACTTCTCAATTTTAATTTGTTGAATTCGTAAAAAAAGAACGTAATTTGCAAATAGCCAGGGATGGTCTTCTAACAAAAGGGGAAATATCCAAAACTACATTTCGCAACCCATATGATAGCTGAATTGTTAATATATAAAGAAACATTTAAACATAATTACGTAAATAAAAAACAATTACAGTGATTACTGATTAAACAGGGCCTTTTAAAGTAACACCTTCATTATACTCTGAAAAATCACATTTTTTCCAATTCTCTCTCAATGCTTTAAAATGCAAAGGGATTTGATGAAGTTTGCACATGCTATAACCCAAAAAATGTTAAATTTACTAAATTACCACATACTATATAGCTATGCCGAAACTATTTAATTGGTGTTAGTACATTTGGTTGCCCTTGATCAAAGAAAAATGTCCTCATCTATTTCTGCTATACAAATATATAAAATACATCATGTCATTTATTCCTTTTCATAGTTTCTTACAAAGAATTGGAGTATTGTATATAATTATTCTGCACTATACCCTCATGTGTTTTGTAATGGTGATTTATAGAATGTAATTCCAACATAGATCTATTGAGTGGACAAATAGCCAATTGACCTACTTTCTTGCTTAAAATAAGTGCTTTGCCTTAAGAAAAACCATCTCTTTTGTTTTAAATAAATATTGCCTTAAAAATTTTCTGAACAACAATTTTAAGGGGTTATAGCACTATTATATCTCCGATTTTCGAAAACAAACGCTGCTACGCTCAACTTTGTGTTTTTCTGCCACTAAATTATCCGAAAAGAAAGATAATACATATTTTTTTAAATCCGAAGCTCTTACAGGAGAATATATAGTGTCAGCAGCGATTGTTTGATGAAAATCGGTTTGTCTGATAGATCTCGAGTTAATAATAAATAATTACCCTGCAACTAAGCGTTTATGTATGAAAGTTTTCCTGAAAATCTGCTTTGAAAATTAAGCTATGGTTACTTACTTAATATAACGCACTAAATATAACGTACTGTATATAAAATTACGTAATCTTTGCGAGACCCCCCCCCCCTCTCCCCCACGTGACAGTGAGTGAGATTCGGCTTAACCCCCTAAACGCCTCACATAATTAATGGACGCCCCCTTAAAGGTGTCTCTTCATGTAAAGGCGCTCGCCTAGGAAATAATCAACGAGTAGCTGACATGAGAAAGGTCTGATAGGCCGTTTTATCTTTATTTTCGATTCATCTCTGCAATATCAATAACTTCTAATTTTCATCTTAGGGGTGGAGTTGCAATTATTATTCCGACAAAGATATTCACCCTTAGCTTGCGTTGAGGAATTTTGAAGCTGTGTTGGAGAGGAATGAGAACCTTTTTGAGGTTACACGTCCTGGGTGTATAGTAGGAAGGACTATCTACCGCCGACATTACTAATCTTGAGATTAGTTTTATTGTATTAAATTCAGGATATTGTCTGAAGGAGGATTATAACTTACAAATCTGAACATCTATCTATTATATATAGATGCTTCTCCGGATTCATTCATGCATATATATAGATAGATAGATAGATAGGATACTAATTCACAGGCTAAACCACAAGCGTCATTGACTTGAAATTTTTACGACGTATTGGCCATAACGTGTAACCGCCGGAAAAATTGCGATTTTGAACCTCAGTGTCATGGGTTCGATTCCAAAGGGCCCCAAAGTCCCGATTTTTCCCCTTTCAAAGCATTGCTTAAGCATTGCAAATTCCGTTTTTCCTTGGAAATTTTCCTGGGTGCACGCCCTTATGTGCAAAGTCACCTTAACCCTTTCCTGATTAAAAAAAAATACTTCCCGGATGGGTAGAGAATCAAAACTCTAGGAGCCTATATATATATGTTCATGATCTATTGAAAACATAGGTGACTTTCACAGAAAATATCCTGGGTTCGATGCTAGGACGATGTAAATATCTGCCCTTTAAAATACATTGAGGTAGTTTTTCATTATTTTGTTTGATGCATTTATCAAAATGATAGGAAGTTCTCGCTCTGCTAGAAGATATATACGATAATAATAATAATAATAATAATAATAATAATAATAATAATAATAATAATAATAATAATAATAATAATAATAATAAAAACTCTTTATTTGGCGAGGTTAGGCCCATTAGGGCCTCTCTTACACCTAACCATTAAGGATTACTAATATGACTTACTGAAAAGGAGGAAAAACAATACAAATACATATATATAAAAAGAAAATACAAAGAAGAGGTAAACAAATAAAAGAATTGTGGTGTGGGGAAAAACTCCTTGGCTGAAGGCTTTCGGAGAAAAACCCACTGTGCGGGAAAACGCTCACACAAGAAGGGGAGCGAAAAAAACCCGCGAAAACACAGATGGAAATAAATTCAAGCAGGTATATCACTATTTTCATAATTGATGACCAATATTTTTGGGTGATTTCTTGATGGTTGACCACGGATGTCATTTACCTGAAAAGACAGAAGAAGAAGAGTAGACGGAAAATAAAGAGCTTTCGGAAATGCGATTTAAGTAATGGAGGCCTGAAAGATTGAGATTAATAAGCAACTATAAGGTAATTAATAATCCACAATTTAAATATTATATAATAGTTATACTGGTAAGGATGATTAAAGTTATGTTGATAGATAAAGCATGATTTACCTGCTGTACAAATATTAATAAATCTAAAAATAGTATTAATACTAAAAGAAAAGAAAAAATAATAAAAAATAAAGAAAATAGTAATAATTATTATTATTTTAAAAAGACAAGTTATAATGTTACCCTCGGGATTTGATGATGGTACTAGTAGTGGACATGTGAAGGGTGTCTGACGAAAAAAAAGAATTATATAGTTATATTAAGAATCCGTTTAAGAAAATAAATTATAAAAGACCATGCTGTTCCTGGGTTCGATGCCAGAGCACATTACAATTTCTCACATAAGGAATATATGTAAAAAGTAGGACGTCATTTGAGGCAATTGCAGCTAGAGTTAGAGATGGTAATCCTTTGTTGTTCTTCATAGTAATTATCACCAGGAAGACCCGGGTTCGATGCCGGACGGAGAAATTGCAGCGAATTTTAAGAATATTTTCAATACTTTTTCTACTTTTGAGGACCCTCTCGATATGACGTCGACTTGAAATTTGTGTCATCAACATGCTTGCAGAATGCAAGCAACATTTTACTCGTAACTAAAATAAGTACAATCTCACTCAAAAATTAAATGCCGTCTGTTTGATTTTTCGATAGATGCCCCCCGAATACTACATTTACAAAATTTGTAACAATTCCACGAAATAATATATACAAATATTAAATGAAAAGGAATGAATTTCATTTTGTATTTTCTTTTTAAATTTGCCCATAATCGTATTGCAACTAAAATATTTAAAATAAGTTTTACTTAGTTAATCCTCTTTAAATGGTAATAAATTCAGGGTGTTCACGGAATTCCATGTACAGGAGAAACCTGCGCCGAAAAAGGATTTCAGCTGTTATGTTGAATAATAGTAGCGCCTAATCATCATGAGTTTCATTGAACGAATACTGCATGGAGCGACGGTTTTGACGCTTTTCATAGCATTAGAAGTACGGAAGGGATGATTTTTCAAAGTGATAGAAAGCCATATTGACCGATTATATTTCATTCAATATGAACGAATCAAATGTGTATTGTTATATCTTATATGTTTCCTTTCTGCTGCAGCTATAAGTTTTAAATGAATATTGCTGGGTAAGAATTTCGGTAAGGCGTTTCAACCACTTTGTGAGCTTTTCTTTATCGTGTTTTCGATTTCCATCTTTCTTTCTTTTCTTTTCGCGCAAATTTCCTCCCGCTTTGGATATGAGTCCTTCCGCCGACTTCCCTCAGACTGGTCGTAGTCACTGGAGAGAGTTTCAACATCTGAGGCCCCAAAGTGAATGGCGGAATAAAAAGAATTCTCGTGTTGTTTAAGAGTGGCTTACGGAGAACTTCCTTTTTAGAGGATACATTTTTCAACTCGTCCACAGACTAGTACCAGTTCTTCTCAAACAGGTTTCTCCTTAAGACATCTTCGTACTTCTACTGGTGAGATTTCAAGAAGCATTAAAGAGGCTGCCATAAGGTCCACCCTCCGTTTTCCTCAATGAAAATACAAACGGACTGCCCAGACGACTTTCATTCTGAGATATTTCTATGGTTGAAAAGAAAACATTGAGCGTGTCCAGTATATGGTATTTTAGAGAGGGTTATGGCTCGTTAGGCTAATCTTCTCCGAAAACATTTTGTAGGATTTTACATTTTAAAAGCAGTTTCATTGCCGAAGAAAATCAAAATTCTTCTCAAGATTTATTAAATTATTAACATAACGATGTAAGGGGACTGTAAAGACGGGTTGTCGCAGAAATAAATTTTTTTCATGAAATTTCCTTCTAAATTCACACTGATTCAATAATAAATTATTTTTATAACTCTATGTTATATGAATTGATTCTCCACAGATAGTATCGGTACATACAGTTTCGACGATGGTAGTGTGGTGAGATGAAGTAATGAGGCACTGTACATTTATAAAAAGCCGGATAAAAGTAATCCAGGTTTGTGTACTAAGCAAATAGAGAAAACCTCTTTGAAAAGAAGTTAATTCGTTATATGTGCGATCACTCTCCGATATTACTTTTCTAATATTAATTTTATTCTCTAATTCTTTCTTTGTGAAATAAATGTTGCGCTTTTTTCTTGTTCAAATCCTTCCATTTAATCTCATCAATCTTATCTATTCCAAATTTGATATATTTTTATGTTTGCTTCGCATATTTCTTCACGATCGTTCGTTTCGCTAACACTGTTGCTCGCTTAGCCTTCAGTTCGTGCGAACCCGCTTATCTGAGAAATTTATGGAGTCGAAAGTTTTATAGCAACAGTTGCTACTTATTGACAGCAAAATTGCCTTCTCCGTATCGTAAATAATACCTCGTCTACTTCTCAAATGCCTTCTTACCTCCCTATGCTTGTATCGTTTCAGCAGTTATTCCGGTCCCCTTCCAGCTTCCATTCTTAAATCCCCTATCGATGGAGATTTTTATCTCCTGATTAATTCACTTCGTGACGCGAACCGTGGAGATTGCCCGGATGTTGATTTACCTCCCTTATTCATTTCCTTTTCGGAATTATTTTTTTCCCTCTTGAAAGCCTCGTCTGAATGTAATAGGCCGTTTTTGGGGCGTGAATTTTAAGCAGCCGGACAACCGTGAGCTCCCTATTATTCCTGCGGAGCAAAAGATCTTTCTAATGGAAGATTTCGCCACGGTTCGCCCGGGGGCGGGAGCTTAAAAATTGCCCCTCGTGATGGGTTTATTCCGTGTCACTTGTCGCCTCACCCAACTCACGATGTTTTATTAAAAAAAAGGATTGAAATGTTCTGGGCTCTCCGTGATGAATGGCAGTAAATGCATCATTTGAGGTGTTCTGAATAATTCTTCGTTTAATTTCTGGTTTCGTTTCTACGTCCTCCTTTCGCGATATACGGCTTTCAGCTCATGTCTGAAGATGAGGGAATAAATTTCGCTCGAGTGATTATTCTTTCGAAGCTATCTATGACGATTGTGTTCTCCTAAACTTAACACCGTTCCCACCAATTGAAAACTGCTTATTTTATGCTATTTGAATGCATCTTATTGTTCACGAAGGGCATTCAATATCGTGTATTCAATACTATACGAAGGAAACATTAAAATCCGATTCCTTGAACAATCCTTCAGAGTAGTGCTGCTTTTCCTAGTGTTAAACAATCTTTCAGTAGTAACTGCTGTGCCCCTTAAGCCGTGACTAAGCTCTTGATTTGCCCTGTAATTGACTACAGCAATGTGTATACTCGTACGGGGAAATTTTGCTGTTTATATATCTTATAATAAGGAATTCTTATTTAAGTAATAAATATTTTACTTCGCTGGCCGTGTTCTTTCAATATGAATAAACGCTGGAACTTATAAAAGTTTGGTTTAGCCTACTGTGAGATTTGAGATTATATATTAGTCTGTCGTGGAAGACAAAATGTGGAGAAGAATTTATTAAGAGAGAAGTAGAAATGACGGACCATGTTTTCAGTAAAACCATACTTGTCTTCGTGCGAACTTTGTATAATTTACATAATCGAATAATCTTTTTTACATTATCTGAATATCTAGCAAGATGATTTTGTGTTGAATTCTCTCTTGTTGTGAAGAGCATATGTGAATCTATTGTGGAATAAGAATATGGATGATAAGAATAGAGATGGTGAAAGAGATAGTTTTCCTTGCTTTTCTCACGGAGATCCTATGAATAACTCCACATTACTCAAGCAAAATTACTCCACTAGTAATACTTGTATTCCATGAGGAGAAAAATTATTCAGTTTTAATAATCAGCTTCACTCATATCTCAGTGCGGGGTGGATTTGTTGTGATATGCCCTTATCCTACAACAATGAATAAATGTATAAATATCCCATTCATCAAAAGTGGCATTGCATAATTTATGGACGTATTGAATAACTCGTATAAAACTTGTTCATAACTTAATATTTTTTAGGTTTTACGTTGTAAAAGTCACAAGTTCCCAATTCATTGTAGTATTTTATACAGAACGAATTTATTTTCATTCGGATATCACGAGATTGATGATATCTCATGGAATAAAACGGAGCCGGGATGTAGAACCTCGCGTAAATCCGATCGGTACAGCGATTATTAAAACGGGATGTGTTCGAAAAAGAAAAACGTCGACTTCAAATGGATTTCGTCTGAGGGTCGCAGTTTGCGGGGGAATATTAATTAGCCCTATCCTGGGTTTATGCGAGCGGACCTCAATTGGACATCGATGGCTTAATCTGCCCTCACACACACCGATTTCCGCAAAAGTCATTCTTTTGCTTTGAATCGCTCGGAGCAAAGGAAATGCCGTCGACGGCGCTTCTGAGATTAAAATCCAATTAGAGGGGCATTCATGATGGAGAGAAAACAAGGGGAGTTGGTTGGGGTGGGAAGATGAGTCAGTAATGGGTGAAGGAGCTTTGGAAATAGAGACCGAGATATTTAGAGGTGATTATAATGGAGATATGGAAAAGTAACTGAATCTCACCAATGAGCAAAGCTAATCACGCCTTTGTTATAATATTAGTTTATCTGTCCCTCCTCAATGATAAAGGTAAACAGCTAGCATATCTGCTGCTAAACTTTTATGGGTCTTATATTTACATTTATTTTCGCTGTTTTATCACCGCCTCTGTTGGTATTTTTATTTTGTTTAACTTATGCGAAGATTTTCTTCCATACCATCCTCTTCTATTATTTAACCTTTTCCCTTCTATAAGAATATATATATATATATATATATATATATATATATATATATATATATATATATATATTTATATATTTATACTATATTTCCCTTCTATTAATTTTCGTACTGTAAATAGCAGAACAAACGAGGCTAGGATTAAGAGAAACCCATATTGACAGCAATTCGCCAGTGAATATTTCCTTCATCTACGTTATAGATATTGATGTAATATTTCATTCTTTGATGTATGTTAGATTTTAATTATACTACATTGCAAATTGTAATTTTATATTAACTTTAACTACTTTAATATTACAATAGAATACGAGTGTGGCACAACAACAGTCATAAGGTCATGGTTTCATCAATCGCAGTTTTCCAATTGCAATTTTAATATATACTTGATCATTGGACTTTTTATATATGGGTAACGGATTTTAATTCTCATTTTTACTAAACCGTGATACACGGGTATTCGGAATGGGTGCATTGTGGCCGTAAAAACTGCTTACTGATTGGTATTTTAAGAAATAAATTACCTTATTTCTTTCCTTGGCTCATTAACGTAATTGGATTCATCGTCAATGTATCATTACCAAGTTTGTTTTTCATTTTTCCATCCACTATATCTTAGTGCATTTCTTAAACTTTCTATGAGCTGCAAAAATAACCTCATTTTATAATCCGAAGAGATGAAAATTTGATTCTAATTTTATAGAGCTCACAATGATACTATACTGCTTGGAAAACAAGTTGTGAAAAGGATACTGATCGTTAAAATAGCATTGTAAAATATATGTGATATTCTATAGCTTCGGATTCAACGTTAAACTAAATATTTATTGCCGTTGAAACTTCACTTTCCATTTTCGATAATTAATCTCTATGGCTGAATAGGTTTCATCTCTTATTAAAACTCTCCCGAAAATTATGCTTCTTTGACCTGAAGAAATATTAAAACTTGTTTCTACGTTATCACTTGACACCGCTATGCACTTGAAAAAGTATGTACACGTAGAATATAGTGATAAAATAATTAAGAAAAAGTGATTATAGAGAATGCGGAAGTATAAAACGGCAGTATAAATAAGCAGGGAAATATGATGACATCGATTAACAAAGGAGTTACACTGAAAATTAATGAATTTAATGAGTATTCTAAATAGACAAACGCTGGTCTCTTTGGCGAATTAAATTAACTCCACGATTCGGGAAAAGATTCCTCCCGTCACCACAACAACCCTCCGACGTTCTCCATGCTTCGCTAGTCACCATTCCCCTTCCACAAAACAGCGAAATATTCTTTTTTCGAATCGAGTGAATTAAGGGGAAATGCGTAATGCCGACCCAACCGACCGACGATTTCCCCGTTCCTCATCAAAAGATTCCTCTACCGCACCCCTCTTCTTTCATTTGCTCTCTGTCGGAATTAGATATGACGTCAGAAGTCCTACAGTTATGCACCTGCAGTAATTGAACCTAACGTTACCATTCCGCATGATGGAATCTCGTCCGAGTTCCGGCAACAGTTTTGACGCGTGCAGTAATGTACTGACGTAATTTTCTCTATTCGACCATTAAATTTAACATTGGGTTTGATACTCAAGAGGTTGTTGCTTAAATATAAATATTTCATTTCATTCAATTCTCGCGAATCGGCATTCAAATGGTTGTGCAGTGTTTAATAATGGTTACAATCTGTATCTACGATCGAAATTCTGAGTCTGTACCAGCATACAAATTACTGAGAAATGTATACCTATCGTCATCCCGTGATATATAAAGGTCATAACCGAATTTAGATTGGATTCAAATCTAGCGATGTTTTCAAACTAGGTGACTATATTCTTTGATCAACTCCTATTGCATTTTAATCGCTAAGACATATTCGTTTTTACCTCACTTTTACGATACATATCCTTTTCCTTTCAGGAAACGTAAGCGAAATATTTACCTCATGTCTGTAAGAAATATTCAGATCTAAAGATATTAATCATTTTCACGAGTAAATTTATCTTTCTCAGATTTCTCTGATTTGCATTAATTCGGCTCATTTATTTGATTTTTACGCAATAAGATCAAAATCTGTCCAAATACAATGCGGACTTTTGATAGAGCTCCTCCATAATTCAGTCCAACTCCTAGTGTTTTATTGAACGAATACTTTTTTAAATGAAAGGGTAAGATACTGAATAATTCAAGGCAATGTAATCCTATGTCATTCATTACAAGTTTTAATGACAGCCAAGTTCAACCAAATTGCAGATGGCTTGTTTTGCTAATTAATATTTCACGATTGCGTACGAGTGATAGCAGAGCTCTAATAGAATATTGTTCCACTGAATGTTTGAAAATACAATTCCCAAATATCTCAACATGTTTTGTCAGACTATGCAGCGCTTTCGATAGTGCTGAGTATTCTTAATAGAATCCAAATAAAAAAATGCCTCCTATTTTATTAAAGAACAGAGTCTACTAGCAGCTTGGAACCGGAGCTAAAGCGATTGAAATGAAATTAACGATGACGCAATCAGCACAACCCTTTCGGGCAGGTCAGAGGGGGAATGGTGTTTTAGATTTCCCATTTAGATCCCGAAATGAAGGTCACTTTGCTCACCGCGTGCACTGCGAAGGCAATTATCGATTACCTAAACAGGAAATTCCCTTCGACAGAGGAACACATCCGCTCTCGATTGAGATAAGGAATGGCACGCTCGGAGAAGGGACTGGATGGAACCTGAATGGATGCTGCGAAAGGTTGAGATCGGAGAAGTTGAAAGGGACGGTATGAAATATGAAGATGAAGGAAGGAATGAAGGATGGATGAAGGTGAGATTGGACTTCGATTTAAGAATTCGCAAGAGAGAGGAACAATGACATTGGAAATAGTGCTAAGAATGGCAAAATGGCAAAGTGGCCTTCTATTGAGAAAATGAAGTGGTAAGATTTCCTTTTCCTTGGAATCCTTGAAAAACTTCATATTGAAGAACTTTGATATAAGGCAGAGTCTTTGTCTGCCTTAACAGTAATCAACTCGAAGGCTGCTTTGATTTCCCACTCAGCATTCGCCATCTTAGAGAGGAAAGGTGAAAATAAATGACAAACTCTCTAACTTCCACTAATTAATATTGTAACGCATAGTATAATTTAATAGTGTATACACTTTATAACTTCTACTATTTAATAGAGTATAAACTATGTAACGTCCTATATTAATTAGTGTAAGTTACTAAGTTATTAATTTTCATCATGTCTTCCTTCCACAAAGTGAACAGTTCAAATTTTCATTTCCTAGACTGAGAATTTTGTTAACTGGGAAAACTAATGGTGAGGTAGTTTTTCTTTGCTTTACTCACTAAGCTAGATTGCTGCGAGTAGAAATAATCCTCATAAATGTATCAAAATGACCCCATGTAGAGTTTATCCCCCTCCTTGTTTCCTCGTTTTGTTCTGTAAATACTTAATTATAAGATAAACTGGAAATTTCATAAAGGGCAGCCAAGGTACTCCTGTTCCAGACTGTTCCCGTCTTTACCCAATAAAAATGGGCCGAAAAATATTCTAGGGTCACAGGGAATCTCCTCTTGCCTCCATGAAGAACGGGATATTTTGATTAAAGAAGGAAATAGCACCAAAGACGTAGGAACAACTCTTTATCTCTTCTTCCTCGTTAAACCTTCTCACCTCCTTCACAAAACCTGCAAATCGACTGCCATCCGTAAGCACTACCATCGTCTTTTTCGCTGTTTATTATTATTTCCGCATTCGTGTTTTACCGCTAATTGATGGGTTCGGGGGCGGGGAGAATCAATGTCGCGAGAAAGCTCTTTTCAGATTCTTAGGCGGTGTGTTAATGAAGACACCGCGGTACACGAGTCTCCAAGTTACGCACATAAATTGTCCCCTGCTGTTAAGAGCTTTTCTTTAATGCATGAGAAATTTATTGCGCCGCTTCCAGCAATCAATGATTCGTACGAGTCCAGCGGTTTCACTTTCATTAAGTTCTTGCTCGCTGAGTTCATATTTTAGAATTCCAGTACACGTGAAAGGTCAGTATCTCGAATGCCTTCTGTCCATTCTCTTAGAGGAAATATGGCCACATGAGCAAACTTTAATTGGCTCAAATGCGGTGTTAATTGTGTATTTTATTTTTAAACTTAGAATGATTACTATCGTATTTAAATGAAATTTTGAGTTACCTCTCTTACGATTTATCTCTCTTATGAAGACCTTGAAATTGTCGAATCGCTACGATATTTCGCATATGTAGCTCAATTGTAAGCATGGAAATTTGGGAGTTAGTTTTATAATATTTTTCTTTCATCACCTAAAAATAATTATCAAATTTTTGGAACACCTGGTACGATGAATTATTCGTTCTTAATTATTTTAAGACAATTATGAATCAGAATTTAATTTGGTATAAATCAATTCATCACTTATAATAGTATATTTCACTGAATCAGGCGAAGTGTTGTGGTAATCCATAATGGAAAGAATCTAAAAAATCTGATGTGGCCAACACATGGCTTTCTCCGTATTTATTGAAAACAGAAGCCTATGCCGGTGATATATAAAAAACTCCAAAACAATGAGTGTTACAGGAAAATGTTTCATACAAGCTTAGTAGTAAAAAACTTTATCTATAACTTTGGTACATAATTTTATATACCTACATTGCATTCTGACAGAGATAAGTATGAAAAACTTCCATTTCTGGATTAACAACAACTTCCGGTTGACCATTATTGAAGAATAACTCCTAAACAATCAGTGTTACGAAAAAATCTTTTCTACAAACGTTGTAGTAAAATACATTATCTATAACTTTTGTATGTAAATGCATTTACCTAAATTGCATTTTGACAGAGATATGTATGAAAAACTTCCATTTCTGGATTAACAACAACTTCCGGTTAACCATTATTGGGGAATAACTCCTAAACAATCAGTGTTCTGAAAAAATGTTTTTTACAAAAGTTGTAGTAAAGTACATTATCTACATTTTTTGTGTGTAAATGTATATACCTATATTGTCTTCTTACAGAGATATTTAAGGAATAAAATTTTGTTCCGGATAAACCGCAACTTCCGGTTAAGCGATAATCACCAAAAACTAATCAACTTTTGGCATTGTTAGGAAAATTCTGAATATAAATTTTGAAAATGATCGGATAATTACTTTTTAAGATAGAGCGCACACAAACTTTTTAACCACAGACAGACACACACACAGACAGGCATGTTCGGGAAAATAGCTAAAGGTTACGACGATATAATTCGATGATGCTATCAGCTTGTTACGAAGACTAAAAGAGAAATTTCGGTAACGTTTCCGATTCACAACGCGATTTCGTTAATATTTTCTCCAAAGATTAAGCGATTACGTCCAATTCCGTCAAAGAAGACGAGCGTCTCCAACTCAGATCTTTTCATCACCAAACCTCCTCTCGTATTTTGTAATCTTCATCCGCTTTCCACAAACTAGCGCACGCTAACGTCTCTATGATCGATACATCTGCATGGATGAACACGGAAAGGCATTCGGGAAAAAGGCGAAAAAAATGGACTGATATTTTGAAGGATAATCTCTTACCTGTTTCCGCTTTCACTGCGGAATTCCGACCATCTTCCTTAGCCTCCGGAGTCACTTTTATCGAGCATCCAGATGGCCAACACGGTGGTCAAAGCAGTGAAAGTTCCCCCCGAAGGCATTTTTGTTTCCCCTTTTTATGAAGAGGATACCATCAATCTTTGTTCTCTTTTAGCAGTTGTCGGCGTAATTTCTGACCTCCGTCAGAATGGGTTCTGTCATTCGGTAGCACTTCTTTTTACATTCTATCTCAATGGCCTCGCCACTTCTCTAGGACGTGTTATATTCATAATACAGAGGAAGCGTTCCATCCAATGGGGTATAAATCAGTGTTGAAGGGAGTTTAAGAAGCTTCTTCCGGAACAAAAGCTGTTTTTTAACGTCTTGAAGTTTTCTTTTGATTGGTGGGATTGTCTAGCATGGGGCTTGTTTAGCGTAGGACGGAAGTTCGGTGGTTAACAGATTTTTCTCCCCATTCTCGCAAGAGGACCTTACAAACGAGCTCTCAGGTTTGGTAAAATTTGGTAGGAGGATAGCGTCTGAAATATCTCCCAAAAATTACCACATTTCTGATTGCATCTTACTAAATTTATCAAAATCAAAGGTTCATTTGTATGATCCTCCTTTCGTCATTTGCATCCAAGTATCCAATTGTTTTCAATATTTAGGAGATGATGATTGCTCTTGAATTGAATCTTGGGAGAAATGATGCAGGTCGGATTCGACTTTCTAGACAAACCAACATTCATACAATGTAATTAGATAGGTTGTTTAAAGATAACCTTTCCTTTAGGAATTATACAAATCAAATTTCAACAATTCATAGTCATTTTCGTTAAGAACTGGAGTATTTTCGGCAATTCGCATTCATAAATACGTGATTATCTTTTCGATCTTAAGTATGTATTACTTCAAAATTTATTATTAAACAACAAGAAGTATATTTTACCAATAAATAATGAAAAGTTATCAATTTTACCATTTAAATCTTATATTCTTATTCTATCATTAGGAGGATATACATTACATGTTCCAAAGTTTATTAAGTAATCATCTTCAAGTTCTGCAACGCTTAAGCGTAGAAACTAGCCGAATTTCTTTGTTAAGTCTTCTCAATGCAAGTGGTATTTTTAAAGTTTTAATAAGAATAAGATATAGTTTCGTTTAAAACGTTTTTCTTATTTCTTATTTCGGAGAATATATAAGATTTTATCCTATTAGATCTGGATTCCGTGTGTAATAAATCATTCTTTTTAGGTCATTGAAAACCAGCAATCTTGATGAGTATTAAAACTAAGTATGTGGGTAAATGTTTATCCACTTTTTATAATATGGGCATATTTGTATCATTTTCTGCTATACATACATACATTTACATACTATGGGCCTTATTGAAATATTTATCACCATTAAAGAGGGATTTTGTTGTTAGTGTGGTTTCACCTCGGCTTGCGAAGCCTCTTAGTTCCTGAATCACATACGTAAGACAGTACCTTTCTCTGTTGGAATGCTATTCTACAAGAGATGTCAAATACTAAAATATTAGTAAACACTCTATATGCCACCACGTTCTTTTAGTTGTAAGAAGTTTCATATTTAACTTGCTTATTGTTTTACACTCAAATAATTCAGCCATTTTTCTTTGGTCGATTTCGATTTTATATCCAATCCAGATATGCTCACAAATATAAGCTAGCCATGTCTGATTTCCTTAAGTGAGCACAAAAAATTGCGAAATAATCTCAATTCGCTGGAAGTTTTGTTACCAAGATTACTCTGTTATTAAAGTCATATTTATAAAATCTTCGCCTTCTCGTAGCTTCAAACGATTCCCCCTCAAGTGTAGAGGGAAGAGTAAGGACACCTTCATACATACTCGACGCAGGGTCAAAGCAAAGGAAAGCGCTCGAAAGATGGAGAGATAAGCATCTGCAGACCAATAAAAAGCCATAATCGTTTAGAAGCGACGGAAAAAAATGAATAAAACGCGATAAGACTTTTTTCCGACCTGTTGAACAAACATTGCCCCAGGGGATGCGTGAGAGGAGAAAGCTTTTCCTTTCGATTGGTCCTTGAGAATAATTCGGAGATTGATGACTCGTCTCCGCGTTCTCACGAATAAAAAGGAGGATCTGTTGAAAAGGCCTTCCACGCGGTGCACACGTTTGATTAATTGTCTCCAATCGCGTAAACACGGTGCTAATTTGCTCTGTCATTGCTTCGGAGTGTGATTGGTGGACAACTTCCGTTACCTTCGAGGACTCTCCGACTGCTGATGGAGAAGGAAAGGGCTTATGCGAACCCGCACGGTTTAAAGTTTTGTGATTATTTATTACCTGGAGTACAGGTAGCGAATTTGAGCGTACTCGGAGAAATTGGAATTGATTACTTGTTTGGACTAGTCTGGAAATCATTGCGCCAGTATGATTCGTGAAAGACAAAGAAAGCAGCCGATTGTGGTGAAGTCGAAAGCTTATGGCCCTTGGACAGGAGCTATTTTTTAGTCTAGACAGGTCAACCTTCTAGAAACTGGTGTGTATTGGTCATCTTGTGAATACATTGTATCACAATTTATCTTTGAAAGTGAAAGAAACAGAGACTCTGTTATACTGGTAATATACGCTAATATACTATGCAGTCAGGGGCCATAAGCTTTCAATTTCACTATACCATCCAACGAAAGGAAGGCAAAATTAATGGCGCTAATAAATTGCGGATAGAGCTAAGGAATAGATAATTCAAAAGAAAGATATTTAAAACATAATCTCAGCCATAGAATTATAGTAGGTAAACTAAATACAGTGAAGATATATAGGGCGATATTGCAAATAGGAATGCTAGAAATGTATTCGCAAATAAAATAACGATAGTTTTAATGTAATTTCTTATTAATCTTTATCAAATTTAATTTCTTTAAAGTCATCTTATCCGAGGTGAAATAAAATATTGATAAATTTTTATGGAAAATTTCACGAACTTTTCTCGAATAAGGAATATTTTGAAGTTTGAATATTTACTAATTTCCGTAGCAAAGGAATGGTTCAAATTTTTACCACGGTGGTAATTATTAAAAATTATTCTTTTTGTTTCCTTTCAAATTACACGTGATATTCAGATGAAATTGATGTAGTAGTAATGCCGGACGTTTTCGAAATAAATTGATGGTAAAGGTAAAGGAGTTGGCTACGAACGATAATGGCTTTCGTGCAGTATTAAGTTATGAATAAGATAAGGACAAGGAGATTAAGATTATCGTATATCTCTACCACTTATGCGATACATTAATTACCAAATCAAACATCATGGAGCAACTTGCATGGAATCTTTATAACCGCAGGAACCTTAATGAGAATTCATATTCAATAAATTCTCCAAAGAAAATAAATGAGTCATAAATCGCCCCTTATACGGCAAGGTTACAGTCTTTTTGCGGTAGAGGATTCGAGAACCGCTTCTGATCAAAATGTACTTGATATGTATCCTTCATGAACATTTAGAACAATGGCCATGGACCATCTTATTTGTCCTAGATGGTCATGAAATGTTTATTGGAACGTATGCCATGTGTGTCCACTCTAGCCCATGGCATATGACATACATTCTCAGCCTTTGAGTTAAAGTACTGGAAGTTTTCAGAGTCCTTCGTATCTTTCGGCCGTCGAGGAATTTGCTCCGAGGACAGCTACAGGAGAGCGCCTTTGAGAATCGCCTACTCATGGGGAGGTGCTCATCCCCACGTCCCATTAGCATAATCGCGAATTAATTTGATTTATCGTCCTCCACTGTCGATGGATGTAGAATCTTCCTCGGTGGGGCAACGACCTTGTTTTGATTTCCTCCCCAGCTTTAATTACATTTGGATAAGACATCACAGATAGCAGTGGGTCGTTAGATCTCCCCAACATTTTCGTAATTAAATTTCGAGGCTTAATTAATAAAACAAGATGATTAATATATTTTCCGGAGTTACACGCGGTGGAGAAATGTTTTGTCCCTTCGAAACGTTTCCACTTTGAATGGGTGATCAGCAAAGACGTTTTATAATTCTAATCAAGACGATCTCGCGTCTGCCAATTCATTCTAGGCTAATCAATTGCTGGACGTCTGCATTGCGGTATGCTGTGTTTCTAGCGCAAACCATTGGCGTGCTAATTGCTTTGGAGATCTCACTGGTGGAAGGTTAATGAATTCCGAAGTCCTCTTTAAGCAGCGTGTCTGTTTTCTGCCTACCTAGATTATTGATTTGTCTAAAAGAACCCATTTCCAAACAATATTTCACGAAGTAGCTATAAAGATAATTAATTATAATTAGCTTCGACAAGGTTCACACGCAAACTTTTAACTAGATCGCAATTTCAAACAATAGAATTAGTATTCAAAAAAGAATATACTGAATATTTAACTTGAACTCACAGCCGCAACTTTTAATAGTGACAATAAGTTTTGCTCTAAATTTTGACTATTTCGAAAAATCGATTATTTTGATTGATTCGAAGATTATTATCATATATTAACATATTTTAAGATCATACAGTAAGTTCTTAATGTGTAAATCACGTTTGAGCCTTGATAATTAAATATTTTAAATAAACGGTGAAAGTATCAATTACTGTGTAAAACTTTTATCGTTAAAATTGATTCAAAATGAAGAATTTACTTCTTTTCTACGATAAGATTACCTATCTGATGTTCATTTCACGCTTAGATGAAACAAAACTAGATTTTTGCTATTCAGCCAAGAAAAGTCATTCTAAACATCGATGATGATTACAATTCAATTTAAATCTGGATATGTGGCTCATGATTTATGTAATTATCTATGTCATCATTCAGAAATATATTCATTTAATTTTTTCAGTTAAATGTTTATAGAGCCTTCGGAACCTCTTCATGCAGTCATTCGTCAAAAAGCTGGAAATAATGCCTGAAGAAATATTTTAGATTTCGATTGCATACTGCAAGTTAATGTAATATTTGCCTTGCACTTTATGTGAGCATTGCAAACTAAAACCTGTGTTTAGTAAAGACATGTTATTGAGTGTGTATTTGAGGCTGTAGCCGAACGTGGGAATGTAGGTTTATAGAAAATTGGGCTATAGAGAAAATAACAGGTTACGCTGGACTGGCCTGAAACGAAAATAAACGGCGTCACAACGGGCATTTAGAAGACGATGAAAAAATTGACTATCAAACGCCTCATCTGCATAGAAACTGGAAAATTTACTGCGGCTAAATAGGAATTCTTCACCAGGGGATTCTTGCTCTTGTCTAAAGAGCTTCTAACTCCATCTGAATTGATTATCTTTCTATTTCTTCCTCCTAAAACACAATCCCAATATAAAATAGAGGATTTTATGAGTTGTTATTCCTAATAATGAATTGGCTTTTTCTATCAGTGATTAAGGTATCTTTCTTACGGACTAAATGAGGAATAAAGGAGGAAGTTGCTGAACAGTCAAGATACAAATGGAAGGAAATTGAGAATCAATATAAGGAAATTTCATGGTGATATTAAAAACAGGTTTAGGCTCATTACTTATCTAGGCCAGCTATTAAGTCAAAATCAATCAAGGCCCGTGATGAAATAGATGTGTTTAAGGAGTGTATCTTTTATGATTTCGAAAAGAAGTTGAGATGTTTGAAAGTTCATTCATTAAAATTCTACGATAAAATTGTATTCAAAATTTGTGTCTTTTAGTTCTTATTGATCTCACAAAATTCATAAAAGGAATCTATCCTCTTAATTATGCGAGGTTAATGCACGTTGTTTCACATAGGGAAGGATAACTTAAAAAAACGTTATATTTAAAGTCATATAAATAGACGATTTTTTCTGAAGATCCATCATGTAAAATGAAAAAAAGACCTGAGCACTTTTTTTATAACGAGATATATTTAGATTTTAAATGAAAAAGAACAAGTCCTTCAATAAATCTCAAATGCTATATTTTATTTATTTAAACTTTCCCAAGGCTACCTACGAGTAGTACCTCGTACTAGCATCGTGATTCTTCTATGATAGTACTTCTGCTGCTCCGAATACATCTACATCTACATTAATACCCTACAAGCCGCCTTTCGGCGTGTGGCAGGGGGTGTAAACACCAGTTTAATCTAAACTACTTCCATATTCGGTTATTGTCGCGTATTTTTCGTGGAAAGAATGAATCTCTAAAACGATTCGTCCTAGCATCTATTTCTCTTAACTTACGTTCATTATCGGATCGACCGAGGTAGCAGGGGGGTTGCATGATACCGATTGTATCTTCCGAAAATGTAGTTACCCTGAATTTATTAAGCAATCGCAGCCTAGCTTCCAATCTCCTTTCTTTCAAGGATTCCCAACCTACTTCTGAGAGCATTGTTGTAACACTTGCTTTTTATCGTAGCATTTCTTAACAAAACGAACCGCTTTACGCTGCACTTTCTCGAGTTCCCGGGTACACGTTTCATCCGCCGGATCCCATTTACTTGCCGCATATTCCAGAAGGGGTCTGACCAAGGTAAAATAAAATCGCTCTCTCACCTTTTCATCGCATTTACTAACAATATACTTTACAAAGCCAAGCCTTTTACTTGTTTTCCCGCAGATTTTTTGAATATGCGTGCTCCAGTTTAAGTTATTAGTAATGTTGATCCCGAGATATTCAACTGAATCTACTACTTTTACATTAATTACATTAATTTTGTGCGGGTGATTTGGACTCAATTTTTTCTTTTCGAAGAAATCAACTACGGAGCATTTACCTCCATTAATATCTAATTCCCATTTTTCGCACCACCTTTGTATGAGGACTAAATCGTTTGAGAGAGATGTTCGGTCTTCCTCGTTTGTTATTTCCCTATATATAACAGAGTCATTCGCAAATATCCTCACATTGCTATCTATCTCGTCACTAAGGTCATTGATACAAATCAGGAAAAGAAGAGGTCCAATTAGGCTGCCTTGAGGTACGCCAGAGGTAACTTTGACTCTATTTGAGCAAACACCATCCAGTACAACTTGTTGTTCCCTCTCGTAGAGAAAATCCTTAACCCAGTCGACTACTTCCTTGTTAATGCCCGCTAGTTTAAGTTTGTGAATTAGTTTGTAGTGGGGGACTCTATCAAATGCTTTTTGAAATCGAGGAAAATAGACTTGCTTTTTACCTTCGGCAGACTTTAAGGTATCGTGTACAAATATAGCAAGTTGGGTTTCACATGATCGGGACTTTCGGAAACCATGCTGATTCGCGTCGAGGAATTCATTTCTATCTAAAAATCCCATGAGTGAACTTACGACGATATGTTCCATTACCTTTCCGGACAGTGAGAGTACAGTATTTTCAGTAAATATTTAGTGCTGATGTTAGATTAGAATTACTGTGGATGTTAAGCATAGTAGTTTCTTTCTCCCATTATTTTCAATAATAATCTTCGAGAGTTGAAATTCAGCAACGAATGGCTTCGAAGAAATTACAGGTTTCCTATTTAAGATACTGTTGCCATAAATTTCTTCCATTCCAATTTTCAAATTTATTTTCTCCATTAATCAGCCTCAAAGATAGGCACAGAAATGAAATGATTTTACCGGTACATGAGAGAAAATTCTTGCCTGGCATACATACATGGATAATCCCCACCCAACCTATTCTCTGAAAGCGATAACGTAGAAATAGCCATAAAAATGTAAATCGTTCGTCAAGGAATTAATGATCCATGACTCATGCGTCAGTACCTTGAATGCTATATGAGCCCTGTCAATAGAAATGTGAATTCTTCACGATCCATATAGCGATTCTTATTCCGACTGTAAACTCTAAGTTAGCATTCAAGTCGCCCGTTTGGGTACGACTCTGGTGCATCATCGTTGGCACTTGGAAGCTGCAGTGCTGAGGAATTCTAAAATCTTCCTTACAAAGTAAAAAGAATATACGCAGCATAACATTAAGAAAATTACAGCAGGAATAGTTTGTTGTCTGCCGTAATTGTCGGTTCTCGGCAGTTTACCGATATTTGATTTCGGATGGATTTATTCCTCTGAGAGTTTTATTGGGAGGATGCTCAAATGAATAAATACATGAGTTTTCGGAAGTATTTCCCGAACCACGCGTTGATCTCACTGAATATTTAAATCTTCGCTCGCAATAAATGGTGTCATAAAGCGTAGTGGTTTTCCATTCCGTAGAAAGGTGTATTTACAAGTACTTCCGGAAAGGTTTATCACGTAAGCACGTGTGTCCACATGTGGAAACAATTGAGTACATTGTTGCGAGGTGGGTTTTGATTTCTTGTCCTTTTACTTCATGCTGTCTAAGTGCGTGGTAGTTTTGTTTTATACAAACTGGGATGAAATTCTTGACAGATCTAAAGGTACCCAGTAATAAGTAAGAAGCTATCTCGTCACTAAAAATTCTTCTCTTATTTTAACCGTAAATCATTTTCAGTCGTCACAACTGAATGCATACACCCTGTTCTCACACACTGGGTTTCCAGAGGCCAATGCTGCGAAACAGAGACATTCGGTGTGTTGAGAATGAAGAATCCATCACATAACCTAAACTCGTACTTGCTACAATCTTTTTATCCAATTTCCGCTATCGTTGCTTAGCTTCTATATGGACAACTTTACAGTTAACTCATCCCTCCCTAGATTTCCATCTTTTCTAGCAGTTTCATTTCTAAATAGATGTGCAACTGAGGTATTCTATTACTAGCTTTAGATATTTCAATCTAGATCGAAGTCTACAATTTTTCCCGAAAATGTTTCCTTCCTAGTTAAAAACAACAAAGTATTTACATGCAATGAGCCAGTGAAAAGCTTTTTCAGAACTCCGGCAGAGAAAAACCCTGGAATCCGGGATGCTTAAATTCCGTTCCAGTTTTTCTAGTCATTAATGATACTTTAGAAGTAAACTAATATCTACATATTTCCCTCATGCCACGTCGTCACTAAAAGACCAACGCAATCTTGGAAATAAAAATACGTTTCATATTTTACATTCGAAGATTTCAAATGCGAATTTATACCATGTTGTATAAAGAACTTGAAACGCAGTACATACACCACACTCATCCTATACTGTGTTCAACTTTTCCTAGATAATGTCTTATGAAAGAATAAAATCTAATCTATTTTTTTCTGTTCTGAAAATAGCTTCTTCTTAGGTTACCTTAATGCGGACTTCCAAGATCAGAACAATAAAATCAAGAGTATTACGTAGTTTCCATTCCAAGACTTCAGCTAAATTATGTAGGAACTATACTAATATAAGCAGCACAGGAACGTTATCCATCAAATAATATCAAGAAAGGCAATTGAGAATAAGGATACGAATCATTCTGGTATACATATATCTTAGAAAAAAGAGCAAAGCGGCTGCTGATGGTTATTTTATATAATAGAACACACTCCAAAAACCATCAAAAAAACTTACAAAGCGGCTAGTTGTAAGTTTTTTTGATGGTTTTTGGAGTGTGTTCTATTATATGCATATATCTTAGCAAAAACAGGATTGCAGGTTTTTCATATAGGGGTCAAGCACGGAATGTATACTTCCCTGGTAAGACTCCATTGTTTCTAACGGTTACTTCGAGGAAACTTCACCTGCAGGTGCTATGATTTAAATTTAACCTGTGATGGATCACGAGAATATCTCAACCCCCTCAGTTTATGTTACGGAATGTGGAGTTCCTTCTGCGCTTCAAAATCTTGGAGATATAAACCGTGGATGTGACCCAACGACCTATTTTACAAGGTTATCCCACTCGTGATCGGTAATCTAACGATAAAGAAAGCTGTCCTTGAATTTTTCAGTTTTCAATGAAGCGGAAAGTTTCGCCTCGTAGAAATGCGTCTATCAGACTAATGATCTCTCACCGATTCATGGAGCACTAATTACATCAATACGATCTATTACGCGGCGTGTTTGCTGTCAATCGGCGATATCGTTTCCT
The DNA here is from genome assembly GCA_947579665.1 of Sympetrum striolatum. Lineage (NCBI taxonomy): Eukaryota > Metazoa > Arthropoda > Insecta > Odonata > Libellulidae > Sympetrum > Sympetrum striolatum. The sequence continues at coordinate 17,533,726 of OX388347.1, read as the reverse complement.
TTAGAAGTTGGCATTGGATTTTATGTATCTTGCGGAATTTATTTAATAGCGACGGAGAGCAAATTCAGTGTGAAAAAGTGATATTAAATATTTTCTTGAGAAAGAGCTGATTGCCGATTGGCGTAAATACTTATATTTATACTTGTATCTGAATTTGTGGTTATTTCTGAATTAAATATGATTAATACATTGTAATGACCTATTAATTATCAACGAGCGAATTTTTAATGAAAAAATATTAGTTCATTGCCACCAATATATTTCTTTCGGTGTCACTGGACCAAATGAAGATTACGTCTAGCTTTTATCATACATATTATATGAGAAAATTTCACTGAAATTCCTTTTTAAAGATGCGTGTACTACTACCGTTATAAACTTGCTATTTTCTCGTCTCTTCTCTACGTTTTTGTCATCAGTCCTGCTCACTACTTAAAATCAAAGTAGTATATGTTCTTAACTCTGTAATCATTCCGTAATTTAAACATATTTTTAATTTGAAAATCTTATTAGAAACCAGTAGCGAGATTATTTTATATCATTGGCAAGGAAGATTTGTACTTTGATATTTTTCTTACGGTAATTTTTCATGCCAATTGGTTTGGGTTGAAAAAAAATATCGAAACATTTTAAGTTTAGAAAATTTACATATGCCTATCCTTCAGATCATCTCTAATTGATTGAAATTAGCTCTTTCTGTTCTAATTTTAGGATTAAATTACTCCATTCAAAGACCTGGATGAGTCTTAAATGTTTTCCCGAAGGTACGGTCAAAAATACAGTTGCGAGATAAGAGCTTCATAAGATGCAAACTGCAGTAACGAATTCGTCAATTTAGGACCGCTGTATATATGGCGCCAACCATTTCTCTTCCTTCCCTTCTCTACTCTCTCTTGCATATATTCTCTCCCATTCTCTTTTCCCATTCCTCCTCGCCATCTAGGACCTCGCCTCTTCCCATTTTAGAATTCCCACGACGACATTTATTAATTCCGTTCCTCAGCGCTGACTAGGCGGATGGAAATGCTTCCTATTCACAGGGGCCACTCCTTTTCCCGCCATTTCTAGCATCGCCCGTCTCGTTTGGTCACGTGGATTAGATCGATGGATGATCTAGTCCATCCATGACCAAAATCCGCGTCGATTTTCCGTCCCCTTTCCTTTCCTAACTAGATGATGCAATCGGCATCAATCTCTGGAGAGGCTATCTATCATAGATGAAACATAGTTCCGCGCATTGTTCTGTCTCAATGGGTTCTTTTTTCTTCGCTTGATGACTTTCTTTCCCAATCGGCCATTCCTAGGCTCCCAACGCCCTCTGTCAATTGAGACGTGAGCCGAGATTACATTGTGGAATTATAGACGTGCGCAAGTCTTCACGCTTTTTAAGAATCGTATAAGAGGACTTCGGTTGGAATTATCGTTGTAGGTATATGCACACGTGCATGAAGACTATGAAGCTTTTTAAAGGATCGCATTATAAATTACTTGTAGGCGAAGTTGATTTATCCACACCCACATAAACATTATGCAAGAGGCCGTTCGACGTGTGGTAAGGGGTGCTTCGTTCGATATCATGCTTTGAGGTTATGGGTAATCTTTCCTTAGATCGGTTTAAGGAGAATCTGAATTGTTGGCATTAATGTTGTGGTGATGAAGTTTCAGCTGCCTTGTAGTAACAGATATATTAAGAATATAATTCCACAAATACAGGTTTCAGTGTCATAAAATATTCTAGAGAGGGAATGAGGTTCACTAGTTAAAGAGTGAGGTTATTTGTGTTTGCTTTCCTCACTGAACCAGATTACAATGAACGTAGCATAATGGCATATTAATAATATTTTGATTAAAATTTAACAATGAAAGACCCAAATGAGAGTGATCATTCATCATCGCTTATGTCTAAGTAATTTGTATAATATCACAGCCATAAACACGACTGAAACAAAAGTTAAGAAGAGATATTTTCCTCTGTTCTTCCGAAAATTAATAGTGAACATTCCATCCATAACATAATTATAACAAATAAAATGTATATGTATATATAAATTATAATTCCATTCCACATATCTCCGCTGGGAAATTCCTCGTGGTAATTATTTCAATATTCAGAAGGAATTTAGGTATTGATGCTCTAACAGTTTTATGGCTCTCATTTATCTGTTTGTAAAATTAGCAACCTCGAATTTACGATGGAAATTTTCTCCTGAGTCTTTCAATCTGGTTCCTTTTTAGTATCCATTTTGGAATTTCAAGGTTATTGAAAGAAAAAACATCTAAGTCCCTGCCATATAACATGATTATTTGGTTTTATATTTGTAGAATAAAAAGCTTGTTTTCTAGTCAAATTGTTGTCTATAAAATACATCATGAAGTATCTCCTCAATAATATTTTGTCAACAAATATTTTAGTGGAAGGATTCGTAAGAAAACATGGATAATTTATCACCGAAACATTCCATAATTTTCAGTCGTAGAATTCTGCAATTTCCCAAATATTCTTTTGAACAGTTTTCATTTGCTTAACAAAGATTCCTTCGCTTAATTAATGATCCCATCTGAGAGATTTAATTCAGTTTTAACATCTGCATCCTCTTTTAAAGAGAATCTGGTGCAAATACTTAATGATATATATATTTAAAGTAACCATATTACTATTCTCAAAAGTAATCTTACTGACTCTAGATCTCAACTCATCTTCTCCAGGCAATTTCAAAGTAACGAATTTTGCTGTGAGTACATTTATTTCAAAGTTGAATAGTCGAAGCTCTATCAGAATCATACAGTTTTGTAGAAGTGGGTATGTCAACAGACAATTGCAATCGATCGAAATCTCATTGGAATCAATAGATACTGATCTCAATAGATCTCTTGGCTTGGCAAAGTATACATCAATAATCCCGAAACCCAACCCCTTGGAGGAGCAATGACTACATCACTAAATATAGCAGCATTTTCGGCTCGCTAAGATAAAGCATTTCCGGCTGGCACGAGAAAAAGAGCACGACACGAGAAGAGCACCGCAGAAGATAATTCTGATTGCGTATGCTAGTGACTCATTTCACAGATTGCAATTCCTTTGCTTCTTCTTACTCGGAATACCTCCGCTTCGAATTCCGTAACTGCGATAATATAGGTCGAGCGGCTGGCATAAAGCATTTGGTTATTTCCACTGCGCGCCTCTGGGGATTTCCCTGAGGTTACTTGTCTGGAGCCCACGTGGAGAGCGGTCAAGGAAAGATTGGCGGGAGGCGGTGAAAGAGAAATGAATCAAATGCTGAGGCGAATAAAATTGTTTTTTACATCTTGAAGGGACCGGCCGCCGGGGCCACCTGGGCTTCCTTCTGAAAGCCACCTGGGAAACGTCTTTTTCGCTACCGCTCCCACCAATACTGCTACACCCAAAGTGATTCTCTAACACTTCTTTCCTATATCTTCGGTCTCTTTAATAATACATCTACTGCCAATTATGAAAATGCTACTTTTCCTTCTCCTAAACCGCCTCTACGTTTACCTAGTGCGAAGTGAATCTCAGTGTATTGGAATTGAGTCAATGGGTTCGGCCAGGCTGGAATTACAGAGATAAAAAGACCTCACGAAGAAATCGTATTGCAAACATAGTAAAACTCTTTAAAATGTGTGATCTAATCACTACTTTATATGATTCAATTAAGTTCCATGAACTTTTTGAAATATATCTTGCTTGTCTGTAAAGTATTCAGCCCGAAGGCTGGTAAAAAGAAACCTCGTCTTTAGCTGCCAAAGGTTTAGGAGAGAGATGAGGAGTACCGCTCTTGAAAGTGCAGAATAATGATAATCATATGAGAAGAATTTTTTAAAGGACTCAATTTGGAGTGACTAATATCAGTCATGAACAAGGATGAGATAAATCTAAACGGAAGATGCGTTCTCTTTAAGGTTCACTGGTTAATCAATTTTATCTACAAAGCATGATAATATATTTATTGTACTTATCAAGATTCTAAAAAAGTATCAAAGTTACCATTATGTTCATTAATATTTAACAATATTCCATTCCGGAAATTTTTTAATTAATATGATAAAAATATTGCACCCCATGGAAGGGACTGAATCAACTTGATCTTATAGGATTCTCAAAACTAGCATGAGAACTTTTTAAATTTTAAATCTCACGTATTTTAAGATGGATGAAGTAAGCAATACGATTTCTTCTTGAGGTCTTTTCATCTCTGTAATTCCCTTTCATTCTCATGTAACTCAAGTTCAAGTTAATTAATCATTTGTCACGTATCGTATCTATATTTGTATGTTTATATGTATTTCCACGATCCGAGAAAAAATTTGAGCAAATATTCTCCGGATTTATCAGCAGCAGTCTGTAACGTCATAATCAATTATTTCGTATAACTGACATGAGATATGCATAAAAAGTTTCAAGGAATACCTTTTGCCTCCTTTTAGTGTATCTCAACATTGATTGACATTGTAAGCTTTTTGCACCTCATCTCTTTCACATTTTTTGCGCCTTGCCAATCACTCTTGCCTTCCGTTGAGTTTTATTGTGGCCTTGCTCTCCCCTTTCTCTTCACGTTTTAGAGAGAGATATATGTATATATCGCCTCTTTGTCTCCCCTTTTTTGCTCGTTAAATTACCCCAAGGACGTATTTTCTTCCATATACGAAGCTTACATTTGATAGATCCTTAGAATTCCTCATTCGGTTTCTTATCTTCAGACCGATATTTCCGATTTCATGCAAATAATGAGGAAAATCGGCAAATGAAAAATTGCATATTTGTTTACGAGATATATTAACTAAGTTGGGTGAACAGATTTGTAATAAAAGTACAGGAACAAGGGTACATGATGGCCCCCAGATTATAGGCAACTTGCAGAGTCTGCTCGGTGAAAAATAAACGTTTTAGAGGCATAGAAAGATATAAGGTTTTGATATAGTGATACAAACGGGAAAAAAGCTTCCGGGCGTTTCTCAATGTTCGAGCGCCGCTCTTACAACGGTTGGTTAACTTAAGTGGTAATTAACTGGGCACTACTCCTCCTCCCGGTAAGTATTCAATATTTAGGCCACGCCTGCTTAACTTACAAAAATGGAAGGGCTTATGGACTCAAAAAACGGTTGCGGTCCGCAGATGAAGAAATTTCGGGAAATTCTTCATTTTTTCTTTCTTTGGTTCTTCGTAAATGAGCAAAGAATGTTTGTTTAAAATCAAAAACGAGAATAAATAATCGATTTCATTCCTCTAATTTTCCGGAGTTACCCAAATTTATAAACAGGAATTAAACGAGAGCCAATATTTCTAAAATGCCTTCAATAGATCGGAGAATACTGTTTACATCCGGTACTAATACGGGTCAAAATTTATTTTTGGCCAATCAGATTTGAATAACTTACATATTTTCAAAACCGAGGATGAGACAGACAAAAGTGGCAGACAAAATAAACATTTCCCTACGTGTGTATATTATTCTTCTTTCTAGAAACATAATGATAAGCTCTGAAATTCATACCTCATATCTTTCGGATTTTAAATTTTGTAAGATAGCAGAGGTAACACTAAATGCTTCAACTCCTTAAAGTTGACCATTTGCTGCGTAGATCTTCGTTGGGAAAGACGAAATAGAATCTCCGGCATCAGAAGTCTCTTTTTCTCTTTTGTACTACCTCCGCTGGAGCTGGATTGAGACATTAGGATGCTTCGTGCTCAGAAAAAGAGTGATGCTGGAGAAGGATCTACCGTTTAAATACTTCACTTGAGGAAGCTCACGGAATTTTCTAAAAACTGAGCAATAAAATTTTTTTACGCTCATTTCGTGAGTAGTAAGTTGTACCTACGCATAAAGGATGTACGAAGAAATCGAAAACTTTGAGTATGGAATTTTTAATTGCTATACAGCTATTCATAAACGCATAATTAGTCGCGATAAATATAATTTCTTGGCCATTATTTCATATGGAATCTTGATTGTTATAAGCTGCCTCACAAACATGAGATAAATTAGGAGCCATTAGAATATATTTTTACAGGGACTGCAATAAGGAAATGAGAGGGAACTCGTAAATCAAGACTAATTTTCATCCATAATAATATTTAAGTTTTATTTTCAATATTAAAATGGATTTAAATTCACTTTAAATATTTCTTATACAATATAATCATATTTTATCCAACATTATAATAAATAATTACATTTTTAGATCTTATTTATTCATTGATAGAATAAAAAGATTAATAATTCCATTTATAATCATCCATCAACTTGAACGATTAGCCTTATTTATTTATCATTGAGAAGGATTGGGTAATTTGTAATCTTATATATCTATTTTCTGAGTAAAATATAGCAAATCTATTTCCCATTGCTCTCTTGAAAAGGCAGAATTATGATGATTTGGATCGGATTCAAATCAATTCTTGCAATCCTCAGATGTTTTTACAATTTATTTGCATTTTTGTTTCCTTAGCCGTTTCTATATATTTCTATGACCTCATCGCAACCTTGTTAAACTCAAGGATTTTAGCATTGTTCAACTTTGGCACTCAAATCGTTAATTCGTGAAATTATTTTGCCTTTCTCTTTTGTTCTTAGGAGATATATCATCGCTTCTGATTTCCATCCCCTTTATTTTAATTGGCTCCCTTATTTATATTTTCCTTAGAGATTATTTATTTGATGAGATCATAGTTTAAGTGAAACAAGTTTCCTATTAGTTTGTAAATTCCAGTAATGAGTCTTGGTCACCGTTTCTACTTGCCTTTATTTAGATTTTTTTGCGAAATTGTTTGATGCAAGATTAAAACCCTTCGTTTCTGAAATTTTCTTGTTTCAATTGGTACAGAATCTGTATCAATTGAAACACAACATTGTATTACATTGTACATTGTACGTTGTACATTGTATTACAGATGAACGATTTTTTTGCCTAAATAAAGTTTCCAAAGTAAAAATTTAATTCATTCGATATTCATTCCATTCATGCAGTCCATTCAAAATAAATTTCTATAACCGACTGCTCAAGGTCTTTTACTTTTTTTATCCACGAGTCCCTTTCATTTATTTAAGAGTCATTACAGGGATTGATCAAATAAAACAAACCTTCACTATAAAATATGCATTTCCAATCGTAGTCAACGAATAGAAAATCAGTGTAAATAATATTTCTAGCAAATATTACGTATAATAATTACATATTTTAGTTACACCTTTGTATCATTATTGACTTACTATATTTCCATTTGAATAGTACATATATTTAAAATAGAAACCCGTCTAGTTGAAAACCTTTTTTTAAGTAATTGACGCTAATTACCGATATTTATTCAAATAATCAAAACTGCCTCATCAAAGTGTTTCTTGCGGGTATAAGAGTTCTTATTATTAACCAAATTTCTCTGAGATTTCCCATTGTCCTTCATTATACATGATCATATTAATTCATCCAGTATGGCAGTTACTCTATCATCCCAATATCAACATCAAGATCTCGAGTTAGCTAATATTAGTTAATAGAGCTATCCTTACAAGTTTTATTATTATTTTATTACTTTATTGTTCTATTTATTATTTTAATTATTTATTCTTTCATGTATTCTTATTGTTAGTTGCAGCATGATCGTATGTGCCCGAACATTCTTGCAGTTTACATCCCTACAGTAATTTTCCTAGGAATGGATAGAGCGGGGAATATGGTAAAACTTTAGTTTTAATAATCAGATGCATTTTAATCATTTGAGAAATTTTTCGTAAGTACTACTCCATTACCCTCTTAACCCGCAAAGATGTTAATATTTTTTGGAAAAATAAACTCAATATTAAATCTATTTCACACGTACAGAATTGATTAAACGAGGTTGGAAGGGTTAATATACTTGGCTAAGAGTTAGCGAAGGAGTATATTACAATTTTTAAAAAGATTAGGACTCTATTTTCCAAGAAAACCGTGGAATTATTTTCCATACGATAGTTTCTCGTTTCCAAGGAGTGACCTCTGAGGCTACCTACCTAATTTCTTCTCTTTTTATTGACCATATATTCAACGAAACATTTTTCGGGGTCTCTAAGTTAAGAATATCTTTCCCCTTTAATTATAACGCCGTAAATGAACGTGGCAACTCGGCTCTCCTTTGATTACTCTTTCATTCTTTCTCTCTTTCACGTTTTCCAACTTTGATTCTCTATTGATACGAGTTTTACCAGTGGTATAGAATTACACGCCGACCTTTTTTTCTTTTATCTCGTCAACTCTTATTTTCCCAAGCTATAAAATGCATATCATCTCTTCAAAGATAATGGTCGGGAAGAATCCATCCGTTTTTGACTAAAGAAGCGAAGAAAGGAAGAATGTGGCCTGATTATTTGAGGAATTCAAGGGCGAGCAGTAAATATTCTGGCTTTATTTATTTCTTTGTTAATTGTCACTGTAAGTATCCAAGTTTCTGCGGAGCATGCGTTCGAAACAAATGAAGCTTTATTTACTCAAAGTGATTCCAAAGAGTAAACAGACGCAGGAAATTGTGTAGGGACCTGGATGCGAATCATGGCTCTCCTACTTTTCGAAACAGTGAATGGAGACATTCTGCAAGATATATCAACTAGCGAGAACACCAGTTCAGAAAGTTTAATATCTGTATTTAGATATGCGGTCTCAACGCGAATTGTTTCGTCTGTACATACTCGTATTATTCAGGAGTATTCCAGAGGATACAGCGATATATCCTACGTTATTCTCTTCCATTCTCCTTTCCAAGGGATGTTGGAATGGCAAAGTATTTCTCTGTCCAAACAGAACGGTGAACTTTTACAGTTCTCTTCTTTCAGCTATTCTACTTCTCCCTGTCACCACATTTTTAAACTCCCCACATTGGGCAGTTATAAAAATTAATATCGGTGTCCAAGGATACGAAAAAGGCGTTTATTTCCTTCTCTTATCCAGACGGCATTCGCGGTATTCATCGGGGATGAGGAAAATCCAGAAGTATTCGCAAAAAACCTTCGCGCGATCTTTCCACGGACGACATTCCAATTGTTCCAGTGAAATCCCACGGTTGGGAGGGAATGAGACATTAATGGAATGAAGTTCGGAAGCGAGACGGTGTCTGGAGGCAAGGAAAAAACTTATGACACGAGAAAGGAAAACAAATTGAAATTGCTAAACCACATTGGCTAGCGTAAAATCATAGTGTACAATTTTACACTATTCCCACGGAAAATTCGTGTATCTTTGACGTAAGATATGCGATTACTCACCACTTATCAGATGAGATTTGTTTAGTTTCTCCAAAGGATATACGGACGGAAAAACTCGAACCTGGGTCTTCTAAGGAGTGGTTTAAGATTCGATCTTGTCATATCTTTCCCACATTATATATATTCGTCTTTTGAGGTTTACTTTCCTTCCGAGCCTTTTAAATTAATCCAGGTTAATCTAAACTCTTTTCTTCTTTCAATTCTTCATCACCTTATTACTTAAAGGGTTCTTTAGAAGTAGTATTATGTTATAGTATTTTTATTAAGGACAGAATATGAACGTGCGGATTCGTAGGAAGTTCGAAATGAATAACACACCGTTATTAAAAATGGACGTCAAGATCAAACAAAGTGAACTATACAAGAAATGTATTAATTAATTGTATGCATAATTTACGAATGTATTTATTATTTATTTGACATGTATCAATTATTACTTTCCAGTGAATGACTCTTGTTTTTATTTTGCGAGAGATGATTGAAAAGTATTGATCGGGTTGAATTTCTCCAATTTCCGAGCATGCCATTCAGTAGATGCTTCATTTCATCAGAACAATTTAAAAAATAATATTTCGATGATTAGCTAATGCAATTTCGTGGTTTTTGTCTACGCGGACTTATAGCAAAGACAGAGAGAATGTAAAACGCTGATAGTTACTGAATATAGTTCCCTATCAATAATTCCTTCTTCGCTTATAAATGACGCAAGGATAGTACATATTATAATGTCGTTTATAACAACATGAAAATATACCTTAAATAAATTCTCTGGAACATTTTAGAGCTGTTGTTACCAAACACATACCTTATGCGTTGTTAAACACTGAAGATATCTGGAAAAAGGAGTAACATTTTCTTATGAGAGTTTCTACGGTATCTTCTTACTGAGACCCTTCCATTTCCTCAAATATTTGTACCATCCTCTCTGACATCATTCATAGTGCCTGTTAATCACCATATTTTGTATAGGTTTTCCTCACCATTGATTTAAAAGCCTTTCGGTCTCCTTTTGGGGCCAATCATGACAAGTTAAAAGCCATGATTCCTTTTTCTATTTTATGATCATAATTGCCTATTTACCAACATAACTGTAGGTTTTGCTTGTGTTGCGGAAGCTTTTAGAGCCGAGTACGACAAGGTGACTATTTCTGAAGATATTCTTCCAACGAAGGTCCTCATGAATTTCAGATTTACAGATATTTACTTTATTTTTCAGTTGCAAATATTTATTTCGGTCCATTTGTTAACACGTCTCTTATTTCAGCCTTGAAAGAGATGCCGCCTGAATGAGCGACAAATTGTAAGGGAGCTGTTAGGTCTAATGAAGGCGCGGATGGCCATTGACCCTAAGAAATAGTACAGAGGAGTAGCCGAATATATTTTTGATAAAGGCGTTCCAACTTAATGTGTTTTGGATAAAAATAATTCGTAAAATCTGAATCCATAGACTGATGGTTGCCATGACAGGAGCAGAATCATAATAAAAATGGAATGCGTGGGAAATAAAGATTCACAAAAAGAGACACAGATGACTACGTGTGTACCAAATACCACGTAATGACTGGAGTATCTTAAAATAAGTTAACGGGGACAAGTTTTTTTGAGAATTCGAGTTCAGTATACCCGTTCTTCTAATTAGCTCACAATTCAAGGCTGAATCCATTAATGGAGTTTTGTGCGATCACTCCCGGAATTTGGTAAAAACTAATTCTCATTTGTCTTCAACCTTGGTTCTTTTATATTATTACATTCCAATTAAGAACATTCCAACAAGAACATACATTCAAACAGAATGAAATAAATACGGCTAGATTTATCAAATGGTGATTTGTTAATAGTATGAATTTAATCTCCGTAAAATTATTTTCGGTTTAATCAAAAAAAATACGCTGCAAAATTTATTAGGGATATACAACCTTTACTTCAAATATTCCATGATGGCACTGCTATTTATTATTAGTCATATGTAGGTCTTCAATTAATATTCTCCGAAATTGTAGACACATTCCTTTGTTATTTTCGAAAATTCTTAACATTACTCGTAAATAACTATTAAACTCCACGACTAATATGTTGTATACTGGCTCTCTACAAACCTGTATCTCAGATTCTCGAATGTGGGAGCTTCTACAGAATTCTTGATTTATGGATCACTTAAGCTTCATTTAATTTAATTGTATGTCATTCTTTTGTATGATCTTTCTAAGGAAGGACAGACTTGTTGTCAAGTCTCTTTTTGTTGAGAATTGCTGTGTCGACTGCATACATACTTGAATTGATTCGGTAGTCATCGGAGGAGATGAACGATTGTATCGTACTCTTATAAGAATAGTTTGAATCGAATTTATGCTTAACAAACATTTCGTAACGATTCTTTATAATCCTAATTAGTTCATCAAGGATTGTATCAAATCTCCGTTTTTTTAAGATAGTTTCAAGTTAAACCGAATATCTTTCGATATTTTCAAATATGGCTACAGTTATCCAAGATATTCCCATATATGCTTGCTTTACATCCGGTGCATCTCTTTTATTTTGCTTCCTCCAGCTTCCTAAGGATTCACACGTTCCAATATCCCATTTAAAAGACGACAATTTTTTTCCGAAATTTTGGTCATCCTGCTGAATAAACATTGATTGTCTCAAGCCCTTTTTCACATACAGAACTTCTTTTTTGTCACAATGGACCTTATTTGGGTGTTCACCAACAGTTACACCATCTTTACTATTGGGAGCTTTGGATCCCGTTAAGGATTTCCGGGCGAAATTTCACAAACATGGTATCTCTTGTTCGTGACAGGTATCTGTGATCAAGAGAGAATCGAAATGTCTTTCAAACCTAAGAATTTCGTTTGGACAACGCGTAAATACCTTCGGAAAGAAAGGTGTCCCTTTACTTTGTGATTAAGAAAATTAACACTCGTCCAGGCTTTAACTAGTTAACTAGGTTACCTTTAGAAGTGTAAATTATTGTAGTCTGTGCGAAGGAAGAATACACTAATCAGCTTTAACAGATAGGTGACATAGTTCTAGACTTGATGATTGGAAGTGATGACCTTTGTTATCGCTTAAAATTTCAGCCGCTGTCTCACATGGTCACTAATCTCAGAGACCAAAGACCAAATTGGAACTGTAGCAAGTGATCCTTTGTAATTTAATAAATGTAAAATATGAAGGGAAGAAGTTGTTTGGCTAAGTCATTATTCCTCTATTTGTGATAATTTTACTACGTTGAAATACTCGGAATTTCCCTCCATTCTTGCTCGGATCAATTATAATTAAACATAACAGATCTTCATAACATTAACTGATTAAGTCATTATTATTACAAAACATAATATTAAAAAAAACTCTGTTTCCTTGTCTTGGTTTATAATTTTTCTCCGTAAATCAAACTTACTAGTTTCTGTGAAAAGTTGCTCGATCAATCAACACATTCAATTCATTCATTCACTCATAATTGCCTGCACTGAAATCCGATACGAATTGTAACCTTATTATTTTTCATAAATTGTCCCCATTATTCTCATGATAAACGACACTTTAAAATAATTTTTAAATTCCGCTACTCTGAAGATTTCTTAAGGAAATGTAAAAATTTACTACGTGTTGTTTTTCAAAGCCCCCATGATAGCCAGATATACAGCGCGTCGGTGAAAGTAGTCCCGGATTCGTTTCCCGATCAACATTTATTAGTGCTCGCCAAATATCGTGATAAATGTCTATCTGACTTAAGAGTCTGGCTCATTAGCTATCTGAATTAAGAGGTAGTGGGTACCAGTTTGGAAAAATCAATATGGTGGTGTGAGAGTAAATACACTGACCACGTGTCTACCACTGTCAATGTCTCATTGCCATATTCCTCAAAACGATGGCGCACTAGGATCTAATATTGCTTTCCTGTTTTAATAACGTATCATATTCGTAACGACATACCTATTTAAGCCATGTGTACAGTTTTTATCCTCGACTTCCACAATGTTTTGATATCTGCAATACCCCTTTCGTAGAGTGGTCACTCGGCGAACATATAATGCCACTCGATTTTTCTTTATTCCTCACGCATCCGCAGGTCCTCAGCTGCTTCTTCGGCATTCGCCGCCATCAACTCCGGCTAATCACTGTTACTCGGGCACCTCGCCGTCTCCGAAGGCATTTCCCTTCCCCGCGGCCACAAGTCATCCGCCCGACAAAAACCCGTTTCGGCAAATAAGAGAAAAAGCATCAAAGAGAAAGAACGAATCGTGTTATACAGCTATCTCGGGATCCACAGGTGGTCTCCCTCTGGGGGAAGCGGGGATCCCGTCCCTCTCCCCGATTGTGCGTGCCGAAAGAGGACGATCGGTGGAAATAAAAGGAGACAAACCCCTCGCAAAAAAGTGCGGAGATGACGTCAGCTCAAGGACGCCCCAGATGGACCTTGACTCGGATGGGACGAAAGTGTTGATGGGGTTAATGAGGCAAAAAAGGTCGCGAAAAAGGAATGGCGAAAATGAATCAAAGGATGGAACAAATGTGAATGTGATTGATAAACGTTTTATGGGAGCCAAGGATTTGGAAGTGGAAGATTTGGCGTGAAGGTCTTTCCGTCATCTGATAAAGCCCGCCTTGTGGTCAGTTGGTGGTGTGGGGTTGTTATTTGTTAATATTATGTCCATATAATTGCTGGCAGATTCTAGAATTAGAATAAAATCACTCGCTAACGGTTTAAAGGAAAAAGACCGCACCCCTTTCGCTAGTGTTCTTATTTGGTTTGTTCCACTAGTCATATTTGGAGGTAATCTTAATAAATTGTTGATAAATTCCAACAGATATTCATCACTTAAAAACACTTTTTTCTGTTTTGCACTTAAAGATAAGAAGTCTCCTTTTTAACTTATGTATTTTCTCATTTACGATACAGCCTTAAGATTCTTTTTGTTTTCTTTTATCCTTTTTTTTCTCGCTCATTGATTGCAACTATCATAAGCTCGATGCCATCTACAGGGTTAGTACATGTTTGTTACTACGCTTTTGTTAATAATAAATAAATAGAGCATTCAAAGTATTGTCGTGTCAGCCTCATCAGAGAAACTAGTTATGGATACTTTTTCTTCGGATTGTATCGATATAATAATATCGATAAGATACTACGTACACATATATCTCATAATTTTGTCTGTAAACGATGTAATATTTTGGGTACTGAATATGCGGCATGTTCAGCTACATCAAGGATACAAGCGAAAACTCCTCTGGTACTGCATTTATTTATTCGATGAGATTTTCACAAAGTTACCACCACTTCAGAAAGTTCTTTAATAAATCAACTCTCATATAATTCCCTTCTAAGTTAACTTCACTCCCGGATCTCACCTATTAGTTTGAAGCGTTCTACTCTCTAAATATATAAAATGTCTCTTATTCTCTGCTGATTTCCGTCCTCTAGTTCTTTCTACATCCACTCCAAGACAATCGTTTCGATGAATAAGTTATTTTACATCCTCTCCGTAGGCTATACAAGCTTGTATTACGAATTCATTGTCTTAATTATCGAAGGTTATTTTGCACAGCGACTAGAAATCACTAAATTGAACAGTACACGGATACTGTTTTGAATGGACGTCTTCCTAGAACCTTTTCTCCCAAATGACCAATTACAAGGCAATCAGTGATTCCAACGCTCGAAGGAGAGCGGAAATGCCGTTTCACTTCTGAAAAGATAAGGTGAGAGGAATTTGCATATTCAAAATCTTTCAGCTCCGAGAGCTGGTGAATCTGATCGCAACGCTCACGAAATTCACCTTCGACTCCATCCATTACGAATACATGTGTACAAACGGCATCGTACACCCCGACTCCCACAAGGGGAATTATCTCTCCTCTCGCATAGAATCCAAGTTGTTGCGCTCCCCGGGGTAACCTTTGCGTCGAAGGTAATTTCGGATAAGTGATCTTTTCCTCCACCGACTCATCTGCCCCGGGGCGATGTCTGGAAATCATGCATTCGAAGGCAAACCCCGAAAGACAAAGCAACGGGAAATAAAAACAAAGAAGGCTGTCCGCAAAGGAAATGGTGCACGTATCCTTTTTGAAGGCGTGCGATGCATTCCTGCAGTTTTTCTCCGTGGGAGATCGGAAGACGCAAGTGCTGCGGGGACTCATTGTTCGAGCGATGCTTTTGCGGATGAAAGGGTGGTCGCGACGGCATTTTCCCTGGTGGACCATTAAGGAGGAGGGATGGGTTACCCCCCTCCTGTCCCCCCTTGTCCATTCTCTCTATCCGCCGTGTGATTACGCTAAAAGCCAAAGACAGTTTCGCGAGGGTTTAAAGAAGGGAGGAAAACCTTGGAAATTCCGCCCGTAATTGGTCTCTCCTGTAAGAACCACCCTCCGCAACAGGATGTTTCTTATACATATTTTATGTATGTACGTGGGTGGCAAATAAGGTTTTCTTTAGAAAAATTGTCAATTACCTAGTGGTGGTTTACTTTGTTTGTTAATTGCTGACTTACCACTGCTGAATTAGGTGTATTTGTCAAATTTTGAATGAAATTAATGTAAAAGCTGGTGTCTAAGATCTTGCCTCCTGTTGGCCGTATCGGTTCCTCTAAAAATTGATCTAATTTACTATATTTTTAAATATTTATTTAAAATTAAAAATCCTAATTATGGTTTTCTAGCCATGATATGTACGGTATGGTGTTTCACTTTTAAGAGTGGGTTGTCACAAAAAAGCTTCTTTCCGCATAGCTATCAAGTTTATTAATGGATTATTATTAATAACATAAACATTTAAAAGATGCTCAAAAAGTGGTAAGGGTAACATAATGTATGTACTGCCTCAATTTTAAAATAATTATCATATATTATTATAATAATAATTCTTTCAAGAATATATAAATTACACATTTCCAGGTTAATAGAAACCAACCAACTGTAGGATAATATTTTCACGCATTCAAAATGAATGCAAATAGGAGTCTGCGATAAAGTTTAAAAACCTGATTGGGTGTAACAGAAAAAAGCGACGTACCTTCGATAGTTCCATATCAGTTCTAGGTCCACAGAACCATCTTTCTGCGGGCGACGTCAAGTTTTGCTAAATTTTGCGAATAAAAATTGTGGCTGGAAATTTATGGTTATGGGTGAAACAGAATAACGTAGCAAGAACTTTAATGTCCGCTGCTGCTGAGATCGCTTCAGGCGGAAATTCAATCAATTTATCACTTGCGACTCTTAGATGTCATCGATCATTCATTCTTAGCCTTTGTAAGTCGCCGAGGAATGCATCCAGACCGACATTTTATATTAATTGCGTCATTTTGACATACCATATCAAACAGGAATATTTATGAAGACTTCTGAGGAATATGTCTTTTCATCCTTGTTTTTATAGCGAATTTATTAATAATTCCAGATCTCTCTTTTATCGCCGGAGATAAATTATCAGTATTTATACATCGTTATACTTTCAGAAAAGTTGTTTTTACAAGATTTATAGCTGAACATAGTCAAAAGCAATAAAGTAAATTCTTATTTTAATTGGTATACTTATTTAATAGAAAATAAAAAGTGTATAAATTAGTTTGTTGACAACTATCTTAGTTCAGACAGCTCCCGGGTAATTAATATATAATTATTACTAAAAGGAATGTAACACCAGCCTTGTCAACAGTTTTATTCAGTTTTTTGTATCTCTTCCTCAAGGAGTATTTTCTCCGTTCCATTCCTTCATTGAATTAGTTTCACGGAAGTTGTAATATAGTTGGAGCACTTCACAGCACTACGAGGTAGAGTAAGCCCTAGTTCCGTAATCTTCTGAGTACCTTTTATATTATTTCCTTCGTCTTCTTCCCTCTTTTCGCTGCATGCTACCTTCAGTTGTTCTCTTTGACAATTTTTCCCCTCTCAATACTTGATGAACCAGTTTTTTCTGCATATTTTCTTTACTTAAAATCCTTTCTTTTCTCACACTACCTCGACTCCTTTTCTGTCAGCCTAGATCCATTTTTCCATCATAAGGCAAACCACATAAAACATGGTATTAGATAACATTGTACACACCTGGCAAAAATTAACGCACCACCGGCACCGGTCGTTAGGATCGCTAGGGAGGTGGTGGTGCCTTAATTTTGGCCAGGACTGTACATCAAAGCCCATCCCAAGAGAATCTGACTTCGATTCCCATTTACGGTTTTTTCATGAATTTTCACAGGAACATGCTTTTGGCTGCAAGTCCACGTTTAACCCACTCCCTATAATGGGGCTTCTCCTTTCAATCACAATCTTAGGTCTGTGCCGCATAGTAGACGTTGAGGACGATGCCGCTCGGTCAGACGATCGAATCGCCTTTACCGACGAAGTTTTCCTAAACGGCATCTTTGACAGTTCTGTCGAAGTAGATCTCTTCGCTCGCCAAGTAGAAGTTCCGGGTTCGATTCCCAGGGCACACGTTTTTGATTCCTATTTAATTAATTAATTTAAAGTCTATGGAATAAACTCAGTATTCAAAACCAAGGCGAGCTTAGCATAAAGAATAGTATCCGACCAAATAAATACGCCATATCTCGTAACTTCAAAAACCACCAGGCGAACGGCGAAAAAAGAGTAACATATAATAAATCTGATGTGGCCAACACATGACTTTCTCCATATTTATTGAAAACAGAAGCCTATGCGCGTAATATACAAATAACTCCTAAAAAATCAGTGTTACGAAAAATGTTTCAAACAAAAGTTGTAGTAAAGTACATTATCTATAACTTTTGTGCAAAATTGTATACACCTACATTGCATTCTGACAGAGATATGTATGAAATGCTTCCATTTCTGGATAAACAACAACTTCCGGTTAACCATTATTCAAGAATAACTCCTAAACAATCATTTTAATGAAAACATGTTTCAAACAAAAGTTGTAATCTATCATCTATAACTTTTGTATGTAATTTTATATACTTACATTGCATTCCTACAAAGATATTTAAGAAACAAAATTTTATTCCGGATAAACCGCAACTTCCGGTTAAGCAATATTTATTAAAAACTAATCAAATCTTGGCATTGTTAGGAAAATACTAAACATGAATTTTGGAAATGATCGGATGATTACTTTTTAAGATAGAGCGCCCACAAACGTTTTTACCACAGACAGACACACACAGACATGTTCAGGAAAATAGCGAAAACGAACTCTATGGGCCCCAAAACATCTATTTCAGTTGAAATCTGGATGCCGAATGTTTTTGCGAATACAATTCTTTCTCTATACTACGTATAGGGAGAAAGTAAATATGCATACTAATAACATAACATAATAAGTAGTACTAAATTCCATCGCTATGCTTTAGAAAGGAGTTCGACCAAGTTCCTGTGGGTCCACTAATCACTGTAGTCGCAGCAATCAATTTTGAAGTAAATAAGGCAAAAGAAGTGAATTCCTTGGCCGAAAATCTTTTCCGGAATCCAGTTCGATTACTAAAAAAGAGAAAGATAGCTCGCTGCGCCACAAATGGTGCATTTTCATCTCGTTAATTCGCAGTTCGTGTTGTCTCACGTAATAAAAAAGTGGTGAAACGACCGGTTCCGAAGCGATCGGATTCGGTAGTGGAGACGAGGTGAGAGAGTTCGTCTTAATGAGAGACTTTCCGATAACAAAACAAAGGAGACCGCGCGGAAGACCGAGCGGTTCCTACTTAACTTTGTTCCTCTTCAGATTTTTTGTGGGCCGTCGCATTCATTGCGGATTGGTAACAGACCCATTTACTGTATGATCTCATCCTAAAGCTGATTAAATTATTTTTTTACCGTCTAACCTACGAAATTATGCCCTTATTCTACTTATTAATGGAATAGGATGAGCCCCCGCTGTAATTCGGTTGCATGAAATGCGATGCTTTGACCCGTTTTGTGGTTTTACTAAATGTTTGTGGTCAGCTTACTTAACTGTCTTGTAAATAAATTGAAAATAAATAAAACTGGACGTTTAATCCATCTGGAGGTTGATCTTTTGTTGGCAACAGAATAAATAGTGATTTCAATTTCGAACATCAAATTTATTCGTAACTAGACGTAGAGAGAAAATTAAAGGTAATCCATTTGAACAGCCATCCAACTTACTAAGTACTTCGTAGTAAATTCTTTGAAAGCAAATTATGGCCTGCATATAAACATTTACGAAATTATGATGAACTTTTCAAAGCCTGTGTGACCTTTTAATCAATGAAACGGTGACCAGTTACTTTCACGCCGATAAATTAAGCCTATAATTAAGTTTTCTTTATTGGGAAAATTTTCTTCGCTTTGTCTTTGCTTTCCGATCCGACATTTACGGAAGAGCCTTGCAAGACAGAATAATGCCATTCGGTCACGATGACAGATTTATCTACTAAGTTGATCTTTGATGCTTCCATGATTCAAGCAATTAAACTTGTTTGTGAATATTTTCCCATAACTCGATAGTTTCTGATGTATCAATTATGTGAACATTTACATTCACATTATCAATTAATTTACTGATTGTTCAAGGACCGTGAGGTTACTGAGGGCATAGCATAAATCATAGGGCGTATAGTAAATAATAATAGAAAGCCTTTATTTGGGAGAGATTGAGATAAAGATTCCTCTTCCATCAAACGCATCGTCATATATTGTACTAGGATTAATTTAAAGAGATATTGAATGAACAAATAAGAAGAATTCATAAATTGTATCCTAAAGGTAAATCGTAGAATTCGTGAATGAATAAGGGTTGATGTATTCGATTGAAGATATCTCAAAATTGATAAACATTTGTTTATATTTCTCCGAACCGACGCCGAATTATCATCAATTAATTATCATTTACGTACACAGTATATTTTGTTTCCTTGTAAGCTGCACAGTATGTAAATTATTCCAAGAAATTAAACATGGAACTTCTTACCTAATTGATGCAATATTTCCTCATTCGAATTCCAAGAATTGTTTTGAACATTTATTTCGCACACTTAATTTTTATTTTTCTGGCATGGTAGCTCATGAAGGAAGGAGAGAGAGGGAAAATCTGGCAGCGGGAAAATTTACTATTGTAAACGATGACGCCAGCTTTGAAATAAAATCTCGATGCGGTATGACTTTTGAATCGCGGTTATATATTATAAATGACATTCATTGTACGATAACATTCAAATGTTAGTGGAGGTGATTTGACTCATAATTATCAACTGAACCTCGTTTCTTCTGCCATTATATCGAGACGAAAAGTCGCCGATACAACTTTTAACGATTAAATTGAAAGCAAAGGTTTTACTGTGAATCATTGAAATCATGGTCAACAAGTCTTAGTTTTAGATTTAACCTTTGAGAGAGTCAGTTGAGAATTTCAATGACAATGAATTGAGTTTGAGTCGTGAAAAGACCTCACTCATGGATCAAGTCCCTGTTCATTTCCTCTCCGTAATAAAATCTCCATCTACTCATTAAAACCTGCCACTACATCTTGGTGAATGTGATATTTTTTGCTTGTCCGTTGGAAGAATAGAGAAAAAGTATCTAACTTTACTTCCCAGCTTAGTCTAAAGCTGTCGTATTACTACAGTTGCTAAGATGTGGTTTGTGCATTCATTTGGGTCACACCTAAACCAAAGCTATAAAAGATGTTATCTGTCAGGTGACTATTTTTTGTACTCTTATTTTAGGAACTCAAAATAAGTTTAAGCATATTAAATAAATTTTCACCTGTTAAAATAATCTATAGCGACATTCTAGAAACTCTAGGACAAGTATGCGCTCATTTACTTTTTAGGGGTGAATGGTAATTTGTATTTTATTCATTTATTTATTTATCAAAACCACAAATAGGCACAAGGCCAGGTGGTGGTCAAATTATGGAGGGGAGGAAATACATAATCTGCCTGGTATTCACCACAGTCGGGAGGAAAACCCCCCAAAACCTCCCGAAAGCAGTATGTAATACATATAATTATTAAATATACAAAATTCTTCAAAATATACAATGATCATACAATATTTAAAATGTTACAGTAATATTACAATATTATAAAAATTACAACAGTACAGCAAAATCATTAAACCCTTTTAATTTTATTTAAAAATCTATTATAAGAAGGGGGAAAAGGTTCTAAAACTTCTCCAGGTAAATTATCCCATTCTTCTATTCCCCGATTTATATATATTTATTATCAAGAACACCACTAAAAACTTTAATGCTGCAATATTGAGCCAGAACAATGTAAGATGAAAAATCCACCTAAATTTTACAAAATGGCACAATGAATAATAATTTTCATCGCCTAGAAGTTTATATTTTATAACAGCCATGAGCAAGACAGACAATAGTGAAAGAAATTCATTTTCTCCTATTTTTACCAGAAAATGATTTAAAGCATGAATCTCTGATCAATAAAAATTACTTTACCACTGCAGGATTATGAAATCAATGAACTTCAAATTTACAGCTATAAATTTAAAATCGTCTTTAAAAAGTTCGTGTTCGAGAGTGTGACATCACATTCTTAAGAAAATAGATCGAGCCTATTAATCTTTCTCTGGCATAATTTTTAGACTGATATGCTGAATATTTGCTTGTTTTTTGTATCAATTTTAGTCTAACGCCTCTTTCACTACTAAACACCTCGATAACTTCTTCGTGGAAACAATTACACTATTCACTCATCTTTCAAATTTTCTTTTTTTTTCAATTTCGAGCCGGAAATTCCTTCAAAACGAGGGGATATTCTTAGAAATTAAAACGGTGGCTGACCTATAACCCCCGGAAAATAGCGTTTTCCAGCAGACGTAATAAAAATTTAGTTCCAGATAAAAAAACCCGTTTTTCGAGCCATGCGAAGAATTAAATGCGAGAGTTTCCAGTTCCTAAAATTGAAAGCCACCCATGAATTCACTTAGCAGCTCGATTTTAGATATCTTAGCCAAAATTATAGGGAATAATCGCTGTTAGCAGTGTCGAAGATACTGTAAAAGGTTTTTCAGATAAATGGGCGATTTTATTTTGTAGCTATCTTCCGATACTGCTATGAAATCATAGCCATTCCCTGCTTTGGTTCGTTAACAAGTGTTTAAATCTGTAAAAAAATACTGTTATAAGGAGCCACGGATAGCGTGATTGGATTACGGTTAGCAAGCAATATACCCCTTATTAGTATTTTTAATGAGGCTTCATATCATCAATCTAAATATTGAATTATTTTATTTTCTTATTCCCTGCACAGTGAAACTAAGTGAATAGTAAATATAATTTCATTATTTAAGTTTACCTTGAATTTCATTACTTATTACTAACTCGGAAGGGAATCCTATGCCGCCGAAGGTTACTATACCATACATGTAGCTGGAGCTGATGTAAGTTTTCTCTTCTCCGAGAAATTGCGTTAAAAGTTGTATGGTGGTTTGGGTAAAGATACGACTGGAATGTTAGCCAGAAGGTTAGGCCATTTACAGTAGAAATATGAAAGTACTTATCCTAAGATTTGTGTATGCATGACCGTTTTCGATATGATGTTGCTTCAGGAGACAACGCTATGCAAAACAAGAAAGAGTAATAATTTCTTATTTATTTTCGATAAATTAATATTTGAAGTAACTAGCTTCGGTTTCCTACTCCAGTCAAGCACCAGAAATAAAAATACCAAAAGGATGCTCATGAGCTACAATAAGTTCTAGATGATATAAACACTACCACGCCTGGCGATTCGAAGAGCAACAAAGAGATATCGCATCATAAACATCCTTTTTGAGAATGTATTTTAACAAATGATATGCCTCACGGAGCAGCTCCTGATATAAGATACACATGAT
Source organism: Sympetrum striolatum (assembly GCA_947579665.1). Lineage (NCBI taxonomy): Eukaryota > Metazoa > Arthropoda > Insecta > Odonata > Libellulidae > Sympetrum > Sympetrum striolatum. The sequence goes on along the minus strand of OX388347.1, from coordinate 17,510,678 downwards.
CAAAACTAAACTACCTCAATGTTCTCTGACGCCATCTCATGTGCGACATCACACTTGGAGGTTACGGAAGTCAAGAGGAATTAAGGAAGATATCGTACGCTGTAAATTTTCATTAATATTGAAAGTACATGAGCGTAGGAAACATTCGGGTAGGTATATCTCATCTACGCTGCTTCAAAAACGTGCGAGAGGGCCAAAATATTTTTTAGACCAGTCCTCAATGGCCTCTAGATTCTCCGTCATTGGATACCGAGCGACAGCTGCTCGCCAAACTTGATTTTCCATAATCGACATCCGACACTATCGGTCTAGAAAGGAACAGTTTGCTACGGCGCCTCTTTACTTAACAGACATGAAGCAGCATTACATTCCTTTTGGAAATGTATGGGTCCATTTATCATGCTTGAGGCTATTCCTTAGTGAACGAGTTTTGAAGGTAATGATAAATAATCGGTGCTTCTGCTCTTATTTGATATCGTAGGCGCAGTAGGATGTTCAGGCCAATTCAGTTTCCAGTTTTTCGACATGTCTGTACGATGGGTTCAAAGTAACGCTGGATCATTTCTTAATATAAGACTTTAAATTTTCAGATACCTTCCCTATTTTTAGAATATTTATTAAAAGTTGTCTTAGCAGAATGTTTGTAGATACAATTAATCGGGATAAATCTTTCGTCTAATCAAAAGAGTAAAAGGAGCAATTCTATACAAAAAAGCGCATTTCTATCATTAGACCTCTCTCACCATTGAAGGACAGGTCGTGTGTTACTGTGTTGCTCTTTCTCCACATAAGGTCTAGTTAATTGTGAATTGCTCGCTTTTCCCTAGTGATATATGATTTCAAATACCTCTCCGCCCATTAGCAATACGGAATACTTTGTAAAATAACATAATTATAGCATAGAAATATAAAATATATTTTTTCATTTTCCTCATTGCTTATTGTGAAATTAAAGTAAACAGGGATGTACGTGGAGAAAATAGGAATAACATAATTCTACAAGCCATCAATCAAATAATTAATTTTTTTAATCAGTGGTTTAGCACAGGGGTAGAAAATATTTAGAGACGTTTCTCCATTTTTACAATGAATTAAAATTCAAATTAATCACACTTTAGCTCCTTGCAACGTATGTTAATTTCCTTTGAGATAAGAGATGGCATTACAATTAGAGACTTTCGCAAAAATTTTTGTTCTTATTGGTAATTTACAGCGTGAGCAAATTTTCTCTACAGCTGCTTTCCCGTTCCAAAAGAGTTTGCCCACCTTTGTTTTAAGTGGATTCAGAGTTAATATTATTTTCAAAAATGTTTTCAAATTATTCCATACTACCATTATTGCCTGTTCTTCTGTGAAAATGTAGGGGATTTTGGGAATAGACATAAAATGAATCTACTTTTGGATTTGCTCGGTGGAATCGTTTGTACACTTAAAATTTACAGTATAAAATTTAAACAAAACTAACAGAATGGTATGTAATATATAATAGACGATTTACTAGTTTAATGTTGATTTAACATGTGGCAGTGATAAGTTACTTATTTATCCGACTATTTTTTTTATTTTGAAAGTAGAGACTCATCCTTTTACGGAGCGAAAATTTATTTTTGAATTTAAAAATCATTTCATTCACACTGAATTATTCTAAGATTCTACTCTCAATTGCCAATATCTTGACTTTTTGCAATTTCATTCTCTCTGAATGGGGTCGACGAACTCATGATTTCGAGAATCGGGAAGTGGAAAGATGAGCGTAATTTCAGCTCGCATTCTCTCACGGTCATTGCGTCTTGTTCTTAGCATAAGACCCTCAGTGATGACCCTTGCGTACTCAGTCACGAAGCCCATTGGTCACGCGTGCCTCTCTCGCCCTCTCTCGTGACATCAGTTCAACCCTCCGTAAACATAAACGCCAAACCCCAAATTTCTGCTTCGTTTTCCTCTCTCCGTACACATTCGATGAGGTCTTGATATCGGCCCGTATCGGATCAAAGTGATGCAAATTATCCATTGTTTCCTCGTACACTCGCTGTGTTGAACTTGGCCACCCTTAGTTTACCCCTTCCTCGAGTTTTATCAGATATTCCGTAAAATTTACTTTGGCGAAGCGTAATTTTCGGATATACCTCGTTGTGGTGGATATCTTGGTGATCGCACGAGCAGATAAATCATTCTCTATTTACTCACCATATACTCTTCGTCAGCAGAGAGACACAAAAATATTCATTTAAGACTGAGGACATGATTAACCAGCACAAGGGTTTCTTATTGCTCAGGAGCATAATCGGAAAAATATCTCCTTGAGTTTTAAGGTACACTTCTACGTAATTTTCTACGTCATAAGTTAATCCATTTCTCTCATCGTAATCGGAAATTTAGTTGCAGTTTGCATTGATGTTTACATTTGGAATGTTTACTTATTATCAGTAAGAACATTTCCATATTTTTTCCTTCCTCTTCGATCATCACCTTTTGTAACAAAAATGTCTTAAACCTTACAGAACATATTAGTCCACATAGATTGGTCGCGGATTAGGTATACAACCTCGGTCAAGAGAAGTATAAATCTATATTGATTAGAATTTCTGTTCCAATTTCGCCCAGTAAAGGCGTTTTTATGAATGTATGTAAATTTTGGACGGTTAGGAAATAAATTGTATTTCCGAGGAAAAGAAAAATGAATCATTAAGTAAGACGTATTCAGAGTGAGTGTGCCTCTAATTAGTTTTATCGAATCAAAATTAGCGAAGGGGTAGGTAATACAAAATAAGTGATTAAAAGAGCTAAGATAGCTGAGTTTGAAAATATCGGTAAGGAAGGAAAAGAAATATAAGCATTCAAGATATTAGCCTTGCCAGTCACTGTATGCAGGGGCTTCGTAATTTTTTGAAAATATTGAAGTGATTATACATAATTTAATTTTTGGACAGTGAGAAGGATAGTTTTCAGTTTCTGAGTCAGTAATCGGTAAATCTAAAATGTTCGAACATGAGAGTGTTTGTTTAGCAACACAAAACCAATTAAGAATTTCGAAGCCTGTCTCGATCCATCAAAATTTTCAGCGCAAACCGTATTTTTTGCAACTCCCAACAGATTCGCTACAGCAATTCCCTCAGATATTTCAATTTATAAATAGCTTATCCAACAATCTCCTAAAACCTCAAGGAAGTAAAATTAGCCCCGATCTCAAGCATCTGTCTCCATAGGAGCACTGACGCTAAGAATAAATTTTAACGAGGGAACCGATGGTTACGATCACTGAAACTGATAGAATCGCTTGGGTGATGTAGAACTTCCGACCCCATCCACGGCACGAGTGATAGCGCTGCCGTCGCGTGAAGGAAGTGTACGGAAGAACTGTTAAAGCGGACGGACGCGAATCCGTATTACAATTTCAAATGAGATCTCAGTCGTGGGCGGGAAAAGCAAAGAAAACGGGAGTGGCCGAAGGGGAAAACGATCAGAGGAAATGGCTTCCGTAATATATCACGCATCTTTAGTGGCGACCTTCAAAGAGGAAGATGGTATTATCATCCTCGTGCGGTGTTTACTCTCGGATCAATATGTTATTAATTGCGTTGCCAAGGAGTTGAAAGTGGTTTTAAGTGAATAACTCGCGAAGCGAAGAGTAGGTGAACAATTAAATATGATTGCCTTTTCGAAGACGCAGGTTTCTTAATTTTCGGCAAGTTTTTTTTTGTTTTGAAAGAACCAAATTTTTGTGTTCGAGTATAGGAATCCGTTTACCCTTTTTGGGATGCTGTCTGATCGTGGTTTGGAAGGAGATCATGAAATTAAGCGAGGAAAGAGTTGGTCGTAAAGTGGAGGAAATACTATCGGAGTAGCTACTGAAATCGAATCGTTAGATCCAGTCGGACCTTCTGGGGCCGCAGGTTCACAGAAAACATTCTTATCAATTCAGGATTAGCAGTATCTCAGTGTATAAAAGCAAATATGTTCGATGATATTTTGGTTATTAATATTGTAGGCAATAAATTATAAATTTACCAAAATATTAGTAATACATTAGTGTTTTTCTGAACTAATTCTAACATCAATTACCAAGAGTTAGTTTATTGAATGCAAGCATTAATTAATCGTACTAATTTCTTTTGACTATCTTGTTTATCATCAACAAATCCAATGTTAATCAAACTTATTTCCATCCAGCTAAAGTAAGCTTTCAAGAAAATGTCACTCTTCTAATCTATCTAATTTCTGAGCCTTGTCTCCTAAATATCGTAAGCTTTGAAAACGTTACCATTTTTCATTCTTAATTCTCATCGTGTCAATTTCAAAGTAATATAATTTTATAGATAACATACAAGATAAATAAGGTAACAGAATCTCAGAGAGTTGATGTTTATGCCGTAAATAAAGACAAGTATTACACACTCACTCATTCGTCTCTCTTTAAGTCATACCTTAATAAAAGCCATGACGTAAGGTGAATCATGAAGCATAAAAAAGTCTTAGCTATAAAGCTCAGGATTGAAAAAGTTGGCAATGAAAGTATTATTAGATATACAAAATCTTACACAATCATACGACTCGAAAATATTTCCGGTTCTCTTACTTTCTTAGACCAACCCTTAAAATCTTTAATGGTCCATGTTCCCCTACGATTTCAAACATTCCCACATTCTTATCCATCAGATATTTGTAGTAAACTTTGTTTATCAGTGATAAACTCCTTCCAGCTCAAACCACCAATCTCATCCGTCTCTGAGGTGCGCAATATCTTGAGATCACAGCAATTAAAATTCTCTCCATCTCTAGCGAATCTATTTCATCCTCCACCTCGGCCATTAAAAATAATTTATCTGGCTGTTAAACAGACGTCGGCAAGTCTCAAGGTCTACAATTATGAGCCATTTTCGCACACAGCATAGACGCCACCGGAATTTTCTCAGCCACTCAAGTCGTTAAAGAGAAACCGCCTAAGATTACGTAACGTCAGCTTCCGCTAGAAAGGGTCATTTGTTAATGATGATTAAGATTTACGGGACTATCGCGCAGCATCCTAATTCCTGCATCCGTGGTTAACCTCAGGATGAAATCAATCGGACATAATCTTCCATCGATTGCTACGGTGTTTTTTTTACGGAGATTGCAGTGAACCCAAGCGTAAATAATTAGTAACTTCCGTAGATTATTTATCCGAAGCAAAAGTAAATATGAGGAGAAATTCACCCTTCTCATACTATAAGCACGCAAAATTAAAATATATTTCCATAAATATTGAGTTTGCACAGCTGTACCCGAAAATGAAAAACCATATATGTTATGTTCTCCACAGTAGCGAAAAAAAAACACATTTTCCTTAAACTATCTGTTACAATGAAGTCATTTTTTCCTGAAAAATTATAGCAAAGTCTTAGCATAAATAAAAAATTCTTAAAGTAATAAGTCAGTATAAACTTAGCTGCATTAGTATTTAAAATATGTAGTTAATAACATATTCCAAAAGTATACTTCTGACAACAGTTATTCATAATTTGCAAGAGTTTTGCTATGGATCAGTTTATTTCTGGGGCAGGCTTATTAAATAATATGCATTATTTAATAATAATATGCATTATTTAATAAATATGGCATGGATATGATACAATATGTATTATTTGAAAAGAATTGGCACGATATGCATTATTTTTTGTCACCAAATTTGTCTAGTCTTTCCAACATGATTGGTGAATTACCTTTAGAATTTACCTTTTACCTCCATCAGCATAAACATTGGTCCAGTTAGGAAGAAGTAGATGATAACAAACACTTGACAAAGTAACAAAACAACACTTATGGTTTTCATTTCAACGTTTCAGAATTTTTCGTTATCTTTTCCTTTTCTTTAACTCTAAGCTCTTCAATTTATTCATCATGTATCACGTCGCGTTTTCCAACGCGGATGTCCAACACTTCAATTAAGATTCCTTTACCTAGCTAATGATTTTCATTTTCATCACATGGATTTTGCCGAATTTAAGATATTGGGTAAAGCGATCATTCCCATTTCATCATTTTGTACAACAATAATCACGGTTTGTTTGTGGAGGAATTTTTAGATTTCTTAGAAATTTGACATGCACGCGAAGCCTCTTATAAGTAACTTCTTGCGTCATAGAATTCAAGTAATTTGGCATAGTTAGTGATATAAAATATAAGATATCACTTTATTACTCTTAAAAGTGCATCCCCTTTACTCATAGAAAGAGTGTACTTAATAATGCTATACTAGGCAAGGTATGACTGCTAAATGCAAATTTCGAGGAAATGAAACATTTCAATCTCATCTTTAAGCAAAGTATTTTGCATCTCAATAATCTAAATGCAAATCTCAGGAAAATTAATACCACTTATCTTGGAGTGCGCAGATAAAATGTCATCTCTTAAAAGAGGTACATAAAATATCATGGAAAAACGGCGGCTGAAAAATATTAGGGATGTGTTATACGGGATAAATTACTTCACAGAGCAAACCCCATCGTGTGGGAAATATAATTTCTCCAGCAAGATGTATGTAAACTAAAATTTCTTCAAACGTTAAAAAATAAAGCACGTAAATTACCGATGAATTTAAAAATTCGAAGAAAATACTGCCAGTCGGAGCAAGACCATATATCATTATTGTGATGTCATCCAAATTTTTTCTCGAGTATAGGTCAAAAGACCTGTTCCGAAGTGAATTTCAAGGGATCAAGCTCGGTCCATGAATCTCAATTTAAGACGTTAGACCACGACTCTCATTTGCCTCAATTTTTCCGAGGATACTTTCAGTGGAGTCAAGACCGTTCCGAGAAATCCAGCGCACTTGCAAGTTAAAGAAGTCCAGCTATGGAGAGAGAGAGGAAGTTTAAAATCAACCCTCCGCCTCCTTCGCTGGAAGTGCCGCAGTTTGCGGAGCACTTCCAGCGAACGGGGTATCGGTCGTAAATTTCCGCGCAGATGGTCAGATCGAAGGGAAAGCGAAGCGTGCTCCAGTAATAGTGCCTATCCACGAGGTTCGCTTCCCACAATTAGAAATATCGAACAAATGGGCAACTCTGGGAGAGGATTGAATATAATCCCATCTCCAGGGCAATCCGAACGAGAGGTTTCCCCACACCTCGGCCGTATATCTCACACGTGAAATGAAGGGGTAGGCATAACCGGCGCGAACCTGCGGAGCCCACATAATTCAAGAGGGCGCTCGTGTTCCCAAGTTAGAGGAGGTGCCGTTGAAAGGCTGTCTTCGCTCCCACTCTCTCGTCCTTTTTCATTCAAAATTTCGAGCGTTTAAGGTCCACGCTCGGTCTCGGATGTTAAGCATTTCCATGCGGTTGAAGTCCTTAATCGTCGTATCCGTGTTTTGGGGGAGATGAGATTCCTTTCTTGAGTTCCGTTGGTGAGAACCCATGCTCTAGGTAAACACGTATTCATTTTACGGAAATTTGAATAATGTCTAAAAGAAGGAGACTTTAAATATCTCACTCGCACTTAACTGTTATTAGGTTTCTGTTACTCAACCGAGCGGTGTCTTAGAACTGAAAAGCTCCCGGATAGTCATGTGGACAGCGCGTTCGCCTTTGGTGAAAGCGGTCCCGGGTTCGATTCCCGGTGGGAGCCAATGTGCGAAATGACCTCAGCTGTCGAAGCACTTTTAACAATACTACTATACTACTACTAGAACTGAAAAATGACGAGCCATTATGAAATATGGATGCCTTAAGATCAAAGCAAATACTTTTGCTATACCTCAATGACTTGAGTGAGAGAGAGAAAAGAAATCCGTGATTAAATAAATGAGATAAAGATATGCCATGTTTAAGTTACATATTAAAATCACACGTCGGAATAAGATACGCTTAGAAAATTCCGCTAGTGTATTTCAATAATTCATGGGCTATGACTGAGACTTTCTTTAGAATCAAAGGAGAGGCCGTTCTGTCTTTGTGGGGTAGCGCGATTGGTTTAGGCAACTGCTCGGCAAGTGGAAGATCTGGGTTTGAGTTCCGGGTATATGAAACATTTTCTTCTTTCTCGAAAACGAATCGTGTCCTTATTCCTGTCTCTTTCTGTTTCCTCGTTAATAAAATTGGTATTTTTAGAAATGTTCCGCTTACCCTAGAGGTCAAGGTAACGCACGAACGAAAGAACTTTATACAAAATGATTGAAAATCTGTTTAGCTTTCCAGCAAAGCAGATAAATACTGAATTATTAGTTAGAACTTCTGTGCCATTCCTAACATTTCCAATAAGCGATTTGGTTTATTTATCTCCAGGATGATTCTGTGAGAAAAAATCTGAGCAAACACCACTAAACTTCTTCTTGAAAGTGACTTTTACCAAGAACTTGCGACTTTTCATCTAGCAGCTTCAAAAAAAGCTTCCAATCAAGCCTCTGAATAATGTTCTCCGATAGCTTTCCTACAGATTTCGTGCTCTCTCTTGGGATGGGCATTGTGAGTGATGGAAGCGCCAGATCTTGTTAGAGTCGAGAACAGAAAATCAAAGGCATTGACCATATCGTATTTGCATACGTCTGAAAGAGATAGGTGCCATCTTTTTGTGAACCATTTGAATCTACTCGTCGAAGGCTTTTCGTCCATTCACAGCTCGTCTATTCCCACACCTTACTACTGTGCTATTACATAATTCAAGGAATTCTTGCTTATATGGTTACATGTTGCCCGCTGGAATTCATAAGGTATCTTCGCTTTAGATGTTTTGAATGTTTTCACGTCATTTAATGATTTTTTGCCTCCCACATTCACTCGGAAGTGATATTTCTATGCTTTGGCACTCAAACGTGTCAAATTGAAGCTTTGAAGGCTTCCTCACCGCTTTTTTCTTTCACCCGAACTCTTATTTCTACATTTCCGAGTTTTTGGACTGGGAAATCTCTTTCAACTAATTTCAAAGGCATACGTTTGTATTTAAAAATCAGTTATCTAAATATTTAATTTTCACTGAGCGGCGTTTTAGTTGCCCGTTTTGCATAAATAGGCATGGTGGAACATTAGCATGTGAAAAATTCAGTGGGAGCAATCATTATTGAAATGTTATTGCAAAGGCTTAGTTTGCTGTGTTCCCAAATACTGAAAATGACAATCTTCCGCCTTTTTTCGTGTTTGGTGTTTATTTTATTGGCCAATTCCTCCCTACCCTGCGTTGGTTCAAAACAACTCTTGTGTTGATTAGCTTTTAAAGAAAACCTTTATGAAGTCATAATAACTATATAATTGAACCGTATAAATCATTGCGAGTAGTGCATGTCCATTCCGAAACATTACTAAGTTTGCCATCCATTTACGAAAGCCATGCTTGAAAAATAAATCTTCAATGTAAGAATGATTCTCCTTAGAAAGCTCTTTTCCCTTCGCCATTCTCAAAAACTATTTTCTATTAAAAAAATTAAAGCAAAATCTATCAATGCATTTTAAATAATTGTGAATTGTTGTGAAAAATAATCAAATATTACAATAAAAATCAATTGCTTTTTTAAACACTTACACTAGCAACATTTGCAACTTTTATGAATGCCTTTATGAAGGCTCATTCATTCTCTAAGAATGATATAATCACATCTGAAACTTCGTTAGTTTGTAAGTTTAGACCCTTCAAAATCATCCATGCTCGCCGATTCACGCGTGAATTCTGAAATTGATCTTTAGCATTAATGCTTTACGTAAACAAAATTACTGGCCAGAATTGTCACTAGCAGGGATTTATAGATCTTATAAGCAAGTGCAATTTTCTTTAGTTTTAATTTTTAGGAAATCGTATTCTGCCCGATGTGGCTGTCCGTTCAATATGCCTCGAATGGAAATAACGGTGGATTTCTGGCGATTTTTAATAGTAAAGCTGAAAGAGCGGGCGATGAATACCTTTGTAATATTTATTTGGAAATTTCTTTGTGAATCCCCGGAAAGAATGCCCGTCTCAGGGCCACCTTTCTACCGATACCTGATTAATGTTTCCGTTTCCTCAAATCTGTGATCGCTTCTTCCTCAAGTGTGACTCTCCTTGCGGGGAAAGATTGTCCGTGTCGCCTCTCCTGACAGCCATTCATCTCTCCTCTATTGTCATCGACATAATATCACATCATCCCGGATGAATGTCGAAGGCCGGACATTGAAGGGGTTGCGACTCGAATCATAGGACCATGAGACGTCGAAGTGCTTGAATAAGACACTAAATGATCATCTGCCGATTCGATGAACATAGAAAGATCAAGTACGAGATCTAACAACGATCTTCCATTACCGTGAGGTCATGCTAGGGGAATAGATCGGTCGGGATGCCAATCTAAGTCTTGGACCGTCTTAATTAAGACGGCTAGCATCGAGGTCGCTCCAGTCACGTGCCGCTGGTTAATCCATCTCAGATTCCTCCTTTGCCCTCAGAGATCCCGGTTACGTCGTCGAAGAGATATTCCGCTCTCGAGTTTTTTATGGTTTAATAGAGAAAGTAGACTATTTTCCTATTAGAGTCGAAGCTACTGCGTGTAAATGTTATGAGTGAAGGTCGGCGTTATGTCTAATTAAACGAAACTGATCAAAGTCCGCACGTTTTATTCTAAATGGTGATTTGTTGCTAGGAAGTGGAATCGCCGTGGTTAATGATATAGAGCGTGATATATTGCACATTTATTGTGAAGGCCTCGTTACTGAAAGTTTATTCACGGTAAATACTGACTATGTGTCACTGTAAGAGCATGCGCAGAAATCCAATTGCGGTTAACAAGAAAGGCATAGTGCTTAGTGCCATTTGTATTCTACGATTATTTTCTTTGAAAAATTCTAAGGGCAGTTTTATCTACAATGACTCACTCTTTTCTTTAAGATTTATTCCGAATTAGTTAATCTGTATTATATTATCTAAAGCAGGGTTTCCCAAACTTTTTCTGTAATGGAACACTTTGCAGACCTGAGAAGTTTAACGGAACACTTTGCTTATTTTTAGGTTAGGTAATTCTACTTTTAAAATTTTAAAAATCATTTGATCAAAACAAATTATTTATTTAGTAATTATGTTTAAATACAAAACTATAGTATTATGATATAAACATATTGATTTAAATTATTACTTGAAGTAGATAGTAAAAGATCTTTAAATGTATTGCAGTGTACAACACCTTTCCAAATTGTCGCGGAACACCTATTCAGGTTCAGCGGAACACCGGTGTTCCGTTGGTTTATATCATTGGTTAAGTGGGAAATATGTAAATTTTTAATTACGATGTAATTATTAATCGTTTCGCCGAGCCTGAGACGCAAAATGAAGTTTTCTTTGTGAAATTTGATCATCCATTTCTTTTATATGATTACCGCATATTCCACATTATTTCTATTTCCCTTTAATCACATTATCCCTCAACCCGTTTTACAAGATCAGTTATTGTGTGATAGCTGTTGTAAGTAAATTTAATTTTCATTGCGTTTTTTGTAACAGCAACGTGATATTTCCTAGTAATCAAGTCACGGAACAAATAATATTTGCTTGTTTCTGCTCTCATATAGCAGAAACAGCAAAAATAGGAGAGAAATACATCGAAGTCAATGCAAACCTCTTCGGTCCCAGTTTAGGCTCCTCGAATAGTATACTAATCCCAATCATTAGCTAAATATGCGTATTTGCGAGCATCTTCTAAGAGAAGGACGATGATTGTGTTAAAACGAATCATAAGTAGGAAAATTGCTTTTAAGGATGCAGTCCCTCGGTGGATCTCTCTCCCAGAAATCGCAATGTAACTTCACCTCTTTGTGGATGATTCTTATGCTTTAGTTTGGAAGAGAAGAGCTAACCATTTCATTATATTCTTTCTCTTACACAACTCAGGCGAATCTAATTCAACAAAGAATTTTTATCCTCATCATAACATTTTCGGCATTCTATATAAGTACATGTAGTTAATTAGAGAACGAATTGATAAGAGTTAGGGAATTCTCAGGAATTACCGTTTGAGCTATTCTCTTGGATTTCATGTTTTATCGCAGCTGCTTCGCCTCTCCCTCCTATTTCTCTATATTTTCATTTTCCTCTCGAAAGTTTCGTAGCACCTCTGGAAATGGGCGTGAAATGCTCTCTACTTTACACACCTTCGTCCGAGAGCGCATAAAAAAGCATTCTGCATACGAGCCGTAAAAATATACCGTTGAATTTTATAGCCAAGGAAGATGTGAAGCAATATGAAAGTTTAAAGAGTATTTGCAGTCGGAGGAGGGATAAGGGAAATTTTATTTCAAGATTTAAACTTTTAAAGACCGTCATTCTAAATGCAAAGTATATCTTCGCTGATGTAAATCAACTGAAGGAGATGTAAAGTTATCGATAGAATGTGATATTTTCCTCAATGAGTGACATTTTCATTAAATTTGAAGAACGTACTTCATTTTAATTGGCTACAGGTAATCAGCTAATAATTGGGATTAGTAACCTTTTCGAATAGGCTATAGTGGGATTGATTTCGATGTACGTCTCTGCTATAAGAGAGCACAAACAAGCCAATCTTATCCTTGACCTCATCATTAAGAAATGGCCCTTTGCTGTTACATAAAACGCGATGTAAATTAAATTTGTGAGGCACACCGGATATCAAAATTCTGTAGTAATCATATTTAGGGAAACTTTTGCATTCAAACTTTTATTTTTTGTCAACAACATCACCGTAATGCTGCAAGAATATCCTTAAAGAGGATATTGAAAACAATAAAGAAATCGACTGTAAGGAAAGGGAAAACTGGTAGGTTTTAAGGGTCAAGAAAGTGAAATTTGTACGCGAGAGGAACGTGGGGAAGAACGAGGGAGCTGAGCCTCGTTAATGGGAGATGGAGGAGTGGCCATATGACCCACGGCATTAAATCGCCCCGCTCTCGACCGGTGAAAAGGCGTGGGTATCGCTTATTCAGTATTTCCTCTCCTTTCTCTTGTCACTCAGAAACGTCATCTCTGGAAGTAAAAAAACGATAGCCAAAAGTTACTGAAAGCCAGAGCAATAAAAAGTATTTAACCGCGGTGTTATGAAGAGTAAAAGTACGCTCGGATCAATAAAGACGCCGCGCGATATCGACAAACGGGCCAATTCGACTCGGCGCGGTCAGATGGGCCGCCACGTGGTCAGGAGTCCGTGGGTGGCGCCGTTTAGATGTAGTTGTTCGCATGAGGCGTATGAATGGAAGTAATGGGAGGCATGAATAGCCCGAGGGCGAGAAAGAAGCGAGTACACGAGTAGCGGAGGGAACGGTGTGTTTAAGACGCCCACGCCCAGGGAATCGATTTCAAGGGTAGGCGCGTGAATGAAATGCGCTTTGCATTTCCGAATACCCGTTTGACAGGTACCTGACCGAAGCGAAAGTAACGTCTGCATGATAAAAAATAGCTGCCGCGTTTAAACAAATCGTTGAGTTGCTTGCGGCTGACGATCCTCGCATCTTGGAGTATTCTCCGTTCACGTCCCTTCGCAATCTATCTGCGTTGAGATCTCTTTCATCCTCCTGTTCCGGATAAATATTGATTCTCTTGGCTCTTTGAAAGCAATAAAAAGGGGTTTTAACTCTCGATGTGATCCATTCATTAATGAGTACGTGATTATTTGATCACACTCATCACACAATTCATACTGTTATCTAAGGAATTTAAGTTGTAACTTTCTTCTCCTTTTTATTTCAATTTTGATACAATAATATTTCCACTTTTCTCAATGCAAAGCAATGAAATTCCAGGAAGCATTCTTTTTCTATATGTAATACATGAACCATTTAATATCACTAGACAGAAAACTAATTACTAAATCCTCGTACAGTTGGTTTGTCCGATAAACTAAACAACAATACGATTTTTCTATTCCTTATGTCATAATGTGAATATTATCATCATATAAATATTATCTCCTGGAGCTACTCGTTTAAGTTACCCGACGATTTGCGTGCGTATGTCGTTGAAAACTTCATCTATTGATGAGCCGCCAATCACTGGTAAATCGAGAAATTATTCATCAATGACGTTCTGAAAACGCTTGCTCATGATGATGTGCTAAAAGTTTGCTGAAAGTAAGACAAATTTAATTTATGATTACCTCAACGATTCCATCTCCTTCGACACTGCTGTTCTTTCTCCTATATCTCGATGAATGGAATATTATTCATTTGTATTTTGGAATGGCATAGACGACTCATCTGTCGACTCAATTTCGACTCAGTTTTGTTCATCGCTGAGATATTATGAAAGCTACAGAGGTACGATTAATACAGGATAATGGCGTTCATCTTGGTTAATTTTTATTTTATAACAAGAAATTCTTATTTAAAGAGTAGTAGTGCTGTACCTACGTGAATTAATTTAATAAATAGCCACCTGGCTCAGAAAGGAGAGTGAAAGCAAACTACCTCATTCCTCATTTTGCTTAGTAAGCCTCATTCCCGACATGCACCTTCGAGCAGACGAGTCAGCAAGCAGACTGGTGGCAAAATTCTCCATAAATCATTTTTATGAAAATATAGACTCTTATCGCATTTTAACGTCTGATGTTATCGTCTCCAAAATTCCACTGTGCATATATCCTATAATTTGTATGCTTCTCAACTACAGGTTTTGATATTGATCTCCAACTTTCGTTGTCTCGTGAGATGTACTTTTTAAGGGATGAAAGAATCACTGAATGGAAAATGGAAACCCCTTGCGAATATTTGAAATTTTCTTAATGAAAGACATAGATTAATCTTTTTTTCATAGGAGGAAATACATTTGGCTGATTTTTTAAATATTTTGTGACGCGTTAAAGTTCTGACTCGGGCTTCAAAGCTATGGGAATATCGCCCAAGTAAATGTTTATGCCAAAGCCATTTCTGAATAATTATAATCAACGATAGCGTTCTCCTGTAGCTTCTAGGATTTTTTCCTCTATGGTAGAAAAGAGGAGAGATAGAATATAAAAGATACCGTTGGTTTTTGATTTATTACAGTTCAAAAAATGCCATATCTGACATATCACGCCGCCGTGTTGGCAAGCTATTCAGCGTTGATCAAATCAATTCTCGGTACAGCGCAGATCAAAAAGTGCCGAGGTGGTGGAACCCTTTATAGAATTTGTATGCAGACATCAGTTTATGACAGAGGACTGTTTGTCATCCGCAGATTAATCTCACTTCATGACGGAATTCTAACGTGGCAAATAGCAAATCTTACGCTACTTGACTTCTTCAAGTTTGTAAGGCTACTTCCACAATAAAACAAATGCTTATTTCGGTTATAAACAATCATTAATTAGACCTATGGGGAATCATAAAAATCGTGAATAAAATAAAACTAGGACGAATTGGCAAGTGAGGTATATTGTCCTTGTTTCCTTCGCATCTATTCAATTCAATTTAAAATAAATTCTATTAAAAATATATAGACTTTACTTCGCATTTCAACCAAGCAGTTACCTTAATTTTCCAAAGGTTTTCATGCATGCATTAATCCTTCTTTTATCTAAACTTCTTGTATATTTAAATGCAAAAAAATACTAATTTCATCGATTTTGCGACAAAAGTAAGACATTGTATTTGCCGACACCCTAATGGGAGGATCTTATTCCTCAATTAATTATCCTTAGGGGAAACCATCATCTAGTTCTTTCATAGTACGTGTCATCCAGCTATTCTGCTAAAATATTTAACATCGAAACTCAATAATTCTGTTACATGATTAGAATATGTAACGGAAAATAGAATCGATGGCAAGATTATTATTCAGTGCATGGTGGTCGATAAACAGTAATATAGAGCAACAGAGTGTCGCTAAATCAAGATAGACCCCTTTCATATCATCGCTTGTATTAAGAACATCACCATTTACAAATCTCGCTTCATTAAAATTCTTAGTAATCATCATTGCTAGAATAATAATAAGCACTCGCCTAGGATCTTCGCCAACTTTTTTTGCTCTTTTCAATGTCATCGAGAACGTGCTTTATTCTCCCGCAGACGAACGGGTATTTATGCTAATGCCTTTCTCCTTCGTTGATTGTTCTCGAAACATTAACATTGAATCAATCTGTTCGCAGAAGCGATCTCTCGCAGTGTCACCCTACGACGAGAGAACGTCTAACGCATAAATATCATTACCCCCTCAATTGTTTCAGCGAGGCGAAACCTTTCATCGGTGCAGGTGGTAAACTTCCTTACTCAAATTTTCTGTTGCTAAAAGCCTTTACTCTGCTGGGCTCGAAATACTCCAATGATTCTTCTCAAACATACCTACAATTGGATATTTCATGACGTACATAGTTTTTCTCAAACATACCTCACTTCATGACGATATAATACCTAGACCTAAGTATGAATTCTTCAAACATACATATATGTATCTAGCACCTAAATTATTCTCTCTCTTCCCAAGTAATGGTTAATCCAACTTCTGCGTTTCTATTTTTAAGAGATTTAAGGAAATAGCTCTTTTCGAATGAAAACTTAATATTTTTTATATACTCTCTTTCTTGTTTTCCTTTCTAAATTATATGGTTTCTATTTAATTATTGTGGCATTGTAAATTGTATTGTATTTTTTGTTTGGCTGCATGCAAATGTAATTTGAGGTAACCCCGAGACAGGTTCTTTTTCCTCTGGGGTACCTATATTCCCCCTCTCTATTGTGTTATTTCTGTTCTACTATATGGCCAAAACATTATACATTATATGTGGTATCAAATTTGCAAAAGGGTGAAATACATATTACTAAATTATTATTACATAATAGTTTAGTTTTGCACGCTCCCTTAAGTTGGAATATTGAATCAGAATACCGATCTCTGGCGATGGTTTAATATGAATTAAGAATCTAGATATAATGAACCTTTTATATAGAAAGAGAAGGCCCAAGAAGACTTTTTTCACCCCATCCCCATACATCGTTTAAATATTTAGAAGGAGAATTGGAGGAACGAAAGATTAGATTAGTAGGAAAAACTGTCGAAAAATTTGAAGCAGACAAAGAAAGAAGCCAAGCTACGGGAAAACAAACAGAAGAAAGAATGAAAAAAAACGCAACAGCAAAGAAAAGAATTCAAAGTAATTGCTAAACGTACACATGAAAAATAAAAATTGTCTAAATAAAATTACGAGAGATGCCAAAAATATGAAAACACTGGGCCGTGATCGCACGTTATCGCTGCAACTCCACGGTCCCGGGTTCGAATCCCGGCTGGTTGGATTTTTCTGGCTAGGGAATGGTTGTGTGTGTTGTCCATTGCTGCTATTGTCTTCTTGAATGCTCCTCCTGATGAGCTCTGTTGAGCTCAGGAAGACTTCACCAGATGAGGGCAATAGCAGCAGAGGAGCAAAAAAAAGACCCTGAAAAGAGAAAAATTTATGTCAAACATTTTGGCAAATACTCGTATGTAGGAACTGATTGTTGAAATAAAAATTTAACATGTTATGTGATATTACAATACGATTTTAGGTAATATATTTACGTAGGCACCATAGGAAATATTTCTTTTGAGGAAAAGATAACACTTAATTAATTAATATAATTAATACAAAATTGAAACTTTCGCACGATGGTATGGTATGGTAATTAAACTTAGATCGGAAACTTTTCAATTTGCAAGCTTAAAATTTTATCTCTCTATCATTATAATTACCCTAATCTTCATAAATAAATCACAAATGTATAGAAAAGAGCAAAGGTCATAAAATATTCGATGATTTTTCCTTCCTGAAACTTTTTCAGAAAGGTATAATTTTCTTACCTTTTAGCTACCCCATTTTGACAAATTCCAAATAAATACGAATCAAAAAAGGGGAAATTCTTGTCAATTTAGTATCCAGAGATTATTTCAAAATATTCGATAAAATTTCATATTGAATTCCATCTGCAATCTCTTCTTCGAAGCTCAGGTATTTATTTTAGTTGGGCTATTCCTCTTACTTATTCCTATTGGGCTTAGCAATAGGGTTGCATGCTTCTAAAAATACTTACTGGAATCAACCAGACGGTGCTCCGCATAGCGATGTAGCAATCACTTCCAGGAGACTTCAACGCACTACTGTGAGGAAGGAAACAATGAACTGTCCGGAACAGCTCCATTATTCTGAAGGGAAATAGAGAGAACTTTGCGGATGATCTCCCTGCCATAAGGATTTCCTTAGTATCACTTTCTGTCAAAAGAAGTGAAAACTAATCCATAGGAGTGGAGAGTGTCCATGAGGAGTGTCCATCGTAGAATCGCGAGGGACAATGACTTCGCGCTTCCATTTAGTCGCTGTAATGCTTAAAACAGAGGCGTGGGTGTCGCAGGAAATGAGAGATGGAATTCACGCGATTGGTAGACTGGTTAAGGCGCGCGGGTCGTCGTCCATTTGATGGCCGAGGAAATCCTTTTAGGAAAAGCTATCGGATTTACAATCGCCCAATATGCGTAAAAGTGTCGACGCGGATGGACGGGGAAAGAGCGTAACCCTTAAGGAGTTATTATGTCTCCGAGGAGAGAGAATGTGGGGAAGGGGTAATGGATGATGGTTGCGCACGACCGTGTGGCTACGTGTCCATATGTGGGAAAGATATAAGGAGAATAATTTGATTGATTTGACCGGACCGCGCCCATAAACGCTATCTCCTCCCCCATTACGATTATATCCTTCTCTTCCTCTATTCCTGCCATATCTTCTCCCATTGGCTTTTAATTCCGTCTTCTCCTTCTCCTATCTTCTTTTCCCAGCTTCCCATCGCTTGTGACTCCCTAGAGGAGCATGGGAATGACATTTCCCTTCCTCGTTCTTATCGCCTTTCCTAGATGTCTCTTCCATCATTTCGCTGCCCCATTAGACGAATTTTACGAGTCCGGAAGATAAGGGATTCTTAAGATAAACTTCTCTCGTAGGTTTATATATTTTCGCTCAGACGAAATTGATTTTCCAGGTCGTCGGTCCTTGTAAAGAAGATCCCGATGCATTAAAAAGTAATCGATACTCTCTGTTTTATATTTTTGGTGATTCGAAGCGATAGCTTTGGAGTTTTCGTTATCTTAGTGTTTTTAGGATAGTTTGCCAGAATAGAAAGTCGTAAGTTAGTAGTTTTTGTAATGCGCTATAAAAATAGACGCGATTTCTAGTCGCGATAAACCAATTTATTATAGTAGCCCTTAATGATACATCTCCATTTTCACCTTCTCAGTTCTTTTTTGGCTTTATGTATAGTCTGAGGATTTTCTCAGTTTCATCTTGCTAAATGTTTATAGCTAAATTATAAACATTATATAATTGTTTCATGGGAAGGAAAAAAATTGTATCTAATAAGCGATTTACAGAAGAAACTACCAAGCACATGACGACAACACTGCAAAGTCGAAACCAATCCTTTTTGATAAGCATGAGAACATTTTACAGAGTTCAAGAGATTGCAAGTTTAATTTTTCTTTCCTAATCCTGCACGACGGGGACTTGCAAAATCATGCCTGAAATTGTACATATTTTAGAGGAAATTAAAAATCTTTAATGAGTGAAATTTTCGTTCAGTTTCAACAATTGTACGCATGTCTATACGTGAAGTTATTCTCAGGACATTATTTATTTATTCAATCATCGGGATCTACCCATTTTGATATATAGTAAGGAATATCACAGTAGCTAATCACATCAAACATTACAAATGATAGAAATGAAATATCAGAATAAAAAAATTTCCAAGAATTTACATGGTGAAATTTATGTGGTAAATATTTATATATATAAATATAATATATACAAAGGTAGATGCATTAAATATCATAGATATGAAGGGTATATATGTTAAAGTAACATAGATACAATAGGTAGTTGATACGTGAACACAGTTATATAAGACAGTGAGAAACATAACATATTGAACGTAATTTTCCAATTATAATACGCACCCACGTTATTACGAGCGCAATGTGAGAATTTTCTTATAACCATCTATAATACGCAGTTGGCTTTTAGAGAATTTTAGAGAATGGAATTCTACGCTATTATTCGCGTATGGTCATCTGCCGGACCGTTCAGCCCCCCTTCAGATCATCGCGCAAGCATGGAATGCTGCTAATGAATGGCTTTCCCCCTTGCTCTTATGTACCCTTTTGATTTCTCAATGTGACGATCTATCAGTAACAGGTTCTTCCCCTCTGAATTTTTGTTTTAATTTAATAATTTTATTAATATGCAGCAGTGTTCTTTTCAGAATAAACGTGAAATCACAATACATATATGTATGTTGAGTTATTTACTTCAAATGTCATCTACAGCCCGAATAAAAGATGATGTTAGTATCCATGTACAATACGCACCCTACTTTTTTGACTTATTTTTGTGGAAAAAGATACGAACTATATATGTAAAATTACGGTAATATAATACATTAATTATACACAGAGTCATATAAATTTTACTGCTAACTATCTAAATTGCTAATTTTTTAAATGAGATTGACAGTCCGGTTTTTAAAACCTTCTGGTTCGTGGATCACATTCTGGAAGACCCTGCCGGTCAGAAGAATAAAGCAAAACTTTCACCGCAGCTTTCATTGTCCGTCGGTATCTTCGTCTCAAAGTGAGAATGAGACAATAATTATTCGCTTAATAAGACGTCCTCCGTAAGAGTCGCTCCGAAGTCGGAGCTTCCCTTGGACTTTATCCAGGACATTGATTGATACTTATCGCTGGGAATCTTCTTTCTCCCGTATATCTGTATGTACTCTCTGCAGCTGCATCTTCGGCGATGAAAGGCGCGTGAATTCCTTTGTCTTTCCCCAACGGTTCGTTTCTTATAAAGCTTTAATGCTAAGAGGTTTCCCAACACCTCCTTGAGATGGCAGCCATTAATCAGCCGGAACGAAAACATGTAAACTCCCCGATCTTATCTTCTTCCCTCATCGGAGATAAACACCCAATATACCTTTCCTGCTCACGAGCAATTAGTATACTTTTCCAGAGGGTGCGCGAAACGGTGTATCTACGGGAATTCCAGTAATTAAAGGAGGAGATGTTTAAAACAATGCAGCACTTATTTAACCTCTAAATGTTTCCAATTAGTTTTAAGCTTACCGAGCATCTGCTCGCGATGCAAGAGTAGGAAATCCATTGGTTACGGTCACGGATTTCGCGTTTCAAAAACAATTCTACCTCATCTTTGTATAATGTTTCCACTGTTAAAAGTCATAACTTACTAAATCTCTTCTGTTATTCTTTATTTATTTTTTTGTTTATTCCCTGGTTTCTCTTCTCATATCTAATGAACAACTATCCTTTTCCAGTCACGGTTAATTTAATTATTTTAATTATAAATTACTTTGGTATTAACCTTTCGCCATTACTTACCTATTTCGATTTATTCTATATTAACGATTGGTGAAATGAAAGAGGAGACTTTAGGTCTGGTCTCATTTTTTCCTAGAAATAAGATGTCAATTATTTTATTTATTTCATTATAAACAACTTATTTTAATATTATTGAATATATTACATCTGAATTTTGTAGCAGGATAAAGAAGTTTTCGTCCATTTCATTTAATTCGTTTCACACACGTTCATTATAGAGACGCCATGACAGTTACTGAGGTATGAGAGATATAGAATATATAAATAATATGAAATGGGATATTAACCTCGTCATTGCGCTACACTTATGTGAATCCAATCCAACCTCATTCCCACTTCAAAGCTCTTTGTAACTAATGCTACAGTGATTGACGCTCAAACCAAATCTCGCCCTAAATATTTTAGAGACATTTGTTTCCCTTGAAGTTATCGAGATTATAGGAATTAAAAATGTGGGCGTAACAAATGTAAAATGTCCTTTCAAGTCAATCAAAAATGATTTTAAGATTGAGTAAGAGTTATGACTTCGTAAGAGGCAGAAACGAGCGGAAATTTTCCATAACCTATATTTCACGATTAGATTCTCACCTAATGTCTCTACAAGGCGAGAAAATTCTCCAGGAGAGAAAATACTGACATTTAAAAACGATAACTCGGCTCCAAGATGTCCTTATTTTTACTCCGACCTTTCCGATTCCAAGTTTGAATTCTTTGACTTTCACGACCTGTCGTAAAGTCTGTACAAGGCATCGTAATCCATAGATATTCTAAATCGAAAATGTCTCCTTTCGATTTCATTCTTTGGGCATGTTTCCTCACATTCCTCAATTGTCATAACAAAAACCATCCTCTAGCATTTGGTTTACCATGCTAAATGCATTTGAAGAAAGACGCAAATTTGGATTGTTATGGTAAAATGAATAAGGTGACAGAAATTGCCTGTGTGGAACTCCTCTCCTCTGGCGTGTTTTGTAAAGCGTAAACTATGTATAATTTATAAGAAAGTTAGAAGGCAACCTATGCACGATTCTGTGATGTCGTGAGGTGTTAGAGAAACCGTGTAAATGATTTGATATGCAGAAACGTAATAAAAGATATCCCGAAGGAAAAGAGTAATTCTTAGGAGAGAGCGTGTCTCTATATTTTCACGAGAAGTCACCTATCTAAATCTCTGTTTAAGCTTCGCTGGTGAGTATCTTTACTCTTTCACTTAATGATTTCCTTTGATTTTTTATAGTTTTGTTTAAACTTGCCAATATCCCCGTCTCTTTCTTATAAGTTTCTAAAAAATGTGTTCTATTTTGGTTAGTCTGTAACCCCTTAGTAGTTACAAGAGAGAAATACGGAATTTGTATTTAAATGACTTATAGACCGATATTACAACATATCTATCATGAACGGCTTGCAAAGATATCAAAGTTATTTTATGTTTAATAGAATTAATTTATCTGCCTACATTTTCATGTTGACTGGAGGGCGGCATTTCGTGAAAATTTGAACATTTATAGTTCCCGAGGATTTTAAGAAAGTCAGAGGACAGTCCCGATATCTTCTTAGAGGTCAAGACATTGACCAAATTATCACTTTCTTTCAAAATTAAAATCTAGAACCCTCCAACGACACCTACCGAAATAACAAAATAAAGGAAGTAAATTCGGGAGATGTGCTTTGGAAAAAATATCTCTCATTCCCACAAAAGTTTGAGGGAAAAGCGAAGAATGCGTAGGAAAATCAAAGATATTAGAGAAGGTGTCGATGCATTTCCTTCCTTTTTCACCACTTAACTGGTATCCGTGACGTGTGACACGGATCCCGGTGACTCGAGTCATTCATCATCCACACGAAGGAGCAAAATCATTCCCTTATCCCGGACCCTTTTTGCCCTCTCCCGTCCTCGAGTTAATGCGACTGATGCCCCCTCTTTCGGAGACCTTTTCAACTACTCTTAATTGTTCCCTAGATTCAATAGGATTGACCAAAGAAGAACGCAAACTTGATATTTACTGACTGGAAAGATCCTTTCACCAGGAGCACAACATCTCATAGAAAAATATAGGGAGAAAGATGAGTTCACACAAACAAATTCACGTTTTTTTATTTTCATTCTTAATTTAAAGGTCTATCCAAATACTTTTCTCGGAGGCTCTTTTCAGATCCGTCCGAAATGAATGAAACACGTTATGAATTGGCTCTGAAATGACCACCCACGCAGTTTTTCCCTAGGAATATAATTCTGCGCAAACAACTATAGGAAAAAATTCTTTGGAAGGACTTTACGTCAAATAGAGGTTTCTAGAGGATGATCCTAACGTCATGATATGATTTTCTAAAGATTCTGAAATAGGATTTATATAAAAAACTATGGAAAATAATGCTTTAATAATAGATCGGCTTCCGCTTTGCCTTATCGTAGTGCCTTCGCCGGAGGCTGATTCCGGAGGAAGGCTAATCATTCCAGTAAGGGTTAGAAGCAGGTGGGATATCCAGAGCTGTAGGAATCAATGTCAAAACCAATTTCATCTTCGTGACGAAGTATCATAATTAAGCCAAAACCATAATTGACGTGAACAGTAAGAATATTAAACATCTTACAGGTTCGATTAATTGAAATGGATTATGATTAATGGTGTCCCTTGTAAAAATGAGGAAAGATTTGAAGAAGTGACCGAATAATCCGTATTAGTGCAAGATATGCAACAAAAACATCCTGCCCAGTAAAATATTATTTAAAGTATTTGGTTTATTGAAATATTTCAGTTAATTAGAAACGCATTTTTTTTTTCGAAAAACGTTTAAGGCATTGAAGAGATCGCTTAGGTTACAATCTAATGAAATATTTTCATTTTCGATTCGAAATTAAAGAATGGAATTGTTCAAATCATTTTACGATTAGAATAAGGGAAAATCAGGGATGGGTTACACTATAATCATAATTGTCTGAAGCAAAATTGCCAAGAACCGTGGTGTTCAAATGCTTCGCTCAGCATTTTCCGTGGTCGATTTCACCTACTTTTCATTCACACCATTCTAGCACTCCATTCTCCACTCTATAATTTTCATAACCGGCTATCCGAGAAGCCTAATGGCTAATAGAATCTCGATCCTTTCCAAGGAACACTTCGAAAATATCAGCTATAGGAGAACTTGATGACAGCCATTTAATTCAATGGAGTTTCCCGTTTCCATGGGTACGCGAGATGAAGGATCTAACCCAATCGTTATTTACGACATGAATCTTCCCTACCTAAACGGCAAAATCATGCATGAAATGGATGACATTTTATCAGTGATGGCAGGTAATTGAGTAAAAGTACTCGGATTACCGGTAACGATTACATTTTTGGAATTTTTACTTGTAATCGTTACTTTTAGAAAAAAATAATTTTTACTTGTAATATACTCCTCATTCACCTTGAGTAAACTTTACATTTAAGTAATCGTTACTTTCAAAAACATTTATAAATAGTTTTATTAGCTAAATTATTTCGACTATCAACTTCTTTGTCGATACGTGATTCATTTGAATCCAGCGGAAATGACGTCGATTTGAGTGCAATACATCGAGCTATCGCCGATACAACCGCATTTCCTGCTTTCCTATGATTGTAGACATGTATTGGTGTTCTGTGGTAGACATTGAAGCTGGTTTGCCTGTAACCCAAGTACACGTACCCTGCAGTATTATCAGTTGTCATCTGTTTTCATCCTGTTCATCTTGTTCCGATACCTCGTGGGAACGACCGAGAAGTAATTACGAGTTTAATCTACGAGTAGAGAATTATAATTACGAGCATAGAAAACAAAGATACGGAATTTCAGTTTCCATACCTGAGATAAATTTATTTGAATTAGACAGCAGTTGTTCGGTGATGAATATGTCTGTACCCTGCAAACAGTGCGTTGTGTAAGGGCAATGCAATGTAAAGGCAATGAATAGTTAACTTCCCTGCATATTGTCATTACCATTGTAATCAATGAGGCAAGTCTTGGTGAACAATGAGTTCCAGTGATCTATTAGTAGTTTATGTAATGGTTTAATAATTAAATATATTATTAAGAAAAAAATATTGGTCACCTTTTCAAATCAATGCATCAGATTTTATTACAATATCTAGTGATAAAGGAAGTGCCTTAAAAGGTTTGGGCATAATATACAATGAGGGTCATAATGTAGATTGATAAAGTTCCAATGGTAGGAAAAACTTGTTGCTAAAAATTTGATCAACGAATTCAAAGATTAAGTCGAAATTAAAATTTAAAGAATGGTTATTGAAACTAAGCTATTGATGTAACAAGAAACATGCTAATTATTCCATTCCATAGCTCGTGGCGAATTTCCAAAGTAATATACTTGTAATTGTAATAATATACTTTTTTGGAAAATAATTGATACTTGTAATCAATTAAATTTCAATCAGAGTAATTGTATTCGAGCCCAATTACCTATCGTCAGTAATCGGGCCATCACTGCATTTTATAAGTATGCAATACAAAAGTTTATCGGTAAAATCTTATGATAGCAATAAGCTAATTGATATGAAACTACTTAAATATAGCAATTCGTTGATATGTTCTCTTATGTATAAATTTTACTTAGTTCAGTATCATTTATCTCAAATTTCAGTGTTTTTATAATCTTTATAGTATTTGATAGGGTAATTTGGAAATTATGCTGGTGTTCAAAATGCTATTTGAATATAAAATATATATGTTATAACTTTCTTGTCATATTATCAAACCAGTTTCTGAAAGTCCGATTATTTGGGAATCTTATCTAAGTAATTAATCTAACAAACACAGTAAATGGTAAATTTCAAGTTGTCTTCAATTCTTTATATCGTAGAAGATTTTAAACGATATCAAATTATTTAAATTTACTTCCACGTCTGAAACATGGCAGAGTTATTTCTCTCCCTAGTACATACCGTTATCAGCAATGCAGCCGTAAGAGGGAAAATCCATCAGCAGCACCCTTTTCTTCTGTTTAATGTTTGAGAGAACTGGGATTTGATCCCTGAAGGTCTATATTAGGGGTTCCCGAAGTCTAAACATACTAGGAGTGACTTAAAGTACTCGTAGATCAATGATGATAGTTACTGTACTTTACTTAAACCAGGTCTCCCTAAACTTTTTTAGTCATTGATTCCTTTATCAAAGCTTCAACTTTTTAATTTTTACATGGGTTTGATGAAAGATACAAATTTTAAGTTCCTACATACCCTGATTTAGAAGATTATACCCAATACTACTTTATTATTAAGTCATTTAAACTGGAAACCTTTTGTGATTTGAGATTGTTTATTACATATTGTTGGATTCTACTTATTGGTACGGATGTTATTTTACATTGCATTAGTAATTTTGAATTACTAATGCAATTCTGATCGACCTCTGAGCTCATACCACACTCTAACAATGTCATTTCGACCCATGGAGGTCGATGTCCACCTCATTGAGGACTCCTGGTTCACGTCATTGCTTGTGACGTATCAAAGCATCATCGTAAGGGAGGAACTTTTGATCTTTGAAGCCATTTATAGTACCCAACAAGTCTAGAGAGACTCTTTCGAGCTCCAAAAATGTATGGTACACACTTTACACTTGAAAATCAAGACATTTAAACCGATTTTACGCGTTCTTCAGATGAGGGGATTCAAGTATTAGATAATATATATTTTAAGATATACCAAGGGTATCATAAAAATTTCTTTCTGACGTTGGTTTATAGAGGGAGGTTCTCCACCTGAATACGCTACTATTCTGCATCCATCTTTATATACTTGCTACTGCTACAATAACCTTAATAGTGGGAGCTATGTCATTAAGGAATCGTTAACGGTAACTTCAGACCTATTCGAGGTTTTTTAAGGGGAAAGAACGGCGTCTCAGAAAGAGGTAACTTATGGCTTCCTCTTCAAAGGCTCCATAATTCAATTCTCGACCTCGCTTTTGTACTTTTGCGTCGATAAATTCCAATTGTTGATGTAGAAGGCGCCCTCGCGCGGTGCTTTGGAAATCGCGGAAAGACCGTCAATTGTTGATTCTCGAAGGGCGCCACTTTCGCTGGAAGATGTCGGAATGAACGAGATTGAAATCTACGGAATCGTGATCGTTGGAAGTCCTTTTGTTTGTTCTCCACCGAGTCCTTATCTCGACAATAATCTTCACTTTCAAGGCGCTATCGATCTCTTCCTTATTCCGTAACGGAAGTGATCGGAGGTTCGGCAATATCAATGAGCTTTTTGCTGAGTCGGATGAATGTCTTCCCTTATCGGGAGAAGAACGGGAATACCGTGTTTCTCCATGTTAACACGCCTGCGTCTCGAATCCACAGCTCCTCGCGTGCAGGTGTTTGGAAGCTGATACAAACAACGAATCACACAGCATCGGAATTTCTCTTTTTTCGATTCAGAGACGGGTGGTTTCTTCGAGTAGTCATCATGACTTTCATAGGTATAGGGTGTTGATTGAGGTTGTTAAATAATTCTGGTTGACATATTGTCTTAATATGTAGTCTTTGTGATATCAGGGTGCACACGACGCCTGTAGATGTTGTTCGTTTGGTCCATACAGTAACTGATTCAAAGTCGGAATTTCATGTAAGAGAATTTCAGTTATTACTGAAAATGCTTTGATCTTTCTTGTGAAATGTTTAATGGATTATTACCTAAACAGTGACAAAGAAGCGTTTTAAAGCATTATACAGTATTCAAGTAATATACCATATAGTTATTTACCATAAATGTAGCCCACAATTTACCCAAGTTTATCGTTTATATTCTGTTATCTTAAGCTATTCCGTGATATGAGTTGAAGATTTGACGAGCGTGTTATTTTTTTCTAAATCAGTGTTCTTGAGCATTATGAGCCATTATATTCTTACAATCAACTAATAGATAATTTCTAGATGATTTGCATGCAAACATTTTGTTAGCCGTATAAAGATAACATGATTATGAGGAGATAACTTTTATATTTTTATCTGTTCTTTAACGTTTATAATTTACAATTAAGCAATTTATCTTCGTTGCACTTCTTGCTCTCTTATATTCTAAATTTCAATATCTACGTTATTCCTAAAATATTATTTCTTTGAATGTTTTTATACAAGGAGTCGTGCAATTTTTCATCTCAATCTGGCTCATTTTTTCTTATTCCTGGCAAACTAACCGGACTTGCCACTATTCGAAAAGACGCTGTCATACTGATTCCTTTTAATGATTTTATAGAATTCTGCAAGCATAATATAAAGCTATTTTCTGCTGATTTATTTTTATGGACCTTGTTCTCTCCACATGCACCACTCTGATCACAGATATTTTATCACCTTATGAATATTTTAGTTATTATTAATTCCCTTTTTTGTGGCACAATGCTGCAAATTATCGCAGCGTGCATAAATATGGTTGGTGTATTAGTTAGTCTGAGAAATTTCTATAAGAAAGATGTT
This sequence comes from Sympetrum striolatum, assembly GCA_947579665.1. Classification (NCBI taxonomy): domain Eukaryota; kingdom Metazoa; phylum Arthropoda; class Insecta; order Odonata; family Libellulidae; genus Sympetrum; species Sympetrum striolatum. Next base: position 17,481,937 of record OX388347.1, on the reverse strand, counting down.
CGATGTCACCGTATTCAATGTCTTCTGTTACTATCCTAAGGATGCCTACCATTCATCTGCGGGTGTGCTACTAATTTTAAATGATTTAATTAATACGATTATTTATGTGACTTATAGCTCACTCGCTCGTAATAATGAGCAAGCAGTTACATTGACCTGCTTCTAAAGTCGCTTTGCCGTTTGCCGGTGTTTGGGACCCTAAAATGTTTATCGTTCAAAAATAATGCTAGAATCGTGGAAGTGAATCGAATGCTAACTGGAAACCTAAGCAGAAATAAACGTTTTTCCGAATGAAAAAGAGGTTGGAGCAAATATTCGTGAGCGTGTCGCAAAACTGGAAGCAAATTTCCATTACGTCTCGATCTCCGCGTATCATGTAATTGGTAGCGGATATCTGTTAAACTTTACTTCTAACCTTTACCATTGATTTACAAGGAAATATAATAAATTTTTGACCGATACTAACTAGTCACATATGTTAATATCCATAATATCACAAGTTTTATTCTAATAATTATTATGCTGTATTTTGCAAAAGCTCCTCGGAATGAACAACTTTCAAAAGGCTTTTGATGTTTAATTCTAGAAGGGAATGAAGTTGGACTAAAATTTGCCCTACGGTGACTGAAGGAGTGAATAGAGAACTGTACCGAAATTTGGTGATTTTATCAAACCGTAGCGAATATCGGAACGAAAATATTGAGAATCTAAAACCTTACTAGAATGTTTTTTTCATGTTGAGATTTTGGCACAATGCTGACATTCCTGAAGTAATATTTTAATGGTTAAAATCGACGAGCAAATATTTATATTATTATCAATATATATATTACGAGTAAAATGTAGCTTGCATACTGCAAGCAGATCGATAACACTAATTTCATATCGGCATCATATTGGGACGGTCCTCAAAAAAGAAAAAAGGATTGAAAATATTCTTAAAATTCGCTGCAATTTAATCGTCTGGCATAGAACCCGGGTCTTCCTGGTGAACTTACTATGCAGCACAACAGAAGATCACCACCTCTAACTATGTGTGAAAATTCAAGCAGAAATATTGGCAGCAACTGCCTCAAATGACGTACTACTTTTCCCATATATTCCTTATGTGAGAATTTGTAATGTGCTCTGGCATCGAACCCAGAAACAGCATGGTCTTTTCTAATTTTTTTCATAAACCAAGTCTTAATTTATATCTTTTATCTAAGCAAGAACTTCCTATTATTTCGATAAGTGCATCAAAAAAAATAATGAAAAACTACTCCCATGTATTTTAAAGGGCAGATATTTGCATCGTCTTAGCATCGAACCCAGGATATTTTCTGTGAAAGTCATTTATGTTTTTGATAGATTCTGACCATATATATAGGCTCCTAGAGTTTTTATTCTCTACCTACCCGGGAAGTATTTTTTAAACATTCTGGAAAATCAAAGCAATGCATTTAAATGAAAAAAATCAGGACTTTGGGACCCTCTGGAATCGAACCCATGACACCGAGGATCAAAATCGCAATTTTTCTGGCAGTTACACGTTATGGCCAATACGTCGTAAAAATTTCAAGACAATGACGCTTGTGGTTTAGCCTGTGAATTAGTATCCTATCTATCTATCTACCATATCCTTGAATGAATCCGGAGAAGCATCTATATATAATAGATTTGTATTACCGAAGTTACTGAATTATTTTTCTTCTTATACTGAACCCTTCATTCTTGAGCTTGGCATTGTAGTCTTTGTCACCAGATTGGTAGTGGTACGTACAAATGGAACTCGTTATAGAGGACGTGACACGAATTAAAAGAGTAAAATTTCTGGGCCTCATCTGGTATCACACCTAATGAAGACATTTTCATTCTCTACTGATCCTGTTGACGTTGACAACGTGATTATCTGACGCGATAAAAATGAGTTAATGTCTGAGCGAGATGCAAGACAATGAATTGTATCTCCTCGGGGGGGACTGATTGATTAGATATTTAACTGATGAACGAAGGAAGATATACCGTCATTAGAAAAGATTTGAATTGGAACGATGAAATCCAGAACTATCTCTTTAGTCATCTACGCTGATGACAATAATCGACTCGGTTTAGATTCATTTTGAATGAAGGTGTATCTTCCCATGGGATCTTATGGCAGGAATAAGATGATGAGATTATCATAAGGATATTTTACTGGGAAACGGTCCATATATCTGCAAACATTGAAGAAAATGCGGGTGCTCTATCTAGAAAGATAATTGATTCAAGAGTTTATATCAAGCATCTCCGTCACAATATTAGAAAAAACACCGTCAGAATATAGATGTATCACTTCCCAGCTTGGTTAGAAAAGTTGTTTTGCAACGCTTCCTTTCGTTTTGCATGTCTACCGCTTCTTCGAGTTACGCATATTCGTTCGTATCTACCGATCTAACGCAAGTGCCACAAGCTCTTCTTGGTGAATGAATTCTCTAAAGGACTTATAAGGATCTTTTCCTCTGCAACTGCAAAGGATACTCGGTCGTTGCATATGGATGGCATCGCGGCTGGGATTCTTGAAAATGAAGCAGCTGACGTATTATGCGATGAAAGGGGGAATTTCGTTACTGACAGCATCCAAACAAGAAGGTGACATAAATTCTATTTCTATACCGCGTGCAAGTTGAAGGCGAAGGCTCCCTTATCTCCGATCGACGCATTCGATTAATCGATTCGCACAGAAACAAGAGAGAATCTATGGGTGCGTGATTTGTTTAGTAAGGTTGGCGGAGATGTTATCCTGAGGCTGATTATCATAGGCCAGGTGCTCCATTTGCTTACTTGGAAGATGCTGAAGTCCTACCCTGGATTTCATCCCTCTGTTGCCCTTTTAAGAACTTCTTTGCACCTGACGAAACACTTTATTCTTGCCGTCAATCTGGTGCGCTGAGCATTTCGGAGATGAAAAAGATCCGAAAAACAAGTTAACACCCTCGAGAGGATGGACGCTGGACTGGAAAATACGTCAACCCCATCGAGATGGAACCTTTAGTGTATTCTTAAAAGCTTTCATAGAAAAACAACCTAAATATTCTCTGTAAAAATCCACGGTAAGATCAATGTGTTCATCAACGACAAGGAAAAAGTTTTTGTTTACTCAAGAACTGCTCCTTTATGTTGATAAAAATCTGTTTTTCTCTCCTTCCGCCCTTGAATACTCTTTAGAATTGACGAGTTTGAGTTCGAATGTTTACGTAAGCAACAGAAATTGTTGCGTATTACCATTGTTGTGACTCCCAATTGTGACGTTTCGGTGATTTAATAGGACCCTCTGGCCAAGGAAGAAAAGTTTGACGGTTACTAAATTTCTATGAATGCCGATGAAGATGTTGAATAAAGCGAATATTTCATATAACACAATTTAATTCCTTTTACTAATCCATTGAAGAAATACGCTGGCGACTAGATTAGGCTTTTAATAACTATCTTAGAGCCGATGAAAAAGGAAGAAAGAAAGAATTTAATATTCAAAGCGATTCGAAACAATAAATTGAAGTATGTATCATGCGATAGGAAAATTTAGGAGCGTTCATTTGCTTGCTAGAGCAGTGAGTAGGATAGATTGAAGAATATGTTCACTTACCAAAGTGAAGTTAGAATAATCTTGGTGGAGAGGGATTCCCAATTGTTCAAGTAAGTTCAATCTACGGCTCTTGTTTTCAAAGTGAATTATTTTAGGGTAAAATCAGATGAATCGTTGGCAAAATAAGAATTAAAGGAAGACACTTGTTCCTTCATGCGGACCTTAAAATTTCAAATCATGATATCCTTGTTGTCTTCAACATCTTAATCGTCATGTCGCAACTACACATAGCAAAATTTACACCGTCCGTGAATTTTTTCTATAAATGCAGTTATAAATAAATGTGCGCATTTTTTTAGATAAATGGTTATTTTGTTCCTATTAAATCAGTTCTCTTATGTGCATTCAAAACACCGCTATCAAGACATATGTATCTTATCCGAGTAAAAAGTTAGTGTTTCGCCAAAATAAATTACCGTAATAGAATATACTTTGTTCTCAGTGCTTGCCCATAGCCTTCCCGCGAACGATTTCATAATTTTTACGAAACAAACTTTGTGCGAGATGAAGCAGTAAAAAAGTTCAACCGATCAAACGTGCTTTAAAAGAGACTGAACGAGGTCGATAAGAATTGGAAATAAAATTTTAACGATCGGGTACTTTGCGTTTATTGACCATTTTCAATCACCCCGTTAAACCCGCGAGATCCATCAATCTCAGGTCAATCCACGCAACTGTAAAATGTAAATTGAACATTACCGCTGGTTAAACAATACAGAAGGAAGTCATGAAAAGTTTACGGTGTGATACAAGCGAAAAATATTGGAATCATTAAGCATGCATTGCACAATAATTTCACCAAATGTAAATTCTCCTCTTCATTACGAAGTCTTTACCTCAATTTAAAGACTATGAAATACACTACCTGTAGTAGGCACGGAATTGGTATTATCAGATAAAATGGTAATCTTTCTTAGAATATTGATACCTCCTTTTACATGTGTGAATTCTCTTAGAGAAACTCTGATTGTCATCGGGAAAGAGGAATCTCGGTTCCACTAATTACTATATCCTCTAAATGCTATAAACTTAATTACATGTTAGAGGACTCCTTGATAGATAAATAATGTACCGGGCTCTGCCGAGAAGAGAAACAAAGAAAACTCGAAAATCGTCTACTTAAGGCTCGTGAGTTTTAACGAATAGTTATTCTAATCCATTGATGACGATTTTAAATCACTGTCCTCTACATTGTTTAACAAGGAGAATATCGCCGTAAAATAAGGTCGCCACCTCTCCTGGAGTTTGGCCGATATGTCCCTCCCGGCGGGATATTAAAATCTCCCGGGGTTTATAAATCTGCTGACATTTGGCTCATCATCTAAAATTCGTAATTTTAGTCTGCCAGGAACATGTAACTAAATGCATAAGAAATATTCTGGAATCAAATTACTTTTGGTGACCGGTACGCCATTATATTGAAATTCCTTTTCTGGAATTATTTCTTCAATTCAGTAGGAATGTAGATTGAATCACAGCACCACAAAAATTCAGCAGGTATACAAATCGTGAACTAAGTATTATCAAACAAATGCCTGCGGTACATCTTTTTTTCGCAAAGAGAAAGACTTCTTTAGCTATTGGTAAAGGAATAAATATCCCGGGATGAACTCCTGCTAAGGTGGCAACCCTGACGTAAATGTATGCACGTAATAAAGTAGCATTATGTATAAGTATAATCATGACCATTTTACGGTTAATAAAGTAAATTTTGCAATAACGACTTCACAATACACCCTCAATACTTTGAATACAAACGTGTATGAATATATTTGCAAGGATCTGAGTGACATTTTTCCAGTTGAGAGAGTCCTTGAGAAGCGGACCCAAAAAGAGGAAACGCGTCCTTCGACGAGAGGAAAAATCGCCGCATGTGAAGGAAATGCGCTGAGAATTCCGCATTCCCTTCCGATACGTACACGGGCAGTAATTTACGAACTTTGGGAAAAGCACCAACTGCTGCCAGTGGATTCTCCGAACGCATCGGGCGTCTGTCACCGTCTGCCCGTCAATTGTACGCTATCGGAATCCTCCGCGCCTTCGCATTGCCGTCACGGAGGGCCCAACATTAGATTGCACCGGAGGGCCTCATCGCCGATTCGGGGCCACGTGCTTCACGATGGGCGTCGGCCGAATAAAGGGAGGAAGCGAATCTGGTGACGAAGGGATTGGGTTTATTTTGGTGACTGCGAAAGATAAAGGCACCGATGCCGTTTGGTTTCGCATGCGTTCCGTGGAGACCTCGCAAGGTCTGCGGGCGACCCCTCGCCAAAAGGCGGTCGTCTCAGACGAGTGACATTCGCGTCTAAAAATAAGGCTCTCTATCAATGTGCCGTGGTGCTCAAAGACGTGCGCGGTATAGAGTAAACCGACTTGGGTAACACGCGAGTCGCGGAAGTCTTGTCGCCTCAGTTTGGGAACTCTAGTTTTTCTTCCGTCGTGAAACAACTTTCCATACTTCTGCACTAGAGGGCCATGAATACTCTCTATTGGGATTTTCCATAAAAAATGAACTTTTGAAGTAACTCTTTCTAGCATATATTTCTCCTACGTAATGTCTAAACGGCATATTTAACAAGAATAACGTGTAATATCGGCTACATCCCCTGAGAACATACTGTTTTGAATTGATTGTGTAGATTGAGTCTTTCTCTATAACTTCTATCGTCTATATATTTTCAACCTCCATCCTGAAGCGCCAGAGTTGCGTTCACTGCCTTTTCGTAATAAGGTCCCTTATTTAACTCAGGATTTTTCAAAACGCGATCGCATTTACTCCAAGATGAGGAGTTTTGGTTTTCACACCCAGCTGAATTGACGAATCATTCGCTATTATAATTCGTTAAATCATTCCAAGGGTCATAAATTTAAAGTAATAAATCCATGGAATCGAATCTATGGAATTTAGAGAAGCAAATCTATGGAGTTGAAACTATGTTAGGATACTTTTCTATAAACCAAATTACATGAGCGATGGCATTATTTGGCTACAAAGATTTCATTGCGAAATTGATTGTTCATGATAACGAAATTATTTCATGCATCGTAGGGGTGGAGTTAACATTCCGATGAGTAAATACTCATGTGCTGACATTGAGGAACGCAGCTCGGTATTCTCTAAAATGCTTGCGTTTCGCATAAAACGATTTCAGAAGACGCGGCTGAGTCAAAGAATGTATCTCCTCGCCATAAGAGTTTTACTTTAAAGCGAAAATAATGAAAAGAAAAGGACAACTTCAATATCCACTCTGGACCACATTAAATGAGACTAGGGTCTTTGTGGTTTACTCTCGTCCAAAGTGCACATTCAAAGCTATACTTTCCTTTTAATTATTATATTATATAATAATAGTTTTTAAGTTTATAAAAAATCGAAATATGCATTACTAGCAGACTTACTCTCCTTACAATTAAACATTCTTACATTTATTCCACCCCTCTTTGATTAAGTACAGGTATTTAAATCGATTAAACTTAGTGGAATAATAGGATAGTTTCCCTTCCAATTTTCCTATTTCAATTATTTATCGGATAAATTAAACGTGAAATTGATTTTTCAGCCTCAAAAGTAGTATTGTACATTCTAGGGAATTTGAGAGGGACATCGTATGAACCCTCCATCATGATTAGAAGAGATAGTTATTTTTAGTTGATTTTATTTTGTTAATATTATAATTATTTAAAATTTTTCGAAGTCAATGAAGAGTCGGTAACCCGAAACAAGTGACCGTCACCTTTGGGGTACCCATGTTCCTTATTATGGTTTCTTTCCAATGGAATTTATAAATAGCAGAGAAATAAAATTTATTATTATCATTATTATTTTACTTAACCATCTCTGTCTTTGATTTCTCATTCACGTAATTTACCACGAAATCCATAATATTTTAAAAGAAAATTAAATCATTTATTCATTCTTTGGTTTAATGGAAGTTGAAATATCAAGCATATTATTTCCCGGAGTAACACACAGATAGAGAAACGTGATCAGTGTATCCTATATCTTCTGTACCTCTGTTTTACATCGTGAACCCCCCGCTGAGAGAATCTAACGCTTGTTCTATCAAAGAAACGGTACTCCATTTTCATTCCGTGACAAAATTAATCTCAATTGGAATAAATAACCGCCATTCTACTCACTAGAGAGGTCAGCGCATGTCTGTCACCGAATAGGATTTACCCACCACGATTTCCTTCTTCCGAAACGAATTCAAACTTTCCTATCAATGTTTCCTCGAGTAATAACACGCGTGGGACTAGGTGAGGGATTTCGTGAGAAAGGGAATGGTAGGGAATTGATTTTTATGGGGGGCGCCGAAACAGTAATGACCCGCTTAAATAAGCTCGTGCCCACAAATATCTCGGCGGGGCGCTGATAGGTAAGTTGGCCCACCCTTGAAGAGCTTCAACCTTTCTAGCTTTTCTATAGGAGGTAAATTAGATATTCCGTCACGTGCCCACGATGATGTGTGTGTTGCTCCAAGATTAGATCCATAGGTCACTGTGAGAGATAAGGGTCTAGGTTAAGATAAGAGATGAACTATGGAGAGAGAAGAAACAAATGAAGTAGATGCAATCATAGTTTGACAACGCTTAAGTTATGATGGGATGACGCTATCACTGAATGGATTATAAACATTTGGTGATCGTATGAACTGAAGTTGTTACGTAATTATTTGAACCATAAACTCCTTGAAATACGATTTGAGCATATTTACCGTGAATAATAATTTTTCATTCTATTATAATTTTTGATGATGAAAATCATGGACTAGGAAAGTTAAAAGGAGCAAGACCCCTATGAGTTATTAAATCCTTGAAGTCCAACTTCTACTATTTTCTATATTCTGTATTATGTTAATCGTTTGTTCGAAAGTGTAAATTGCATGCGTTGAGAATATTTTTGTTGAGAAGATTTAAAGAATTTAAAAAGCAAATAAAATGCACAAAGATTTTTTTCCTTCCTTTAAATGCAATTTACTCAACCTTTCTTTGCATCATCTCCTTCACTCATAACCATTCAGAATAATATTTCTCTTACCAAATATTATTCAATAATCAAAATGTTATTTTATCGATTTCAAAAAAGGCTATTAGTTCAAAATCAATCAAGGATTCACAATTCACCATTCCAACAGAATTCTCTTATTTTCCTTCTACTGCCGCGTATCGTTCATGGAAAAACTTAATTTTGAAACAAGCTCTCTATGGCCCATCATAGCATCGAAAAATAAAGGAGAGGTCGCGGTAGCTTAATTGGCTAAAGCGTCCGCCCGGCAAGTGGAAGTGCCCGGTTCGAGCCATGGCTGAGGCAGACGTTTTCTCCTTCATTTCTTATCATCCAACAGAATTCTCTAATTGTCCTTCTACTGCCGCATATCCTTCATGGAAAAACTTAATTTTGAAACAACTGATCATCGCCCTGATTTATCTCGCAGTGTTTGATCGACCTAAGTACGCATTATATCCTCCATGTGTTCAGAGATAGTACAATTTTTTGGCATGTTTAACAGAAGATTTAATCTCCTATCTCCTAACGATTTCCATGTTTTGTTCTCGAAGCGTCTTGGTCACGCTGACCGAATCTGCTTTTCTATCATCCCTTATTCGTATATACCGTATCAATCATAAATAAATGGAGTTCCTGGCAGAAAACTGAGGAAAAACGCGGTCGGATTAGGATTACTCTACACAAACATGAAGCAAAAACACCAATTGTAGATCTACACCTTACAGACGGTATATACTTACAAATTTCCTCTCCTCTAGTTCATCCTCCATACTGTTATTATTCTACATGTTATTACTCCAAGTGTGGAAGAGGGAAATTTCTCCCCTATTTTGAATTTAAATATCCAGAGAATAGAAGGAAAAATGGGTGAAAGAAATCTTGCCTCAACGAAATTGAAATATGAGAAAGGGATTTAGAAAGTTAGAAGCCAGAGGCGCTCGGATCTATGCTTACGTGAGATATTATCCTGGTGAAAATGTAACGAAAGCATTCTCTTAAAACTATTTCCATCACATTTGACGTAGCAAAAAAGGTATAAATATTTATCAAAAGGTTGATTCTATCAATTTTAATACGTAATGGATTGAATTCGTGTTATATGCAGCCATTTCAGTTATGCAATTCACTGAGAAATAATCATCTTGCAATGAATGGAATTACATAAAAGAATTTCTTTCTTAAAATAAGTGCTATAAACTGAGGATATAATAAATAAGCAGAGTTGGATGGTATCACGTTTCCGTAAATATTCGCGTATAAATCTAGCCATCTTTGTTCTTCTGCCAATGTTAGATCGCGTTGAACTTTATTTGCACATTCTATTGGAAATGGCATTGAAACCTGTAGACGTTTCGAATATGGGTAATATTCGATTAGAGGAGAAATACGTTCTCCTTTGTAAGTAATCTCAATAAAAATATCGATCAATATCACGTCAGAATCCGGCACGTACTCGTTATACCTTCATAAATAGAACGATTTCGAGAATACCTTGACACTATATTCAAGGAAACCCTTCTTTGATCAAGAAAGAAAGAAGCCATCAGTTGGAGCCTATGGCGCCGTATGATAAATCAGTCCCTGCAACCATGTCTCACTTGTAAGCTAACTTAGAGATACACTGGAAGGAAATTTACATAAATATGAAGTAACGAAGGAGAAAAAATTCTGTTCAGCGTACGCCTACAGATAGGCAGATATCCTCCTATGATGATACATTGTTCTTCGGATAGAGTTCCTCTCCTTAGCATAGGAATCGCTCATTTTTTCTGTTAAGGAATGTCAGGTAGCGCCACTGCCGATACACCGGCGCCTGAGCCGAATCGCAGGGGGTGCGTACGGAAGAAGTCATCTGAATGCTGCGATATCCGTCTCCTTGATAGCTCATAGTTGGTTGCATATCTTGTAGGATGAATTCGCGAGATAAATTTTCACATTTCGCCGGCCGGTGTGGGGTTTACGCAATAATCTAATAAAACTAAGGTACTAGTTCGAATACTAGATAAAGCATGGCCGTATGAGTGTTTGAATTAAGAATAAAATCTAAGAGGCCTCACTAAACTAATATTTAGATTTTAGATTTAGATATATACCCCGCGAGCCGCCAGAGGCGTATGGCAGGGGGTGTAATACACCACCATTATTCATTCCTACCTATTAGCATCTCTAATAGCTTGGGGAAAAAACGACCAAAAGTAATTATCCGTCCTTGCGATTACTTTCCAATAACGCTTCGTCGATGCCTCTCGGAGATCGCAATATTCGCTGGGAAATGGGTTAGGATATGGTTGTGCACAAAAGCGTAAACCCAGGAATAATATTCACTACATTATGATTATTTTTATGATTTTTTTCTCTAAATCAGTGCTTTGCAAACGGTATACCGTGGAAAACTAGTAGGTATCCCTTAAGTGAGCTCTTGGTATGCCTCAAACAATCCTAGATTATCAAATTATACTGCATTTGGATTATAAATCCTCTATTTCCCGTTCTTATTTATTGTTCAGAGTAATTTCGCTGCATGATTGTAAAAAGTTCTCTTTTTTCATAAATATCTCAATGAGCTTTGATCTGCTGCGTGTGAATATCTAATGAATGAATAAATAAAAATGAGCAAATCAAACGCGTACGACGTTTGCAAACTTTGTGTTTATGGTGAAGTGGGCCACGGAGAAAAAAGTTAGGAAGCACTGTTTTAAATTCCCGTCGGGGGTGTTTCCTAAACGACTACTTTTGATTTAACAAAGAGCAATTTTGTTCTGCTGGCTATTTTCTCTGTGAATATCTAATGCAATTTTCATTCTCCTTTATTATGTGATCTATCTCTCTTTTTTCGCCAACGGCCATACCATGATGAAAACACCGGTTCTCGTCCGTGGTCTCTTTTTTCAATCTTTACTACAGATATTGCTGTTTTCACAAACCCTTCTCTTTGTGGGAATTTTCCCGCAGTGGTAATTTTTTCCTATTATCAAAATTTACTCCATTTTTATTTGCTCCACAAAACTAATCTTCCTTTTCCACATTAGACGTTAAATAACTCTACATATTAATGGTTATATTATTACTAAAGAGTTAGAACACTTGGTGATTTCTCTGTCTTTATACCTAATAATTCTCATCTGTTTCTTTTTTTCTCTTTTCTTCTTACTTAGAGTTACCTAAATGTCTATGTTATATACAACTTTAACTAGTACGTACTGTATGCATAATTTTGATACTGTTTTTTATCATATTCTTTTATTTTTCCTCATAATGTACTTTATTGATGAAAATCCATGTACGTTTTCCTTGTTTTTCTATTTTGTTTTTTATGTTATTTTGTACATTGCTATTTCTTTTTTTAATGTGAACTGATTCTTATTTATGTATCGCATGTAAGTACTTATTGGTAGTGTATTTATTTTCGAATGTTTTTCTCTATCGGTATCGGTACCATCGGTAGGTTTGCGCAGGTTTTTCACACCCCTCTTCCTTGTGGGTGTTTTCCTGCAGTGGATTTTTTTTCCTAAGAATCTCTTAGGTTTTTTGCATCCGCAATTCTTCTAATTGTTTCTACTTCTTATTTTATAATTAATGACGATGGGTTAGATGGAAGAAGAGACTTTTAAGTCTCAATCTCGCCCAAATAAATACGATTTATTATTATTATTATTTTCACAGACTATTTATTTTTTTATAAATTCGACAAGTTTCGTCTATAAATCTAAATACCTCTTTTGTAGTCTTTTATGAAAAAATAAAAAGTATGTGAAAATTACAAATTTACTTCTTTAGCTTGCCCCCCTTCCACAAAGTCGAGCTTCGAAATGTCAGATTTAAGTTGTATTCTTGTGTTTATGTATGTTTGTATTAGACAAGGGTTGAATGTAATTTGGGAGTAGAAAGTCCTGTCGCCCAAGACTTGTGCATGTATGCATATTTTATCGCGAACTTGCTCATACTCGTGAAAACATAGATCCGATGTCTGATAGTCGTAAATCCGGAGTACTCCCCCTCTAGCCGTTTTCTATTCGCGTCGACCTTTTTCCTTCTTTTGCCAGAGGTCATCGCCTTCTGCGAAGGCACAGCTTTCGGTACAACCACGTGGCGCCGATTCAAACGCCGGGCGGATGTCATCTTCCGACGATTAAATGTTATTACCGCGCCTTTTCAAGTCCTCTCTATCGGCAGAGCGCTTTTCCATCGTCGAAGGGGATGTCGCGCTGGATGTCGTTGGAAGCGGAAGAGGAAGGCGCGCGAACGTCTTAATGATTTTCCTCTCCTCCGATGACAGAGATTCAGAATCCTTAACCAGATTTGTAAAGTTACTAAGTATGCAGATTTGTGTCCGAGAGGATGTTTTTCTGATATTGGTTACCCTGGGTGGAGTAAGGGTCAGCATGTTTATGGTCTATTAAAGCTATCATCATGTCTGAGAGGGAGGGAGGGGATAGAGAGGGATATCAGTCAAAGATGAGTTGATTCATTTTTACGGGTTATCCTACATAGGCTGAAATTTGTTTAACGCGATTCAAATAATGTGGTATATTTTATATTCATTGCTCCACAACTAATATGACGAACCGCATGTGTTATGTATGCCACTTGCTGTGTAGATTCAAAGTCAAGATACATACATTTTATGAGGAGCCATTATCTTCGAAGACACTTGCTACATTGTAGATACAAACGTCTGAATTGTTTTAATACTGTTGCAAACAAAATGGTATGCATCTCCTACTCATTCTCCTAATTTTCTATTGTAGGTTTCGCAGGTTTTTCACACTCCCCTTCCTGCGAGTGTTTTCCTGCAGTGGAAATTTTTTCCTGAGCCCTCAGCTTAGGTTTTTAAAATCCCTTTATTAGTTTTCTTCGTGTACTTTTGCAAACTATCTCTTTCTTTCTGTTTCGCATATGACGATGGGTTAGGTGTAAGAAGAGACTTTCTAGTCTCAATCTCGCCCGAATAAAGGCCATTTATTATTATTATTATTATTCTGATACACATGCTTGCATCTATATCACTACCCTACAATCCATTCGAACTACTTCAGTATGCTATATTATCGAGAATCTTTAGCTATATACTAAATATATGCTATATTTCTTTTGATTTACGCTCATTATCGTACGAGGTACTTCTACAAAATTGCTCGAACGAAAGGCCTTTCTGGAGGTGAAAGATAGGAAACTCAAAGGTGATAATCATGAATTTGTGATTTTCTACAGCAATAGGCTCCATGTAGTTACCATTGGTGATTTCAAAAGAGAAAACGTTCACATACAATGAGTTGTCCTCAGGCGAGGTTTAGATGCATGGCTTCCTAGGTTTTATTTCCATCGACAAATCCTCGCAACCCCAATCGTTCATTTTGTAACTTATTGGTGCTCATAAAATCGAGTCGTCTGCTATTTCCATTCGACGAGCGATTTTCACATCAGAGGCATTCGCAGCTTCAACTGGAATGGAGTCATAAAGAATTGGTGAAATCCAGGCTAAAGGGTATAAATCAAAGAGAGCCCGTCGAACAAATTTGCTCGGCGAATTTGTGCGTTTTCTTTCCCTCTCTGCACAGCAGATGTCAAGCGCATCAGCGAGCAAGGCTTTTTACTGTGGCATTTTACTTCTTGGATTCCACTTAACATTTGTTTAAATTTAGGTACAAAAAAGAAGATAAATATTTGTCTTATCCATTACGTCAATACTAACTCTCTCAAACTAAACTTTCGATGATGTAATATAGTTATAGTAATATATACCTTTCTATATATATATATATAGTAATATATACCTAGTTATATAACATAGTACCTTTCAATCAATCAATCAATTGGTAGCTTCTCCTATCAGGAGGTTAGCTCTCATGGATCTCCACTCTTCTCTTTGACTTGCTTTCCTTTTCATCTCCTCATAATTCCTAATTTCAGTCCAATTCCTTAAATTGTCTAACCATTCCATCCTCTTTTTCTCTTCCTTACTGTCCATCCTTCCAGTGCTGTCACCATTCTCTCCCCTGATGATCCTCTTAGCACATGTCCCGCGTATTTCCACTTTCTTGTTCTCACCTCATTCAATAGGCTCTATACCTGCTTCCTATTCTTCTCCAAACTTCTTCATTTGTTTATCATTTGTCTGACCACTTACACTACTACCTTCCATATTATATAATTTACAATGTATTCCTTTGGAGGAAGAACGTATTCGCCTCGTTTATTCACTCATTTATATTAAAATATCTCTATTATTTCTTATCCTTGCATTCATCTCTTGTCTAATACATATGGGTACATTAATTTGCCCATATCAGACCGTTTTCTCTCTTAGCCACATACATGTCTTTAGAATTTCATTTACTACATTAAATTATGGCAAAATTTCTGAATTTCAGCGAAATTTCGGATTACAATTTTTTTATTTTACTTAATTTATGCTTTTTCTGAGATTTTTCTTTGCCTCAGAAAAAAATACGTGAATTAAATGCCTCATTATTTTCTTTATTGATTTGATGGTTATACTATCAAATTCTTGTTTATCATCAACCTATCCAATGTTCTCGTTAAGTATTTCATGAGATGTATTACCAAATACCTAGCTCTATTTCATGCATATCGAATGTATTATATAAGTATTATGAAATAGCAGTAATTTAATAATAATATTTTTTTCTAATATTTATTCATTTAGTTATTGGGAAATACTCATGCTTAATCAAGCGTAACATGGCAACGAGAAACTCAGACTAGATGGAATTGAAAAACCCATGGGCTTAGATTCGACGGCTGATTGAAAATGGCTGATTATGACGATAAATACACGGCAGAAAATATTCGCTACGATTTTGATAACTTCTTATTCACATGAATCACGAAGATCCGAAAAATGGCTTCTTTTAGTGGATACTTAAAACATGTCTTCCTCAAGTGAATCACTTCTTGATAATAAACAAACTATAAAACATAGACGAACTCGAATTTGCAAAAGTGTAGAATAGTACGGGTGTAGTGTTTGATACCAACATTTATAAATACGAGAGAAAATCCAAGAAATATAATTCTGTATTGTAATTTGGCAAATGTGACCATTTTAAGGCTCGATTGTATGTGAATCCATCTCGATTACAAACTCAGCGAGTGTCCCTAAGTTGGCCGAGGCCTCGATCGAAACTGCCGTGTGAAAAGTTACACAATATGAGAACCGCATTCTCCTTCCATCCACGGCTTTCCGATTGAATCTGTCGACCGTGGGTTTAGATCTACGTGATGGACACAAAGACAGGCTGACAAGCAAAATCTCTCCGAGGTCAATCTCTCTCCGGTTGGACCTTCGAGAATCCATCCCTATCGGTCATCACCTCCATCGAATAAAGTGCTTGGCGAAATCTTAGAAGAGACCACAGACAGGTACACCAGGATGGTGAGAGTATTGCAAAACCATGTTTCTAACAAGCCATAGCATGGCGGCGCCACAAGGAATTCTCTGGATATCCTTTAATGGTTGGGAATGACATTAAATTGAACCAATGAATAAACATCTTCATCAGCGCGATATTGAGGCAAGAATGACTCCTCCTTCATCGTCATTGCTAACGCAATCCAATAAAAAAGACTTATTTTGAGAGGTATTGTTAGAGAATGTAAGAAGTTATTTTTATTTATGAAAAACGAATAAATAGTTAAGAAATCGTACTTTACACTCATAAGGAATGTTTAAAATTTCATCCAATAAACATTTTCTTAAAGTAATGTCTTCAACCCAAGGACCAAGAATCTGTTGTAGACTCAACACCTCAAAAATTAATTTTTAAGAGCTTCGGAGAGGGGATGAAGCAATGACATACTACCTCACTACCAAATACCAAGATGAGGAGTTGTTATTTGTGCTAGAATACAATCAGTAGAACAATATACGTAGTATAGTGACTCCATGTTTAACATTTTTCGCAGCTTTCTTCAAAGAGAATATGACCAAGATGGATGATGTTGTTTTTCATCAACTGCATCAGCTGATAAACTTTAAAATCATCTCAGCTATAAGCAAAACTGAGACAAAAGAAAAGAAAGATACATTTTTCTCTGTCAGATTCATAAAAAGAAAAATTATATATTTTTTCGAATACATTCTTAAATATGTCAAGATCACGATTCCATCGCAATTTTATCTGAATAGCTGCATGCATAATAACTAACTCTTAAGTTTATATTAGTATAGTGAACGAAGAAATTTATCTCTGCAACGTTACGATTTCATCCGCTGTTAAATCAATAAATGTTCTATCTTAAAAGATTTTAAAATTGTTTTTTTAGGCCCCAAACTTTAGATAGCGAAATGTCCGTTATCGCGTGCATTATACGTCATTACGAGCCGTGTTTCTCCTATCATCTTGGGGGGACTATTGTTCCTCGACCGTAAGGAAATACATTTCCTCCTCCCGGTCCCGCCCTTCTCCCGTCCGCCGCCATCCCGAAATGGCATAAATCTTTCCGCTCCTCCCGCACTCCCTTATCTATTCAGTTCCGCGACGTGGAAGTCCTAGGGCTCGGATTGTATCCAGCTCGGTCCGAATCGGTTGAATGGGGCTATCTGCGAGTCCAATCCAAACCAAGTGACAGCGGCATGCGGGTCCGCTTTACGTGGCCATCATCACCACCACTTCTTCCGATGTTTAGACAGGTGCCCTTTGAAGAGCGCATCCAACGCCGCCTGTTATTATTTCTTTCAATCGTCTCTCTATTGTTTCTATCCTCTCCGGAGTCCCTCCTTTCCTATCGCCCTCTGTTTTTCAGTAAGGAATAATAGTTGGATAAGCGTGAAATTGTTGCGTTAGAATGGAAAGGATACGCGACGAAAGATGTAGAGAGGGTAGACGAAAATACAAGAGCGAGGTTAGGAAAGGATGGAAATACCAAGAAATTCAGATGTAAACAAAGGTTCAATTTATTTAATAAATTCAGAAAAAGTACGTTCTCTGAGGATGTAGCCGATGTTATGCCCCTCCATGTTTCATAGGCCGTTCAGTTACAGCGAGGAAGATCGCGGAAATAAATATACATTAAAAACGCCATGGATATAGAAAAATTAATTCCAATAATTCCCCAAAAACCTTACCTATACAAATATAGCGTATCAGTACCTAACATCAAAAATCTGGTGTGGCCAGCACATGACTTTCTCCATATATAAGATGTAAATATTTATCTACGACAGTATTTTCGAACTCTATATTCAATCTAAACTTGAAAGATAAGTGATTAACTTATATCATATTATCTTTTACGTCACAAACATTATAAATATTGTTTTTCGGGACATATTTGATGAAAAACGATGAAATTGGCCTTTGGCATCAACGCACAGAGCGCCCACAAAGTACATAATCAGCAACTTCTGGTTTATCAGTATTTCATGAATAACTCCTAAACAATTAGTTATACTAAGATATATTTCATACATAAATTATAGTAAATTACATTTACTAAAACTTTTATAAATAATAGTATATACCTAAATATCATATTAATGGAGATATTTTGCAAAACCGGAAATTTGCTTCGAAGAATAAAGCTCGACTTCCGGTTGACCGATTTACTCCAAAAACTAATCAACTCTGACAGCACCAACCACAGTGCTATATATGAAGTTTGATATGGACCCCAAAACATATATTTCCGTTAAAATCTCGAAGTCGATTTTTTTCATAAAAACAACTTTCTCTGTACTACGTATATGGAGAAAGTAAAAATGACATTTCCGTAAAACAGCTTAACATCACTTTTCAATTACCCTTTCTTCTTAACTTTAAGAATTTTCTATTTAATATCGCTTTTACAATATGAGTAAACTTTTACTGTGGGGTCCATCTTTCTAACCCGCTTATTAAATATTTGTATTCTCATTGCACAGGAAACACAAACGATATTGAATGTCCCGTAGGTAAAATGGAGAATAGTACACACAATAAGGGACGAGAAAGATTATTCCAAGAATATCAAAAATATAACTAAGGAAGGAAATCGTAGTAGTAGTATTGTTAAAAGTGCTTCGACAGCTGAGGTCATTTTGCACATTGGCTCCCACCGGGAATCGAACCCGGGACCGCTTTCACCAAAGGCGAACGCGCTGTCCACATGACTATCCAGGATCCCCTAAGGAAGGAAAATTTTGGACAAAGACAGAAGGTAAATCGCTCCGAAATCCAAAAATAATAGATGAATGGTTGATTGAGAAAGGAGGGAAATAATTTTCGTTCATACTCCTTAAAAGGCAAACATTCCACTTGAGAAAAGAAAAGGGATCGTCTTTGGTGAGATCATAAGACAGTGTACTCCCAGGACGCGCCAGTAGATGACACCACTTCCCTTGTTTATTTATTGCGGTTTCGCATCCGTCTGGGAAGAGCGTCCAAGGCATTAAAATGGCGCCAAAACGCGTGTTTTTCCATTTACGATCGGCAATTCCAATTTTACGAGTGTGGGAGTACATTTGTATAAAGCTTGTTATTGACTTATTCTTCTTTTATAAGTAGGCGGTTTTACCCTCTGTGAAAGGATGCGAATGGTTTTATGGTATAAATATTTATAACTTGAACGGGCGAAAAATAAAAAAGTATAAGGTATGCGCTCTCCTGCTCTTTCAATGCCTTTTAAATGTTGCTGTCGCTATTTTTTAGCCTAAATTGAAGAAGAGAATCATTCTTGACACCACTTTCACTTTCTCTAAGAGTGAATATTCAAATTCCAATATCGTCAGGAGAGTACAAGCTATGAGTTATGAATATTTGGTTTATTTATTTGTCGTGAGTTTATTTATTTAGTATTTATTCGATTACATTGCCAAATTTTGATGGCAGTTATTCCTAACGAAATAGCCTTCTAAACATGTAAAGGTAAAATTATATTTCACCCAATAGATACGTTTGTTTGTATTGTATTTAATGCAGGAAACCTCAAAAATTTCAGTGCTTTAATACAATAATCAAATACGACATCTCGGAAATTTAACCGAGTCTGTTTCGATTACTTCGCAGAAAGATCTCATCATCATCCTAAGTTTAGGTATACCCTAATGTTTCTTACTTAATGTCCTTCCTTCTGTTCCCTGATAACTTATCGTATCTACTTTTATATCTCAGCCAGTACCATCTAATCTCTTCTCTCGAGTCATGTCCCCAATTACTTTCTTTAGCCATCCCTCTCCTCTCAATATTTGATCCACCTATTTCCACCGTCGCTTGAATATCCCAACGGAAACCCTTCGATGCCATAGTTCGGAATTAAATCATAATGTATGAGAACTTAAAACGTCCGTGGAATATCTTTTTCTGCAGGAAATGAAATAACTTAGCCGTAGTCGAAAACTGAATGGGGTTTTCCGTCTTAAAAAACTTGTCAATTCCATAAATAACGTTAACGTCCTCATATTTTATTTCTTCCCTGCGATTTGTCACACATCGTAACACTTAACATTAATTTAAAATTGATAAATTTGTGCTATTTCCGCCACACTTCTTTCGACGGATATACGCAGTGCCAAATCTGGCAATCGCTAAAAAAATAGGAGGCGTTTGTCTTTTTATTGATGCTCAGAAATAAATATATCTGCCGAAGAAATTCAGATATCCGTCACAGATGGAAACAACTTGCACGAGAAAGACTGCAGAAATCTCACACTTGTATAAAATACTACCGGAAATTGGTCACAATCGAGTGTCTTTCAATTTATTTATGCATACATGCCTTCAGTGTGTTTTTCTGTATAAATGCCTATTTTTTCTCTGAATATCCTTTCGCATTTTTCTAAAGAGTGCTTCGAGATAATTCCGTCCTGAGCGCCAAATTAATTGATTAAGATAACAATTGATAATATTTTAGGTTAGTTCACTTCCTTAAAAGAAGTATTAAAGGTTGAACTACTGATGTCGTTCTAATTATTCAGTGATTGCCTGAATCCGACTGTGAGTAATTCTCATACCTTGAGAACTTGCCGAAAATGAGATATTGAAATCGTGAAAGATAATTTAATTCGAAAATTAATGTTCGCTACATATTCTGAATTTATGCTGTTGACACTCCTTACGTTTCGGTAAAGTGTAATCACTAAAAACTTATGCGATGTTTCAAATGTTTCCATGGACCTCCTTGTAACTCTGCTAACGGTATCATGGATATACCACCCCAGAGTTTATTTTAATATGGACAAGATTTATTAGCGATATATTTTAATATCTTTCAAGGAAATTTTCAGGCCTCCAGGGAACTCAAAAGAACGGGTTAAGACAACCGTATAAAATGAGAATCAGGTTTAGAAATCTCCTCAGAACGCCCGCGATGAAAGGATTGAATAATCGACTCCAGAAGTTCACTTTCTTATCTTGTCTTCTGAATGCTTGAACATACGATGAACGAAGTTCATTTTGCTTGTAATTGACGAGGATCGGAAAGTGTTTCACGCAAACCCATAGAAAACGTTTCCAGAAAACTGATTCCTGGAAACACTAGCCATAGCATTGTTTTTCCATTTTTTCTTGCAATGTCAGATCAGTCGATGTAAGAACTCGATCAGAGAAAAGGCATAATATCCATAACTTTTCCCGCAAACGCATTTTCTGAATTGAGCAAATTAGCTTGAGTTGGAAGTTTTAATCTTCTTTATTCCAAAGATACCTATCCTTCGTTCCAAATAATATATGTGATTCCGTTTATCGAAAAAATCCTAAACAGAATGCATCGCTTTCCGCGGTACCTTTACTAATTCTCGGATAAAGCAAATGTCTAGAGCAGGGTTTCCCTAACTATGTTCCGCGGCACACCGGTGTTCCGCTGAACCTGAATAGGTGTTCCGCGAAAATTTTGGAGTCTTAATGGAGAATTGGAGAATAAAAGTCATAAAATGCTTTATTTATCCATATTTGATGTTTATATTATAATATTATAGGTTTATATTTTAAAATAATTACTAAATAAATAATATGTAGTAATTCTATGATTTTTTTATTTTACAAGTAGAATTACCTAGCCTAAAAATAAGCTGAGTGTCCCGTTAAACTTCCAAGGTTTGCAAAGTGTTCCATTGCAGAAAAAGTTTGGGAAACCCTGGTCTAGAGAGTCGTATACAGTAGCCATGTGTAATTCAGACTCAAGATGAAGTAGCACCGCTCACGGACTTTTTTTTACGCTTTTACCGATTATTATCTCGATGATGTAAAGTTTCTTAAATGTCCGCCCACATAGTGTACAGATAGAGCAGGAAAAAGACCTTCTGAAATTATTGCAACCATTAGTTAACTTCGCATGACAGAAGAGGCTTAAATTGTATCATAAAAGTCAGTATGTATAAATTAAATGAAATAGTGTTATTTTTCAGTTTATTGTATTATTTTAATACAATAATATTGTTGGATAAATATTGACGAAGATTAAAGCGATTTAATTTTTATTGACGTTCAGTCAATATATTGAAGGACTGCCAATGATATTGGCCATGTGAGGGGATTATTGAACAATATCAGTCAATCCTTTTTTTTCAATTCAAGGTGAAACCAATTTTAATAAACTATTACATATAAATATGTGGGATACGAAAAAAAGAAAATATTTTCCAGATATCATGGGTTCGAAACCAGAAGGCCCCAAAAATTCCATTTGCCCAATATTGCTCATTCAAAATACATTAGGGAGATTTTTTAAATAATTTTTAAACACTTCTGGTGAAGGTAAAAACGCATAACCCTATAATACCCCCGTAAGGTGAACAGCAATAACAATGTCCTTCCTTCCTCGAAGTAAGGTTCTCATTGACTTAATATTGATCAATCGTATTGAATCGTGTGAGGGATACCCACTTTTGTCAATATTTTGCGTCAATAATATTGTCCTTGTGATGTTTTCATTTATTACAAATATGTAAATTTATCACTCTTATCGCCGATACAGAGACAGGTATACTATATAAACACTGGGTTCCACGCGTCGGGAAACTATTGTAGCAACCAACATTTTACAGATAGCTACGTAAACCCACTGAATTTCATGTTGAATTTTATCCAAAATCGATATGTTTTGGTCGAAGTTTTCCCAGTATTGTGTCGAAAGAAACATGCAACGATACTGATTAAAATCTTTACTAAATTTTCTTTCTTATGGCGCTCCTCCCGATTTCCCATCGACCACTGCATCTAATTAGCTTTTACGAAAGAAAAATGTTTGGTTATGAAACCTAATTTCAAATCGAAGTGCATTTCTGACTAAGGTTACCGGGGTAAGATAGTTACGCACTATAGTGCTTACTGTAAAGCATGCTCTCTTCCACAGAACAATCACACTACGGTTTGAACCTTCCTCTTCCTCAACCCTAATGCCACAGTTTTCTGATTCATTCGCCAACCTTGAGCACTGCGCTCTTCATTTCCTTTTGATGATTTCCGTGCGTGATATTGAATTGGGGCTTTACGGTCCAGGTGGACGTTATCTCAACCTCGGATCAAAGCATCCGTTGTCAATGGCTTCGAGAGAGCGCCATCTCGTTAGCGCAATTGACCGTGAAATCTCGATAACAGTCGAAATTTCGACTCTGTTTCCCCTCGCTTTTATTGGTTCACTCCAGACCGACCCACACTCGCCTACCGCGTGCTTCGCTGATATATTGAACGCCTTATGAACTCAAAACTTTTGTCATGACTTTCCCTGCGGATGATGGCTGACTTAAAACTTGGAAGACTGTTATGCATCCAGAAAAACAAAGAGTTTGAATTTTTTTAATATTTGAGAAATGTAACAAGCAATGCAAATTTTAGAAGAATAAGAATAGAATTTTACGAAGTAAGAATGATCTTAACATGTGTTAAAATACTCTGATGGTTATAATTAATATTTCTATCCCTATCCCCGAACACAATTCCTGTGTACATTTTCATGTTAGCCAAATTCTTATTCAATAACATGGAGACATGTTTCACAAAGTGCCTTACCTTTTTTTCTTTCAGCTAAAACCAGTCTCTATTAAGCATATGCCATCAAATCATCACAAATAAACTGCTTATTGGTGAAAATTCCATCAACTCGATCTGAATTATAATTCACTTAAATTTAAGTTTCCCTTCTTATTCAGAGTGGAAACTTCATTTATTTATTAATACTGACTTTCTAATGTAACATATTTCCTATGATATTTTTCCTTTACTGTTCAAAAACCTAGTAACCTATTTTATACTACTCAAATGTAGAAAGTTTTGGTAAAAATCTCTGCCAAACTTGTCATCTGCTGGGTACTATCTGTACAAAACTATTTTCCATGTAATATCTCTAAGATTTTGGCAAATTAAAATTAGTTTATACGAATTATTATGATTCCCTACATCTTTGAATATTTAGCAACCCATTTAATTTTTATTTTTATGTATACATTTACTGGTTTGATCAATATACTATGATATCATAAATAGTCAGTTTATCATAAGTAGTCAATTTATCAGTTATTATTTCAATTACTATTTTCATTATGGTTAATTTTTGTATCATCATTTTCATGCACAGTTCTTATGCAAATGCATATAATTTATTAAATATAAACATTCTCTTGACAAGTAGCTATCATCCTAACTCATTAATCCTTGGATAATTTTCTTTCTTTCCTTAGTTCTATATTAAAATTAAAGTATTTTTATAGACAATGTTGAATTTGGGATTATCTCTCCTGTGATAAGTTCACACATAATATAATTTTTATGTATAAACCATTTGAATGCTAGAATAGCTGGCATGGAATTATTGATGATCAGATTTCAACCATGATCATAATGCATCGATGAGTTAAGATTGATATGTAGTTTACTATATCATGGCCCATAACAAAGAAAAGCCACACTATGGCTCATTGAATGTGTACCACAAGAATCAAATTTTAGATTTAATATTTAATCTAAATTGCTATTATTTACCTTTATTGCAGACCACAACTCTTGGGAGTTACCAAGGCAATACAGTGGAGAAATTGGTGTTCTATAACCATACTGAATGTGAATGCCAAGACAAAAAGGAAGACTTGATGCCACGCGATCCAGCCAAGAGCACAGATGTTAGCACAAGGCATTACAGGCACCCAGGAAACACTGCGAGGATTGATCCATATGGCCCTGCTCCATTGAGGAGTTACAGGATTGACAGGACCCCAGATCCACCACCAACAAAGGAGTATGTTTTTTTTCATCATTATGCAAGCAATGTGTTAGTTTGAAAATATTCTGTGTACTGATTACATTTCAATAATTTTATTCTTTATGCATTGAGCATGTAGTCTGTGTATATAATTTTTATGGAACCCAGAAATCTATAAGCTATCTAGGTGTTAAAAATTTTTAATTTCTGATATTATCTTGCTCCATATTTTTCCAATTCCTTTCTTAACTCTTTTTATTGGAAGATGCATAAAATGGGATTAATTTCATCAAGAGTAATTTGCCAATAAGGAGTAACCTATTTCTTTAGGTTTTACTACTCCACTTTAATAGATGGAAATAAATATATCTTCTCTTTTCTATAGGATACTGCTAAATTACATATGAAGATGTTAATGAAAATGTTAGTGAAGAAGATTGTTTTCTTTGTTTTTGTTGAGTTTTGTTTTAAATCAGTTAAGAAAAGATGGCAAGTTTATGAATTTGTATAATGAAAAAATGTCAAAGGCAAGCTTAAGCTTAGCTTAAGCAAACTAATCTTCTAAAATCATTGAATTTCAGCTGCAAGTGCCCAAGCCTATTCTCAGTGAGACACCCAACTGAGCCAAATGAATTGTGTACTTGTGACTGCTTCGATAAACAGCAGGACTGCATAAGGGCAAAGAGAGGGAAGGAGTATTTCTCCCTGAAAGATAGACTGTAGGTATTACTTTATCCGTAGAAAGAATATTTCTCGGCATTTGAATTAATTTTTTGTATACAATTGTACATATTCATTGTACTTTGATAAATGATTGAATAAAAACTAGCAATCAAGGAATCATGTCAAAATATCAAAAAATAGAATTTTAAATATCCTTAATATCTCTGAAATTTAAGGAAAATGATATGATGTCCAACTAATGCTCTAAGAATTACTGTATTCCCCTGGCTACAGATCAACCTGCATATTATTGTTCAAATATATGAAATAATAACATTAATTAATTACTTGAAATATTAAAAATTTCAAGATAAAAGAATCACCTTATGGAAGTGCTTCCTAGTGGTGGACAGTGGCATACTAGCGTAGCATTATAATGGTTTGCAGCAAAATACCTAACGATAGCATGCTCTTCAATCTGCCCTAACGGTAATCCTTTAATTTTTGAAATATTCCATTTAAAGAAAGTTAGCAAAGAGAAATTCGAAATAATCTATCCTACTTTTGGCACTTTCTCATTGCAAATTGTTGATTTAGAATGAAAACAAGGAAGGTTTTGTTTAGTTTGCAACAAAGCATAACTTGTTACTCCTGTTTTTCTTTCAGTTTTAAGGCCCATCCCTTTATATGAAAAGTATTTACTATTCTTTGAGCCTAAATTTTAAAATATTAAAATGAAGGAAAGTTCTTTAAAATACAGAATTTATACTTATAATAGTTATGTACATTGCAAAGCTTTTCAAGTTAAGGTTTATGGACCAGAGAATTGAAAATTGTAAATGCATTTTCCTCTTAATTTTCCCTGTTGGCATTCAGAAATGTGTCACTTTGATTGGTAATTAATTCACCAAGTTCTATTTTGAACATAAAGATAAATTTCCAGAATTGAAAACTTTCTTCATTTTATGCCAAATATATGCTGATGAATAGAATTTATTATCCACAAAAGAAAGAAAAGTGATTGTTCAGTTTATTAAATAAAGCCATCCAGTCAAATTTATTTCGCTGCTTCCAATCAGTGATTCAAACCACTACATAACGATTAGAGGTTAAAACACAAGTATTTATGTGCTACCAAAATTACTTTATTCCTCAATTAACATTTTGTGGATTGCTCACATATACATCCATATTTCATCTATAAACATTTGAATACCTTTCTGCAATACATTAAGCTTTGAAGAGAAGAACCAGTGCCTTGGCAAGGCCCCGTATAAAAATTTGTCTGGGGGCCCTTAGGAAGGGTAAAGATTTCTCACAAAAGAAAAAAATGTTTGCATAAAATTAAAAGAAATATTTATTCATCATAATTATCTATCTGTCACTTTTTCCAAAATTTTTACAAACAATTCAAATTAAATAAACACTCTCCTTGCCTTTTTATCGGCAAACTGATTTATTAAATCATTTATAGCTGATGATGACTTTAGTTTCTCTTAAGTTTCTGCCTCTATAGACAAATTTGGGAAGTTTTTATTAAGTTTTGCTTACGCACGTTTGGGGCCCCCGTGGCCCGGGGGCCCCGTATAATTGATACGGCAGATACGGCGGTAGCTACGCCCCTGAGAAGAACTAAAGGTAAAACTATACATTGACCCATAATATATGCGGAACTCTTCAGATAATACTTTCCTAAAACTATCTATTCATTTATGTATCTATTCACATAGAAATAGAGCATTTGTAAACTCAGACTTAAATTGATTGCACAATATTCGCATCCCAATAAATAACTTCACCTTGTATTTCAGTAATATTCCCTTTTGATATTCCAACAGGTGCATTCAGAGTGAAGACTGTATTATGCCAGAATGTGAATTTGGCATCTACTTGAGAAGAGCTGGACGCTGCCCGAGGAAGCGGGAAAAATTTGCAGCTTTTCAAAGATATTCCCTAGATGAGTATAAGTAAGGTTTAACAACAAGTACAGAGTAAGAGAAGATGCTCGATGAATTTCATTGCTCTAATGAAAGTGGCTATTCAATTCCAACAGTGCTTCATTTTTTTAGCCACAAAATCCTTGAAACATTTTCATTATTCTTCATATCTTAATTTAAAATGTCCTGGAATGATTTCACTTTCAAAATGCTGTGAATAGCAACATATTTAATACTCTTCACACGAGACGATTCCAAAATCTTCCTCACAGTAAATTTAAATATTGGCAGGTTTTCAATGATATGAATGGGAGAGTCAAAGGATACTCTACCAACGTTTGAAATATACTGCCATTACTTGTTGTAAGCATGTTCTAAGAGTTGCTGATGTATCAACAGCTCATATGTGCTGAATGATGTTGATGTGTCTGAATCTTAGAATTGTACGGAAAGGAGGTTGGGAAGCTATGAATAGAAAGCAGAGACTTGTGGTGACATAAGGGAATTAAATGAATAAGTTGAGAGAGGTGTAATGATAATTGACTATGGAACCATTCCAACCCTCTCTATTATTTCAAATCTGAGGTTGCCGTCAAACTGTGGTTTTGAAGCTGCTTTCACTTTTGAAGATACCAAAGGAGGATCACAATACTTAAACATTACAGTGCTTATATGGTGGTGATTCAAGATGAATGTTTGAGATTGCTTCATCACCGCTTGCAGCAAGATGCGGTTAAGCTGTGGTTTGTGTTGTCATCATATAGGTATGAATGCATAAATGAATGAGTGATACTACAGGAGTAAGACATTTTATCAACAAACTGATCATGATAAGTGGATGCATGTTTATGCCATGGTGAGTTTATTAATATTACTTTAATTATAATTTTTAATAATAGCCCATTGGCAATGGTTTAATTGTGCATTTAAGTAGATTGCTGTCTGTGTTCCTGTTTCTTTGTCTCAAAATTTCTCTGTTGAATCTCATTACATGTAGTTATCATGTAAACAGATTGACGTTTGAGGATAAACAGTTAACGTCAAATTCATTAATAGAAACATGACCTTGTAAATATACTGGGTTGAAAAATGAATGTATTGATATTATTTTTCTCTATGTAGTGTCATATAAAGTGTCAAAATGAAAATTGTCTATATTATGGTGCTAGTGCCAAGGTGCACAACATCAGCAGAAATATTATGAAATTGTTTTTTCTTCCTGAAATGATCATAGATAGCATATGTAAGAAACTGCTTTACAATTTGTGCCAGTAATGAAAAAGGGTATAAGCCTCAGAATGTAGTGAGTAGAAGATGTCCATAGTATTTATAAAACTGTCTTAACATTCAATCAAAAAGGAATAATATCAATGTAAAACAGGTCATAATATATGGGCAAAAAGCTAGTCTACGCAGGAGGTATAACATCGTGATAATTGTATGTTTGAGGTTTTATATAATCTAACTTGTCATGTTAATTTAATTTTAGAGTATACCTTGAATAATGCTGGAGTATTTAGAAAAGTGTTTGTAATATTATTCTTAGTATCATTCCATGCCAATCAAAATTTTCTATTCCAGCAAATTTAAGGAAGGAATAAATTCAGCAGGGAAATAACAATGTTCTTTCATGTGTAAAATGCAATATTATATATATTATTGTACAAAAATTCAGCATGGTTAATTAAGATACTAAATCCTCTGACATCCTACCAATATTCTGATCTTGAATTAACTTAAACTACATTAATAACCAGTGTAACTCTAGGTTCAGTTAAAGCACAGACAGTTCAATAGTGTAAGACTAATAACTCGTACATATTAGTGTGTACAAAATATCTACTAAATAGTTAATAATCCATGATATGTCTGGAAATAACTCGTCAATAAATGCTTGAACTAAAACTGATGATGTAAGTGCTAAATGTTGAGTAATCCATTAAAATGCAATTTCTTGAGGCTAGCAAATATTTTATGTACCTATTACCAAATTAAATTCAGTTATTGAGTAATTTTATCACCAACTTAGTTGGCTACCTCATGACAATTTTCAATAAAAGCTGGAACTCTGAAACAGGCCTTTTCTTTCATCTTTTCAAAAATAAAATTTCTTCTCTATCTCATCCTCTACTGTTTTGGTAAACTTTCTTTTTTAGCTTCTACAGTTGTGCCGCTTAGTAAATAAACTCCTAACCCTTCTATCTGTGGTATCCCTTCTCCTCATTCTTACTAAGTGAGTCTTTTAAACACAGCAGTGCTACCAGTTTCTCTTACTGAAGTAGATTTTAATGTCTTGGTCATTTTTTTAATAACTGTACAACCGGTGCAATAATCGAAATCAAAGTCCAAAAAAGAATGTCCATAACGGTAGCAAAAGTCAAAGCACTTGTAAAGAAAAACAATAAAGCAATTAGTAAAATATGGCACCCACGAGGAAGTGAAGATGGATAATTGGTTCTCTACAGTATATTCTTCAATATTGGGTAAAAGAAAATTGCTTTGTTACCAGTGTAAAATGATTATCTGATCCTGCAACTATTGTTCAACAAAGAATACAAATTCTCGATTCTGAATTAGTACCTATTTAAATATGAGAATACTGTGAGTGTTGGACACTAGTTCAAACTATGTAGTTATTATACTTCTGTTAGTCACAGTATCTTATGTATATTTTCAATAACATTATTAAAATTATTGCTTTGATACATTTTGAAATGATTTTCTTATTTTAATCCGTGGGGAAAAGATATGTTGGAAAAGTTTTGAGGAAATGTTATGCAAAGTGAGATTGGTATAAAGATGTGGACAGAGCAATAAATAATGATTCAAATTTATCTCTCACTCTCACTGATAAAGAAGGGCCAAATTTTATGGAAGAAAAAAAGAGTGGTCAACATTAGAAGGATGAGAGTTTCACTCTACCTAGAAGGGAAGTGGTCATTTGACTGCACTTCTCAATACCTATTTAATTGCTTCTTTGTTTCTTGAAGGCATTTCATTGTTTAAATATTAATTTTAGTGATATCCTTATACTTATAGTAGTAGCAACTCATAATTAGTGTTATTCCATCAATAGATAGCTTATAAATAAATTTCTAGATACATGGAAGAGAAACATTCTACATTGTTTTCACTATATATGGCTTTGAATGATAATCATGCTCCACTCAAGTTCCTATGAAACATCATTTATTTTCTTTAAATACAAAATTATGGTCAATTAATGTAAAAATTAATAGTAATCCAGAATCGGCATACATCTGTTAGGTAAAATTTTCAAAATTACATTACACAATTACAGCACATTTCCGTCAGATACTTACTTTTTCGAAGTTTTCCCAAATGAATATTTTTACACTGTGAATGCATATCATACAATTTGTTGTTACATTCTCAACAAATTTATTACTTTTCCATTTTGCAATCTTAAGGCTGTTTCACACTGTAGGGATGGTCACGGAATGGTCTCATAGTAGTAATGGACAAAATTGATTCAATGGAATTGAATTAGAGAGTTCCCATTAGGAGGTGCACTCCAATCACATGACAGACACAGTCGTGCATATTTAAGCGTGGTCAGATTGGTCTTTGAATATCTCTTGAACAGAGAGCACTCTGTGTCACCAGTCAGACCATGGTTGAGACCATTCATTGTGAACACAGAAGACTGTAGCTTGACTGTGACTGTACCTCTACCAAAAGTATTAAACAACCTTTACAGATATTGTAATTTTCCTTGGAGATTATCACAACAAAAATTACCAAATAGGAAAGAGATCTGAGCAAGAAAATGTAATTTGTCAACAATTCCTAGTGATGAGTAATCATAAGCCACAGGTAAAACTAAAAAATGTACTCAGACAAGCTATAAAGAATTTTCTTTGGAGTTTATATGGATTTTAATATAATAAAATATTTAAATATAAATTTAGAGTATAATATTTAAAAAATTGGAGAAAAGTTTAATATTTGGCTTGAAAAGAGATAGTATTCAAATGATCAAATACATTCCTTCTAGGTATAACAAGATGTAAAAAATTAACAAATTAGTATTAACAAAATTTTAATTCATTCATATTAATTTCTGATTGTATTAGACACAGTTAAAGTTAAAAAATATATAACTGAAAATATTTTGAAGTAAAATTCTGAAAAATGGTCAAATTACCTCTGCCGTCTTTCTAATGTTAATGTAGAGAAAGAGGAAACATAATGAATGCTAAAACAGTAAATTTTAAGGGTAAATTTGCAATTTGTGCTATCAATAGAGCTATATTGGAATTACATGCAGTAAATCACCATTATGAAACAGATGATGGTATGGTGCAGAATAATCATAAACTATTCTTTGCAAGAAACAATAAAAAGGATAAATTTCATAGTATATTTTTAACAATATATTAAGTCAATGTTTCTTAGGTCAAGGGCTTTCAGCGAAGAAGCTCTCTGTTCTTGCAATTAAGTTTATTTCATGAATAAAACCAGCTGAATTATTTAGCCTGAGAATATTCCACCAAATGCAGCTCTAAATTGGATAAATCTGGCAATCTGTTTCAACTCTCTTTTACAAGATGCATCATAAAAAGAATGTTTGATGAATCATCAGTTTGGGAAGTAAGTGATTGTTCTGTTACTGAATTAAGGCATGAATTTTCTTTATATTAACATATAAAAGTACTGTACAAAAACACAGTAGATCCAAATGTATTCCTCAAATTGTATTTAAATCCACATATCTTACTAACATAAAAAATGGAAAATACTGACTTGTACAAAGCTGTTCTTGTTTTTATTAATTTGTATAGCTCTCATGTTGATACAGATCTTATGCCCAAAGTTCTGAGATTACAAAAAGAGTAATTACAAAGTAAGATAAAGACTTCAGTACAGGACATAATTGTAATTTTTTAATAATGATATTTCAAACAAAAATTTTAAACAACAATATATTAACAACAAGTAAATTGTTTTGCACTTACCCAGTAACTGTAAAAATTTGGTAATTTTAACTGTAGAAATTTGCTTTTTTATTGAGTTCTAGTAAGAGCAAATATTGTGATTTCGAAAATCGGAGATATAATAGTGCTATAACCCCTTAAAATTGTTCTTCTGAAAATTTTAAAGCAATATTTATTGAAAACGAAAGAGATAGTTTTTCTTAAAGCAAAGCACGCATTTTCAGCAAGATTGTAGGTCAATTGGCTATTTGTGCAATCAATAGATCTATGTTGGAATTACATTCTATAAATCACCATTATAAAACACATGAGGGTATAGTGCAGAATAATTATATACAATACTCCAATTCTTTGTAAAAACTATGAAAAGGAATAAATGTCATGATGTATTTTATA
Source organism: Sympetrum striolatum (assembly GCA_947579665.1). Lineage (NCBI taxonomy): Eukaryota > Metazoa > Arthropoda > Insecta > Odonata > Libellulidae > Sympetrum > Sympetrum striolatum. Next base: position 17,449,237 of record OX388347.1, on the reverse strand, counting down.
TATTTGTATAACAGAAATAGATGAGGACATTTTTCTTTGATCAAGGGCAACCAAATGTATAAACAACAATTAAATAGTTCCGGCATAGCTATATAGTATGTGGTAATTTAGTAAATTTAACATTTTTTGGGTTATAGCATGTGCAAACTTCATTAAAGAAAAAATGTGATTTTTCAGAGTATAATGAAGGTGTTACTTTAAAAGGCCCTGTTTAATCAGTAATCACTGTAATTGTTTTTTATTTACGTAATTATTTTTAAATGTTTCTTCATATATTAACAATTCACCTATCATATGAGTTGGGAAATGGAGTAAGGGACAACAACTGAATATTTCCCCTTTGATAAAAGGTCGTCCTTAACTATCATCAAGTTATGTTCATTGTTTACGAATTCAACCAATAAAAATTGAGAAGTCTTCAAGAATTCCAATTTACCAAAATGCATCTTAAATTCACAACATGGGAACGTAAAATACAGTCGGAAAAATAGTCTTCGTTAAGGGTTTGAATCACTTTAGCCAGCCGAGAGAAATACAATTCATTCGAAATCATGCTCAAATCAGATCAAAATACATCGATATGGGAGAAAATCGATCGGATTTACTTGACAATCTGTTTGTAATGAGGAGAATTGCATTGCACGAGGCTAGATTCGTCTTTGAGAGGTGACACGGAGTCATTCTCCAGTGGGTGCGGGTGTGGCTTTCCAGCCGTTTCCAGGAATTTCTAGATCTTCACTGTATGTATACCGAATGTCCGGATAACCGGATAATCTGCAACAGTGAAATGTTCTGTCAAGGCGCTTTGCAGCACAGCAGCCGACCTCGAGTCGCCTGGCCCACTTGGCCGCCTTAACAGTTTCGTATACAGTGGTACCTCGAGATACGAGTTTAATTCGTTCCAGAACCGAGCTCGTAAGTCAAACGAATTTCTCCCATTTAAAATAACTGAATTCGATTTAATCCTTTCCGGACCTATTAAAAATCCCCAAACCAATGTAAATTATGAATAAAGATATGTTTTTAAATATCAAATAAACATGTATAATTAACAAATACATAACAAAATATGAAATAAAGAAATAAAAGAGTTATTTAACATAATAGTCTTACTTTGGAGACAGACGAGTGCGGCTAACGAAGGTGAAGGGCGAGGAGGAGGGAGGGGGGAAGGGATGCAGGCACTCTAGACACGTACGTAAACGGCACTTTTTTAGAACTTAAAACTATTTTCGCAACTTTAAAACTAAAACTACACTTTCCTTATTTCAAATGAAAGAAAAAACTTAAAACAATGCACTTAACTTTAAACTTAAACTAAGCTTAACATTTATGTAAATTTAATTATCACTTGTTTTTGCCTTCTTGGCTGCACTTGGCTTGGAAACACGGCTCGTATCTCGGATTTGGGCTCGTATCTTGAACGAAAATATGGCCCGAGCTCCGGCTCGTATCTCAAAAAACTCGTATGTCAGGCTGCTCGTATCTCGAGGTACCACTGTATAGTGCAAACATCGATACAGTATAAACATATGTATGCAGTCCAAACATCGATAGTGGATTGAAGGAACGTTTGACGAAACCAGGGTGAGCCGGGGATGCGGCCGTCTCCGCGCTAAGGGACATGCCAACAAGTAGTATTGTACCCAATTCTAGTTTCCCTTCGAATCTAACGATCGCCCCATTTGTTTCGGGTAAATACGGTATTTTTGACGCGAGCGTACTTTTTCACGCATTATGAAGCATTAGCGTAAGGTTTAAAAACCCTACAGTTCCATTCTGCTGAACTCGCTGCTCTTGGATTCAACAGGACGGACCTTAAGTGTTGGAAATCGGCTATAAGGAGTACTTTTCCGATTTTTATCAGCTCTCGTTATAACGGACCTTAACTGTACCAAATTTCTTGTGAATGTGGGTCCTGCTATTTTGGACGATATGGCTATTGCCATAAAATCTGCCTACAAACTACCGTTAGACCGTATAATTTACCGGATGTGGAAATGTCCTCGGCAAGTTTTCTTGCTTGTCTAATTTGTCCAATTTCAGATGTTTAGAATTCAGTGCCCACTAGCATAGGACTGAAGTATCTGCACGTAATTGATGAAACGAGAGCCTTGCAGGGGAAAAATCACTTAAATAAAAATTCCCAAAGTTTTGGAATAAGCGTTAGAGAGTCACAAATAGAAAAAAAGAGAGATGGATGAAAATAAGAGAAAAAAGAAAAAAATTCTCATTGTCGGGATCGAACCCGGTCCAAAAAGATACCGAAGCGAGGATCGTACCATAACACTAATATTTACGGTACACATTGTTACTATTTCGGGCATTTTATTAAGTACGTAACCTAAGCTTAATTTTCAAAGTAGATTTTCAGGAAAACTATCCCAAATAAACGCCTAGTTGTGGGGTAATTATTTATTTTTAACTCGAGATCTGTAAGCCAAACCGATTTCAATCAAACAAATCGCTGCTGACACTACATATTCTCCTGAAAGAGCTTTGGATTTTTTTAAATATGTATTATCTTTCTTTTCGGATGATTTAGTGGCAGAAAAACACAAAGTTGAGCGTAGCAGCGTTTGTTTTCGAAAATCGGAGATATAATAGTGCTATAACCCCTTCAAATTGTTCTTCAGAAAATTTTAAAGCAATATTTATTGAAAACGAAAGAGATAGTTTTTCTTAAAGCAAAGCACGTATTTTCAGCAAGATTGTAGGTCAATTGGCTATTTGTGCAATCAATAGATCTATGTTGGAATTACATTCTATAAATCACCATTATAAAACACATGAGGGTATAGTGCAGAATAATTATATACAATACTCCAATTCTTTGTAAAAACTATGAAAAGGAATAAATGTCATGATGTATTTTATATATTTGTATAACAGAAATAGATGAGGACATTTTTCTTTGATCAAGGGCAACCAAATGTATTAACAACAATTAAATAGTTCCGGCATAGCTATATAGTATGTGGTAATTTAGTAAATTTAACATTTTTTGGGTTATAGCATGTGCAAACTTCATTATAGAAAAAATGTGATTTTTCAGAGTATAATGAAGGTGTTACTTTAAAAGGCCCTCTTTTATCAGTAATCACTGTAATTGTTTTTTATTTACGTAATTATGTTTAAATGTTTCTTTGTATATTAACAATTCAGCTATCATATGGGTTGCGAAATGTAGTTTTGGATATTTCCCCTTTTGTTAGAAGACCATCCCTGGCTATTTGCAAATTACGTTCTTTTTTTACGAATTCAACAAATTAAAATTGAGAAGTCATCAAGAATCCCAACATAACAAAATTGCAGCTTAAATTAACAACATGGGAAAGTAAAATATAATTGGAAAAAAAAAGTCCGCCACAAGGGTTTGAACCACTTCAATCAGCATGGAAAAATACAACGCATTCAAAATCATCTTTAAATCAGATTACAACAGATTAAATTGAAAAAAATGGGATCGGATTGACTTGACGTTCAGTTGACCACCCGAAAGGATTAGAATCTAATCTTTCCAAGTGTTTTTTTTGCACGAGTCGAATATCGCCTTTGGGAGGTGACATCGAGTCACAATGTGACACAGAGTCATTCTCCAGGGGGTGCGGAAATGGCTGCGCAGCCACATCAGGATACTTTTGAGTACTCAAGAGTACCTAATGTCTCTATACCGAAGCTTCGGATTGTTCCGAACATCGGTACCGCTGAACCATCTCGTCATTGCGCTTTACAGCGCATCAGCGACCCGGGTACCTCGAGTCGCTTGGCCCACTTGGCCATCCGATCCCTTGCTTCATGAGTGATTATCGTAGTATTTATACACTTCCGCGAGAAGGAACTTCGTGCAAGGAGTTCGTGTGGAATGGTGCTGATCGTATTCTTGTCTTGAAAGGCTGCGAAATTCAAACCATTACAGGGGCGGATCCAGGCACTAGGCATCGAGGCACTTGCCTAAGGGCCTCCACCACTTGAGAATTTTTTTTAATAATACGTATTTGTTCTCATGTATAAAAACACAAGCTAGAGTTTCCCCAGTATAGCAAAAAATGCGGCCGTAATTGTCATTTCAAATTTCGTGTGTACCGGAAAAATCTGACTTACCGACCGCTGTTGGTATTCTTATCATCTTCTCAGGGGGGATTCCCCTGAGTTTAGCAATCGTAATTCTCTACTGCTGTTTATGTCCGGTAAACGATTGGGACCTGGAACTGGAATACAAAGAACAGAGGGAAAATAGTGCAAGTTTTTATTTTGTGAAAGAAGTAGCAGTTTTTGGTCTTCAGAACTTTATGCACTTCAATATTTCGACTGCTGCAGTATTGTATTTGTACTTTCTCAAAAAAGTATGTTTCCCATGTTTTTTTTCATATGAGTTTGGAATACTTCATGCTCAAACTTATGATCGAGAAACACGTGTAGTCAAGCTTTCCCTATGTCTCAATAGCTTTACGTATTTATTTATGTATAATAACAACGAATTGCAGTGGGGAGCGGGCATTTTCAAAATTAAAACTCATTAAAATTCGCCTGAGCACAACAATGACTCAAGAGAAAATCAACAATGATAGAGCCATAATGAGTAAAGAATCTGATTTATTGAGACAAGTGGAAGTTTCTGATATTATTGAAGAGTTTTCAAACAAAAAGGCTTGGAAGGCACCTGTATAATTTGAAGCAAAAAAGAATTCTAAATATTCGTTGACATAATCAAACAAAAAAACCAAAGTTATTTTACGGAAAATCAAAGCAAGTGCGAAATGTATGTGATGCTCCTGATATTATATGAATCTAAACTCTAAATGAACTAACATAACATGTCTCAGAGACGTCTCTTGAGACGTTCACATCGCAACATCTCACTTGAGACGTCTCATAGTTACTTCAATGTCTGGTATTGCCTTTACTGTCGTATAATTATTAGGTAATTTGAGTATTTCAATAATTATGTATGTTTTACGATTCGTAAGTTTAAAGATTGTGGTGTGGTGGACATCCATTGAAATTGATTATAACCATAGCGTAGACGTTGACACAACTTGGTTATTTTTTAAAACGTTTTTATAACATGATTATTTTAAATATGAAATTGTAATTACTTATTTAGTACTTGTTGTACCATGTTATCTGTTCTCTAAAATGATAATTATAAATTTATAGATATGCGTAAATGTTTTATACGTATTCTGAGTGTATATAATAAATCTAATAATTATAAATTTCCAATATCGTAATATTTTTAGGATTTCAGTGAAACATTTCAGAATATGAAAAAGGAAATCGATCAAGAACGTTATTAAAAAGTTGTTTTCCGTGTATATTTCTCATGCTTTGTTTTCCTTTACGTTACGAAAATAATAAGGAAAAGAATCATTTTTCCTTCATATACGAAATCTGACAAATCTTGCTGGTTTGAGCTTGAGCGGTTCACAGTCTCGTTGCGTGGTAGCAGTTTCTCGAATTATTTTTTGTTGGCAATAGCTGCAATAGCTCATCCAGCTCATCTGACAAGGGAACCTTACCTCTGCGGGAAACGGATCTTAATGATACTTTAAGGATAGGTTCTTCAGCATAAGCTTATTACAAATCTGAAGCCGTTTTGAGTTTGTGAGTAACCGTCGCTAAATCTCGGCATCGTTTTGAAGTTGAGAAACAATTTCGAATATTGAGATGAATTATGTCGCCCCAAATCAAATGATATTTCAGCACAGTAGCAGTAAATGTATTCCATCTTTTCATTTTCCAAGGAAAAGTACCTACATTATTTAAGCATTGATTATTTATTGCACGTTTCAAACAATGTACTACCTAGAAATGAGTTCTTAATTGTATTTTACAGGAAAATCCTTGTCACCGTCCAATCAATATTATCAAAGATATTGGTTTTTCATCCGAAGCTTTAAGTTTACTATGTGTCCGATGTAGGGTATTTGTTGGGGTAAATCTTGCACGTAAAGTTATCCATACTGTGAAGATGGTGACAATCTGGAGATTGTCTGCAGTTTTAAGCTCAGCAAAGAAACGTAAGTGAAGCTTTTTGCCTTCTTTAGTAGACATTATAAATATTTAATAAGATAATATTAATGCTTGCTTACAAGAATTGGTAAAATTCTCGATGATTTATCGTGTTATCGAGAATTTTACCCAAGTGTTTATTTACTTTACTCAAACATTTTCATTACCATGATTTGAATTAATTTAAGCCTTCTTAAAACTTTATACAACTGCCATTGAAAGTTGTTTTTCACACTCGTTTGTATGTATTGCAGTATCATGGGAAGTTTTGTAGTAAGAAGCAAATTTTAATATAGTTATTCCTGTTTTATTTAGTGCAAGAAAAAGATAAATTCCGGAACTTTAGTGTATTCGTTGAAGACTGATAGATTCTCAGACAGGATGATTGAATAATGAAGGTTTAAAGGACAAGATATTGGTTATAAGAAGAATTATCCTGGATTGAAGATTATAGAACTCGATCTTAAGAACCACGTAAGACAGTTGTTCCACAAGAGGAAGACCTTATCCACAGCAGCAAAAGTGAATTTTTATTAGTGAATGAATTGATTTCATTTTCAATATCACAGATCGTTTTGCTTCTCTTTGCTGTATTAAGATTTCATTCCCATTCAGCTATGTGAAACTTAATTCATTATAATATGTACTTATTCACAAATGTATTTATGTATTAAAATAATGCATAACAATAAAAATCATGAACAGCATATTATCTGGTGTATTCTTCATATCTTTCAGGTACTCTTAATTTACCTCTTCAATGACTTCTAAGGAAGGTCAGTTTATTACATAAAAATTCATATTTATAGTTCTCAAAGACTTTCAATTGGTTTCAAATATTTGGGTTTAGAATTTTTCCTGCCATTAGTATTCAAAGAGGTTTTAAATATCTAGGAGACTTCTCAAAGAGATATCTGTTACATCTCGGAGACGTCTCAAAGGACATCTCAGAGACATGTTTCTTAATAACCAACATTCTTTAGTAGACCCTCCCCTCTCATTATCTGATTCGCTTATTTTCTCTGTCGATGCTTCATGATACTTGAAAGCCCTCTTTTCCCATACCATCTCCAGCACCTCCGTGTTTGCTTTTCCATCTACCCAACTTCCTTTTTCCAATCTATGCAATACCCACATCTTGAAGGCCGCTAAGCGATTGACTTCTCCATTTCCCAATGTCCATGTTTCACACCCGTAAAGCAAAACACTTTACAACAAGGATTTCACAAATATTTTCCTGATTTGTTTATTAAGACATTTGTTAATAACTTCCTTCGCTTCATGAAGGCTTTCTTGACTTATATCTTTTACGACCTCATCTTTGCAATTTCCATCCCAATGAAGAGTGCTTCACAAGTAAGAAAATGTAACCACCTGCACTAGTTTTTTTCCATAATCGTTAACTTAGCTTTCTTTCCCTTAGTGAAGCTTATTACTTTGGTTTTACTTACATTAATTTTCATTCCAAACACTCTTCCTTATTCGTTGAGTACATTTACTAAAATTTGCAAACCATTTATGGTATCACACACATATTGATAGATGATAAAGCCATAGCTTTATTTTCAGCATACCTTACAGACTTCATTCCTTTAATGGTCAAAAGGTACACCAAAATGGAATTTAGAAGATCTAAGGCAGGGGTACTCAGCCTGGTGCCCGAAGCAACCTCGTACAGTGCCGCCAAGCTTTAGATAAAATTTTTTTTTAAATTTGCTACAGCATTATTTCTTGGGATTGCACTAGCGGGGATAGAGTTTTTGATATCGGGTTTGGCACGGAAAGGGTCAGAAACTTGGTTGTCGTGGTCTTGGGTTTCGTAAACATTTTATCTCTCTTATCGCCTAGATTATCGTAGGATTGGTATCGTCCAGATTAACAAGACGCGTACCTATGTTATATTTAGTTCATTGTACGAATGAAAAGATTCAGCTTGGCTCAGCTTATCAATGTATCAAACGCCTCATAATCATTGACAGCTGCTTTTCGGAACGCAGCGGTGCACATGCAGCGAAAACCTTCATTACAAATGTATTCCCCGTAATCAAATCTTCTTCGGAGATAAAGACTTTTTCACATGAGAGGTTCTCACATATGAGATGTGAGGTTGTGATTAAATTGTATACGTTGTAATATTTTGGATCTTATGTACCATACATACCATTTACATACCATTTTTGCCAACGGTTAACTGTTAAAGTGATAATATTGCCAAGGAATGGTCTCAATATCATCCTGGATGGAAAAGTTATGTGGTGCCTGCTTCGCTTTCAGAAGCGCCCGGGCACCAATAAAGGTTGAGTACCCCTGATCTAAGGGATCGGTCAGTAAGGCTCCTGCTCCTAAGGGAATGGAACTTACCACTAACAAGGAATTGGGATTGCTTAAAAGTTGTGTCAAGGATAGTGCTCAAAAACCTGTTGGGAAGGTAAAACAGATAAAATTAGGAAACAATGGGTAATGGCAGAAATCTTTTATGTCATGGATGAAGGAGGGAAATGGAAAAGGGTCAATGCCGAGCATGGGCTTAGAATGTATGGAATTGTGAGGGGACCATTTAGTATGTATAAACAATAGATTTATTTTTCTGTATTCAATTTATTGTATGCAATCCATGGTTCTATGAATCCTGGAAATGGTCAACAAAGTTTTAGCACAGGCAACCTGCATCATAACCGAAATTTCAGAGAAATAGGACATCACATTAATTTATTCCTTGTAAATATAATGTTGTGAATTAAAAAGCAATTAACCCTCCAAGGCCAGAATTATTTTTTTGTGATTAGGTATTTCAAATTTCTTACGTATTTCGCTTTGTGATTGTATGAAAACAATACCCATAAAATATATAAAAACTCATAAAACCAGCCAAACAAATACAAAATTGCAACATTTTCATCAAGCTCTCCTATTCTGTGATACAAAATGAAATAATAGCAGGTGTTGAATGATGCCATGTATCTGTAGTCCGTCGAGGTTTAACTAGGAGTAACAGTTTACTGCATCCAAGTTGGACTTGGTCAACTAACAATGTCAGCAAACAACAAAGAGAAGACTTAGTAACAATGTACATAAACAAATTATCTGAACATATAGGTAAACAACTAATAGACAGATATATATCACTTCACCATCACTGGAATAGAAATAACAATTTTTCATCGAAATGAACACATTTAAATTATACAACACAACAAATATTTTTTACAATTTGAGTCTGAAGGGAATAAGCACATTTGAAGAATTTACTGAATTCCAAATTTTTAAGATTAACCTATCGGGTGGCTTTATCCTTCTTTAAGGCCTACCCAAAATTGTTATCTAGGCATACTTTCAGTAGTATATGCTGAGTGTCAAAGGAAGAGAGTAATATTACCAAAAAGTGATGGCTTTTAAAGTTTTTAAAAGGGCACCAATGTCAATCTATGAGAAAAGATAAGAAATTATGAGTAGAAGAATAACTGTGCTATAAGAAGAATAAGAGCAATAACATAATCTTCAAAATTTGTAAGATTGCTACTGGAGAACTAATAGGATTATAAGGAAGAGGACGGGTGAAAATTGCACATTAGGATGTGCACCCAGGAAAAACCCAAGGAGAAACGGACATGGAAAAAAGTCCACCAAGGCCGGGAATCGAACCCGGGATCTTCCTCTTGCCAGGAGAATGCTTTAACCAGCTAAGCTACCGAGGCAGAACAATTTAACATGCCGTTTGGGGGACTGCCGGGTTTCGATTCCCGGCCTTGGTGGACTTTTTTCCATGTCCGTTTCTCCTTGGGATTTTCCTGGGTGCACATCCTAATGTGCAATTTTCACCCTTCCTCTTCCTTGTGATTTATCCTTTGAGGAGGTTCCTCAACATCCCTTAGTTTGGCTGGTGCCTCCATGAGGCCCGGCAATGGACGATGCCGCTAGTCGGACGAAACCATACCGCTCTTTGCCTACAAATTCCCCCAAACGGCATGTTAAATTGTTCTGCCTCGGTAGCTTAGCTGGTTAAAGCATTCTCCCGGCAAGAGGAAGATCCCGGGTTCGATTCCCGGCCTTGGTAGACTTTTTTCCATGTCCATTTCTCCTTGATAGTATTATTTTGAAGATTGTTTCCCTAGAAGAGAGTCATGTTTGAGTCTGCGAATGAGAAAGAAAAAATCTAAGTACATGATTCACCATCAAGTTGCGAATATCAGTTGCAGTGTAAGAATAAATGCAAAGAAGAGGAAAATATAAAATTTTCAATGACATGCAACCACTTATTATAGGCATAATAAACTCTAAGAAATTGTCCAACCAATTAATGTTTTTCTTAAAATACTCATTCCTAACTGTGGCCCAATAATTTAGACGTAATGCATTATCTGTCCAGCAGAGTAAAACTTTAAGTCATCATTATCTAAATGAGTGCCATGTGTCGGATCACCATTAAAAAGCCTTATGATTTTTCAAGTTGAAGTATATTGTTCCTAAGATTTCAGTCATTTTACCATTATCTTCATCCCTTATTTTAAATCCTGTGAAAGAGAAACCCTAATTGTGCTGATCCATTCCATTATCTATGAGCTATGGAACTGAGACTCTGGTAAACATGAGGTACCCTCAAAAACAATAAGAATCAAGCATACCTATCTACATCCTTGGATATTAAGGCAATATTTTCCTCCTACTATCAACATACATTTCATATAAAAAGTGATGGATTTTGAACTCTATTTTTGCAGATGTTTCAAAGTCCTTTAGCCTCTCATCTAAAGATATGCATTTCTTAATGAATTTAAAGTTGCATTAGGAGAATCCTTTTATTAGATGAATGAATTGTAACCAATCTTTCTAAATATGTGCCATTAGTAGGAGGCAAGGCAATGGGAAATTAGCTGGCTGATTCCAACTATAGGATGACTTTTTGGATGAATAGAAGCTTTTGGAAAAATCCACCGTTAGCTGTTAATAATAATTTACAGGTATGGTAGTTGTTGAGGCAGACTTCCAAAATTTACTGAGGATTTAGTAAGTTTACTAGCATTTGAAGTTGAGTTTGTAGTCAGAATCTTCATAACTTCAGAGGTTGTTCACATAGCCAGTAATGCCATGGAAAGAAGCACAACATTCAAAGTGTGCATAAACCCACGGACGACCTGGGCCTAAGGACACTGGGATTATACCGAATTTCATGTGAATGTGGGTCCTGCTAAATTGGACGAACCTCAGGCGCAATTTTACCACCAGAAACAAATAACACTCCCGATGCATCCATTTAGGCCAACAAGAAAAATCAGCAGTGGCTGAACACTGCTTGAAATGAAGTCACAAATTCAACTTTGAAGGCACCAAACACTGTGGCCACTCTAAGAGATATTGAGATTGGATTATGAAAGAGGTTATTGAAATTCGCCAAGCGAGTAATAATTTCAATAGGGTTAATGGTTACTTGCTTAGCATAGAATAATCAAGGAGAAGCAGATTGGGCAGAAACCAACAAATCAGAGAGATGCCCTAGACTGAGACTAAGTATATATATAGGTTAATTCCCAATTCACGGCACCTCAGAGTAGCCCTGAGGATGATGACTGTGTCAGTCATCAAAACATTGGTGGCAAATATGTCACTAGATCTAACCAGTTTGGAAACCCAAGAATCATTTTTACATTGCCATGATATTTTTTGAGTCAAGCTCTATACTTCATTTGTAGCATTTATTTGCAACACCTAAGAGTATCGATTACCATAGCTATTTACCTTTTAGTTCTAAGTTAGTTTCCTAATCATATTCCTGTGCCAAAGTAAAAAGAATCACTATGATTATATAAATTAGTAAAAGGGGGATTTCTTCTTGTTTTCTTTATATTAGAGTAGTATTTGTTTCCTCTCAGCGATAACTTTTATAAATTATTGAAACCATAATCAATACATGAAAATATTCTAATTAATCTTCCAGTCGGGAATGAATTTAGAGTAGAGATCATAAACTTTAAATGGAGTCCCACACATAATGAACACAGATCTTGAATGCAATGCATTTGTTTCAACAGGATAAAAACGAACAAACAAAAGTAACTTACAGTTGAGATATTGAATAAGAGACAATTATGAGAAGAGATTATGGACACTTTTCATATTAAATTCCGACTCTATTGACCTTGCTAATCGAAATAGAAAGAGGAAGCCTACTTTGTGTTCCCGCTTTCATGCACAATTTATCGTTGCGCTATTGTTTCTACCGCGGCGCGATCGGCGCGATGGTCGACCGACTCTCGTTCTTTCAACATGGCAGCTCGAGGTTGGATGTCTTCTGCATGAATATGCGGTAAGTTTTTCTTACCTTTAAGATCATTGAATATTTCAAAATACCATTTATATATATATAAATAATAAGTTGACTATTACTCTATCAATTATCATTATTTATTCGTATCATGCAAAATAGAAGATCGTCGTTGTTGGACTTCATATCGAGTAATAGTTTCTTAGAAAGTGTCCTTGCATTAATTTAATGGGATTATTACGCTCAATATCATCAACCGTATCAATCATACCGTAATTAATCACTTCCTGAACGTGGTGCATAGATTTCTTGCCTTTAATTGAAATCTTGAATTGAATCTTTCTATGAACACATGTTCATGCATACAAAATTGCACCATTATTTGACGTGATGACATCAAGTTAACTTTCAATAATTCATGAGATTATGCCGAATAATTGTTTAGGGTGGTCCATAATGTCATGATATCAGTTATTTAATTATAATTTTATTATGTTTAATAGATTATCTCGAGCGAGAGGACCACGTCTTAGGTGACTGACATGGACATCATCCTTGCCAGGAGAGGACGTGGATTAAACTTCAACCAGAGAGAGTTAGGGGTAAATTTCTAGTTTGTACCTTAGGGGTAAGTGTGAAACTAGAAATTTACCGGGTTAGGGACACAAAAGAGCCCTGTGCGATTTTGCAAAGTGATAGTTTTCATGGTGCAGTGTCGTGTGTGATATCAAGCAAACTTCGTCGGCAGCCCTGGCTAATTGGTCACATCTCGGGAGTACATTACTGTTATCTGTGAGTCAGATTTTAATGTTTCGCCCATTATTATTTGAGTGTCTTTAATTAATACTATTTTTCCAGTGAAAAACACATCTGTAAGTCATTTTAGGTGTATCTTTCGTATACTGAGGTTATTAATTGGATTTTACTGGCTACGTCGTTTGTTTTACTTTCTTTAAATTTCGCTCACTACTCCTGCGTGACAACCATGTTGTGTATTTTTGAGTCTTAGAATGGGTAAATTTCTAGATTCACACCTAGATATTTACCTTTGAATGGAAGTCATTTGTTTAAAATTTCCCGTCAATTCCTTGTCTGTTTGGTAATTGTTCTCCAATAAGTTCTATTTTTCTGAAAGCCTATCTATTTCCGCTATATTAATGAAATAATTTACTCTGAATGCGGTCATAACACCATACATTAATAAGGTACTTATCAGTAACGCTGATTCGTTTAGCAATCCAGTATCTGTACGAATAAATTCGGATTTTACTCTGCAGCTTTATTAGCTTCCATTCCGATTTATCCTGATATAGCCTATCCATTGCCTAATTTATTTTCTTTTTTGACTCAAAATTTGAAATTTCTGAAAATTTCATTATAATGAAGTCTTTAAATTTATTTATACGCCTTTATCAAGGGCGCTTTGATTTTAATCCAATTTACATTTTTATGTCACCCGTAAGCTTGTACTTGCGAATAATTACTTCGTGCGATCATCTATTACCTCTATTTCGATTTTAAAAACGATGCCTCTCAAACGTCTTGGTAATATCAATAATATTATTTAGCTATAACTATTCTGCTGGTACCATAACTTTGTGACATCTTTAATTATGATACTTATTCATAAGAGCATTTAATTTGATATAATTTTGGCTTAAATACCTTATAATGAGGTCCATGTTGGAGAGAGAAAATTTGGAGATGAGATTTATTTTATGATCATGGCATTTTTAATAGTAAAATATTAGTACTATGAATATCTAGCAGACCTTAGATTTTTTTATTTAAATTCAAGGATTTTATTAGATGTATAATGTTTTAGTGCCAAGGATAGTAGATACACAATCAGTTTTACATGGAATGCCATTTATTCTAGTAAGATAAGGTATTTATGAAGAATCGTTGATCAAATGTTTTGCTAGAATTAGCTTCTTGATGGATATTTTGGTGAGATATTTTAAATCTCAAACCTCATCACAAAATTGATAAATTTAACAAACTTCCTCGTACAACCTGAAACTTCTCACAATCAGTGGTTCAAACTTCTGTTGTTGTATGGTTTTAGAACTTTTTATGCTTATTTGGATCAGAAATGTTTTGGAAACAGTAATAATTATAAATAATGTATTACAATGGTTTTAAGTTGATACATTGAAACCTCTTTCTTTAGAATACTTTGGCACATAATTTATTATTTATGAATAAATTTTGCCTCAGGATTTACTTATTTTTTTACTTGTGAGTGGACCTGGATAGCTAGAATCAAATGTAGATATGTAAGCCTTGAATCCACTTTTGTTGACTGTTGGAACGCCCAGATCTCTCTTAATTCTGAGAATTGTTTTCACTTAGTTTTTAAATTGATAGATAAGAAATATATCAGATGAAATACAGTATTTTGGATGTATAACTTAGGGTAATACTTTTCTTTTAAGACATGTTAGATATTCATTAAAATTTTGTATTTTGAATAATAGACTCCTTAATATATTTCAATTGGTATTTTGGTGTGAAGTTTGTCTGTAATCTTTGAGATTTTTATGGATCTTGAAATTAGAAATTGTTTGTTAGTTTAATTCACTTCCAGTCCAGTGTTGTGTTTAATACGAAGGTTAGAACTGATAGAACACATTTCTTATATTTTCAAATTCTGAGGATGGTTTTCACCTCAATTCTTCCTCTATAGATATGAAATATGGTAGGTTAAATATAGTTTTTCAGTTCATAAAGATATCAATGATATCTTGCATAATTTGTACCAGGTTATAGTTAGTGATTAGTCTCCTCATTTATTCTCTTTTGGAATTTATATTTTGACATCCAGTTTTTCCATTCCTTGAGATACTTTGTATATATTTTGCTTATATTATGGTAATGATGCTTTGGCTGAGTTATTTACTTAAAGCTCAATTTCTTGTTTAATATAGAGATGAGGATTAAGCGTTCATAAACCAATTTTGCTCGAACTGTGTATAAGATCTAAAATTTCAATTTCTTGACAAATTCAGCTTCTTGTTGATTCAATTAGTAAAAAAATCTGATGTGGCCAGCACATGACTTTCTCCATATATAAGATGTAAATATTTATCTACAACAGTAATTTCGAACTCTATATTCCATCTAAACTTTGAAGATGAGTGATTAATTAATATATTATCATCTTTTACGTCACAAACATTATAAATAATGTTTTTCAGGACATGTTCGATGAAAAACGATGAAGTGGCCTTTCGCCCCAGCGCCCAGAGCGCCCACAACGTACATAATCAGCAACTTCCGGTTCATCAGTATTTCACAAATAACTCCTACACAATCAGTGATACAAAGATATGTTTCATACAAAAGTCATAGTAAATTACATTTTCTAAAACTTTTATTAATAATAATATATACCTAAATATCATATTTATGGAGATATTTTGAAAACTGGAAATGAGCTTTGAAGAATGAAGCTCGACTTCCGGTTAACCGATTTACTCCAAAATCTAATTAACTCTAAAGACACAAACCAAAATACTATATATGAAATTTGGTGTTGATCCGACAAACAGTTTTCATGTTAGAGCGCCCACAAAGTACATAATCAGCTACTTCCGGTTGATCAGTATTTCACGAATAACTCCTAATCAACCGGTGATACAAAAATATATTAAATACAAAAGTTATAGTAAAACACATCATCTAAAACTTTTATAAGGTATACAATATACCTATATATCATATTTATGGAGATATTTTGAAAACCGGAAATGAGCTTTGATGAATGAAGCTCGACTTTTGGTTTACCAATTTACTTGAAAAACTAATCAACTCTGACAGCACACACCACAGTACTATATATGAATTTTGGTATTGATACGACTAATAGTTATCACGTTAGAGCGCCCACTGTCACACACACACACACCCACACATGCACACAGACATCATTCCGAAAATAGTCAAAACGTGTTCTAGGGACCCCAAAACATGTATTTCCGTTGAAATCTTGAAGTCGATTTTTTTCATGAAAACAATACTTTCTCTATACTTCGTATGTGGAGAAAGTAAAAATCAATAGATGGTCATTATGATAATGCAGTTTGCATGACTTTCTGCTCATCCTATCTCATTTGCAGTTGACATTTTTTCTCTATGCTATTTCAGATTATTTTACTGAATTACTTTTGATATTATGATAACACTTCATTTGGTCAGTTACTTTAATGTTCAATGTATAATTTCAAGATTAGGATCGATTGTCCATGTTGAGAACCCTTTTTGTTCTTTCTTTGAACATTCTGGAATTTAGACCTACTATTGCAATTGTTCAAAGTCCACTCACTACTTTAAAATATTAAATGTATAGAAACATATTGCTAGTTGATATTTCAATTAATTTTTCTACAAAAAGAAGAGGAGGGTAAGAGAATTCATGATCAGAATATTCTTAGAATATTGGCAGCTTAGGAGGTTAGGCTGTATCATGACTTCTCATCGAAATGGGTTTTTAATATTTTTGTCCCATAAAGTTATTAAGTCCTGGCTTTATAAATTTTCTGAGCCTATGCTTTCTTGGCTCTAAATTCATATCTCACTCTCTAATGAAATGCGTGTATTTGGAGGAATCTTAACATTTGTAATTTGAGCTAGTGTATAGATTGTTTTTCTTGTGAATCTTTCAAATAAGCAGTAACTTCTTGGATAAAAATTAATGCTAAATGTTGTGCAACTTAGGAAGTTAGGGTAAAGAAGCTGTGAGATTTTAGGTAAACATTTAGGCTAAAACTTGTGCACTATCACAATTCTTTGAGATACTTTGAATGTATTTTGCTGAGTTCATGATAATGATACTTTGGCTAAGTTATTTACTTAAAGCTCAATTTCATGTTAAATTCAGAGATTTGAAATGAGCCTTCATGAACCGATTTGGTTCTAACTCTGAACATTCAGTTATTAGATCTAAAATTTCAATTTCTTTACAAATTCAGATTCTTCAAGATTCAGTTAGTTTTAAAATGTGTTAGGTTTCCATTATGATATAGCAATTTGATGCTTTGTAAACATCAATGCTAAATGTTGTGCAAATTTGGAGCTTAGTAGAGATTCTTGTTATTTTTTATGTTTTAAATAAGCTGTGAGATTTTGGGTAAATATTCATGCTAAATGGTGTTCACCCTAGGGATTAGCTGTTTCCAAAACATTTCTATTTTCATTTGAGTAATAAGTTAGTGAATTTTACTGTTAACAGGGAATCTTTAATTTGTATTAGTTGAAATTATTAAGACATGAGTGGTACTATTTGTCTAGTCAACTTGCTGCATTACTAATGGTTTTTGCATTTTCACCCCACGTTCAACAGATTATTTAGAGCGAGGGTCAAAATGCAATTCCATTGAATGTGCAACAGGTTGACTAGACAAATGCCATCACTCATGACTAGATAAATTTCGAGTAATTAAAATTTTTGACCCTAATAGTCATTTTTCTTCGTCGTCTTATAAGATTTTTATTATATTATATAGTATTATAACTTAATCACTAAATTTTGCCAGTTTTTCAACTGTTGTCATGTGATAATATATCTTTTACTTTAATATATTTGCTTAAGTTTTCATGCGTTTTTGATCATAAAAAAATATTCCTAAACTCTTTAACTGTAAATTTGCTTTTCAATCGAAAAAACAGTCCAGAAGTTCATGTTCTCTTTAAATTCTTTTGCTGTTTAATTTCTTAATTTTGATCAACAAAAAAATCTAAGTCCAGAGTAATTTTGAAATCTTTTCTTAACTTTCCTTCTCATTTATTATTTTCAATGGAGAAATTAATTTTCTGCTGGCATATATTGATTGACTTTGATCTGTTTTCAATTTCTTTCATTTTGTCTAAATTTCTAAGTTTATTTCTTGCTTTTATCTTCCAATATCATGTATATTCCAACTTCACTACTTTAACTTTGTACTTTATAATGTTATATTATTTGCAGATCTCATTATGTCACTTTATTTTGAGGCTGCATTTGGAAGTTGGAAATATCCCAAGTTCTGAATGCAGCCTTTAAGTAAACCTGGCAAAGTGAGGACAAGTGCTGCAAAAGAAATGGCCAAAGGACGAAAGAGCATCACCAAGGAATTTTCTAACTATAATGTCAACTCTGGAGATAGGTTTTGGCCAGACAAATACTACTGTACCAAAGCGAGTGGCAGGACAAGGATGAAGGGATTTTCATTGAAAATTTGAACAGTTCAAGTTCTAAACTTTTTTATTAAATGCTGTAATAAAGTGAACATATTAAAAATTTCAATAAAACTCTTGAATCAGAGTGGTGTGCATCTTCTTTCTTCTCTCCTTTAAGTCTTGCTGGTGCTGAAGAAAAATCCAAATGAAGCAACAGGAAAAGTCCTTGCACAAAAATTTACTTCAGTAAATTTTTAAGGGGTGTAACTTGAACATTGCTAGGTAAAAGCACCACCCTGAAAAAAAGTGTTATTGTGCATGCAGTTTATGCTAAATTTCAAGTGAAGTGATTGATGCTTGCAAAAGTTAACTTATCCGTGCTATATTAAAATTTACTTTACCCAACAGAAGAGTTTTCACAATATATTTGAATGAATTCAATTTATTAAAGTTATTAACTTTGTATTGCAAATTCAATCAGAAAGTTAAATTTCATTAATTGATTTGAAAATTTAAGAAGTATTTCAAAGTAAAAATTAGTTTACCTTGGTTAAACCAATTAAAAGTAGATTTAATTAAATATTTTTTAATTGGAAGTTCATGTTTAAAGTTTCAAGCAAGCATTTAAATTAATTTACAAAAAGAGTATGTATGTTAAATTGGACAATGCAATAAGTTTAAAGCTAATATTTCAAAAGTTTGAATTTCAAATTTGAATTAAAAATTTAGAATATAATAATTAATTAATTAAATACCATGTTCCAATTCAGTTCAGCTAATGAATTTAAAACTTAACATCTGCAATATCTGATAATTTCAAAATTCCTCGATGGATTTCATTAATTTTAAAAAATACTTCTCAGCGTTAACTCTTGTATAAACAAACTATCCAAATCTAGAAATGAAATAAACTAGCCTGTCACTTGATGCTATGAGTTATCAGTCCAAATATTACTTTCAATTTAAAATTGTTTTTAAGTCTGCTTTGTATTAACTTTCGGAAATCAACCCTGTAGATCCTACTATCCAAGATTTAGTTTTAAAAAAATTCAGAAACTAAACTTTTCATCGAAATTTCCTGTAATTTAAGTTATTTTCAAGATTAAATTGTAATTTTTCTCTTTGAATAATTCCATAATCGAATGCCTTCATGTCTCTCAATTAAACTACCATACGACAAATGGATAACTTTATCAAGAGTTCTACTCCAAGCAAATGAAAAGTTGTCAATTGATATGCAACACAAAATAGCTGCTATGTTTTATATGATGAGTATTTAATAGGTTTTTAATTAAAATTTTGGTTCTGATATCTTATTAATTGCCAGCAATTAACTAATCGAGCACACTCAATTCAACAAATATTATTCTATTGTGATAATAGATTTAAAATTTTAAATGACCAACGAAAGAATGTAAGATAATTTAAGGTGTTGCTCCTATGCAGTAATTGTTAATTAAGATTTTTACCAAAACTCCTATACTGAAACGTCCGTAATTGAATTGCATTCATTATGATAATAGGCTGTGTCTTAGGACCGATTGTTTAACAGTACGAGTGAATTATTTTCCTAGCTGTCAATAGCCTCTGATGAACAATTAATATAAATCCAGTTAAGGATTCTCTCCTATTGCCGGTCTTCATGTTCACAACTTTTACTTGGACGATTTGGTTAAGGTGAAATCTGTCGATATTCTACTAATATTTACTACTATCATTAATTAATCTGAAAGACGTCAGAAAAAGCAAGAATTTGAAAGCCTAACCTCAGTGAATATTTACTCTTACAGTAGTCAATCAAAATGATGGATTTCAGTTATTTGGCTCTTTAAGCATTAAACAACTTTGACTCGCGGTTTCCCAGGTGAACGAATAAAAAATTTGGCGAAGGATTGTGAAGAACAGAAAGTTAGACCACAATATACACTTTTCCTATTTTACGGAAAGAAACAACAAATAAAATTAAAATCTTAAGCAGTTTACTGGAATTCATTTGGAAAAATAAGGCAAAAGTAATAAAAACTTCCACGATCCCTATTAGCGCAGTATTATAGGAATATATTTATGTACTAACTTGAGAAAACGTTTTGATTGAGTTAGTACCGAGTAGTTAGTTTTGAGCTACCGCTTAAAAGTCCTTTAACTTTATAATAACTTTATTTATGTAAAATGGGGATATCAGCGATTTTACACTACTGCCACACGCCACTGGTGGTATGCAGTATCAGTATGTAAATTTAAAATGTAAATAATAATAGTAAGGTAATATCCTAGAAGCATTGAGAGGAACATATCCTATAAATCATCGAGAAAATTTGCATAAATTAATGTAAGAGATACTGTATACTATGAAGAATATTGCAACAAAGCTACATTAATATACTAGAATTAGCTCCTGGATGGTCATGTGGACAGCGAGTTTGCCTTTGATGAAAGCGGTCCTGGGTTCGATTCCCGGTGGGAGCCAATGTGCGAAATGACCTAAGCTGTCGAAGCACTTTTAACAATATTCCCTCTTCTAAAGCCTCTTATTATCCCTGAACAACATGGGTTCTTACCAGGTCGCTCAACAGTAACTAACTTAGTACTACACGAAGAAAGCATATACAAAGCCCTAAATTATAATATGCAAACTGTCAATTTACATGGACTTTTCTAAGGCATTTGATAGTGGCAAGATGGAAGTGAAGGAGAAAGAGTCTGCTGTAGCCGGGGAGTCCCCAGCTACGGCAGACTTTTTCTCTTACACTTCAATCTTGCAATTACCCTAAACATGTGTATCATGTAAACTTCTTTCACCTTATTCAGCATTTGATAGTGTTAATCATAATTTGTTACTAAAAAAACACATGGCCCTTGGATTGAATGATATGTTCCTCAAGTGGATATCAAGCTACTTAGTTGGCAGGAGAAAGTCAATTAATATAAATACTTTTATATCTCAGGAGTTAAATGTATATATTCTGGAGTTCTGCAGGGATCTCACTTGGGTCCTTTACTCTTTAACCTATTTATTAATGATATTAATTCTGTTCTCAAATATGTTGATTTTTTGCTGATGACCTGAAAGTTTATAAGTGTATACATACTGTGTCTGATTGTCATATGCTACAAAATTCAGTTAAGCAGTTGCTTGAGTGGTCTAAAACAAACAAAATGGAATTAAATGTATCCAAATGCAATGCAATAACCATTCATCACAAGAAAATCTTATATCTTGGTAAAATCACGAAAACTAAGGCAAAATAGCGGAAAAAAATTGGAATTTCGGTGAAATTATCTGTTCTCGATCCTTTATTCGATCATATCTTGGCAAAATCACGAAAACTAAGGCAAAAAAGAGGAAAAATTGAAATCTCGGTAATAATATTCGTTTTCGATGCTTTATTCGAACATATCATGGCAAAATCACAAAAACTAAGGATGAATAGAGGAAAAAATTGAAATTTCGCTTAAATTATTCGTTTTGATTCCTTTTTTTGTTGATATCTCGATAAAATTACGAAAATTAAGGAAAAAAAAGAGGAAAAAAATTGAAATTTCGCTAAAATTATCGTTTTTGTTGCTTTTTTTCGATAATATCTCGAAAAAATGAGGAAAATTAAGGAATAAAATTGAAATTTCGCTAAAATTATTCGTTTTTAATGCTTTTTTTGATAATATCTCGATAAAATTACGAAAATTAAGGAAAAAAAGAGGAAAAAAATTAAAATTTCGCTAAAACTATTCCTTTTTGTTTCTTTTTTCTATAATATCTCGATTAAATAAGGAAAGCTAAGAAAAAAAAGAGGAGAAAATTGAAATTTCAATTAAATTATTCGTTAATGTTTCTTTTTTCGGTCATTTGTCGATAAAATGAGGAGAATTAAGGAAAAAAAGAGGAAAAAATTTAATTTTGGCTAAAAATATTCGTTTTTGTTGCTTTTTGCGGTCATATATCGATAAAATTAGGAAAATTAAGGAATTAAAAGAAGAAAAAAATTGAAATTTCGCTGAAACTATCGTTTTTATTCCCTTTTTTTGATAATATCTCGATAAAATTACGAAAATTAAGGAAAAAAAGAGGAAAAAAATTAAAATTTCGCTAAAATTATTCCTTTTTCTTTCTTTTTTCTATAATATCTCGATTAAATGATGAAAGCTAAGAAAAAAAAGAGGGAAAAATTGAAATTTCGCTAAAATTATTCTTTTTTGTTTTATTTTTTTGGATAATATTTCGATAAAATGAGGAAAATTAAGGAATTAAAGAGGAAAAAAATTGAAATTTCGGTAAATTTATTCGTTTTGATTCCTTTTTTTGTTGATATCTAGATAAAATTACGAAAATTAAGGAAATAAAGAGAATATAATTTAAATTTTGCTATAATTATTCGTTTATGTTGCTTCTTTTTATAATATCTCGTTAAAATGAGGAAAATTGAGGAAAAAAAGAGGAAAAAAAATCGAAATTTCGCTAAAATTATTCGTTTTTTTTTATTTTTTCGGTTTATGTCTCGATAAAATGAGGAAAATTAAGGAAAAAAGTATTAAAAAAATATAAATTTCGCTAATATTATCGTTTTTTTGCTTTTTTCGATAATATCTCGATAAAATGAGGAAAATTAAGGCAAAAAATTGAAATTTCGCTTAAAAAGTTTTTTTATTGCTTTTTTTTGATAATATCTCGATAAAATTACGAAAATTTAGGAAAAAAAATAGGAAAAAAATTAAAATTTCGCTAAAATTATCGTTTTTGTTGCTTTTTTCGGTTTATATCTCAATAAAATGAGGAAAATTAAGGAATTAAAGAGGAAAAAATTGAAAATACGATTAAATTATTCGTTTTTGTTTCTTTTTTCAATAATATCTTGATAAAATAAGGAAAATTAAGGAAAAAAGGGGAAATATTGAAATTTCGCTAAAATTATTCGTTTTGGTTTTTTTTTCGATATTATCTCGATAAAATGAGGAAAATTAAGGAAAAAAATAAAAATTTCACTATAATTATTCCTTTTTGTTTCTTTTTTCTATAATATCTCGATAAATTGAGGAAAATTAACGAAAAAAGATAGGAAAAAAATTGAAATTTAACTAAAATCATTCGTTTTTATAGCATTTTCTGATATAGACCTCTCCACATTTAGTTGACAGTATTGCTCAAATGGCCAACGCTGTTGCCAAACCTACGGTGGCGGGGCGACAGCGATTACGCCGTCGCCCCGCCTCCTGAACACCGCGCCGAATTTGAATTCATAACCATGAGTGTTATGAATACGCTAATCAAAAAGCTCCTAGAGTTAGGTTTTCGATAAATAAGGGATGCAAGCACAATTTTTAAAGTTCGGTGAAGATCAAAGCTCTAAATACCATGTGAATTACTTTGAAGTATTATTTTTATAGTATAATAACGAATTATTGGCAAGCGATAGGTAGTAAGTTTTTTTATTTAAAACCAGTAAAGTTGTTACCTTACAGTATATCCGCATTGATATATATTTTTATAAAGTTACTAATATGAAAGGTTGAATTATGATATTACGTCATTTGATGAAATATTTTTTTTCCGGATGGAAAGCATTAAATTCAATTGACATTCACTCGTCCTTCCTTATCGTTAAGACGACTAAATAATGATATTTACCGTCTGAATGATGTCGTCTTATATCGGTGGCATAATCAAATAACCATTTAAAAATGCAATGAATTCTAAGATAAAAGTCTTCTTACCTTTCCACTCAAGAATCCGAAAAGTATCCAAATCCCTCCATATAAGTTGATGTGCTTGGCTGTGGCTCTGACGAATCTTCTGATGTGCTTGTCTACTGAGACGACGATGACGATGTAAGACGAATAATCAGTTCTTCTATGTCATCTTGCAAATTATCTGCCTGCCACATTTCCTCTTCCACTTTCATCACATGTTTGACATGATTTCGCCAATTTTCAGGAGAAACAGCGCCAAAACTCTCTAATATAAGTCTCTCCACATCTTTCTTTTTAAATGTCACATTCTTCATACCCACGTAATGCTTAATTTGCGCCTAAACCATTTCAATGGGGTTCAGTTCGCAGTGGTACGGTGGAAGTCGTAGAACAATGCATCCCGCTGATTTTGCAAGTTCGTCAACCCTGAACTTCTCGAAATTTTTTCGAACTTGATCGACTTAAAACAATAAGTATCTCTTCAAACAATCGTCATCGAAATTTATATTTTTATCAGTCAACCACTCTTTGATGCGGTCTTTCTTCCAACTTGTTGTTGGAAGGTATTCTAATTTTCTAGAGTGATAGGATGCATTGTCTAAAACTAATACCGAGCCTCTGGGTACGCTAGAGAGAAGGCAGTTTTCAAACCAGCTCTCATAACATTCTCCATCAACTTCGTCATGCTCGTCCATGGTATTCTTCTTGCAAAAAAAGAATCGCAATGCTCCTTCAATGAAACCATTTTCCGTTCCGGTGTGAATAATTGCGAAACGACCTCCTCGGGATGTCGGAGCCTTTAGTCCCGTACTTAAATCAGACAGGAAAGCATCACATGGTGTTTTAATTCCTTTATCACTCCAAACCTTGTTCACCGTTTGACCAAGATTGATCCACGTTTCGTCGGTAAACACAATCATTCTCTGTTCACTTCGGTATTTCTTCAGTTGCCTTAAGTAATTGTGACGCCAACGTATTATGTCGTCCCTCTCGATTAGTATGCTCTGCCTGCTCCTTCTTCCGTAAACAAAACCGATGTCGGTCAGCAGACGGTACAATGTAGTTGGTTTAAAATTTGGTAAATCATTGTCCATATTCACGGAGTTTAATATGGCTTTTAAAGTTGGAGGAACGTTTCGAACAAACATATTATGCACTTTTCTTCTCACTCCTTATCTTGCAAATTCATCGTAAATTGCACATCTCGCATTCTTGTACGGCCGTGTAATTTTCTTAGTTTTTGACGGAGTCACTAACGCGCCTTGAGATGCTTCTTTCCGTACTCTATAAATTGTCGACTGTGAGCATGCAGTCGCTTCCGCGGCCTTTTTACTTGCATCAGAAACACTGAGGGACTTGCGGACGTAGGTGAAGACGTTCAATACTATTTGCCGTTCACGACTTCTCAACTTCTCCCCTTTTCGCCTTCTCTTCACTTCGGACATGGTGATCTCACGAAGTTAAAAACGACTCACTTGGAGAGAAACTCTACAGCTCTGCTCGACTTCTTATAATAACTGCACACGGCTTCTATACTCTTGGAAATCCAAAGGCAAACTAAATACAAACCGTCATCCCTTATATTCCGAGCATCAACATTGAAGAGTTCCAACGGTTTCCCAGATGTTTTATGACTTGACCAGCCATAGCGGTTTAATGTACCCTTTGCGCATCGGTGCTGTTAATCTTAAGAAGGGATACGCGTGCTATTCATTCAGTAGCAGGAATTATACCTCAGTTTTAAAGAGAAAGTTGTATGTTGTTTTTCTGTGCTCTTTATTTTGCGAAGACTTTCATTAGGAGGACCCGAACTCTAATTTTGTTGAAATCGGCGGGATAAAAAAACTGTTTCTTCCGACTGAGAACTTGACTGTGGTTGAATTAATAAAATACTTCAATGTCCTTAAAAAAAATTTTAACGGCCTATATTAATATGTATGTAAGCGTTTGCGTAGCGGATATCCATGTTCGCCAAATTTCGAGAAAATCCCAGAAGTCGGAAAATAAATAAGCCAGCAACAAATATCGGCTACAACGTCGTCAGTAAGGGTTTCTAGAATTATTGGAACTTTTTTTTCTTATAATGAATGAGGAATCTTTCCGATTTTCCGAGGATTTGTGCTTTCTTCCCTCACGCTTACAACAGCTGAGCTGAGCTGAGCAGGCATTCACGGCGGAACTTTGGCGCGCGGCAAAAACGAAAAACTGAAAAATTAATAAATCCCTCTGTAATCAAGATAATGTCTTCATTTCTTCACCAAAAATATCTTTATACTTTTCTTAAAATTTCGTACGCAGCATGTATATCATACGGTACGAGATTTAGCTGGCGACCGCTTTTAGGAATGCATAATTCGAAAATTTCGGTTCAAATGATCTTATTCGTGTTATAGAAACATTAAAACGATATAAAATATAAATTAAATAATACTGTTACGGGAAGTAATGCTTGAAAAAGTTACTGTACAAATTTTATGACGAATGTATGAACGCATCGTTCACAACAGCGTGATAAAGATAAAATCGGAAAATGGTCTCTCCACGCGGAAATACAAGAAAATAATTTTGATAAATTTTATTTTAAAACATATGGATAAATAAATTGCAGGATTCGACGTATCGTTTAATTTTACAGCAGGAATGATTTTTTTAATCAGCAAATTGAGCATTTGCTGCATTTGGCAACACCGAGCCATGCGCCTTACGGGGAAATACACGGGAAAGTAAGCACCATAAGGCCCTGTACTTTCAACTAAATGTGGAGAGGTCTATAATATCTCTATAAAATTACAAAAATTAAAGAATAAAAGAGGAAAAATATTGAAATTTCGCCAAAATTATTCGTTTTTTGCATTTTTCGATAATATCTCTATAAAATGAGGAAAATTAAGGATTAAAAGGGGAAAGAAATCTAAATTTCGCTAAAACAATTCGTTTTTGTTGCTATTTTCAATAATATCTCGATATAATGAGGAAAATTTAGGAAAAAAAGAGGAAATAAATTGAAATTTCGCTAAAATTATCGTTTTTGTTTCTTTTTTTGATAACATCTCGATAAAATGAGGAAAGCTAAGAAAAAAAATAGAGGAAAAAATTGAAATTTCGCTAAAATTATTAGTTTTTGTTTATTTTTTGGATTATATCTCGATAAAATGAGGGAAATTAGGGAAGAAAAGGAAAAAAATGGAAAATAACTAAAATTATTAGTTATTGTTGATTTTTTTGGTTTATATCTCGATAAAATGAAGAATATTAAGGAAAAAAAGAGTAAAAAAATAGAAATTTTGCTAAAAATATTCGTTTTTACTGCCTTTTTGGTCATATATCGATAAAATTAGGAAAATTAAGGTAAAAATAGAGGAAAAAAATTGAAATTTAGCTAAAATTATTCGTTTTTGTTGCTTTTTTTCGATAATATCCCGATAAAATGAGGAAAATTTAAGGAAAAAACCAGGAAAAAAATTGAAATTTGGCTAAAATTATTCGTTTTTCTTGCTTTCTTTAATACTATCTCGATAAAATGAGAAAAATTAAGGAGAAAAAGGGTCAAAAAATTTAAATTTCGCTAAAATTATTCGTTTTTGTTGCTTTTTTTCGATAATATCCCGATAAAATTAGGAAAATTAGGAAAAAAACGTGGAAAAATTGAAATTTTACTGAAATTATTCGTTTTTTTTTTCCTTTTTCGGTCATATCTCGATAAAATGAGGAAAATTAAGGTAAAAATAAAGGAAAAAATTGAAATTTAGCTAAAATTATTCGTTTTTCATGCTTTTATTCGATAATATCCCGATAAATTTAGGAAAATTAAGGAAAAAACGAGGAAAATATTGAAATATCGCTAAAATCATTCGTTTTTGTTTTTTTTTCGATAATATTTCGATAAAATGAGGAAAGCTTCGAACAAAAAGAGGAAAAGAATAAAAATTTCGCAAGAAATATTCGTTTTTGTTGCTTTTTTTCGATAATATCCCGATAAAATGAGGAAAATTTTGGAAAAAAAAGAGGAAACAAATTGAAATTTCGCTAAAATTATTCGTTTTTGTTGCTTTTTCTCGATAATATCTCGATAAAATGAGGAAATTAAAGGAAAAAAAGAGGAAAAAAATTGAAATTTGGCTAAAATTATTCGTTTTTCTTGCTTTCTTCGATACTATCTCGATAAAATGAGAAAAATTTAGGAGAAAAAGAATTAAAAAAGTTTGAATTTCGCTAAAATTATTCGTTATGTTGCTTTTTTTCGATAATATCCCGATAAAATTAGGAAAATTAAGGAAAAAACGTGGAATAAATTTAAATTTCGCTGAAATTATTCGTTTTTTTGCTTTTTTCGGTCATATCTCGATAAAATGAGGAAAATTAAGGTAAAAATAGAGGAAATAAATTGAAATTTAGCTAAAATTATTCGTTTTTTTTGCTTTCTTTCGATAATATCCCGATAAAATGAGGAAAATTTACGAAAAAAGAGGGAAAAATTGAAATTTCGCTAAAATTATTCGTTTTTGATGATTTTTTCGGTCATATCTCGTTAAAATGAGGAAATTTAAGGTAAAAATTGAGGAAAAAAATTTAAATTTCGCTAGAATTATTCGTTTTTGTTGCTTTTTTCGGCCATATCTCGATAAAATGAGGAAAATTAAGGTAAAAAAAGGTAATAAAAGGGATATAAATTGAAATTTCGCAAAAAGTTTTCGTTTTTGTTCCTTTTTTTTCGATTATATCCCGATAAATTGAGGAAAACTAAGGAAAAAACGATGAAAAAATTTAAATTTCGCTAAAATTATTCGTTTTTGTTTTTTTTTCGATAATATTTCGATAAAATGAGGAAAGCTAAGAACAAAATGAGGAAAAAATTTAAATTACGCTAAAATTATTCTTTTTTTGGATAATAACTCGATAAAATTACGAAAATTAAGGAAATTAAGAAGATAAAAATTGGAATTTCGCCAAAATTATCGTTTTTGTTGCTTTCTTCGATACTATCTCGATAAATAGAGGAAAATTAAGGAGAAAAAGAGCAATATAATTAAAATTTCGCTAAAATTATTCGTTTTTGTTGCTTTTTTCGGTCATATCTCGATAAAATGAGGAAAATTAAGGAATAAAAGAGGAAAAGAATAAAAATTTCGCAAGTAATATTCGTTTTTGTTGCTTTTTTTCGATAATATCCCGATAAAATGAGGAAAATTTAGGAAAAAAAAGAGGAAACAAATTGAAATTTTGCTAAAATTATTCGTTTTTGTTGCTTTTTTCTGTCATATCTCGTTAAAATGAGGAAAATTAAGGAAAAAAAGAGGAAAAGAATAGAAGTTTCGCTAAAATTATTCGTTTTTGTTGCTTTTTCTCAATAATATCTTGATAAAATGAGGAAATTTAAGGAAAAAACCAGGAAAAAAATTGAAATTCGGCTTAAATTATTCGTTTTTCTTGCTTTCTTCGATACTATCTCGATAAAATGAGAAAAATTAAGGAGAAAAAGAATTAAAAAATTGAAATTTAGCTAAAATTATTCGTTTTTTTGCTTTCTTTCGATAATATCCCGATAAAATGAGGAAAATTTACGAAAAAAAAGAGGGAAAAATTTAAATTTCGCTAAAATTATTCGTTTTTCTTGCTTTCTTTGATACTATCTCGATAAAATGAGGAAATTTAAGGTAAAAATTGAGGAAACAAATTTAAATTTCGCTAGAATTATTCGTTTTTGTTGCTTTTTTCGGCCATATCTCGATAAAATGAGAAAAATTAAGGTAAAAAAAGGTAATAAAAGGGATATAAAATGAAATTTCGCAAAAAGTATTCGTTTTTGTTGCTTTTTTTTCGATAATATCCCGATAAATTGAGGAAAATTAAGGAAAAAACGATGAAAAAATTGAAATTTCGCTAAAATTATTCGTTTTTGTTTTTTTTTCGATAATATTTCGATAAAATGAGGAAAGCTAACAACAAAAAGAGGAAAAAATTGAAATTACGCTAAATGTATTCTTTTTTTGGATAATAACTCGATAAAATTACGAAAATTAAGGAAATTAAGAAGATAAAAATTGAAATTTCGCCAAAATTATCGTTTTTGTTGCTTTCTTCGATACTATCTCGATAAAATGAGAAAAATTAAGGAGAAAAAGAGCAATATAATTAAAATTTCGCTAAAGTTATTCGTTTTTGTTGCTTTTTTCGGTCATATCTCAAAAAAATGAGGAAAATTAAGGAATAAAAGAGGAATAGAATAAAAATTTCGCAAGAAATATTCGTTTTTGTTGCTTTTTTCGATAATATCCCGATAAAATGAGGAAAATTTTTGAAAAAAAAGAGGAAACAAATTGAAATTTCGCTAAAATTATTCGTTTTTGTTGCTTTTTCTCGATAATATCTCGATTAAATGAGGAAATTTAAGGAAAAAACTAGGAAAAAAATTGAAATTTGGCTAAAATTATTCGTTTTTCTTGCTTTCTTTGATACTATCTCGATAAAATGAGAAAAATTAAGGAGAAAAAGGCTTAAAAAATTTAAATTTCGCTAAAATTATTCGTTTTTGTTGCTTTTTTTAAATAATATCCCGATAAAATTAGGAAAATTAGGAAAAAAACGTGGAAAAAATTGAAATTTCACTGAAATTATTCGTTTTTTTTCCTTTTTCGGTCATATCTCGATAAAATGAGGAAAATTAAGGTAAAAATAAAGGAAAAAATTGAAATTTAGCTAAAATTATTCGTTTTTCATGCTTTTATTCGATAATATCCCGATAAATTTAGGATAATTAAGGAAAAAACGAGGAAAATATTGAAATATCGCTAAAATCATTCGTTTTTGTTTTTTTTTTCGATAATATTTCGATAAAATGAGGAAAGCTTAGAACAAAAAGAGGAAAGGAATAAAAATTTCGCAAGAAATATTCGTTTTTGTTGCTTTTTTTCGATAATATCCCGATAAAATGAGGAAAATTTTGGAAAAAAAAGAGGAAACAAATTGAAATTTCGCTAAAATTATTCGTTTTTGTTGCTTTTTCTCGATAATATCTCGATAAAATGAGGAAATTTAAGGAAAAAACCAGGAAAAAAATTGAAATTTGGCTAAAATTATTCGTTTTTCTTGCTTTCTTCGATACTATCTCGATAAAATGAGAAAAATTAAGTAGAAAAAGAATTAAAAAAATTTAAATTTCGCTAAAATTATTCGTTTTGTTGCTTTTTTTCGATAATATCTCGATAAAATGAGGAAAATTTACGAAAAAAAAGAGGGAAAAATTTAAATTTCGCTGAAATTATTCGTTTTTTTTGCTTTTTTCGGTCATATCTCGATAAAATGAGTAAAATTAAGGTAAAAATAGAGGAAAAAAATTGAAATTTAGCTAAAATTATTCGTTTTTTTGCTTTCTTTCGATAATATCTCGATAAAATGAGGAAAATTTACGAAAAAAAAGAGGGAAAAATTGAAATTTCGCTAAAATTATGCGTTTTTGATGATTTTTTCGGTCATATCTCGATAAAATGAGGAAATTTAAGGTAAAAATTGAGGAAAAAAATTTAAATTTCGCTAGGATTATTCGTTTTTTTTGCTTTTTTCGGCCATATCTCGATAAAATGAAGAAAATTAAGGTAAAAAAAGGTAATAAAAGGGATATAAGTTGAAATTTCGCTAAAATTATTCGTTTTTGTTGCTTTTTTTCGATAAGATCCCGATAAAATTAGGAAAATTAAGGAAAAAACATGGAAAAATTGAAATTTTGCTGAAATTATTCGTTTTTCTTGCTTTTTTCGGTCATATCTCGATAAAATGAGGAAAATTTTGGAAAAAAAAAGGAAACAAATTGAAATTACGCTAAAATTATTCGTTTTTTTTGCTTTTTTTCGATAATATCCCGATAAAATGAGAAAAATTAAGGAAAAAAAAGAGGTAAATAATTGAAATTTCGCTAAAATTATTCGTTGTTGATGATTATTTCGGTCATATCTCGATAAAATGAGGAAATTTAAGGTAAAAATTGAGGAAAAAAATTTAAATTTCGCTAGAATTATTCGTTTTTGTTGCTTTTTTCGGCCATATCTCGATAAAATGAGGAAAATTAAGGTTAAAAAAGTTAATAAAAGGGATATAAATTGAAATTTCACTAAAATTATTCGTTTTTGTTGCTTTTTTTTCGATAATATCCCGATAAAATGAGGAAAATTAAGGAAAAAGCGATGAAAAAATTGAAATTTCGCTAAAATTATTCGTTTTTTCTGCTTTTCTTCGATAATATCCCGATAAAATGAGGAAAATTTAGGAAAAAAAAAGAGGAAACAAATTAAAATTTCGCCAAATTTATTCGTTTTTTTTGCTTTTTTTCGATAATATCCCGATAAAATGAGAAAAATTAAGGAAAAAAAAGAGGAAAAAAATTGAAGTTTCG
The DNA here is from genome assembly GCA_947579665.1 of Sympetrum striolatum. Classification (NCBI taxonomy): domain Eukaryota; kingdom Metazoa; phylum Arthropoda; class Insecta; order Odonata; family Libellulidae; genus Sympetrum; species Sympetrum striolatum. The sequence continues at coordinate 17,416,736 of OX388347.1, read as the reverse complement.
CTAAAATTATTCGTTTTTGATGATTTTTTCCGTCATATCTCGATAAAACGAGGAAAATTAAGGTAAAAATAGAGGAAAAAATTTCAATTTCGCTAAAATTATTCTTTTTTGTTTTTTTTTCGATAATATTTCGATAAAATGAGGAAAGCTAAGAACAAAATGAGGAAAAAATTTAAATTACGCTAAAATTATTCTTTTTTTGGATAATAACTCGATAAAATTACGAAAATTAAGGAAATTAAGAAGATAAAAATTGAAATTTCGCCAAAATTATCGTTTTTGTTGCTTTCTTCGATTCTATCTCGATAAAATGAGGAAAATTAAGGAGAAAAAGAGCAATATAATTAAAATTTCGCTAAAATTATTCGTTTTTGTTGCTTTTTTTCGATAATATCCCGATAAAATGAGGAAAATTTAGGAAAAAAAAGAGGAAACAAATTGAAATTTTGCTAAAATTATTCGTTTTTGTTGCTTTTTTCTGTCATATCTCGATAAAATGAGGAAAATTAAGGATAAAAAGAGGAAAAGAATAGAAGTTTCGCTAAAATTATTTGTTTTTGTTGCTTTTTCTCGATAATATCTCGATAAAATGAGGAAATTTAAGGAAAAAAATCTGGTAAAAAATTGAAATTTGGCTTAAATTATTAGTTTTTCTTGCTTTCTTCGATACTATCTCGATAATATGAGGAAAAGTAAGGAGAAAAAGAGTTAAAAAATTTAAATTTCGCTAAAATTATTCGTTTTTGATGATTTTTTCGGTCATATCTCGATAAAATGAGGAAATTTAAGGTAAAAATTGAGGAAAAAAATTTAAACTTCGAAAAATTATTCGTTTTTGTTGCTTTTTTCGGCCATATCTCGATAAAATGAGGAAAATTTAGGAAAAAAAAGAGGAAACAAATTAAAATTTCGCTAAATTTATTTGTTTTTTTTTGCTTTTTTTCGATAATATCCCGATAAAATGAGAAAAATTAAGGAAAAAAAAAGAGGAAAATAATTGAAATTTCGCTAAAATTATTCGTTTTTGATGATTTTTTCCGTCATATCTCGATAAAACGAGGAAAATTAAGGTAAAAATAGAGGAAAAAATTTCAATTTCGCTAAAATTATTCTTTTTTGTTTTTTTTTTCGATAATATTTCGATAAAATGAGGAAAGCTAAGAACAAAATGAGGAAAAAATTTAAATTACGCTAAAATTATTCTTTTTTTGGATAATAACTCGATAAAATTACGAAAATTATGGAAATTAAGAAGATAAAAATTGAAATTTCGCCAAAATTATCGTTTTTGTTGCTTTCTTCGATTCTATCTCGATAAAATGAGGAAAATTAAGGAGAAAAAGAGCAATATAATTAAAATTTCGCTAAAATTATTCGTTTTTGTTGCTTTTTTTCGATAATATCCCGATAAAATGAGGAAAATTTAGGAAAAAAAAGAGGAAACAAATTGAAATTTTGCTAAATTTATTTGTTTTTTTTTGCTTTTTTTCGATAATATCCCGATAAAATGAGAAAAATTAAGGAAAAAAAAGAGGAAAATAATTGAAATTTCGCCAAAATTATCGTTTTTGTTGCTTTCTTCGATTCTATCTCGATAAAATGAGGAAAATTAAGGAGAAAAAGAGCAATATAATTAAAATTTCGCTAAAATTATTCGTTTTTGTTGCTTTTTTTCGATAATATCCGGATAAAATGAGGAAAATTTAGGAAAAAAAGAGGAAACAAATTGAAATTTTGCTAAAATTATTCGTTTTTGTTGCTTTTTTCTGTCATATCTCGATAAAATGAGGAAAATTAAGGAAAAAAGAGGAAAAGAATAGAAGTTTCGCTAAAATTATTTGTTTTTGTTGCTTTTTCTCGATAATATCTCGATAAAATGAGGAAATTTAAGGAAAAAAATCAGGTATAAAATTGAAATTTGGCTTAAATTATTCGTTTTTCTTGCTTTCTTCGATACTATCTCGATAATATGAGAAAATTTAAGGTAAAAATTGAGGAAAAAAATTTAAACTTCGAAAAATTATTCGTTTTTGTTGCTTTTTTCGGCCATATCTCGATAAAATGAGGAAAATTAAGGTAAAAAAGGTAATAAAAGGGATATAAATTGAAATTTCGCAAAAAGTATTCGTTTTTGTTTCTTTTTTTTCGATAATATCCCGATAAATTGAGGAAAATTAAGGAAAAAACGATGAAAAAATTGAAATTTCGCTAAAATTATTCGTTTTTTTTTGCTTTTTTCGGTCATATCTCGATAAAATGATGAGAATTTTGGAAAAAAAGAGGAAACAATTAAAAATTTCGCTAAAATTATTCGTTATTGTTTTTTTTTTCGATAATATTTCGATAAAATGAGAAAAGCTAACAACAAAAAGAGGAAAAAATTGAAATTACGCTAAATTTATTCCTTTTTTGGATAATAACTCGATAAAATTACGAAAATTAAGGAAATTAAGAAGATAAAAATTGAAATTTCGCCAAAATTATCGTTTTTGTTGCTTTCTTCGATACTATCTCGATAAAATGAGAAAAATTAAGGAGAAAAAGAGCAATATAATTAAAATTTCGCTAAAATTATTCGTTTTAGTTGCTTTTTTCGGTCATATCTCGATAAAATGAATAAAATTAAGGTAAAAATAGAGGAAAAAAATTGAAATTTAGCTAAAATTATTCGTTTTTTTTTTGCTTTCTTTCGATAATATCCCGATAAAATGAAAAAAAATTTACGAAAAAAAAGGGAAAAATTGAAACTTCACTAAAATTATTCGTTTTTGATGATTTTTTTGGTCATATCTCGATAAAATGAGGAAATTTAAGGTAAAAATTTAGGAAAAAAATTTAAATTTCGCTAGAATTATTCGTTTTTGTTGCTTTTTTCGGCCATAACTCGATAAAATGAGGAAAATTAAGGTAAAAAAAGGTAATAAAAGGGATATAAATTGAAATTTCGCTAAAATTATTCGTTTTTGTTTTTTTTTTCGATAATATCCCGATAAAATGAGGAAAATTAAGGAAAACACGATGAAAAAATTTAAATTTCGCTAGAATTATTCGTTTTTGTTGCTTTTTTCGGCCATATCTCGATAAAATGAGGAAAATTTAGGAAAAAAAAGAGGAAACAAATTAAAATTTCGCTAAATTTATTTGTTTTTTTTTGCTTTTTTTCGATAATATCCCGATAAAATGAGAAAAATTAAGGAAAAAAAAGAGGAAAATAATTGAAATTTCGCCAAAATTATCGTTTTTGTTGCTTTCTTCGATTCTATCTCGATAAAATGAGGAAAATTAAGGAGAAAAAGAGCAATATAATTAAAATTTCGCTAAAATTATTCGTTTTTGTTGCTTTTTTTCGATAATATCCGGATAAAATGAGGAAAATTTAGGAAAAAAAGAGGAAACAAATTGAAATTTTGCTAAAATTATTCGTTTTTGTTGCTTTTTTCTGTCATATCTCGATAAAATGAGGAAAATTAAGGAAAAAAAGAGGAAAAGAATAGAAGTTTCGCTAAAATTATTTGTTTTTGTTGCTTTTTCTCGATAATATCTCGATAAAATGAGGAAATTTAAGGAAAAAAATCAGGTAAAAAATTGAAATTTGGCTTAAATTATTCGTTTTTCTTGCTTTCTTCGATACTATCTCGATAATATGAGAAAATTTAAGGTAAAAATTGAGGAAAAAAATTTAAACTTCGAAAAATTATTCGTTTTTGTTGCTTTTTTCGGCCATATCTCGATAAAATGAGGAAAATTAAGGTAAAAAAGGTAATAAAAGGGATATAAATTGAAATTTCGCAAAAAGTATTCGTTTTTGTTTCTTTTTTTTCGATAATATCCCGATAAATTGAGGAAAATTAAGGAAAAAAACGATGAAAAAATTGAAATTTCGCTAAAATTATTCGTTTTTTTTTGCTTTTTTCGGTCATATCTCGATAAAATGATGAGAATTTTGGAAAAAAAGAGGAAACAATTAAAAATTTCGCTAAAATTATTCGTTATTGTTTTTTTTTTCGATAATATTTCGATAAAATGAGAAAAGCTAACAACAAAAAGAGGAAAAAATTGAAATTACGCTAAATTTATTCCTTTTTTGGATAATAACTCGATAAAATTACGAAAATTAAGGAAATTAAGAAGATAAAAATTGAAATTTCGCCAAAATTATCGTTTTTGTTGCTTTCTTCGATACTATCTCGATAAAATGAGAAAAATTAAGGAGAAAAAGAGCAATATAATTAAAATTTCGCTAAAATTATTCGTTTTAGTTGCTTTTTTCGGTCATATCTCGATAAAATGAATAAAATTAAGGTAAAAATAGAGGAAAAAAATTGAAATTTAGCTAAAATTATTCGTTTTTTTTTGCTTTCTTTCGATAATATCCCGATAAAATGAAAAAAAATTTACGAAAAAAAAGGGAAAAATTGAAACTTCACTAAAATTATTCGTTTTTGATGATTTTTTTGGTCATATCTCGATAAAATGAGGAAATTTAAGGTAAAAATTTAGGAAAAAAATTTAAATTTCGCTAGAATTATTCGTTTTTGTTGCTTTTTTCGGCCATAACTCGATAAAATGAGGAAAATTAAGGTAAAAAAAGGTAATAAAAGGGATATAAATTGAAATTTCGCTAAAATTATTCGTTTTTGTTTTTTTTTTCGATAATATCCCGATAAAATGAGGAAAATTAAGGAAAACACGATGAAAAAATTTAAATTTCGCTAGAATTATTCGTTTTTGTTGCTTTTTTCGGCCATATCTCGATAAAATGAGGAAAATTAAGGTAAAAAAAGGTAATAAAAGGGATATAAATTGAAATTTCGCAAAAAGTATTCGTTTTTGTTTCTTTTTTTTCGATAATATCCCGATAAATTGAGGAAAATTAAGAAAAAAACGATGAAAAAATTGAAATATCGCTAAAATTATTCGTTTTTTTTTGCTTTTTTTCGATAATATCCCGATAAAATGAGAAAAATTAAGGAAAAAAAAGAGGTAAATAATTGAAATTTCGCTAAAATTATTCGTTGTTGATGATTTTTTCGGTCATATCTCGATAAAATGAGGAAATTTAAGGTAAAAATTGAGGAAAAAAATTTAAATTTCGCTAGAATTATTCGTTTTTGTTGCTTTTTTCGGCCATATCTCGATAAAATGAGGAAAATTAAGGTTAAAAAAGGTAATAAAAGGGATATAAATTGAAATTTCACTAAAATTATTCGTTATTGTTGCTTTTTTTTCGATAATATCCCGATAAAATGAGGAAAATTAAGGAAAAAGCGATGAAAAAATTGAAATTTCGCTAAAATTATTCGTTTTTTCTGCTTTTCTTCGATAATATCCCGATAAAATGAGGAAAATTTAGGAAAAAAAAAGAGGAAACAAATTGAAATTTTGCTAAAATTATTCGTTTTTGTTGCTTTTTTCTGTCATATCTCGATAAAATGAGGAAAATTAAGGATTAAAAGAGGAATAGAATAGAAGTTTCGCTAAAATTATTTGTTTTTGTTGCTTTTTCTCGATAATATCTCGATAAAATGAGGAAATTTAAGGAAAAAAATCAGGTAAAAAATTGAAATTTGGCTTAAATTATTAGTTTTTCTTGCTTTCTTCGATACTATCTCGATAATATGAGAAAAAGTAAGGAGAAAAAGAGTTAAAAAATTTAAATTTCCCTAAAATTATTCGTTTTTGATGATTTTTTCGGTCATATCTCGATAAAATGAGGAAATTTAAGGTAAAAATTGAGGAAAAAAATTTAAACTTCGAAAAATTATTCGTTTTTGTTGCTTTTTTCGGCCATATCTCGATAAAATGAGGAAAATTAAGGTAAAAAAGGTAATAAAAGGGATATAAATTGAAATTTCGCAAAAAGTATTCGTTTTTGTTTCTTTTTTTTCGATAATATCCCGATAAATTGAGGATAATTAAGGAAAAAACGATGAAAAAATTGAAATTTCGCTAAAGTTATTCGTTTTTTTTTTGCTTTTTTCGGTCATATCTCGATAAAATGATGAGAATTTTGGAAAAAAAAGAGGAAACAAATAAAAATTTCGCTAAAATTATTCGTTTTTGTTTTTTTTTTCGATAATATTTCGATAAAATGAGAAAAGCTAACAACAAAATAGGAAAAAATTGAAATTACGCTAAATTTATTCCTTTTTTGGATAATAACTCGATAAAATTACGAAAATTAAGGAAATTAAGTAGATAAAAATTGAAATTTCGCCAAAATTATCGTTTTTGTTGCTTTCTTCGATACTATCTCGATAAAATGAGAAAAATTAAGGAGAAAAAGAGCAATATAATTAAAATTTCGCTAAAATTATTCGTTTTAGTTGCTTTTTTCGGTCATATCTCGATAAAATGAGGAAAAATTAGGAAAAAAAAGAGGAAACAAATTAAAATTTCGCTAAATTTATTTGTTTTTTTTTGCTTTTTTTCGATAAAATCCCGATAAAATGAGAAAAATTAAGGAAAAAAAAGAGGAAAATAATTGAAATTTCGCTAAAATTATTCGTTTTTGATGATTTTTTCCGTCATATCTCGATAAAACGAGGAAAATTAAGGTAAAAATACAGGAAAAAATTTCAATTTCGCTAAAATTATTCGTTTTTGTTTTTTTTTCGATAATATTTCGATAAAATGAGGAAAGCTAAGAACAAAATGAGGAAAAAATTTAAATTACGCTAAAATTATTCTTTTTTTGGATAATAACTCGATAAAATTACGAAAATTATGGAAATTAAGAAGATAAAAATTGAAATTTTGCCAAAATTATCGTTTTTGTTGCTTTCTTCGATTCTATCTCGATAAAATGAGGAAAATTAAGGAGAAAAAGAGCAATATAATTAAAATTTCGCTAAAATTATTCGTTTTAGTTGCTTTTTTCGGTCATATCTCGATAAAATGAATAAAATTAAGGTAAAAATAGAGGAAAAAAATTGAAATTTAGCTAAAATTATTCGTTTTTTTTTGCTTTCTTTCGATAATATCCCGATAAAATGAAAAAAAATTTACGAAAAAAAAGGGAAAAATTGAAACTTCGCTAAAATTATTCGTTTTTGATGATTTTTTTGGTCATATCTCGATAAAATGAGGAAATTTAAGGTAAAAATTTAAAAAAAAAATTTAAATTTCGCTAGAATTATTCGTTTTTGTTGCTTTTTTCGGCCATAACTCGATAAAATGAGGAAAATTAAGGTAAAAATAGGTAATAAAAAGGATATAAATGGAAATTTCGCTAAAATTATTCGTTTTTGTTTTTTTTTTCGATAATATCCCGATAAAATGAGGAAAATTAAGGAAAACACGATGAAAAAATTTAAATTTCGCTAGAATTATTCGTTTTTGTTGCTTTTTTCGGCCATATCTCGATAAAATGAGGAAAATTAAGGTAAAAAAAGGTAATAAAAGGGATATAAATTGAAATTTCGCAAAAAGTATTCGTTTTTGTTTCTTTTTTTTCGATAATATCCCGATAAATTGAGGAAAATTAAGGAAAAAACGATGAAAAAATTAAAATTTCGCTAAAATTATTCGTTTTTTTTTGCTTTTTTTCGATAATATCCCGATAAAATGAGAAAAATTAAGGAAAAAAAAGAGGTAAATAATTTAAATTTCGCTAGAATTATTCGTTTTTGATGATTTTTTCCGTCATATCTCGATAAAACGAGGAAAATTAAGGTAAAAATACAGGAAAAAATTTCAATTTCGCTAAAATTATTCGTTTTTGTTTTTTTTTCGATAATACTTCGATAAAATGAGGAAAGCTAAGAACAAAATGAGGAAAAAATTTAAATTACGCTAAAATTATTCTTTTTTTGGATAATAACTCGATAAAATTACGAAAATTATGGAAATTAAGAAGATAAAAATTGAAATTTTGCCAAAATTATCGTTTTTGTTGCTTTCTTCGATTCTATCTCGATAAAATGAGGAAAATTAAGGAGAAAAAGAGCAATATAATTAAAATTTCGCTAAAATTATTCGTTTTTGTTGCTTTTTTTCGATAACATCCGGATAAAATGAGGAAAATTTAGGAAAAAAAGAGGAAACAAATTGAAATTTTGCTAAAATTATTCGTTTTTGTTGCTTTTTTCTGTCATATCTCGATAAAATGAGGAAAATCAAGGAAAAAAAGAGGAAAAGAATAGAAGTTTCGCTAAAATTATTTGTTTTTGTTGCTTTTTCTCGATAATATCTCGATAAAATGAGGAAATTTAAGGAAAAAAATCAGGTAAAAAATTGAAATTTGGCTTAAATTATTCGTTTTTCTTGCTTTCTTCGATACTATCTCGATAATATGAGAAAATTTAAGGTAAAAATTGAGGAAAAAAATTTAAACTTCGAAAAATTATTCGTTTTTGTTGCTTTTTTCGGCCATATCTCGATAAAATGAGGAAAATTAAGGTAAAAAAGGAAATAAAAGGGATATAAATTGAAATTTCGCAAAAAGTATTCGTTTTTGTTTCTTTTTTTTCGATAATATCCCGATAAATTGAGGAATATTAAGGAAAAAACGATGAAAAAATTGAAATTTCGCTAAAATTATTCGTTTTTTTTTGCTTTTTTCGGTCATATCTCGATAAAATGATGAGAATTTTGGAAAAAAAGAGGAAACAATTAAAAATTTCGCTAAAATTATTCGTTTTTGTTTTTTTTTCGATAATATTTCGATAAAATGAGAAAAGCTAACAACAAAAAGAGGAAAAAATTGAAATTACGCTAAATTTATTCGTTTTTTGGATAATAATTCGATAAAATTACGAAAATTAAGGAAATTAAGAAGATAAAAATTGAAATTTCGCCAAAATTATCGTTTTTGTTGCTTTCTTCGATACTATCTCGATAAAATGAGATAATTAAGGAGAAAAAGAGCAATATAATTAAAATTTCGCTAAAATTATTCGTTTTAGTTGCTTTTTTCGGTCATATCTCGATAAAATGAATAAAATTAAGGTAAAAATAGAGGAAAAAAATTGAAATTTAGCTAAAATTATTCGTTTTTTTTTTGCTTTCTTTCGATAATATCCCGATAAAATGAAAAAAAATTTACGAAAAAAAAGGGAAAAATTGAAACTTCGATAAAATTATTCGTTTTTGATGATTTTTTTGGTCATATCTCGATAAAATGAGGAAATTTAAGGTAAAAATTTAAAAAAAAAATTTAAATTTCGCTAGAATTATTCGTTTTTGTTGCTTTTTTCGGCCATAACTCGATAAAATGAGGAAAATTAAGGTAAAAAATGGTAATAAAAGGGATATAAATTGAAATTTCGCTAAAATTATTCGTTTTTGTTTTTTTTTTCGATAATATCCCGATAAAATGAGGAAAATTAAGGAAAACACGATGAAAAAATTTAAATTTCGCTAGAATTATTCGTTTTTGTTGCTTTTTTCTGTCATATCTCGATAAAATGAGGAAAATTAAGGATAAAAAGTGGAAAAGAATAGAAGTTTCGCTAAAATTATTTGTTTTTGTTGCTTTTTCTCGATAATATCTCGATAAAATGAGGAAATTTAAGGAAAAAAATCAGGTAAAAAATTGAAATTTGGCTTAAATTATTTGTTTTTCTTGCTTTCTTCGATACTATCTCGATAATATGAGAAAAATTAAGGAGAAAAAGAGTTAAAAAATTTATATTTTGCTAAAATTATTCGTTTTTGATGATTTTTTCGGTCATATCTCGATAAAATGAGGAAATTTAAGGTAAAAATTGAGGAAAAAAATTTAAACTTCGAAAAATTATTCGTTTTTGTTGCTTTTTTCGGCCCTATCTCGATAAAATGAGGAAAATTAAGGTAAAAAAGGTAATAAAAGGGATATAAATTGAAATTTCGCAAAAAGTATTCGTTTTTGTTTCTTTTTTTTCGATAATATCCCGATAAATTGAGGAAAATTAAGGAAAAAACGATGAAAAAATTGAAATTTCGCTAAAATTATTCGTTTTTTTTTGCTTTTTTCGGTCACATCTCAATAAAATGATGTGAATTTTGGAAAAAAAAGAGGAAACAAATAAAAATTTCGCTAAAATTATTCGTTTTTGTTTTTTTTTTCGATAATATTTCGATAAAACGAGAAAAGCTAACAACAAAAAGAGGAAAAAATTGAAATTACGCTAAATTTATTCCTTTTTTGGATAATAACTCGATAAAATTACGAAAATTAAGGAAATTAAGAAGATAAAAATTGAAATTTCGCCAAAATTATCGTTTTTGTTGCTTTCTTCGATACTATCTCGATAAAATGAGAAAAATTAAGGAGAAAAAGAGCAATATAATTAAAATTTCGCTAAAATTATTCGTTTTTGTTTTTTTTTTCGATAATATCCCGATAAAATGAGGAAAATTAAGTAAAACACGATGAAAAAATTTAAATTTCGCTAGAATTATTCGTTTTTGTTGCTTTTTTCTGTCATATCTCGATTAAATGAGGAAAATTAAGGAAAAAAAGAGGAAAAGAATAGAAGTTTCGCTAAAATTATTTGTTTTTGTTGCTTTTTCTCGATAATATCTCGATAAAATGAGGAAATTTAAGGAAAAAAATCAGGTAAAAAATTGAAATTTGGCTTAAATTATTCGTTTTTCTTGATTTCTTCGATACTATCTTGAAATTATGAGAAAAAAATAAGGAGAAAAAGAGTTAAAAAATTTAAATTTCGCTAAAATTATTCGTTTTTGATGATTTCTTCGGTCATATCTCGATAAAATGAGGAAATTTAAGGTAAAAATTGAGGAAAAAAATTTAAATTTCGCTAGAATTATTCGTTTTTGTTGCTTTTTTCGGCCATATCTCGATAAAATGAGGAAAATTAAGGTTAAAAAAGGTAATAAAAGGGATATAAATTGAAATTTCACTAAAATTATTCGTTTTTGTTGCTTTTTTTTCGATAATATCCAGATAAAATGAGGAAAATTAAGGAAAAAACGATGAAAAAATTGAAATTTCGCTAAAATTATTTGTTTTTCTTGCTTTTCTTCGATAATATCCCGATAAAATGAGGAAAATTTAGGAAAAAAAAAGAGGAAACAAATTGAAATTTTGCTAAAATTATTCGTTTTTGTTGCTTTTTTCTGTCATATCTCGATAAAATGAGGAAAATTAAGGATAAAAAGAGGAAAAGAATAGAAGTTTCGCTAAAATTATTTGTTTTTGTTGCTTTTTCTCCATAATATCTCGATAAAATGAGGAAATTTAAGGAAAAAAATCAGGTAAAAAATTGAAATTTGGATTAAATTATTTGTTTTTCTTGCTTTCTTCGATACTATCTCGATAATATGAGAAAAAGTAAGGAGAAAAAGAGTTAAAAAATTTAAATTTCGCTAAAATTATTCGTTTTTGATGATTTTTTCGGTCATATCTCGATAAAATGAGGAAATTTAAGGTAAAAATTGAGGAAAAAAATTTAAACCTCGAAAAATTATTCGTTTTTGTTGCTTTTTTCGGCCATATCTCGATAAAATGAGGAAAATAAAGGTAAAAAAGGTAATAAAAGGGATATAAATTGAAATTTCGCAAAAAGTATTCGTTTTTGTTTCTTTTTTTTCGGTAATATCCCGATAAATTGAGGAAAATTAAGGAAAAAACGATGAAAAAATTGAAATTTCGCTAAAATTATTCGTTTTTTTTTGCTTTTTTCGGTCATATCTCGATAAAATGATGAGAATTTTGGAAAAAAAAGAGGAAACAAATAAAAATTTCGCTAAAATTATTCGTTTTTGTTTTTTTTTTCGATAATATTTCGATAAAACGAGAAAAGCTAACAACAAAAAGAGGAAAAAATTGAAATTACTATAAATTTATACCTTTTTTGGATAATAACTCGATAAAATTACGAAAATTAAGGAAATTAAGAAGATAAAAATTGAAATTTCGCCAAAATTATCGTTTTTGTTGCTTTCTTCGATACTATCTCGATAAAATGAGAAAAATTAAGGAGAAAAAGAGCAATATAATTAAAATTTCGCTAAAATTATTCGTTTTAGTTGCTTTTTTCGGTCATATCTCGATAAAATGAGGAAAATTTAGGAAAAAAAAGAGGAAACAAATTAAAATTTCGCTAAATTTATTTGTTTTTTTTTGCTTTTTTTCGATAATATTTCGATAAAATGAGGAAAGCTAAGAACAAAATGAGGAAAAAATTTAAATTACGCTAAAATTATTCTTTTTTTGGATAATAACTCGATAAAATTACGAAAATTATGGAAATTAAGAAGATAAAAATTGAAATTTCGCCAAAATTATCGTTTCTGTTGCTTTCTTCGATTCTATCTCGATAAAATGAGGAAAATTAAGGAGAAAAAGAGCAATATAATTAAAATTTCGCTAAAATTATTCGTTTTTGTTGCTTTTTTTCGATAATATCCTGATAAAATGAGGAAAATTTAGGAAAAAAAAGAGGAAACAAATTGAAATTTTGCTAAAATTATTCGTTTTTGTTGCTTTTTTCTGTCATATCTCGATAAAATGAGGAAAATTAAGGAAAAAAAGAGGAAAAGAATAGAAGTTTCGCTAAAATTATTTGTTTTTGTTGCTTTTTCTCGATAATATCTCGATAAAATGAGGAAATTTAAGGAAAAAAATCAGGTAAAAAATTGAAATTTGGCTTAAATTATTCGTTTTTCTTGCTTTCTTCGATACTATCTCGAAAATATGAGAAAAATTAAGGAGAAAAAGAGTTAAAAAATTTAAATTTCGCTAAAATTATTCGTTTTTGATGATTTTTTCGGTCATATCTCGATAAAATGAGGAAATTTAAGGTAAAAATTGAGGAAAAAAATTTAAACTTCGAAAAATTATTCGTTTTTGTTGCTTTTTTCGGCCATATCTCGATAAAATGAGGAAAATTAAGGTAAAAAAGGTAATAAAAGGGATATAAATTGAAATTTCGCAAAAAGTATTCGTTTTTGTTTCTTTTTTTTCGATAATATCCCGATAAATTGAGGAAAATTAAGGAAAAAACGATGAAAAAATTGAAATTTCGCTAAAATTATTCGTTTTTTTTGCTTTTTTCAGTCATATCTCGATAAAATGATGAGAATTTTGGAAAAAAAGAGGAAACAATTAAAAATTTTGCTAAAATTATTCCTTTTTGTTTTTTTTTTCGATAATATTTCGATAAAATGAGAAAAGCTAACAACAAAAAGAGGAAAAAATTGAAATTACGCTAAATTTATTCCTTTTTTGGATAATAACTCGATAAAATTACGAAAATTAAGGAAATTAAGAAGATAAAAATTGAAATTTCGCCAAAATTATCGTTTTTGTTGCTTTCTTCGATACTATCTCGATAAAATGAGAAAAATTAAGGAGAAAAAGAGCAATATAATTAAAATTTCGCTAAAATTATTCGTTTTAGTTGCTTTTTTCGGTCATATCTCGATAAAATGAATAAAATTAAGGTAAAAATAGAGGAAAAAAATTGAAATTTAGCTAAAATTATTCGTTTTTTTTTGCTTTCTTTCGATAATATCCCGATAAAATGAAAAAAAATTTACGAAAAAAAAGGGAAAAATTGAAACTTCACTAAAATTATTCGTTTTTGATGATTTTTTTGGTCATATCTCGATAAAATGAGGAAATTTAAGGTAAAAATTTAGGAAAAAAATTTAAATTTCGCTAGAATTATTCGTTTTTGTTGCTTTTTTCGGCCATAACTCGATAAAATGAGGAAAATTAAGGTAAAAAAAGGTAATAAAAGGGATATAAATTGAAATTTCGCTAAAATTATTCGTTTTTGTTTTTTTTTCGATAATATCCCGATAAAATGAGGAAAATTAAGGAAAACACGATGAAAAAATATAAATTTCGCTAGAATTATTCGTTTTTGTTGCTTTTTTCGGCCATATCTCGATAAAATGAGGAAAATTAAGGTAAAAAAAGGTAATAAAAGGGATATAAATTGAAATTTCGCAAAAAGTATTCGTTTTTGTTTCTTTTTTTTCGATAATATCCCGATAAATTGAGGAAAATTAAGGAAAAAACGATGAAAAAATTGAAATATCGCTAAAATTATTCGTTTTTTTTTGCTTTTTTTCGATAATATCCCGATAAAATGAGAAAAATTAAGGAAAAAAAAGAGGTAAATAATTGAAATTTCGCTAAAATTATTCGTTGTTGATGATTTTTTCGGTCATATCTCGATAAAATGAGGAAATTTAAGGTAAAAATTGAGGAAAAAAATTTAAATTTCGCTAGAATTATTCGTTTTTGTTGCTTTTTTCGGCCATATCTCGATAAAATGAGGAAAATTAAGGTTAAAAAAGGTAATAAAAGGGATATAAATTGAAATTTCACTAAAATTATTCGTTTTTGTTGCTTTTTTTTCGATAATATCCCGATAAAATGAGGAAAATTAAGGAAAAAACGATGAAAAAATTGAAATTTCGCTAAAATTATTCGTTTTTCTTGCTTTTCTTCGATAATATCCCGATAAAATGAGGAAAATTTAGGAAAAAAAAAGAGGAAACAAATTGAAATTTTGCTAAAATTATTCGTATTTGTTGCTTTTTTCTGTCATATCTCGATAAAATGAGGAAAATTAAGGATTAAAAGAGGAAAAGAATAGAAGTTTCGCTAAAATTATTTGTTTTTGTTGCTTTTTCTCGATAATATCTCGATAAAATGAGGAAATTTAAGGAAAAAAATCAGGTAAAAAATTGAAATTTGGCTTAAATTATTAGTTTTTCTTGCTTTCTTCGATACTATCTCGATAATATGAGAAAAAGTAAGGAGAAAAAGAGTTAAAAAATTTAAATTTCCCTAAAATTATTCGTTTTTGATGATTTTTTCGGTCATATCTCGATAAAATGAGGAAATTTAAGGTAAAAATTGAGGAAAAAAATTTAAACTTCGAAAAATTATTCGTTTTTGTTGCTTTTTTCGGCCATATCTCGATAAAATGAGGAAAATTAAGGTAAAAAAGGTAATAAAAGGGATATAAATTGAAATTTCGCAAAAAGTATTCGTTTTTGTTTCATTTTTTTCGATAATATCCCGATAAATTGAGGATAATTAAGGAAAAAACGATGAAAAAATTGAAATTTCGCTAAAATTATTCGTTTTTTTTTTTGCTTTTTTCGGTCATATCTCGATAAAATGATGAGAATTTTGGAAAAAAAAGAGGAAACAAATAAAAATTTCGCTAAAATTATTCGTTTTTGTTTTTTTTTTCGATAATATTTCGATAAAATGAGAAAAGCTAACAACAAAATAGGAAAAAATTGAAATTACGCTAAATTTATTCCTTTTTTGGATAATAACTCGATAAAATTACGAAAATTAAGGAAATTAAGAAGATAAAAATTGAAATTTCGCCAAAATTATCGTTTTTGTTGCTTTCTTCGATACTATCTCGATAAAATGAGAAAAATTAAGGAGAAAAAGAGCAATATAATTAATATTTCGCTAAAATTATTCGTTTTAGTTGCTTTTTTCGGTCATATCTCGATAAAATGAGGAAAATTAAGGTAAAAATACAGGAAAAAATTTCAATTTCGCTAAAATTATTCGTTTTTGTTTTTTTTTCGATAATATTTCGATAAAATGAGGAAAATTTAGGAAAAAAAGAGGAAACAAATTGAAATTTTGCTAAAATTATTCGTTTTTGTTGCTTTTTTCTGTCATATCTCGATAAAATGAGGAAAATTAAGGAAAAAAAGAGGAAAAGAATAGAAGTTTCGCTAAAATTATTTGTTTTTGTTGCTTTTTCTCGATAATATCTCGATAAAATGAGGAAATTTAAGGAAAAAAATAAGGTAAAAAATTGAAATTTGGCTTAAATTATTCGTTTTTCTTGCTTTCTTCGATACTATCTCGATAATATGAGAAAATTTAAGGTAAAAATTGAGGAAAAAAATTTAAACTTCGAAAAATTATTCGTTTTTGTTGCTTTTTTCGGCCATATCTCGATAAAATGAGGAAAATTAAGGTAAAAAAGGTAATAAAAGGGATATAAATTGAAATTTCGCAAAAAGTATTCGTTTTTGTTTCTTTTTTTTCGATAATATCCCGATAAATTGAGGAAAATTAAGGAAAAAACGATGAAAAAATTGAAATTTCGCTAAAATTATTCGTTTTTTTTTGCTTTTTTCGGTCATATCTCGATAAAATGATGAGAATTTTGGAAAAAAAGAGGAAACAATTAAAAATTTCGCTAAAATTATTCGTTTTTGTTTTTTTTTTCGATAATATTTCGATAAAATGAGAAAAGCTAACAACAAAAAGAGGAAAAAATTGAAATTACGCTAAATTTATTCCTTTTTTGGATAATAATTCGATAAAATTACGAAAATTAAGGAAATTAAGAAGATAAAAATTGAAATTTCGCCAAATTATCGTTTTTGTTGCTTTCTTCGATACTATCTCGATAAAATGAGAAAAATTAAGGAGAAAAAGAGCAATATAATTAAAATTTCGCTAAAATTATTCGTTTTAGTTGCTTTTTTCGGTCATATCTCGATAAAATGAATAAAATTAAGGTAAAAATAGAGGAAAAAAATTGAAATTTAGATAAAATTATTCGTTTTTTTTTGCTTTCTTTCGATAATATCCCGATAAAATGAAAAAAAATTTACGAAAAAAAAGGGAAAAATTGAAACTTCGCTAAAATTATTCGTTTTTGATGATTTTTTTGGTCATATCTCGATAAAATGAGGAAATTTAAGGTAAAAATTAAAAAAAAAAATTTAAATTTCGCTAGAATTATTCGTTTTTGTTGCTTTTTTCGGCCATAACTCGATAAAATGAGGAAAATTAAGGTAAAAAAAGGTAATAAAAAGGATATAAATTGAAATTTCGCTAAAATTATTCGTTTTTGTTTTTTTTTTCGATAATATCCCGATAAAATGAGGAAAATTAAGGAAAACACGATGAAAAAATTTAAATTTCGCTAGAATTATTCGTTTTTGTTGCTTTTTTCGGCCATATCTCGATAAAATGAGGAAAATTAAGGTAAAAAAAGGTAATAAAAGGGATATAAATTGAAATTTCGCAAAAAGTATTCGTTTTTGTTTCTTTTTTTTCGATAATATCCCGATAAATTGAGGAAAATTAAGGAAAAAACGATGAAAAAATTGAAATTTCGCTAAAATTATTCGTTTTTTTTTGCTTTTTTTCGATAATATCCCGATAAAATGAGAAAAATTAAGGAAAAAAAAGAGGTAAATAATTTAAATTTCGCTAGAATTATTCGTTTTGGATGATTTTTTCCGTCATATCTCGATAAAACGAGGAAAATTAAGGTAAAAATACAGGAAAAAATTTCAATTTCGCTAAAATTATTCGTTTTTGTTTTTTTTTCGATAATATTTCGATAAAATGAGGAAAGCTAAGAACAAAATGAGGAAAAAATTTAAATTACGCTAAAATTATTCTTTTTTTGGATAATAACTCGATAAAATTACGAAAATTATGGAAATTAAGAAGATAAAAATTGAAATTTTGCCAAAATTATCGTTTTTGTTGCTTTCTTCGATTCTATCTCGATAAAATGAGGAAAATTAAGGAGAAAAAGAGCAATATAATTAAAATTTCGCTAAAATTATTCGTTTTTGTTGCTTTTTTTCGATAACATCCTGATAAAATGAGGAAAATTTAGGAAAAAAAAGGAGGAAACAAATTGAAATTTGCTGCTAAAAATTATTCGTTTTGTTGCTTTTTTCTGTCATATCTCGATAAGATGAGGAAAATTAAGGATAAAAAGAGGAAAAGAATAGAAGTTTCGCTAAAATTATTTGTTTTTGTTGCTTTTTCTCGATAATATCTCGATAAAATGAGGAAATTTAAGGAAAAAAATCAGGTAAAAAATTGAAATTTGGCTTAAATTATTTGTTTTTCTTGCTTTCTTCGATACTATCTCGATAATATGAGAAAAAGTAAGGAGAAAAAGAGTTAAAAAATTTATATTTTGCTAAAATTATTCGTTTTGATGATTTTTTCGGTCATATCTCGATAAAATGAGGAAATTTAAGGTAAAAATTGAGGAAAAAAATTTAAACTTCGAAAAATTATTCGTTTTTGTTGCTTTTTTCGGCCATATCTCGATAAAATGAGGAAAATTAAGGTAAAAAAGGTAATAAAAGGGATATAAATTGAAATTTCGCAAAAAGTATTCGTTTTTGTTTCTTTTTTTTCGATAATATCCCGATAAATTTAGGAAAATTAAGGAAAAAACGATGAAAAAATTGAAATTTCGCTAAAATTATTCGTTTTTTTTTGCTTTTTTCGGTCATATCTCGATAAAATGATGAGAATTTTGGAAAAAAAAGAGGAAACAAATAAAAATTTCGCTAAAATTATTCGTTTTTGTTTTTTTTTTCGATAACATTTCGATAAAACGAGAAAAGCTAACAACAAAAAGAGGAAAAAATTGAAATTACGCTAAATTTATTCCTTTTTTGGATTATAACTCGATAAAATTACGAAAATTAAGGAAATTAAGAAGATAAAAATTGAAATTTCGCCAAAATTATCGTTTTTGTTGCTTTCTTCGATACTATCTCGATAAAATGAGAAAAATTAAGGAGAAAAAGAGCAATATAATTAAAATTTCGCTAAAATTATTCGTTTTTGTTGCTTTTTCTCGATAATATCTCGATAAAATGAGGAAATTTAAGGAAAAAATCAGGTAAAAAATTGAAATTTGGCTTAAATTATTCGTTTTTCTTGATTTCTTCGATACTATCTTGAAATTATGAGAAAAAAATAAGGAGAAAAAGAGTTAAAAAATTTAAATTTCGCTAAAATTATTCGTTTTTGATGATTTTTTCGGTCATATCTCGATAAAATGAGGAAATTTAAGGTAAAAATTGAGGAAAAAAATTTAAATTTCGCTAGAATTATTCGTTTTTGTTGCTTTTTTCGGCCATATCTCGATAAAATGAGGAAAATTAAGGTTAAAAAAGGTAATAAAAGGGATATAAATTGAAATTTCACTAAAATTATTCGTTTTTGTTGCTTTTTTTTCGATAATATCCCGATAAAATGAGGAAAATTAAGGAAAAAAACGATGAAAAAATTGAAATTTCGCTAAAATTATTCGTTTTTCTTGCTTTTCTTCGATAATATCCCGATAAAATGAGGAAAATTTAGGAAAAAAAAAAGAGGAAACAAATTGAAATTTTGCTAAAATTATTCGTTTTTGTTGCTTTTTTCTGTCATATCTCGATAAAATGAGGAAAATTAAGGATAAAAAGAGGAAAAGAGTAGAAGTTTCGCTAAAATTATTTGTTTTTGTTGCTTTTTCTCGATAATATCTCGATAAAATGAGGAAATTTAAGGAAAAAAATCAGGTAAAAAATTGAAATTTGGCTTAAATTATTTGTTTTTCTTGCTTTCTTCGATACTATCTCGATAATATGAGAAAAAGTAAGGAGAAAAAGAGTTAAAAAATTTAAATTTCGCTAAAATTATTCGTTTTTGATGATTTTTTTCGGTCATATCTCGATAAAATGAGGAAATTTAAGGTAAAAAAGGTAATAAAAGGGATATAAATTGAAATTTCGAAAAAAGTATTCGTTTTTGTTTCTTTTTTTTCGGTAATATCCCGATAAATTGAGGAAAATTAAGGAAAAAACGATGAAAAAATTGAAATTTCGCTAAAATTATTCGTTTTTTTTTGCTTTTTTTCGGTCATATCTCGATAAAATGATGTGAATTTTGGAAAAAAAAGAGGAAACAAATAAAAATTTCGCTAAAATTATTCGTTTTTGTTTTTTTTTTCGATAATATTTCGATAAAACGAGAAAAGCTAACAACAAAAAGAGGAAAAAATTGAAATTACTATAAATTTATACCTTTTTTGGATAATAACTCGATAAAATTACGAAAATTAAGGAAATTAAGAAGATAAAAATTGAAATTTCGCCAAAATTATCGTTTTTGTTGCTTTCTTCGATACTATCTCGATAAAATGAGAAAAATTAAGGAGAAAAAGAGCAATATAATTAAAATTTCGCTAAAATTATTCGTTTTAGTTGCTTTTTTCGGTCATATCTCGATAAAATGAGGAAAATTTAGGAAAAAAAAGAGGAAACAAATTATAATTTCGCTAAATTTATTTGTTTTTTTTTGCTTTTTTTCGATAATATCCCGATAAAATGAGAAAAATTAATGAAAAAAAAGAAGAAAATAATTGAAATTTCGCTAAAATTATTCGTTTTTGATGATTTTTTCCGTCATATCTCGATAAAACGAGGAAAATTAAGGTAAAAATAGAGGATAAAATTTCAATTTCGCTAAAATTATTCGTTTTTGTTTTTTTTTCGATAATATTTCGATAAAATGAGGAAAGCTAAGAACAAAATGAGGAAAAAATTTAAATTACGCTAAAATTATTCTTTTTTTGGATAATAACTCGATAAAATTACGAAAATTATGGAAATTAAGAAGATAAAAATTGAAATTTCGCCAAAATTATCGTTTCTGTTGCTTTCTTCGATTCTATCTCGATAAAATGAGGAAAATTAAGGAGAAAAAGAGCAATATAATTAAAATTTCGCTAAAATTATTCGTTTTTGTTGCTTTTTTTCGATAATATCCTGATAAAATGAGGAAAATTTAGGAAAAAAAAGGAGGAAACAAATTGAAATTTTGCTAAAATTATTCGTTTTTGTTGCTTTTTTCTGTCATATCTCGATAAAATGAGGAAAATTAAGGAAAAAAAGAGGAAAAGAATAGAAGTTTCGCTAAAATTATTTGTTTTTGTTGCTTTTTCTCGATAATATCTCGATAAAATGAGGAAATTTAAGGAAAAAAATCAGGTAAAAAATTGAAATTTGGCTTAAATTATTCGTTTTTCTTGCTTTCTTCGATACTATCTCGAAAATATGAGAAAAATTAAGGAGAAAAAGAGTAAAAAAATTTAAATTTCGCTAAAATTATTCGTTTTTGATGATTTTTTCGGTCATATCTCGATAAAATGAGGAAATTTAAGGTAAAAATTGAGGAAAAAAATTTAAACTTCGAAAAATTATTCGTTTTTGTTGCTTTTATCGGCCATATCTCGATAAAATGAGGAAAATTAAGGTAAAAAAGGTAATAAAAGGGATATAAATTGAAATTTCGCAAAAAGTATTCGTTTTTGTTTCTTTTTTTTCGATAATATCCCGATAAATTGAGGAAAATTAAGGAAAAAACGATGAAAAAATTGAAATTTCGCTAAAATTATTCGTTTTTTTTTTGCTTTTTTTCGATAATATCCCGATAAAATGAGAAAAATTAAGGAAAAAAAAGAGGTAAATAATTTAAATTTCGCTAGAATTATTCGTTTTGGATGATTTTTTCCGTCATATCTCGATAAAACGAGGAAGATTAAGGTAAAAATACAGGAAAAAATTTCAATTTCGCTAAAATTATTCGTTTTTGTTTTTTTTTCGATAATATTTCGATAAAATGAGGAAAGCTAAGAACAAAATGAGGAAAAAATTTAAATTACGCTAAAATTATTCTTTTTTTGGATAATAACTCGATAAAATTACGAAAATTATGGAAATTAAGAAGATAAAAATTGAAATTTTGCCAAAATTATCGTTTTTGTTGCTTTCTTCGATTCTATCTCGATAAAATGAGGAAAATTAAGGAGAAAAAGAGCAATATAATTAAAATTTCGCTAAAATTATTCGTTTTTGTTGCTTTTTTTCGATAACATCCGGATAAAATGAGGAAAATTTAGGAAAAAAAGAGGAAACAAATTGAAATTTTGCTAAAATTATTCGTTTTTGTTGCTTTTTTCTGTCATATCTCGATAAAATGAGGAAAATTAAGGAAAAAAAGAGGAAAAGAATAGAAGTTTCGCTAAAATTATTTGTTTTTGTTGCTTTTTCTCGATAATATCTCGATAAAATGAGGAAATTTAAGGAAAAAAATCAGGTAAAAAATTGAAATTTGGCTTAAATTATTCGTTTTTCTTGCTTTCTTCGATACTATCTCGATAATATGAGAAAATTTAAGGTAAAAATTGAGGAAAAAAATTTAAACTTCGAAAAATTATTCGTTTTTGTTGCTTTTTTCGGCCATATCTCGATAAAATGAGGAAAATTAAGGTAAAAAAGGAAATAAAAGGGATATAAATTGAAATTTCGCAAAAAGTATTCGTTTTTGTTTCTTTTTTTTCGATAATATCCCGATAAATTGAGGAAAATTAAGGAAAAAACGATGAAAAAATTGAAATTTCGCTAAAATTATTCGTTTTTTTTTGCTTTTTTCGGTCATATCTCGATAAAATGATGAGAATTTTGGAAAAAAAGAGGAAACAATTAAAAATTTCGCTAAAATTATTCGTTTTTGTTTTTTTTTCGATAATATTTCGATAAAATGAGAAAAGCTAACAACAAAAAGAGGAAAAAATTGAAATTACGCTAAATTTATTCCTTTTTTGGATAATAATTCGATAAAATTACGAAAATTAAGGAAATTAAGAAGATAAAAATTGAAATTTCGCCAAAATTATCGTTTTTGTTGCTTTCTTCGTTACTATCTCGATAAAATGAGAAAAATTAAGGAGAAAAAGAGCAATATAATTAAAATTTCGCTAAAATTATTCGTTTTAGTTGCTTTTTTCGGTCATATCTCGATAAAATGAATAAAATTAAGGTAAAAATAGAGGAAAAAAATTGAAATTTAGCTAAAATTATTCGTTTTTTTTTGCTTTCTTTCGATAATATCCCGATAAAATGAAAAACAATTTACGAAAAAAAAGGGAAAAATTGAAACTTCGCTAAAATTATTCGTTTTTGATGATTTTTTTGGTCATATCTCGATAAAATGAGGAAATTTAAGGTAAAAATTAAAAAAAAAAATTTAAATTTCGCTAGAATTATTCGTTTTTGTTGCTGTTTTCGGCTATATCTCGATAAAATTAGGAAAATTAAGGTTAAAAAAGGTAATAAAAGGGATATAAATTGAAATTTCACTAAAATTATTCGTTTTTGTTGCTTTTTTTTCGATAATATCCCGATAAAATGAGGATAATTAAGGAAAAAACGATGAAAAAATTGAAATTTCGCTAAAATTATTCGTTTGTCTTGCTTTTCTTCGATAATTTCCCGATAAAATGAGGAAAATTTAGGAAAATAAAAAGAGGAAACAAATTGAAATTTTGCTAAAATTATTCGTTTTTGTTGCTTTTTTCTGTCATATCTCGATAAAATGAGGAAAATTAAGGATAAAAAGAGGAAAAGAATAGAAGTTTCGCTAAAATTATTTGTTTTTGTTGCTTTTTCTCGATAATATCTCGATAAAATGAGGAAATTTAAGGAAAAAAATCAGGTAAAAAATTGAAATTTGGCTTAAATTATTTGTTTTTCTTGCTTTCTTCGATACTATCTCGATAATATGAGAAAAAGTAAGGAGAAAAAGAGTTAAAAAATTTATATTTTGCTAAAATTATTCGTTTTTGATGATTTTTTCGGTCATATCTCGATAAAATGAGGAAATTTAAGGTAAAAATTGAGGAAAAAAATTTAAACTTCGAAAAATTATTCGTTTTTGTTGCTTTTTTCGGCCATATCTCGATAAAATGAGGAAAATTAAGGTAAAAAAGGTAATAAAAGGGATATAAATTGAAATTTCGCAAAAAGTATTCGTTTTTGTTTCTTTTTTTTCGATAATATCCCGATAAATTGAGGAAAATTAAGGAAAAAACGATGAAAAAATTGAAATTTCGCTAAAATTATTCGTTTTTTTTTGCTTTTTTCGGTCATATCTCGATAAAATGATGAGAATTTTGGAAAAAAAAGAGGAAACAAATAAAAATTTCGCTAAAATTATTCGTTTTTGTTTTTTTTTTCGATAACATTTCGATAAAACGAGAAAAGCTAACAACAAAAAGAGGAAAAAATTGAAATTACGCTAAATTTATTCCTTTTTTGGATTATAACTCGATAAAATTACGAAAATTAAGGAAATTAAGAAGATAAAAATTGAAATTTCGCCAAAATTATCATTTTTGTTGCTTTCTTCGATACTATCTCGATAAAATGAGAAAAATTAAGGAGAAAAAGAGCAATATAATTAAAATTTCGCTAAAATTATTCGTTTTTGTTTTTTTTTTCGATAATATCCCGATAAAATGAGGAAAATTAAGTAAAACACGATGAAAAAATTTAAATTTCGCTAGAATTATTCGTTTTTGTTGCTTTTTTCTGTCATATCTCGATTAAATGAGGAAAATTAAGGAAAAAAAGAGGAAAAGAATAGAAGTTTCGCTAAAATTATTTGTTTTTGTTGCTTTTTCTCGATAATATCTCGATAAAATGAGGAAATTTAAGGAAAAAATCAGGTAAAAAATTGAAATTTGGCTTAAATTATTCGTTTTTCTTGATTTCTTCGATACTATCTTGAAATTATGAGAAAAAAATAAGGAGAAAAAGAGTTAAAAAATTTAAATTTCGCTAAAATTATTCGTTTTTGATGATTTTTTCGGTCATATCTCGATAAAATGAGGAAATTTAAGGTAAAAATTGAGAAAAAAAATTTAAATTTCGCTAGAATTATTCGTTTTTGTTGCTTTTTTCGGCCATATCTCGATAAAATGAGGAAAATTAAGGTTAAAAAAGGTAATAAAAGGGATATAAATTGAAATTTCACTAAAATTATTCGTTTTTGTTGCTTTTTTTTCGATAATATCCCGATAAAATGAGGAAAATTAAGGAAAAAACGATGAAAAAATTGAAATTTCGCTAAAATTATTCGTTTTTCTTGCTTTTCTTCGATAATATCCCGATAAATTGAGGAAAATTTAGGAAAAAAAAAAGAGGAAACAAATTGAAATTTTGCTAAAATTATTCGTTTTTGTTGCTTTTTTCTGTCATATCTCGATAAAATGAGGAAAATTAAGGATAAAAAGAGGAAAAGAGTAGAAGTTTCGCTAAAATTATTTGTTTTTGTTGCTTTTTCTCGATAATATCTCGATAAAATGAGGAAATTTAAGGAAAAAAATCAGGTAAAAAATTGAAATTTGGCTTAAATTATTTGTTTTTCTTGCTTTCTTCGATACTATCTCGATAATATGAGAAAAAGTAAGGAGAAAAAGAGTTAAAAAATTTAAATTTCGCTAAAATTATTCGTTTTTGATGATTTTTTCGGTCATATCTCGATAAAATGAGGAAATTTAAGGTAAAAAAGGTAATAAAAGGGATATAAATTGAAATTTCGCAAAAAGTATTCGTTTTTGTTTCTTTTTTTTCGGTAATATCCCGATAAATTGAGGAAAATTAAGGAAAAAACGATGAAAAAATTGAAATTTCGCTAAAATTATTCGTTTTTTTTTGCTTTTTTCGGTCATATCTCGATAAAATGATGAGAATTTTGGAAAAAAAAGAGGAAACAAATAAAAATTTCGCTAAGATTATTCGTTTTTGTTTTTTTTTTCGATAATATTTCGATAAAACGAGAAAAGCTAACAACAAAAAGAGGAAAAAATTGAAATTACTATAAATTTATACCTTTTTTGGATAATAACTCGATAAAATTACGAAAATTAAGGAAATTAAGAAGATAAAAATTGAAATTTCGCCAAAATTATCGTTTTTGTTGCTTTCTTCGATACTATCTCGATAAAATGAGAAAAATTAAGGAGAAAAAGAGCAATATAATTAAAATTTCGCTAAAATTATTCGTTTTAGTTGCTTTTTTCGGTCATATCTCGATAAAATGAGGAAAATTAAGGATAAAAAGAGGAAAAGAATAGAAGTTTCGCTAAAATTATTTGTTTTTGTTGCTTTTTCTCGATAATATCTCGATAAAATGAGGAAATTTAAGGAAAAAAATCAGGTAAAAAATTGAAATTTGGCTTAAATTATTTGTTTTTCTTGCTTTCTTCGATACTATCTCGATAATATGAGAAAAAGTAAGGAGAAAAAGAGTTAAAAAATTTATATTTTGCTAAAATTATTCGTTTTTGATGATTTTTTCGGTCATATCTCGATAAAATGAGGAAATTTAAGGTAAAAATTGAGGAAAAAAATTTAAACTTCGAAAAATTATTCGTTTTTGTTGCTTTTTTCGGCCATATCTCGATAAAATGAGGAAAATTAAGGTAAAAAAGGTAATAAAAGGGATATAAATTGAAATTTCGCAAAAAGTATTCGTTTTTGTTTCTTTTTTTTCGATAATATCCCGATAAATTGAGGAAAATTAAGGAAAAAACGATGAAAAAATTGAAATTTCGCTAAAATTATTCGTTTTTTTTTGCTTTTTTCGGTCATATCTCGATAAAATGATGAGAATTTTGGAAAAAAAAGAGGAAACAAATAAAAATTTCGCTAAAATTATTCGTTTTTGTTTTTTTTTTCGATAACATTTCGATAAAACGAGAAAAGCTAACAACAAAAAGAGGAAAAAATTGAAATTACGCTAAATTTATTCCTTTTTTGGATTATAACTCGATAAAATTACGAAAATTAAGGAAATTAAGAAGATAAAAATTGAAATTTCGCCAAAATTATCATTTTTGTTGCTTTCTTCGATACTATCTCGATAAAATGAGAAAAATTAAGGAGAAAAAGAGCAATATAATTAAAATTTCGCTAAAATTATTCGTTTTTGTTTTTTTTTCGATAATATCCCGATAAAATGAGGAAAATTAAGTAAAACACGATGAAAAAATTTAAATTTCGCTAGAATTATTCGTTTTTGTTGCTTTTTTCTGTCATATCTCGATTAAATGAGGAAAATTAAGGAAAAAAAGAGGAAAAGAATAGAAGTTTCGCTAAAATTATTTGTTTTTGTTGCTTTTTCTCGATAATATCTCGATAAAATGAGGAAATTTAAGGAAAAAATCAGGTAAAAAATTGAAATTTGGCTTAAATTATTCGTTTTTCTTGATTTCTTCGATACTATCTTGAAATTATGAGAAAAAAATAAGGAGAAAAAGAGTTAAAAAATTTAAATTTCGCTAAAATTATTCGTTTTTGATGATTTTTTCGGTCATATCTCGATAAAATGAGGAAATTTAAGGTAAAAATTGAGAAAAAAAATTTAAATTTCGCTAGAATTATTCGTTTTTGTTGCTTTTTTCGGCCATATCTCGATAAAATGAGGAAAATTAAGGTTAAAAAAGGTAATAAAAGGGATATAAATTGAAATTTCACTAAAATTATTCGTTTTTGTTGCTTTTTTTTCGATAATATCCCGATAAAATGAGGAAAATTAAGGAAAAAACGATGAAAAAATTGAAATTTCGCTAAAATTATTCGTTTTTCTTGCTTTTCTTCGATAATATCCCGATAAATTGAGGAAAATTTAGGAAAAAAAAAAGAGGAAACAAATTGAAATTTTGCTAAAATTATTCGTTTTTGTTGCTTTTTTCTGTCATATCTCGATAAAATGAGGAAAATTAAGGATAAAAAGAGGAAAAGAGTAGAAGTTTCGCTAAAATTATTTGTTTTTGTTGCTTTTTCTCGATAATATCTCGATAAAATGAGGAAATTTAAGGAAAAAAATCAGGTAAAAAATTGAAATTTGGCTTAAATTATTTGTTTTTCTTGCTTTCTTCGATACTATCTCGATAATATGAGAAAAAGTAAGGAGAAAAAGAGTTAAAAAATTTAAATTTCGCTAAAATTATTCGTTTTTGATGATTTTTTCGGTCATATCTCGATAAAATGAGGAAATTTAAGGTAAAAAAGGTAATAAAAGGGATATAAATTGAAATTTCGCAAAAAGTATTCGTTTTTGTTTCTTTTTTTTCGGTAATATCCCGATAAATTGAGGAAAATTAAGGAAAAAACGATGAAAAAATTGAAATTTCGCTAAAATTATTCGTTTTTTTTTGCTTTTTTCGGTCATATCTCGATAAAATGATGAGAATTTTGGAAAAAAAAGAGGAAACAAATAAAAATTTCGCTAAGATTATTCGTTTTTGTTTTTTTTTTCGATAATATTTCGATAAAACGAGAAAAGCTAACAACAAAAAGAGGAAAAAATTGAAATTACTATAAATTTATACCTTTTTTGGATAATAACTCGATAAAATTACGAAAATTAAGGAAATTAAGAAGATAAAAATTGAAATTTCGCCAAAATTATCGTTTTTGTTGCTTTCTTCGATACTATCTCGATAAAATGAGAAAAATTAAGGAGAAAAAGAGCAATATAATTAAAATTTCGCTAAAATTATTCGTTTTAGTTGCTTTTTTCGGTCATATCTCGATAAAATGAGGAAAATTTAGGAAAAAAAAGAGGAAACAAATTATAATTTCGCTAAATTTATTTGTTTTTTTTTGCTTTTTTTCGATAATATCCCGATAAAATGAGAAAAATTAATGAAAAAAAAGAAGAAAATAATTGAAATTTCGCTAAAATTATTCGTTTTTGATGATTTTTTCCGTCATATCTCGATAAAACGAGGAAAATTAAGGTAAAAATAGAGGATAAAATTTCAATTTCGCTAAAATTATTCGTTTTTGTTTTTTTTTCGATAATATTTCGATAAAATGAGGAAAGCTAAGAACAAAATGAGGAAAAAATTTAAATTACGCTAAAATTATTCTTTTTTTGGATAATAACTCGATAAAATTACGAAAATTATGGAAATTAAGAAGATAAAAATTGAAATTTCGCCAAAATTATCGTTTCTGTTGCTTTCTTCGATTCTATCTCGATAAAATGAGGAAAATTAAGGAGAAAAAGAGCAATATAATTAAAATTTCGCTAAAATTATTCGTTTTTGTTGCTTTTTTTCGATAATATCCTGATAAAATGAGGAAAATTTAGGAAAAAAAAGGAGGAAACAAATTGAAATTTTGCTAAAATTATTCGTTTTTGTTGCTTTTTTCTGTCATATCTCGATAAAATGAGGAAAATTAAGGAAAAAAAGAGGAAAAGAATAGAAGTTTCGCTAAAATTATTTGTTTTTGTTGCTTTTTCTCGATAATATCTCGATAAAATGAGGAAATTTAAGGAAAAAAATCAGGTAAAAAATTGAAATTTGGCTTAAATTATTCGTTTTTCTTGCTTTCTTCGATACTATCTCGAAAATATGAGAAAAATTAAGGAGAAAAAGAGTAAAAAAATTTAAATTTCGCTAAAATTATTCGTTTTTGATGATTTTTTCGGTCATATCTCGATAAAATGAGGAAATTTAAGGTAAAAATTGAGGAAAAAAATTTAAACTTCGAAAAATTATTCGTTTTTGTTGCTTTTTTCGGCCATATCTCGATAAAATGAGGAAAATTAAGGTAAAAAAGGTAATAAAAGGGATATAAATTGAAATTTCGCAAAAAGTATTCGTTTTTGTTTCTTTTTTTTCGATAATATCCCGATAAATTGAGGAAAATTAAGGAAAAAACGATGAAAAAATTGAAATTTCGCTAAAATTATTCGTTTTTTTTTGCTTTTTTCAGTCATATCTCGATAAAATGATGAGAATTTTGGAAAAAAAGAGGAAACAATTAAAAATTTTGCTAAAATTATTCCTTTTTGTTTTTTTTTTCGATAATATTTCGATAAAATGAGAAAAGCTAACAACAAAAAGAGGAAAAAATTGAAATTACGCTAAATTTATTCCTTTTTTGGATTATAACTCGATAAAATTACGAAAATTAAGGAAATTAAGAAGATAAAAATTGAAATTTCGCCAAAATTATCGTTTTTGTTGCTTTCTTCGATACTATCTCGATAAAATGAGAAAAATTAAGGAGAAAAAGAGCAATATAATTAAAATTTCGCTAAAATTATTCGTTTTAGTTGCTTTTTTCGGTCATATCTCGATAAAATGAATAAAATTAAGGTAAAAATAGAGGAAAAAAATTGAAATTTAGCTAAAATTATTCGTTTTTTTTGCTTTCTTTCGATAATATCCCGATAAAATGAAAAAAAATTTACGAAAAAAAAGGGAAAAATTGAAACTTCACTAAAATTATTCGTTGTTGATGATTTTTTTGGTCATATCTCGATAAAATGAGGAAATTTAAGGTAAAAATTTAAAAAAAAAATTTAAATTTCGCTAGAATTATTCGTTTTTGTTGCTTTTTTCGGCCATAACTCGATAAAATGAGGAAAATTAAGGTAAAAAATGGTAATAAAAGGGATATAAATTGAAATTTCGCTAAAATTATTCGTTTTTGTTTTTTTTTTCGATAATATCCCGATAAAATGAGGAAAATTAAGGAAAACACGATGAAAAAATTTAAATTTCGCTAGAATTATTCGTTTTTGTTGCTTTTTTCGGCCATATCTCGATAAAATGAGGAAAATTAAGGTAAAAAAAGGTAATAAAAGGGATATAAATTGAAATTTCGCAAAAAGTATTCGTTTTTGTTTCTTTTTTTTCGATAATATCCCGATAAATTGAGGAAAATTAAGGAAAAAACGATGAAAAAATTGAAATATCGCTAAAATTATTCGTTTTTTTTGCTTTTTTTCGATAATATCCCGATAAAATGAGAAAAATTAAGGAAAAAAAAGAGGTAAATAATTGAAATTTCGCTAAAATTATTCGTTGTTGATGATTTTTTCGGTCATATCTCGATAAAATGAGGAAATTTAAGGTAAAAATTGAGGAAAAAAATTTAAATTTCGCTAGAATTATTCGTTTTTGTTGCTTTTTTCGGCCATATCTCGATAAAATGAGGAAAATTAAGGTTAAAAAAGTTAATAAAAGGGATATAAATTGAAATTTCACTAAAATTATTCGTTTTTGTTGCTTTTTTTTCGATAATATCCCGATAAAATGAGGAAAATTAAGGAAAAAACGATGAAAAAATTGAAATTTCGCTAAAATTATTCGTTTCTTTTGCTTTTCTTCGATAACATCCCGATAAAATGAGGAAAATTTAGGAAAAAAAAAGAGGAAACAAATTAAAATTTCGCCAAATTTATTCGTTTTTTTTGCTTTTTTTCGATAATATCCCGATAAAATGAGAAAAATTAAGGAAAAAAAAGAGGAAAAAAATTGAAGTTTCGCTAAAATTATTCGTTTTTGATGATTTTTTCCGTCATATCTCGATAAAACGAGGAAAATTAAGGTAAAAATAGAGGAAAAAATTTCAATTTCGCTAAAATTATTCTTTTTTGTTTTTTTTTCGATAATATTTCGATAAAATGAGGAAAATTAAGGAAAAAAAGAGGAAAAGAATAGAAGTTTCGCTAAAATTATTTGTTTTTGTTGCTTTTTCTCGATAATATCTCGATAAAATGAGGAAACTTAAGGAAAAAAATCAGGTAAAAAATTGAAATTTGGCTTAAATTATTCGTTTTTCTTGCTTTCTTCGATACTATCTTGATAATATGAGAAAAATTAAGGAGAAAAAGAGTTTAAAAATTTAGATTTCGCTAAAATTATTCGTTTTTGATGATTTTTTCGGCCATATCTCGATTAAATGAGGAAACTTAAGGTAAAAAAAGGTAATAAACGGGATATAAATTGAAATTTCGCAAAAGTATTCTTTTTGTTTCTTTTTTTTCGATAATATCCCGATGAATTGAGGAAAATTAAGGAAAAAACGATGAAAAAATTGAAATTTCGCTAAAATTATTCGTTTTTTTTTCTTTTGTCAGTCATATCTCGGTAAAATGATGAGAATTTTGGAAAAAAAAGAGGAAACAAATAAAAATTTCGCTAAAATTATTCGTTTTTGTTTTTTTTTTCGATAATATTTCGATAAAATGAGAAAAGCTAACAACAAAAAGAGGAAAAAATTGAAATTACGCTAAATTTATTCCTTTTTTGGATAATAACTCAATAAAATTACGAAAATTAAGAAGATAAAAATTGAAATTTCGCCAAAATTATCGTTTTTGTTGCTTTCTTCGATACTATCTCGATAAAATGAGAAAAATTAAGGAGAAAAAGAGCAATATAATTAAAATTTCGCTAAAATTATTCGTTTTTGTTGCTTTTTTCGGTCATATCTCGATAAAATGAATAGAATTAAGGTAAAAATAGAGGAAAAAAATTGAAATTTAGCTAAAATTATTCGTTTTTTTTTGCTTTTTTACGATAATATCCCGATAAAATGAGAAAAATTAAGGAAAAAAAAGAGGTAAATAATTGAAATTTCGCTAAAATTATTCGTTTTTTATGATTTTTTCGGTCATATCTCGACAAAATGAGGAAATTTAAGGTAAAAATTGAGGAAAAAAATTTAAATTTCGCTAGAATTATTCGTTTTTGTTGCTTTTTTCGGCCATATCTCGATAAAATGAGGAAAATTTAGGTAAAAAAAGGTAATAAAAGGGATATAAATTGAAATTTCACTAACATTATTCGTTTTTGTTGCTTTTTTTTCGATAATATCCCGATAAAATGAGGAAAATTAAGGAAAAAACGATGAAAAAATTGAAATTTCGCTAAAATTATTCGTTTTTCTTGCTTTTCTTCGATAATATCCCGATAAAATGAGGAAAATTTAGGAAAAAAAAGAGGAAACAAATTGAAATTTCGCTAAATTTATTCGTTTTTTTTTTGCTTTTTTTCGATAATATCCCGATAAAATGAGAAAAATTAAGGAAAAAAAAGAGGAAAATAATTGAAATTTCGCTAAAATTATTCGTTTTTGATGATTTTTTCCGTCATATCTCGATAAAACGAGGAAAATTAAGGTAAAAATAAAGGAAAAAATTTCAATTTCGCTAAAATTATTCTTTTTTGTTTTTTTTTTCGATAATATTTCGATAAAATGAGGAAAGCTAAGAGCAAAATGAGGAAAAAATTTAAATTACGTAAAAATTATTCTTTTTTTGGATAATAACTCGATAAAATTACGAAAATTAAGGAAATTAAGAAGATAAAAATTGAAATTTCGCCAAAATTATCGTTTTTGTTGCTTTCTTCGATTCTATCTCGATAAAATGAGGAAAATTAAGGAGAAAAAGAGCAATATAATTAAAATTTCGCTAAAATTATTCGTTTTTGTTGCTTTTTTTCGATAATATCCCGATAAAATGAGGAAAATTTAGGAAAAAAAAGAGGAAACAAATTGAAATTTTGCTAAAATTATTCGTTTTTGTTGCTTTTTTCTGTCATATCTCGATAAAATGAGGAAAATTAAGGAAAAAAAGAGGAAAAGAATAGAAGTTTCGCTAAAATTATTTATTTTTGTTGCATTTTCTCGATAATATCTCGATAAAATGAGGAAATTTAAGGAAAAAAATCAGGTAAAAAATTGAAATTTGGCTTAAATTATTCGTTTTTCTTGCTTTCTTCGATACTATCTCGATAATATGAGAAAAATTAAGGAGGAAAAGAGTTAAAAAATTTAAATTTCGCTAAAATTATTCGTTTTTGATGATTTTTTCGGTCATATCTCGATAAAATGAGGAAATTTAAGGTAAAAATTGAGGAAAAAAATTTAAACTTCGAAAAATTATTCGTTTTTGTTGCTTTTTTCGGCCATATCTCGATAAAATGGGGAAAATTAAGGTAAAAAAAGGGATATAAATTGAAATTTCGCAAAAAGTATTCGTTTTTGTTTCTTTTTTTTCGATAATATCCCGATAAATTGAGGAAAATTAAGGAAAAAACGATGAAAAAATTGAAATTTCGCTAAAATTATTCGTTTTTTTTTGCTTTTTTCGTTAATATTTCGATAAAATGAGAAAAGCTTACAACAAAAAGAGGAAAAAATTGAAATTACGCTAAATTTATTCCTTTTTTGGATAATAACTCGATAAAATTACGAAAATTAACGATACTAAGAGGATAAAAATTGAAATTTCGCCAAAATTATCGTTTTTGTTGCTTTCTTCGATACTATCTCGATAAAATGAGAAAAATTAAGGAGAAAAAGAGCAATATAATTAAAATTTCGCTAAAATTATTCGTTTTTGTTGCTTTTTTCGGTCATATCTCGATAAAATGAAGAAAATTAAGGTAAAAATAGAGGAAAAAAATTGAAATTTAGCTAAAATTATTCGTTTTTTTTGCTTTCTTTCGATAATATCCCGATAAAATGAGGAAAAGTTACGAAAAAAAAGGGAAAAATTGAAACTTCAATAAAATTATTCGTTTTTGATGATTTTTTTGGTCATATCTCGATAAAATGAGGAAATTTAAGGTAAAAATTTAGGAAAAAAATTTAAATTTCGCTAGAATTATTCGTTTTTGTTGCTTTTTTCGGCCATAACTCGATAAAATGAGGAAAATTAAGGTAAAAAAAGGTAATTTTAGGGATATAAATTGAAATTTCGCTAAAATTATTCGTTTTTGTTTTTTTTTTCGATTATATCCCGATAAACTGAGGAAAATTAAGGAAAACACGATGAAAAAATTTAAATTTCGCTAGAATTATTCGTTTTTGTTGCTTTTTTCGGCCATATCTCGATAAAATGAGGAAAATTAAGGTAAAAAAAGGTAATAAAAGGGATATAAATTGAAATTTCGCAAAAAGTATTCGTTTTTGTTGCTTTTTTTTCGATAATATCCCGATAAATTGAGGAAAATTAAGGAAAAAACGAGGAAAATATTGAAATATCGCTAAATTCATTCGTTTTTGTTTTTTTTTTCGATAATATTTCGATAAAATGAGGAAAGCTTGGAACAAAAAGAGGAAAAGAATAAAAATTTCGCAAGAAATATTCGTTTTTGTTGCTTTTTTTCGATAATATCCCGATAAAATGAGGAAGATTTTGGAAAAAAAAGAGAAAACAAATTGAAATTACTCTAAAATTATTCGTTTTTGTTGCTTTTTCTCGATAATATCTCGATAAAATGAGGAAATTTAAGGAAAAAACCAAGAAAAAAATTGAAATTTTGCTAAAATTGTTCGTTTTTCTTGCTTTCTTCGATACTATCTCGATAAAATGAGAAAAATTAAGGAGAAAAAGAATAAAAAAATTTAAATTTCGCTAAAATTATTCGTTTTGTTGCTTTTTTTCGATAATATCCCATTAAAATTAGAAAAATTAAGGAAAAAACGTGGAAAAAATTTAAATTTCGCTGAAATTATTCGTTTTTTTGCTTTTTACGGTCATATCTCGATAAAATGAGTAAAATTAAGGTAAAAATAGAGGAAAAAAATTGAAATTTAGCTAAAATTATTCGTTTTTTTGCTTTCTTTCGATAATATCTCGATAAAATGAGGAAAATTAACGAAAAAAAAGAGGGAAAAATTGAAATTTCGCTAAAATTATTCGTTTTTGATGATTTTTTGGGTCATATCTCGAAAAAATGAGGAAATTTAAGGTAAAAATTGATGAAAAAATTTTAAATTTTCGCTAGAATTATTCGTTTTTGTTGCTTTTTTCGGCCATATCTCGATAAAATGAGGAAAATTAAGGTAGAAAAAGGTAATAAATTGGATATAAGTTGAAATTTCGCTAGAATTATTCGTTTTTGTTGCTTTTTTTCGATAATATCCAGATAAAATGAGGAAAATTAAGGAAAAAACGATGAAAGAATTGAAATTTCGCTAAAATTATTCGTTTTTCTTGCTTTTTTTCGATAACATCCAAATAAAATGCGGAAAATTTAGGAAAAAAAAGAGGAAACAAATTAAAATTTCGCTAAAATTATTCGTTTTTTTTGCTTTTTTTCGATAATATCCCGATAAAATGAGAAAAATTAAGGAAAAAAAAGAGGTAAATAATTGAAATTTCGCTAAAATTATTCGTTTTTGATGATTTATTCGGTCATATCTCGATAAAATGAGGAAATTTAAGGTAAAAATTGAGGAAAAAAATTTAAACTACGAAA
This sequence comes from Sympetrum striolatum, assembly GCA_947579665.1. Taxonomy (NCBI): domain Eukaryota; kingdom Metazoa; phylum Arthropoda; class Insecta; order Odonata; family Libellulidae; genus Sympetrum; species Sympetrum striolatum. The sequence continues at coordinate 17,381,112 of OX388347.1, read as the reverse complement.
AATTATTCGTTTTTGTTGCTTTTTTCATCATATCTCGATAAAATGAGGAAAATTAAGGTAAAAAAAGTAATAAAAGGGATATAAATTGAAATTTCGCAAAAAGTATTCGTTTTTGTTGCTTTTTTTTCGATAATATCCCGATAAATTGAGGAAAATTAAGGAAAATACGATGAAAAAATTGAAATTTCGCTAAAATTATTCGTTTTTTTATGCTTTTTTCGGTCATATCTCGATAAAATGATGAGAATTTTGGAAAAAAAAGAGGAAACAAATAAAAATTTTGCTAAAATTATTCGTTTTTGTTTTTTTTTTTCGATAATATTTCGATAAAATGAGGAAAGCTAAAAACAAAAAGAGGAAAAAATTGAAATTACGCTAAATTTATTCTTTTTTGGATAATAACTCGATAAAATTACGAAAATTAAGGAAATTAAGAAGATAAAAATTGAAATTTCGCCAAAATTATCGTTTTTGTTGCTTTCTTCGATACTATCTCGATAAAATGAGAAAAATTAAGGAGAAAAAGAGCAATATAATTAAAATTTCGCTAAAATTATTCGTTTTTGATGATTTTTTCGGTCATATCTCGATAAAATGAGGAAATTTAACGTAAAAATTTAGGAAAAAAATTTAAATTTCGCTAGAATTATTCGTTTTTGTTGCTTTTTTCGGCCATATCTCGATAAAATGAGGAAAATTAAGGCAAAAAAAGGTAATAAAAGGGATATAAATTGAAAGTTCACTAAAATTTTCGTTTTTGTTTCTTTTTTTTTCGATAATATCCCGATAAAATGAGGAAAATTAAGGAAAAAACGATGAAAAAATTGAAATTTCGCTAAAATTGTTCGTTTTTGTTGCTTTTTTCTGTCATATCTCGATAAAATGAGGAAAATTAAGGAAAAAAAGAGGAAAAGAATAGATGTTTCGCTAAAATTATTCGTTTTTGTTGCTTCTTCTCGATAATATCTCGATAAAATGAGAAAAATTAAGGAGAAAAAGAGTTAAAAAATTTAAATTTCGCTAAAATTATTCGTTTTTGTTTCTTTTTTTTCGATAATATCCCGATAAAATGAGGAAAATTAAGGAAAAAACGATGAAAAAATTGAAATTTCGCTAAAATTGTTCGTTTTTGTTGCTTTTCTCTGTCATATCTCGAAAAAATGAGGAAATTTAAGGTAAAAATAGAGGAAAAAAATTGAAATTTAGCTAAAATTATTCGTTTTTTTGCTTTCTTTCGATAATATCTCGATAAAATGAGGAAAATTAACGAAAAAAAAGAGGGAAAAATTGAAATTTCGCTAAAATTATTCGTTTTTGATGATTTTTTGGGTCATATCTCGAAAAAATGAGGAAATTTAAGGTAAAAATTGATGAAAAAATTTTAAATTTTCGCTAGAATTATTCGTTTTTGTTGCTTTTTTCGGCCATATCTCGATAAAATGAGGAAAATTAAGGTAGAAAAGGTAATAAATTGGATATAAGTTGAAATTTCGCTAAAATTATTCGTTTTTGTTGCTTTTTTTCGATAATATCCAGATAAAATGAGGAAAATTAAGGAAAAAACGATGAAAGAATTGAAATTTCGCTAAAATTATTCGTTTTTCTTGCTTTTTTTCGATAACATCCAAATAAAATGCGGAAAATTTAGGAAAAAAAAGAGGAAACAAATTAAAATTTCGCTAAAATTATTCGTTTTTTTTGCTTTTTTTCGATAATATCCCGATAAAATGAGAAAAATTAAGGAAAAAAAAGAGGTAAATAATTGAAATTTCGCTAAAATTATTCGTTTTTGATGATTTATTCGGTCATATCTCGATAAAATGAGGAAATTTAAGGTAAAAATTGAGGAAAAAAATTTAAACTACGAAAAATTATTCGTTTTTGTTGCTTTTTTCATCATATCTCGATAAAATGAGGAAAATTAAGGTAAAAAAAGTAATAAAAGGGATATAAATTGAAATTTCGCAAAAAGTATTCGTTTTTGTTGCTTTTTTTTCGATAATATCCCGATAAATTGAGGAAAATTAAGGAAAATACGATGAAAAAATTGAAATTTCGCTAAAATTATTCGTTTTTTTATGCTTTTTTCGGTCATATCTCGATAAAATGATGAGAATTTTGGAAAAAAAAGAGGAAACAAATAAAAATTTTGCTAAAATTATTCGTTTTTGTTTTTTTTTTTCGATAATATTTCGATAAAATGAGGAAAGCTAAAAACAAAAAGAGGAAAAAATTGAAATTACGCTAAATTTATTCTTTTTTGGATAATAACTCGATAAAATTACGAAAATTAAGGAAATTAAGAAGATAAAAATTGAAATTTCGCCAAAATTATCGTTTTTGTTGCTTTCTTCGATACTATCTCGATAAAATGAGAAAAATTAAGGAGAAAAAGAGCAATATAATTAAAATTTCGCTAAAATTATTCGTTTTTGATGATTTTTTCGGTCATATCTCGATAAAATGAGGAAATTTAACGTAAAAATTTAGGAAAAAAATTTAAATTTCGCTAGAATTATTCGTTTTTGTTGCTTTTTTCGGCCATATCTCGATAAAATGAGGAAAATTAAGGCAAAAAAAGGTAATAAAAGGGATATAAATTGAAAGTTCACTAAAATTTTCGTTTTTGTTTCTTTTTTTTTCGATAATATCCCGATAAAATGAGGAAAATTAAGGAAAAAACGATGAAAAAATTGAAATTTCGCTAAAATTGTTCGTTTTTGTTGCTTTTTTCTGTCATATCTCGATAAAATGAGGAAAATTAAGGAAAAAAAGAGGAAAAGAATAGATGTTTCGCTAAAATTATTCGTTTTTGTTGCTTCTTCTCGATAATATCTCGATAAAATGAGAAAAATTAAGGAGAAAAAGAGTTAAAAAATTTAAATTTCGCTAAAATTATTCGTTTTTGTTTCTTTTTTTTCGATAATATCCCGATAAAATGAGGAAAATTAAGGAAAACACGATGAAAAAATTGAAATTTCGCTAAAATTGTTCGTTTTTGTTGCTTTTCTCTGTCATATCTCGATAAAATGAGGAAAATTAAGGAAAATACGATGAAAAAATTGAAATTTCGCTAAAATTATTCGTTTTTGTTGCTTTTTTTTCGATAATATCCCGATAAAATGAGGAAAATTAAGGAAAAAACGATGAAAAAAATTGAATATCGATAAAATTATTCGTTTTTTTTTGCTATTTTCGGTCATATCTCGATAAAATGATGAGAATTTTGGAAAAAAAAGAGGAAACAAATAAAAATTTTGCTAAAATTATTCGTTTTTGTTTTTTTTTTTTCGATAAAATTTCGATAAAATGAGGAAACCTAAGAACAAAATGAGGAAAAAATTTAAATTACGCTAAAATTATTCTTTTTTTGGATAATAACTCGATAAAATTACGAAAATTATGGAAAATAAGAATATAAAAATTGAAATTTCGCCAAAATTATCGTTTTTGTTGCTTTCTTCGATTCTATCTCGATAAAATGAGGAAAATTAAGGAGAAAAAGAGCAATATAATTAAAATTTCGCTAAAATTATTCGTTTTTGATGATTTTTTCGGTCATATCTCGATAAAATGAGGAAATTTAACGTAAAAATTTAGGAAAAAAATTTAAATTTCGCTAGAATTATTCGTTTTTGTTGCTTTTTTCGGCCATATCTCGATAAAATGAGGAAAATTAAGGCAGAAAAAGGTAATAAAAGGGATATAAATTGAAAGTTCGCTAAAATTTTCGTTTTTGTTTCTTTTTTTTTCGATAATATCCCGATAAAATGAGGAAAATTAAGGAAAAAACGATGAAAAAATTGAAATTTCGCTAAAATTGTTCGTTTTTGTTGCTTTTTTCCGTCATATCTCGATAAAATGAGGAAAATTAAGGAAAAAAAGAGGAAAAGAATAGATGTTTCGCTAAAATTATTCGTTTTTGTTCTTCTTCTCGATAATATCTCGATAAAATGAGAAAAATTAAGGAGAAAAAGAGTTATAAAATTTAAATTCCGCTAAAATTATTCGTTTTTGTTTCTTTTTTTTCGATAATATCCCGATAAAATGAGGAAAATTAAGGAAAAAACGATGAAAAAATTGAAATTTCGCTAAAATTGTTCGTTTTTGTTGCTTTTCTCTGTCATATCTCGATAAAATGAGGAAAATTAAGGAAAATACGATGAAAAAATTGAAATTTCGCTAAAATTATTCGTTTTTGTTGCTTTTTTTTTGATAATATCCCGATAAAATGAGGAAAATTAAGGAAAAAACGATGAAAAAAATTGAATATCGATAAAATTATTCGTTTTTTTTGCTATTTTCGGTCATATCTCGATAAAATGATGAGAATTTTGGAAAAAAAAGAGGAAATAAATAAAAATTTTGCTAAAATTATTCGTTTTTGTTTTTTTTTTTCGATAAAATTTCGATAAAATGAAGAATGCTAAGAACAAAATTAGGAAAAAATTTAAATTACGCTAAAATTATTCTTTTTTTGGATAATCACTCGATAAAATTACGAAAATTATGGAAATTAAGAAGATAAAAATTGAAATTTCGCCAAAATTATCGTTTTTGTTGCTTTCTTCGATTCTATCTCGATAAAATGAGGAAAATTAAGGAGAAAAAGAGCAATATAATTAAAATTTCGCTAAAATTATTCGTTTTTGTTGCTTTTTTTCGATAATATCCGGATAAAATGAGGAAAATTTAGGAAAAAAAAGAGGAAACAAATTGAAATTTTGCTAAAATTATTCGTTTTTGTTGCTTTTGTCTGTCATATCTCGATAAAATGAGGAAAATTAAGGAAAAAAAGAGGAAAAGAATAGAAGTTTCGCTAAAATTATTTGTTTTTGTTGCTTTTTCTCGATAATATCTCGATAAAATGAGGAAATTTACGGAAAAAAATCAGGTAAAAAATTGAAATTTGGCTTAAATTATTCGTTTTTCTTGCTTTCTTCGATACTATCTCGAAAATATGAGAAAAATTAAGGAGAAAAACAGTTAAAAAATTTAAATTTCGCTAAAATTATTCGTTTTTGATGATTTTTTCGGTCATATCTCGATAAAATGAGGAAATTTAAGGTAAAAATTGAGGAAAAAAATTTAAACTTCGAAAAATTATTCGTTTTTGTTGCTTTTTTCGGCCATATCTCGATAAAATGAGGAAAATTAAGGTAAAAAAGGTAATAAAAGGGATATAAATTGAAATTTCGCAAAAAGTATTCGTTTTTGTTTTTTTTTCGATAATATTTCGATAAAATGAGAAAAGCTAACAACAAAAAGAGGAAAAAATTGAAATTACGCTAAATTTATTCCTTTTTTGGATAATAACTCGATAAAATTACGAAAATTAAGGAAATTAAGAAGATAAAAATTGAAATTTCGCCAAAATTATCGTTTTTGTTGCTTTCTTCGATACTATCTCGATAAAATGAGAAAAATTAAGGAGAAAAAGAGCAATATAATTAAAATTTCGCTAAAATTATTCGTTTTAGTTGCTTTTTTCGGTCATATCTCGATAAAATGAATAAAATTAAGGTAAAAATAGAGGAAAAAAATTGAAATTTAGCTAAAATTATTCGTTTTTTTTTGCTTTATTTCGATAATATCCCAATAAAATGAGGAAAATTCACGAAAAAAAAGGGAAAAATTGAAACTTCGCTAAAATTATTCGTTTTTGATGATTTTTTTGGTCATATCTCGATAAAATGAGGAAATTTAAGGTAAAAATTTAGGAAAAAAATTGAAATTTCGCTAGAATTATTCGTTTTTGTTGCTTTATTTGGCCATAGCTCGATAAAATGAGGAAAATTAAGGTAAAAAAAGGTAATAAAAGGGATATAAATTGAAATTTCGCTAAAATTATTCGTTTTTGTTTTTTTTTTCGATAATATCCCGATAAAATGAGGAAAATTAAGGAAAACACGATGAAAAAATTTAAATTTCGCTAGAATTATTCGTTTTTGTTGCTTTTTTCGGCCATATCTCGATAAAATGAGGAAAATTAAGGTAAAAAAAGGTAATAAAAGGGATATAAATTGAAATTTCGCAAAAAGTATTCGTTTTTGTTTCTTTTTTTTCGATAATATCCCGATAAATTGAGGAAAATTAAGGAAAAAACGATGAAAAAATTGAAATTTCGCTAAAATTATTCGTTTTTTTTTGCTTTTTTTCGATAATATCCCGATAAAATGAGAAAAATTAAGGAAAAAAAAGAGGTAAATAATTGAAATTTCGCTAAAATTATTCGTTGTTGATGATTTTTTCGGTCATATCTCGATAAAATGAGGAAATTTAAGGTAAAAATTGAGGAAAAAAATTTAAATTTCGCTAGAATTATTCGTTTTTGTTGCTTTTTTCGGCCATATCTCGATAAAATGAGGAAAATTAAGGTTAAAAAAGGTAATAAAAGGGATATAAATTGAAATTTCACTAAAATTATTCCTTTTTGTTGCTTTTTTTTCGATAATATCCCGATAAAATGAGGAAAATTAAGGAAAAAACGATGAAAAAATTGAAATTTCGCTAAAATTATTCGTTTCTCTTGCTTTTCTTCGATAACATCCCGATAAAATGAGGAAAATTTAGGAAAAAAAAAGAGGAAACAAATTAAAATTTCGCTAAATTTATTCGTTTTTTTTTGCTTTTTTTCGATAATATCCCGATAAAATGAGAAAAATTAAGGAAAAAAAAAGGGAAAAAATTTAAATTTCGCTAAAATTATTCGTTTTTGATGATTTTTTCCGTCATATCTCGATAAAACGAGGAAAATTAAGGTAAAAATAGAGGAAAAAATTTCAATTTCGCTCAAATTATTCGTTTTAGTTGCTTTTTTCGGTCATATCTCGATAAAATGAATAAAATTAAGGTAAAAATAGAGGAAAAAAATTGAAATTTAGCTAAAATTATTCGTTTTTTTTGCTTTCTTTCGATAATATCCCGATAAAATGAAAAAAAATTTACGAAAAAAAAGGGAAAAATTGAAACTTCGCTAAAATTATTCGTTTTTGATGATTTTTTTGGTCATATCTCGATAAAATGAGGAAATTTAAGGTAAAAATTTAAAAAAAAAATTTAAATTTCGCTAGAATTATTCGTTTTTGTTGCTTTTTTCGGCCATAACTCGATAAAATGAGGAAAATTAAGGTAAAAAAAGGTAATAAAAGGGATATAAATTGAAATTTCGCTAAAATTATTCGTTTTTGTTTTTTTTTTCGATAATATCCCGATAAAATGAGGAAAATTAAGGAAAACACGATGAAAAAATTTAAATTTCGCTAGAATTATTCGTTTTTGTTGCTTTTTTCGGCCATATCTCGATAAAATGAGGAAAATTAAGGTAAAAAAAGGTAATAAAAGGGATATAAATTGAAATTTCGCAAAAAGTATTCGTTTTTGTTTCTTTTTTTTTCGATAATATCCCGATAAATTGAGGAAAATTAAGGAAAAAACGATGAAAAAATTGAAATTTCGCTAAAATTATTCGTTTTTTTTTGCTTTTTTTCGATAATATCCCGATAAAATGAGAAAAATTAAGGAAAAAAAAGAGGTAAATAATTGAAATTTCGCTAAAATTATTCGTTGTTGATGATTTTTTCGGTCATATCTCGATAAAATGAGGAAATTTAAGGTAAAAATTGAGGAAAAAAATTTAAATTTCGCTAGAATTATTCGTTTTTGTTGCTTTTTTTTCGATAATATCCCGATAAAATGAGGAAAATTAAGGAAAAAACGATGAAAAAATTGAAATTTCGCTAAAATTATTCGTTTCTCTTGCTTTTCTTCGATAACATCCCGATAAAATGAGGAAAATTTAGGAAAAAAAAAGAGGAAACAAATTAAAATTTCGCTAAATTTATTCGTTTTTTTTTGCTTTTTTTCGATAATATCCCGATAAAATGAGAAAAATTAAGGAAAAAAAAAGGGAAAAAATTTAAATTTCGCTAAAATTATTCGTTTTTGATGATTTTTTCCGTCATATCTCGATAAAACGAGGAAAATTAAGGTAAAAATAGAGGAAAAAATTTCAATTTCGCTAAAATTATTCTTTTTTGTTTTTTTTCGATAATATTTCGATAAAATGAGGAAAGCTAAGAACAAAATGAGGAAAAAATTTAAATTACGCTAAAATTATTCTTTTTTTGGATAATAACTCGATAAAATTACGAAAATTAAGGAAATTAAGAAGATAAAAATTGAAATTTCGCCAAAATTATCGTTTTTGTTGCTTTCTTCGATTCTATCTCGATAAAATGAGGAAAATTAAGGAGAAAAAGAGCAATATAATTAAAATTTCGCTAAAATTATTCGTTTTTGTTGCTTTTTTTCGATAATATCCCGATAAAATGAGGAAAATTTAGGAAAAAAAAGAGGAAACAAATTGAAATTTTGCTAAAATTATTCGTTTTTGTTGCTTTTTTCTGTCATATCTCGATAAAATGAGGAAAATTAAGGAAAAAAAGAGGAAAAGAATAGAAGTTTCGCTAAAATTATTTGTTTTTGTTGCTTTTTCTCGATAATATCTCGATAAAATGAGGAAATTTAAGGAAAAAAATCAGGTAAAAAATTGAAATTTGGCTTAAATTATTCGTTTTTCTTGCTTTCTTCGATACTATCTCGATAATATGAGAAAAATTAAGGAGAAAAAGAGTTTAAAAATTTAGATTTCGCTAAAATTATTCGTTTTTGATGATTTTTTCGGTGATATCTCGATATAATGAGGAAATTTAATGTTAAAATTGAGGAAAAGAATTTAAATTTCGCTAGAATTATTCGTTTTTGTTGCTTTTTTCGGCCATATCTCGATAAAATGAGGAAACTTAAGGTAAAAAAAGGTAATAAACGGGATATAAATTGAAATTTCGCAAAAGTATTCTTTTTTGTTTCTTTTTTTTCGATAATATCCCGATGAATTGAGGAAAATTAAGGAAAAAACGATGAAGAAATTGAAATTTCGCTAAAATTATTCGTTTTTTTTTGCTTTTGTCGGTCATATCTCGGTAAAATGATGAGAATTTTGGAAAAAAAAGAGGAAACAAATAAAAATTTCGCTAAATTTATTCGTTTTTGTTTTTTTTTTCGATAATATTTCGATAAAATGAGAAAAGCTAACAACAAAAAGAGGAAAAAATTGAAATTACGCTAAATTTATTCCTTTTTTGGATAATAACTCAATAAAATTACGAAAATTAAGAAGATAAAATTGAAATTTCGCCAAAATTATCGTTTTTGTTGCTTTCTTCGATACTATCTCGATAAAATGAGAAAAATTAAGGAGAAAAAGAGCAATATAATTAAAATTTCGCTAAAATTATTCGTTTTTGTTGCTTTTTTCGGTCATATCTCGATAAAATGAATAGAATTAAGGTAAAAATAGAGGAAAAAAATTGAAATTTAGCTAGAATTATTCGTTTTTTTTTTGCTTTTTTACGATAATATCCCGATAAAATGAGAAAAATTAAGGAAAAAAAAGAGGTAAATAATTGAAATTTCGCTAAAATTATTCGTTTTTGATGATTTTTTCGGTCATATCTCGATAAAATGAGGAAATTTAAGGTAAAAATTGAGGAAAAAAATTTAAATTCCGCTAGAATTATTCGTTTTTGTTGCTTTTTTCGGCCATATCTCGATAAAATGAGGAAAATTAAGGTAAAAAAAGGTAATAAAAGGGATATAAATTGAAATTTCACTAAAATTAATCGTTTTTGTTGCTTTTTTTTCGATAATATCCCGATAAAATGAGGAAAATTAAGGAAAAAACGATGAAAAAATTGAAATTTCGCTAAAATTATTCGTTTTTCTTGCTTTTCTTCGATAATATCCCGATAAAATGAGGAAAATTTAGGAAAAAAAAGAGGAAACAAATTGAAATTTCGCTAAATTTATTCGTTTTTTTTTGCTTTTTTTCGATAATATCCCGATAAAATGAGAAAAATTAAGGAAAAAAAAGAGGAAAATAATTGAAATTTCGCTAAAATTATTCGTTTTTGATGATTTTTTCCGTCATATCTCGATAAAACGAGGAAAATTAAGGTAAAAATAGAGGAAAAAATTTCAATTTCGCTAAAATTATTCTTTTTTGTTTTTTTTTTCGATAATATTTCGATAAAATGAGGAAAGCTAAGAACAAAATGAGGAAAAAATTTAAATTACGCTAAAATTATTCTTTTTTTGGATAATAACTCGATAAAATTACGAAAATTAAGGAAATTAAGAAGATAAAAATTGAAATTTCACCAAAATTATCGTTTTTGTTGCTTTCTTCGATTCTATCTCGATAAAATGAGGACAATTAAGGAGAAAAAGAGCAATATAATTAAAATTTCGCTAAAATTATTTGTTTTTGTTGCTTTTTTTCGATAATATCCCGATAAAATGAGGAAAATTTAGGAAAAAAAAGAGGAAACAAATTGAAATTTTGCTAAAATTATTCGTTTTTGTTGCTTTTTTCTGTCATATCTCGATAAAATGAGGAAAATTAAGGAAAAAAAGAGGAAAAGAATAGAAGTTTCGCTAAAATTATATGTTTTTGTTGCATTTTCTCGATAATATCTCGATAAAATGAGAAAATTTAAGGAAAAAAATCAGGTAAAAAATTGAAATTTGGCTTAAATTATTCGTTTTTCTTGCTTTCTTCGATACTATCTCGATAATATGAGAAAAATTAAGGAGGAAAAGAGTTAAAAAATTTAAATTTCGCTAAAATTATTCGTTTTTGATGATTTTTTCGGTCATATCTCGATAAAATGAGGAAATTTAAGGTAAAAATTGAGGAAAAAATTTAAACTTCGAAAAATTATTCGTTTTTGTTGCTTTTTTCGGCCATATCTCGAAATGAGGAAAATTAAGGTAAAAAAAGGTAATAAAAGGGATATAAATTGAAATTTTGCAAAAAGTATTCGTTTTTGTTTCTTTTTTTTCGATAATATCCCAATAAATTGAGGAAAATTAAGGAAAAAACGATGAAAAAATTGAAATTTCGCTAAAATTATTCGTTTTTTTTGCTTTTTTCGGTAATATTTCGATAAAATGAGAAAAGCTAACAACAAAAAGAGGAAAAAATTGAAATTACGCTAAATTTATTCCTTTTTTGGATAATAAATCGATAAAATTACTAAAATTAACGAAACTAAGAAGATAAAAATTGAAATTTCGCCAAAATTATCGTTTTTGTTGCTTTCTTCGATACTATCTCGATAAAATGAGAAAAATTAAGGAGAAAAAGAGCAATATAATTAAAATTTCGCTAAAATTATTCGTTTTTGTTGCTTTTTTCGGTCATATCTCGATAAAATGAATAAAATTAAGGTAAAAATAGAGGAAAAAAATTGAAATTTAGCTAAAATTATTCGTTTTTTTGCTTTCTTTCGATAATATCACGATAAAATGAGGAAAATTTACGAAAAAAAAAGGGAAAAATTGAAACTTCGCTAAAATTATTCGTTTTTGATGATTTTTTTGGTCATATCTCTTTAAAATGAGGAAATTTAAGGTAAAAATTTAGGAAAAAAATTTAAATTTCGCTAGAATTATTCGTTTTTGTTGCTTTTTTCGGCCATAACTCGATAAAATGAGGAAAATTAAGGTAAAAAAAGGTAATAAAAGGGATATAAATTGAAATTTCACTAAAATTAATCGTTTTTGTTGCTTTTTTTTCGATAATATCCCGATAAAATGAGGAAAATTAAGGAAAAAACGATGAAAAAATTGAAATTTCGCTAAAATTATTCGTTTTTCTTGCTTTTCTTCGATAATATCCCGATAAAATGAGGAAAATTTAGGAAAAAAAAGAGGAAACAAATTGAAATTTCGCTAAATTTATTCGTTTTTTTTTGCTTTTTTTCGATAATATCCCGATAAAATGAGAAAAATTAAGGAAAAAAAAGAGGAAAATAATTGAAATTTCGCTAAAATTATTCGTTTTTGATGATTTTTTCCGTCATATCTCGATAAAACGAGGAAAATTAAGGTAAAAATAGAGGAAAAAATTTCAATTTCGCTAAAATTATTCTTTTTTGTTTTTTTTTTCGATAATATTTCGATAAAATGAGGAAAGCTAAGAACAAAATGAGGAAAAAATTTAAATTACGCTAAAATTATTCTTTTTTTGGATAATAACTCGATAAAATTACGAAAATTAAGGAAATTAAGAAGATAAAAATTGAAATTTCACCAAAATTATCGTTTTTGTTGCTTTCTTCGATTCTATCTCGATAAAATGAGGACAATTAAGGAGAAAAAGAGCAATATAATTAAAATTTCGCTAAAATTATTTGTTTTTGTTGCTTTTTTTCGATAATATCCCGATAAAATGAGGAAAATTTAGGAAAAAAAAGAGGAAACAAATTGAAATTTTGCTAAAATTATTCGTTTTTGTTGCTTTTTTCTGTCATATCTCGATAAAATGAGGAAAATTAAGGAAAAAAAGAGGAAAAGAATAGAAGTTTCGCTAAAATTATATGTTTTTGTTGCATTTTCTCGATAATATCTCGATAAAATGAGAAAATTTAAGGAAAAAAATCAGGTAAAAAATTGAAATTTGGCTTAAATTATTCGTTTTTCTTGCTTTCTTCGATACTATCTCGATAATATGAGAAAAATTAAGGAGGAAAAGAGTTAAAAAATTTAAATTTCGCTAAAATTATTCGTTTTTGATGATTTTTTCGGTCATATCTCGATAAAATGAGGAAATTTAAGGTAAAAATTGAGGAAAAAATTTAAACTTCGAAAAATTATTCGTTTTTGTTGCTTTTTTCGGCCATATCTCGAAATGAGGAAAATTAAGGTAAAAAAAGGTAATAAAAGGGATATAAATTGAAATTTTGCAAAAAGTATTCGTTTTTGTTTCTTTTTTTTCGATAATATCCCAATAAATTGAGGAAAATTAAGGAAAAAACGATGAAAAAATTGAAATTTCGCTAAAATTATTCGTTTTTTTTGCTTTTTTCGGTAATATTTCGATAAAATGAGAAAAGCTAACAACAAAAAGAGGAAAAAATTGAAATTACGCTAAATTTATTCCTTTTTTGGATAATAAATCGATAAAATTACTAAAATTAACGAAACTAAGAAGATAAAAATTGAAATTTCGCCAAAATTATCGTTTTTGTTGCTTTCTTCGATACTATCTCGATAAAATGAGAAAAATTAAGGAGAAAAAGAGCAATATAATTAAAATTTCGCTAAAATTATTCGTTTTTGTTGCTTTTTTCGGTCATATCTCGATAAAATGAATAAAATTAAGGTAAAAATAGAGGAAAAAAATTGAAATTTAGCTAAAATTATTCGTTTTTTTGCTTTCTTTCGATAATATCACGATAAAATGAGGAAAATTTACGAAAAAAAAAGGGAAAAATTGAAACTTCGCTAAAATTATTCGTTTTTGATGATTTTTTTGGTCATATCTCTTTAAAATGAGGAAATTTAAGGTAAAAATTTAGGAAAAAAATTTAAATTTCGCTAGAATTATTCGTTTTTGTTGCTTTTTTCGGCCATAACTCGATAAAATGAGGAAAATTAAGGTAAAAAAAGGTAATTTTAGGGATATAAATTGAAATTTCGCTAAAATTATTCGTTTTTATTTTTTTTTTTCGATAATATCCCGATAAAATGAGGAAAATTAAGGAAAACACGATGAAAAAATTTAAATTTCGCTAGAATTATTCGTTTTTGTTGCTTTTTTCGGCCATATCTCGATAAAATGAGGAAAATTAAGGTAAAAAAAGGTAATAAAAGGGATATAAATTGAAATTTCGCAAAAAGTATTCGTTTTTGTTGCTTTTTTTTCGATAATATCCCGATAAATTGAGGAAAATTAAGGAAAAAACGAGGAAAATATTGAAATATCGCTAAATTCATTCGTTTTTGTTTTTTTTTCGATAATATTTCGATAAAATGAGGAAAGCTTGGAACAAAAAGAGGAAAAATATAAAAATTTCGCAAGAAATATTCGTTTTTGTTGCTTTTTTTCGATAATATCCCGATAAAATGAGGAAAATTTTGGAAAAAAAAGAGGAAACAAATTGAAATTTCGCTAAAATTATTCGTTTTTGTTGCTTTTTCTCGATAATATCTCGATAAAATGAGGAAATTTAAGGAAAAAACCAGGAAAAAAATTGAAATTTTGCTAAAATTATTCGTTTTTCTTGCTTTCTTCGATACTATCTCGATAAAATGAGAAAAATTAAGGAGAAAAAGAATAAAAAAATTTAAATTTCGTTAAAATTATTCGTTTTGTTGCTTTTTTTCGATAATATCCCAATAAAATTAGAAAAATTAAGGAAAAAACGTGGATAAAATTTAAATTTCGCTGAAATTATTCGTTTTTTTGCTTTTTTCGGTCATATCTCGATAAAATGAGTAAAATTAAGGTAAAAATAGAGGAAAAAAATTGAAATTTAGCTAAAATTATTCGTTTTTTTGCTTTCTTTCGATAATATCTCGATAAAATGAGGAAAATTAACGAAAAAAAAGAGGGAAAAATTGAAATTTCGCTAAAATTATTCGTTTTTGATGATTTTTTCGGTCATATCTCGAAAAAATGAGGAAATTTAAGGTAAAAATTGATGGAAAAAATTTAAATTTTCGCTAGAATTATTCGTTTTTGTTGCTTTTTTCGGCCATATCTCGATAAAATGAGGAAAATTTACGTAAAAAAAGGTAATAAATGGGATATAAGTTGAAATTTCGCTAAAATTATTCGTTTTTGTTGCTTTTTTTTCGATAATATCCCGATAAAATGAGGAAAATTAAGGAAAAAACGATGAAAGAATTGAAATTTCGCTAAAATTATTCGTTTTTCTTGCTTTTTTTCGATAACATCCAAATAAAATGAGGAAAATTTAGGAAAAAAAAGAGGAAACACATTAAAATTTCGCTAAAATTATTCGTTTTTTTTGCTTTTTTTCGATAATATCCCGATAAAATGAGAAACATTAAAGAAAAAAAGAGGTAAATAATTGAAATTTCGCTAAAATTATTCGTTTTTGATGATTTTTTCAGTCATATCTCGATAAAATGAGGAAATTTAAGGTAAAAATTGAGGAAAAAAATTTAAACTACGAAAAATTATTCGTTTTTGTTGCTTATTTCGGCCATATCTCGATAAAATGAGGAAAATTAAGGTAAAAAAAGTAATAAAAGGGATATAAATTGAAATTTCGCAAAAAGTATTCGTTTTTGTTGCTTTTTTTTCGATAATATCCCGATAAATTGAGGAAAATTAAGGAAAATACGATGAAAAAATTGAAATTTCGCTAAAATTATTCGTTTTTTTTTGCTTTTTTCGGACATATCTCGATAAAATGATGAGAATTTTGGAAAAAAAAGAGGAAACAAATAAAAATTTCGCTAAAATTATTCGTTTTTGTTTTTTTTTTTTCGATAATATTTCGATAAAATGAGGAAAGCTAACAACAAAAAGAGGAAAAAATTGAAATTACGCTAAATTTATTCTTTTTTGGATAATAACTCGATAAAATTACGAAAATTAAGGAAATTAAGAAGATAAAAATTGAAATTTCGCCAAAATTATCGTTTTTGTTGCTTTCTTCGATACTATCTCGATAAAATGAGAAAAATTAAGGAGAAAAAGAGCAATATAATTAAAATTTCGCTAAAATTATTCGTTTTTGATGATTTTTTCGGTCATATCTCGATAAAATGAGGAAATTTAACGTAAAATTTTAGGAAAAAAGTTTAAATTTCGCTAGAATTATTCGTTTTTGTTGCTTTTTTCGGCCATATCTCGATAAAATGAGGAAAATTAAGGCAAAAAAAGGTAATAAAAGGGATATAAATTGAAAGTTCGCTAAAATTTTCGTTTTTGTTTCTTTTTTTTTCGATAATATCCCGATAAAATGAGGAAAATTAAGGAAAAAACGATGAAAAAATTGAAATTTCGCTAAAATTGTTCGTTTTTGTTGCTTTTTTCTGTCATATCTCGATAAAATGAGGAAAATTAAGGAAAAAAAGAGGAAAAGAATAGATGTTTCGCTAAAATTATTCGTTTTTGTTGCTTCTTCTCGATAATATCTCGATAAAATGAGAAAAATTAAGGAGAAAAAGAGTTAAAAAATTTAAATTCCGCTAAAATTATTCGTTTTTGTTTCTTTTTTTTCGATAATATCCCGATAAAATGAGGAAAATTAAGGAAAAAACGATGAAAAAATTGAAATTTCGCTAAAATTGTTCGTTTTTGTTGCTTCTTCTCGATAATATCTCGATCAAATGAGGTACTTTAAGGAACAAACCAGGAAAAATATTGAAATTTGGCTAAAATTATTCGTTTTTCTTGCTTTCTTCGATACTATCTCGATAATATGAGAAAAATTAAGGAGAAAAAGAGTTAAAAAATTTAAATTTCGCTAAAATTATTCGTTTAAGATGATTTTTTCGGTCATATCACGATAAAATGAGGAAATTTAAGGTAAAAATTGAGGAAAAAAATTTAAATTTCGCTAGACTTATTCGTTTTTGTTGCTTTTTTCGGCCATATCTCGATAAAATGAGGAAAATTAAGGTAAAAAAAGGTAATGAAAGAGATACAAATTGAAATTTCGCTAAAATTATTCGTTTTTGTTGCTTTTTTTTCGATAATATCCCGATAAAATGAGGAAAATTAAGGAAAAAACGATGAAAAAAATTGAATATCGCTAAAATTATTCGTTTTTTTTGCTATTTTCGGTCATATCTCGATAAAATGATGAGAATTTTGGAAAAAAAAGAGGAAACAAATAAAAATTTTGCTAAAATTATTCGTTTTTGTTTTTTTTTTCGATAAAATGAGGAAAGCTAACAACAAAAAGAGGAAAAAATTGAAATTTCGCCAAAATTATCGTTTTTGTTGCTTTCTTCGATACTATCTCGATAAAATGAGAAAAATTAAGGAGAAAAACAGCAATATAATTAAAATTTCGCTAAAATTATTTGTTTTTGTTGCTTTTTTCGGTCATATCTCCAAAAAATGAGGAAAATAAAGGAATAAAAGAGGAAAAGAAAAAAAATTTCGCAAGAAATATTCTTTTTTGTTGCTTTTTTTCGATAATATCCCGATAAAATGAGGAAAATTTTGGAAAAAAAAGAGGAAACAAATTGAAATTTCGCTAAAATTATTCGTTTTTGTTGCTTTTTCTCGATAATATCCCGATAAAATGAGGAAATTTAAGGAAAAAAATTTAAATTTGGCTAAAATTATTCGTTTTTCTTGCTTTCTTCGATACCTTCTCGATAAAATGAGAAAAATTAAGGAGAAAAAGGGTTAAAAAATTTAAATTTCGCTAAAATTATTCGTTTTTGTTGCTTTTTTTCGATAATATTCCGATAAAATGAGGAAAATTTTGGAAAAAAAAGAGGAAAGAAATTGAAATTTGGCTAAAATTATTCGTTTTTCTTGCTTTCTTCGATACTATCTCGATAAAATGAGAAAAATTAAGGAGAAAAAGGGTTAAAAAATATAAATTTCTCTAAAATTATTCGTTTTTGGTGCTTTTTCTCGATAATATCCCGATAAAATTAGGAAAATTAAGAAAAAAACGTGGAAAAAATTGAAATTTCGCTGAAATTATTCGTTTTTTTTTCCTTTTTCGGTCATATCTCAATAAAATGAGGAAAATTAGGGTAAAAATAGAGGAAAAAATTGAAATTTAGCTAAAATTATTCGTTTTTTATTCTTTTTTTCGATAATATTTCGATAAAATGAGGAAAGCTAAGAACAAAAAGAGGAAAAAATTTAAATTACGCTAAAATTATTCTTTTTTTGGATAATAACTCGATAAAATTACGAAAATTAAGGAAATTAAGAAGATAAAAATTGAAATTTTGCCATAATTATCGTTTTTGTTGCTTTTTTCGATGCTGTCTCGATAAAATGAGGAAAATTAAGCGGATAAAGAGAAATATAATTAAAATTTCGCTAAAATTGTTCGTTTTTGTTGCTTTTTTCGGTCATATCTCGATAAAATGAGGAAAATTAAGGAATAAAATAGGAAAATAATAAAAAATTCGCAAGAAATATTCGTTTTTGTTGCTTTTTTTCGATAATATCCCGTTTAAATGAGGAACATTTAGGAAAAAAAAGAGGAAACAAATTGAAATTTTGCTAAAATTAATCGTTTTTGATGCTTTTTTCTGTCATATCTCGATAAAATGAGGAAAATTAAGGAAAAAAAGCGGAAAAGAATAGATGTTTCGCTAAAATTATTCGTTTTTGTTGCTTTTTCTCGATAATATCTCGATAAAATTGGGAAATTTAAGGAAAAAAACAAGAAAAAAATTGAATTTCTGCTAAAATTATTCGTTTTTCTTGCTTTCTTCGATACTATCTCGATAAAATGAGAAAAATTAAGGAGAAAAAGAGTTAAAAAATTTTAATTTTGCTAAAATTATTCGTTTTTGTTGCTTTTTCGGTCATATCTCGATAAAATGAGGAAAATTAAGGAAAATATAAAGGAAATAAATTGAACTTTAGCTAAAATTATTCGTTTTTTTTGCTTTCTTTCGATAATATCCCGACAAAATGAGGAAAATTTAGGAAAAAAAAGAGGGAAAAAATTGAAATTTAGCTAAAATTATTCGTTTTATATGATTTTTTTGGTCATATCTCGATAAAATGAGGAAATTAAAGGTAAAAATTGAGGAAAAATATTTAAATTTCGCTAAAATTATTCGTTTTTGTTGCTTTTTTTTCTATAATATCCCGATAAAATGAGGAAAATTTAGGAAAGAAAAGAGGAAAAGAATAGAAATTTCGCTACAAATATTCGTTTTTCATGCATTTTTTCGATAATATCCCGATAAAATTAGGAAAATTAAGGAAAAAACGAGGAAAAATTGAAATTTCGCAAAAATTATTCGTTTTGTTTTGCTTTTTTCGGTCATATCTCGATAAAATGAGGAGAATATTGGAAAAAAAAGAGGAAACAAATAAAAATTTCGCTAAAACTATTCGTTTTTGTTTTTTTTTCGATAATATTTCGACAAAATGAGGAAAGCTATTAACAAAAAGATTAAAAAATTGAAATTACGCTAAAATTATTCTTTTTTTGGATAATAACTCGATAAAATTACGAAATTTATGGAAATTAAGAAGATAAAAATTGAAATTTCGCCAAAATGATTGTTTTTGTAGCTTTCTTCGATACAATCTCGATAAAATGAGGAAAATTAAGGAGAAAAAGAGGTAAATAATTAAAATTTCGCTAAAATTATTCGTTTTTGATGCTATTTTCGGTCATATCTCGATAAAATGAGGAAAAATTAAAGAATAAAAGAGGAAAAGAATAAAAATTTCGCAAGAAATATTCGTTTTTGTTGCTTTTTTCTGTCATATCTCGATAAAATGAGGAAATTTAAGGAAAAAAAGAGGAAAAGAGCAGAAATTTTGCTAAAATTAATCGTTTTTGTTGCTTTTTTCGATAATATCCCGATAAAATGAGGAAAATTAAGGAAAAAACGAGGAAAAGATTGAAATTTCGCTATCATTATTCGTTTTTGTTGCTTTCTTCGATACTATCTCGATAAAATGAGGAAAATTAAGGAAAAAAAGAAGATAAAAATTGAGAATTCGCTCAAATTATTCGTTTTAGTTTCTTTTTTTCGATAATCACCCAATAAATTAGGAAAAATTAGGAAAAAAGAGAGGAAAAAAATTGAAAATTCACTAAAGTTATTCGTTTTTGTTGATTTTTTCGGTCATATCTCGATAAAATGAGGAAAATTAAGGAAAAAAGGAGGAAAAAAATTGAAATTTTGCTAAAATTGTTCGTTTTTTTTGCTTTTTTATCGATAATATCCAGAAATAATGAGGAAAATTTAGAAAAAAAATAGGAAACAAATTAAAATTTCGCTAAAATTATTCGTTTTTGTTGCTTTTTTCGATAATATCCCGATAAAATGAGGAAAATTAAGGAAAAAACGAGGAAAAGATTGAAATTTCGCTATCATTATTCGTTTTTGTTGCTTTCTTCGATACTATCTCGATAAAATGAGGAAAATTATGGAAAAAAAGAAGAAAAAAATTGAGAATTCGCTCAAATTATTCGTATTAGTTTCTTTTTTTCGATAATCACCCAATAAATTAGGAAAAATTAGGAAAAAAGAGAGGAAAAAAATTGAAATTTCACTAAAGTTATTCGTTTTTGTTGATTTTTTCGGTCATATCTCGATAAAATGAGGAAAATTAAGGTAAAAACAGAGGAAAAAAATTGAAATTTCACTAAGATTATTCGTTTTTGTTGCTTTTTTCTGTCATATCTCTATAAAATGAGGAAATTTAAGTAAAAAAAGAGGAAAAGAGCAGAAATTTTGGTAAAATTAATCGTTTTTGTTGCTTTTTTCGGCATTATCGCGATATAATGAGGAAAATTAAGGTAAAAAAAGGGAAAATAATTGAAATTTCGCTAAAATTATTCGTTTTTGATGCTTTCTTCGGCCATATCTCGATAAAATGAGGAAAATTAAGGTAAAAAAAGGTAATAAAAGGGAAAAAAATTGAAATTTCGCTAAAATTATTCGTTTTTGTTGAATTTTTTCGATAATATCCCGATAAAATGAGGAAAATTTGGGAAAGAAAAGAGGAAATAACAGAAATTTTGCTTCAAATATTCGTTTTTAATCCTTTTTTTCGATAATATCCCGATAAAATTAGGAAAATTAAGGAAAAAAAGAGGAAAAAATTGTAATTACGCTAAAAGTATTCTTTTTTGTTCCTTTTTTGGATAATAACTCGATAAAATTACGAAATTAAGGAAAAAAAGAGGATAATTATTGAAATTTTGCTAAAATTATTCGTTTTTGTGGCATTTTCAATAATATCTCGATAAAATGAGGAAAATTAAGGAAAAAAAGAGGAAAAAAATAGAAATTTTATAAAAATTAATATTTTTTGCTGCTTTTTTTCGATAACATCTCGATAAAATGAGGAAAATTTTGGAAGAAACGAGGAAAATAATTGAAATTTTGCTTAAATTATTCTTTTTCGTTGCATTTTTCGGTCATATCTCGAGAAAATGAGAAAAATTAAGGAAAACAAGAAGAAAAAAATAGAAAAATCGCTAAATATATTCGTTTTTTTTTTCTATTTTTCGATAATATCCCGATAAAATGAGGAAAATTGAGGAAAAAAAACACGAAACAAATTAAAATTTCGCTTAAATTATTCGTTTTTGTTACTTCTTTTTCGATAATATTTCGATGAAAAGAGGAATGCTAAAAAAAAAGAGGAAAATATTGAAATTTCGTTAAAATTTTTCGTTTCTGTTTGTTTTTAGGATAATATCTCGATGAAATGAGGAAAGCTAAGAAAAAAAAGTGGAAAAAAATTTCAAATTTCGCTTAAATTATTCGTTTTGGTTCCATTTTTTTATGATATCGCCTAAAATTACGAAAATTAAGGAAATAATCAGGATAAAAACGGAAATTTCGCCAAAATTATCGTTTTTGTTGCTTTTTTCGATAAAATCTCGATAAAATGAGGGTAATTAAGGAAAAAAAGAGGAAAAAAATTGAAATTTTGCATTAAATTATTCGTTCTTGTTGCTTATTTTCGATAATATCTCAATAAAATAAGGAAAATTAAGGAAAAAAGTGGAAAAAATTTAAAATTTCGCTAACATTATTCGTTTTTGTTTCTTTTTTGAATAATATCTCGATGAAATTAGGGAAGCTAAGAAAAAAAAAGAGGAAAAAATTGAAATTTCGCTAAAAATATTCGTTTTTGTTTCTTTTTTCGATAATATCTCGATGTAATGTAGCAAATTTAGGAAAAAAAAGAGGAAAAAAATTAAAATTGTTCCTTTTAGTTCCTTCTTCGATACTATCTCGATAAACTGAGGAAAATTTAGGAAAAAAAAGAGGAAACAAATTAAAATTTCGCTAAAATTATTCGTTTCTGTTTTTTTTTCGATAATATCTCGTTAAAATAAGGAATATTAAGGAAAAAAGGGGAAAAAATTGATATTTCGCAAAATTATCGTTTTTGTTGCTTTTTTCGATAATATCTCGATAAATTGAGGAAGGCTTAGAAGAAAAAGAGGAAAAAATTGAAACTACGCTATAATTATTCGTTTTTGTTTCTTTTTTGGATAATATCTCGATAAAATTAGGAAAATTAAGGATAAAAATATTATTTCGCCAAATTATCGTTTTGTTGCTTTTTTCGATAATATCTCGATAAAATGAGGAAAATTAAGGAAAAAAAGAGGAAAAAACTTTAAATTTCACTAAAATTAATAGTTTTTGTTTTGCTTTTTTTCGATAACATCTCGATAAAATGAGGAAAATTAAGGAAAAAACGAGGAAAAAAATTGAAATTTTGCTAAAATGATTCGTTTTTGTTGCTTTTTTCGGTCATATCTCGATAAATTGAGGAAAATTAAGGTAAAAGAAGAGAAAAAAAATTGAAATTTGGCTATAATTATTCGTTTTTGTTGCTTTTTTCGGTCATATCTCGATAAATTGAGGAAAATTAAGGTAAAAGAAGAGGAAAAGAATGGAAATTTCGCTAAAATTATTAGTTTATGTTGCTTTTTTCGATAAAATGAGGATAATTATGGAAAAAACGAGGAAAAAATTGAAATTTGGCTAAAATTATTCGTTTTTATCGCTTTCTTCAATACTATCCCTATAAAATGAGGAAAATTTAGGAAAAAAATGAGGAAAAGAATAAAAATTTCGCTACAAATATTCGTTTTTCTTGCTTTTTTTGATAATATCTCGATAAAATGAGGATAATTTTGGAAAAAAAGAGGAAAAAAATTGAAATTTCACAAAAATTATTCGTTTTTGTTGCTTTTTTCGATAATATCCCGATAAAATGAGGAAAATTAAGGAAAAAACGAGGAAAAGATTGAAATTTCGCTATCATTATTCGTTTTTGTTGCTTTCTTCGATACTATCTCGATAAAATGAGGAAAATTAAGGAAAAAAAGAAGAAAAAAATTGAGAATTCGCTCAAATTATTCGTTTTAGTTTCTTTTTTTCGATAATCACCCAATAAATTAGGAAAAATTAGGAAAAAAGAGAGGAAAAAATTGAAATTTCACTAAAGTTATTCGTTTTTGTTGATTTTTTCGGTCATATCTCGATAAAATGAGGAATATTAAGGCAAAAATAGAGGAAAAAAATTGAAATTTCACTAAAATTATTCGTTTTTGTTGCTTTTTTCTGTCATATCTCGATAAAATGAGGAAATTTAAGGAAAAAAAGAGGAAAAGAGCAGAAATTTTGCTAAAATTAATCGTTTTTGTTGCTTTTTTCGGCATTATCGCGATAAAATGAGGAAAATTAAGGTAAAAAAAGGGAAAAAAATTGAAATTTCGCTATAATTATTCGTTTTTGTTGATATTTTTCGATAATATCCCGATAAAATGAGGAAAATTTGGGAAAGAAAAGAGGAAATAACAGAAATTTCGCTTCAAATATTCGTTTTTAATCCTTTTTTTTGATAATATCCCGATAAAATTAGGAAAATTAAGGAAAAACCGAGGAAAACATTGTAATTTAGCTAAAATTATTCGTTTTTTTTGCTTTTTTCTGAAAATTTTGGAAAAAAAAGAGGAAACAAAAAAATATTCCGCTTAAATTATTCGTTTTTGTTTTTTTTTCGATAATATTTCGATAAAATGAGGAAAGCTAAGAACAAAAAGGGGAAAAAATTGAAATTACGCTAAAATTATGCTTTTTTTGGATAATAACTCGATAAAATTACGAAAAGTAAGGAAATTAAGAAGATAAAAATTGAAATTTCGCCTAAATTATCGTTTTTGTTGCTTTTTCCGATACTATCTCGATAGAATGAGGAAAATTAAGGAAAAAAGGAGGAAAAAAATAGAAATTTTGCTAAAATTATTCGTTTTTTATGCTTTTTTTTCGATAGTATCCAGTTAAAATGAGAAAAATTTAGGAAAAAAAAGAGGAAACAAATTAAAATTTCATTAAATTATTCGTTTTTGTTGCTTTTTTCGATAATATCCCGATAAAATGAGGAAAATTAAGGAAAAAACGAGGAAAAGATTGAAATTTCGCTAAAATTAATCGTTTTTTTTGCTTTTTTCTGTCATATCCCGATAAAATGAGGAAAATTTAGGAAAAACGAGGAAAAAAATTGAAATTTTGCTAAAATTATTAGTTTTTGTTGCTTTTTACGGTCATATCTCGATAAATTGAGGAAAATTAAGGTAAAAATAGAGAAAAAAAATTGAAATTTCGCTATAATTATTCGTTTTTGTTGCTTTTTTAGGTCATATCTCAATAAAATGAGGAAAATTAAGGAAAAAAAGAGGAAAAGAGTAGAAATTTCGCTAAAATTATTCCTTTTCGTTGCTTTTTTGGATAAAATGAGGAAAATTAAGGTAAAAATAGAGGATAAAAGTTGAAATTTTGCTAAAATTATTAGTTTTTGTTGCTTTTTACGGTCATATCTAGATAAATTGAGGAAAATTAAGGTAAAAATAGAAAAAATAAATTAAAATTTCGCTAAAATTATTCGTTTCTGTTTTTTTTCGATAATATCTCGATAAAATAAGGAATATTAAGGAAAAAAAGGGGATAAAAATTGAAATTTCGCAAAATTATCGTTTTTGTTGCTTTTTTCGATAATATCTCGATAAATTGAGGAAAGCTAAGAAGAAAAAGAGGAAAAAATTGAATCTATGCTTTAATTATTCGTTTTTGTTTCATTTTTGGAGAATATATCGATATAATGAGGAAAATTAAGGATAAAAATATAAATTTCACCAAAATTATCGTTTTGTTGCTTTTTTCGATAATATCTCGATAAAATGAGGAAAATTAAGGAAAAAAAGGGGAAAAAAATAGAAATTTCATAAAAATTAATATGTTTTGCTGCTTTTTTTCGATAACATCTCGATAAAATGAGGAAAATTAAGGAAGAAACGAGGAAAATAATTGAAATTTTGCTTAAATTATTCTTTTTTGTTGCATTTTTCGGTCATATCTCGAGAAAATGAGAAAAATTAAGGAAAACAAGAAGAAAAAAATAGAAAAATTGCTAAATATATTCGTTTTTTTTTCTATTTTTCGATAATATCCCGATAAAATGAGGAAAATTGAGGAAAAAAAACACGAAACAAATCAAAATTTCGCTTAAATTATTCGTTTTTGTTACTTCTTTTTCGATAATATTTCGATGAAAAGAGGAATGCTAAAAAAAAAGAGGAAAATATTGAAATTTCGTTAAAATATTTCGTTTTTGTTTCTTTTTAGGATAATATCTCGATGAAATGAGGAAAGCTAAGAAAAAAAAGTGGAAAAAAGTTTCAAATTTCGCTTAAATTATTCGTTTTGGTTCCATTTTTTTATGATATCGCCTAAAATTACGAAAATTAAGGAAATAATCAGGATAAAAACGGAAATTTCGCCAAAATTATCGTTTTTGTTGCTTTTTTCGATAATATCTCGATAAAATGAGGATAATTAAGGAAAAAAAGAGGAAAAAAATTGAAATTTTGCATTAAATTATTCGTTCTTGTTGCTTATTTTCGATAATATCTCAATAAAATAAGGAAAATTAAGGAAAAAAGTGGAAAAAATTTAAAATTTCGCTAACATTATTCGTTTTTGTTGCTTTTTTCGATAATATCCCGATAAAATGAGGAAAATTAAGGAAAAAACGAGGAAAAGATTGAAATTTCGCTAAAATTATTTGTTTTTTTTTTTGCTTTTTTCTGTCATATCCCGATAAAATGAGGAAAATTTAGGAAAAACGAGGAAAAAAATTGAAATTTTGCTAAAATTATTAGTTTTTGTTGCTTTTTACGGTCATATCTCGATAAATTGAGGAAAATTAAGGTAAAAATAGAGAAAAAAAATTGAAATTTCGCTATAATTATTCGTTTTTGTTGCTTTTTTAGGTCATATCTCAATAAAATGAGGAAAATTAAGGAAAAAAAGAGGAAAAGAATAGAAATTTCGCTAAAATTATTCCTTTTCGTTGCTTTTTTCGATAAAATGAGGAAAATTAAGGTAAAAATAGAGGAAAAAAGTTGAAATTTTGCTAAAATTATTAGTTTTTGTTGCTTTTTACGGTCATATCTCGACAAATTGAGGAAAATTAAGGTAAAAATAGAAAAAATAAATTAAAATTTCGCTAAAATTATTCGTTTCTGTTTTTTTTCGATAATATCTCGATAAAATAAGGAATATTAAGGAAAAAAGGGGATAAAAATTGAAATTTCGCAAAATTATCGTTTTTGTTGCTTTTTTCGATAATATCTCGATAAATTGAGGAAAGCTAAGAAGAAAAAGAGGAAAAAATTGAATCTATGCTATAATTATTCGTTTTTGTTTCATTTTTGGAGAATATATCGATATAATGAGGAAAATTAAGGATAAAAATATAAATTTCACCAAAATTATCGTTTTGTTGCTTTTTTCGATAATATCTCGATAAAATGAGGAAAATAAAGGAAAAAAACAGGAAAAAAATAGAAATTTCATAAAAATTAATATTTTTTGCTGCTTTTTTTCGGTAACATCTTGATAAAATGAGGAAAATTAAGGAAGAAACGAGGAAAATAATTGAATTTTTGCTTAAATTATTCTTTTTTGTTGCATTTTTCGGTCATATCTCGAGAAAATGAGAAAAATTAAGGAAAACAAGAAGAAAAAAATAGAAAAATCGCTAAATATATTCGTTTTTTTTCTATTTTTCGATAATATCCCGATAAAATGAGGAAAATTGAGGAAAAAAAACACGAAACAAATCAAAATTTCACTTAAATTATTCGTTTTTGTTACTTCTTTTTCGATAATATTTCGATGAAAAGAGGAATGCTAAAAAAAAGAGGAAAATATTGAAATTTCGTTAAAATTTTTCGTTTTTGTTTCTTTTTAGGATAATATCTCAATGAAATGAGGAAAGCTAAGAAAAAAAATCTGATGTGGCCAGCACATGACTTTCTCCATATATATAAGATGTAAATATTTATCTACCGCAATAATTTCGAACTCTATATTCCATCTAAACTTGGAATTTGAGTTATTAATATTATATATTATCTTTGATGCCAAAAACATGATAAATAATTTTTACGGGACATGATCGATGAAAAACGATGAAATTGGCCTTTCGCCCATAGAGCCCAGAGCGCCCACAAAGTACATAATTAGCAACTTCCGGTTTATCAGTATTTCATGAATAACTCCTACACAATCAGTGATACAAAAATATGTTTCTACCTAAAGTTATAGTACATTATATTTTCTCAAACTTTTACAAATAATAGTATATACCTAAATACCATATTTATGGAGATATTTTGAAAACCGGAAATGAGCTTTGAAGAATGAAGCTCAACTTCCGGTTAACCGATTTACTCCAAAAACTAATCAACCCTAGAGACTGTAATAGAAGTACTACATATGAAATTTGGTGTTGATCTGCCAAATAGTTTTCATGTTAGAGCGCCCACAAAGTACATAATCATCTTCTTCCGGTTTATCAGTGTTTCACGAATAACTCCTTATCAACCGGTTATACAAAAATATGTTAAATACAAAAGGTATAGTAAATTATATTATCTAAAACTTTTATAAGGAATACAATATACCAATATATCATATTTATGGATATATTTTGAAAACCAGAAATGAGCTTTACACAACGTACATAATCAGCAACTTCCGGTTTATCAGTATTTCATGGATAACTCCTAAACAATCAGTGATGCAAATATATGTTTCATACAAAAGTTATAGTAAAATTAATTTTCTACAACATTTATAAATAATAGTATATACCTAAATATCATATTAATGGAGATATTTTGAAAACCGGAAATGAGCTTTGAAGAATGAAGCTCGACTTCCGGTCAGCCGATTTACTCCAAAAACTAATCAACTCTAACAACTGTAATAAAAGTACTATGTATGAAATTTGGTGTTGATCCGACAAATAGTTTTCATGTTAGAGCGCCCACAAATTACATAATCATCTTCTTCCGGTTTATCAGTATTTCACGAATAACTCCTAATGAACCGGTGATACAAAAATATGTTAAATACAAAAGTTATAGTAAATTATACTATCTAAAACTTTTATAAGTTATACAATGGACGTATATATCATATTTATGGAGATATTTTGAAAACCGGAAATGAGCTTTAATGAATAAAGCTCGACTTCCGGTTAACGGATTTACTCCAAAAACTAATCAACTCTGACAGCACACACAACAGTACTATATATGAAGTTTGGTATTGATACGACTTTTAGTTTTCGAGTTAGAACGCCCATTATCACACACACACATACACACACACACACTCACACACACACACACACACACACACACACACACACACACACACACACACACACACACATACACACAGACATCATTCAGAAAATGGTCAAAACGTGTTCTAGGGACCCCAAAACGTGTATTTCCGTTGAAATCTCGAAGTCGAATTTTTTCATGAAAACAATACTTTCTCTATACTTCGTATATGGAGAAAGTAAAAAGTGGAAACAAATTTCAAATTTCGCTTAAATTATTCGTTTTGGTTCCATTTTTTTATGATATCGCCTAAAATTACGAAAATTAAGGAAATAATCAGGATAAAAACGGAAATTTCGCCAAAATTATCGTTTTTGTTGCTTTTTTCGATAATATCTCGATAAAATGAGGATAATTAAGGAAAAAAAGAGGAAAAAAATTGAAATTTTGCATTAAATTATTCGTTCTTGTTGCTTATTTTCGATAATATCTCAATAAAATAAGGAAAATTAAGGAAAAAAGTGGAAAAAATTTAAAATTTCGCTAACATTATTCGTTTTTGTTTCTTTTTTGAATAATATCTCGATGAAATTAGGGAAGCTAAGAAAAGAAAAGAGGAAAAAATTGAAATTTCGGTAAAAATATTCGTTTTTGTTTCTTTTTTCGATAATATCTCGATGTAATGTAGCAAATTTAGGAAAAAAAAGAGGAAAAAAATTAAAATTGTTCCTTTTAGTTTCTTCTTCGATACTATCTCGATAAACTGAGGAAAATTTAGGAAAAAAAAGAGGAAACAAATTAAAATTTCGCTAAAATTATTTGTTTCTGTTTTTTTTTCGATAATATCTCGATAAAATAAGGAATATTAAGGAAAAAAAGGGGAAAAAATTGAAATTTCGCAAAATTATCGTTTTTGTTGCTTTTTTCGATAATATCTCGATAAATTGAGGAAGGCTTAGAAGAAAAAGAGGAAAAAATTGAAACTACGCTATAATTATTCGTTTTTGTTTCTTTTTTGGATAATATCTCGATAAAATTAGGAAAATTAAGGATAAAAATATAAATTTCGCCAAATTATCGTTTTGTTGCTTTTTTCGATAATATCTCGATAAAATGAGGAAAATTAAGGAAAAAAAGAGGAAAAAAATTTAAATTTCACTAAAATTAATAGTTTTTGTTTTGCTTTTTTTCGATAACATCTCGATAAAATGAGGAAAATTAAGGAAAAAACGAGGAAAAAAATTGAAATTTTGCTAAAATGATTCCTTTTTGTTGCTTTTTTCGGTCATATCTCGATAAATTGAGGAAAATTAAGGTAAAAGAAGAGGAAAAGAATGGAAATTTCGCTAAAATTATTCGTTTTTGTTACTTTTTTCGATAAAATGAGGAAAATTAAGAAAAAAACGAGGAAAAAAATAGAAATTTTGCTAAAATTATTCGTTTTTGTTGCATTTTCGGTCATATCTCGAGAAAATGAGAAAAATTAAGGAAAACAAGAAGAAAAAAATAGAAAAATCGCTAAATATATTCGTTTTTTTTCTATTTTTCGATAATATCCCGATAAAATGAGGAAAATTGAGGAAAAAAAACACGAAAAAAATTAAAATTTCGCTAAAATTATTCGTTTTTGTTTTTTCTTTTTCGATAATATTTCGATGAAAAGAGGAATGCTAAAATAAAGAGGAAAATATTGAAATTTCGTTAAAATTTTTCGTTTCTGTTTGTTTTTAGGATAATATCTCGATGAAATGAGGAAAGCTAAGAAAAAAAAGTGGAAAAAAATTTCAAATTTCGCTTAAATTATTCGTTTTGGTTCCATTTTTTTATGATATCGCCTAAAATTACGAAAATTAAGGAAATAATCAGGATAAAAACGGAAATTTCGCCAAAATTATCGTTTTTGTTGCTTTTTTCGATAATATCTCGATAAAATGAGGATAATTAAGGAAAAAAAGAGGAAAAAAATTGAAATTTTGCATTAAATTATTCGTTCTTGTTGCTTATTTTCGATAATATCTCAATAAAATAAGGAAAATTAAGGAAAAAAGTGGAAAAAATTTAAAATTTCGCTAACATTATTCGTTTTTGTTTCTTTTTTGAATAATATCTCGATGAAATTAGGGAAGCTAAGAAAAGAAAAGAGGAAAAAATTGAAATTTCGGTAAAAATATTCGTTTTTGTTTCTTTTTTCGATAATATCTCGATGTAATGTAGCAAATTTAGGAAAAAAAAGAGGAAAAAAATTAAAATTGTTCCTTTTAGTTTCTTCTTCGATACTATCTCGATAAACTGAGGAAAATTTAGGAAAAAAAAGAGGAAACAAATTAAAATTTCGCTAAAATTATTTGTTTCTGTTTTTTTTTCGATAATATCTCGATAAAATAAGGAATATTAAGGAAAAAAAGGGGAAAAAATTGAAATTTCGCAAAATTATCGTTTTTGTTGCTTTTTTCGATAATATCTCGATAAATTGAGGAAGGCTTAGAAGAAAAAGAGGAAAAAATTGAAACTACGCTATAATTATTCGTTTTTGTTTCTTTTTTGGATAATATCTCGATAAAATTAGGAAAATTAAGGATAAAAATATAAATTTCGCCAAATTATCGTTTTGTTGCTTTTTTCGATAATATCTCGATAAAATGAGGAAAATTAAGGAAAAAAAGAGGAAAAAAATTTAAATTTCACTAAAATTAATAGTTTTTGTTTTGCTTTTTTTCGATAACATCTCGATAAAATGAGGAAAATTAAGGAAAAAACGAGGAAAAAAATTGAAATTTTGCTAAAATGATTCCTTTTTGTTGCTTTTTTCGGTCATATCTCGATAAATTGAGGAAAATTAAGGTAAAAGAAGAGGAAAAGAATGGAAATTTCGCTAAAATTATTCGTTTTTGTTACTTTTTTCGATAAAATGAGGAAAATTAAGAAAAAAACGAGGAAAAAAATAGAAATTTTGCTAAAATTATTCGTTTTTGTTGCATTTTCGGTCATATCTCGAGAAAATGAGAAAAATTAAGGAAAACAAGAAGAAAAAAATAGAAAAATCGCTAAATATATTCGTTTTTTTTCTATTTTTCGATAATATCCCGATAAAATGAGGAAAATTGAGGAAAAAAAACACGAAAAAAATTAAAATTTCGCTAAAATTATTCGTTTTTGTTTTTTCTTTTTCGATAATATTTCGATGAAAAGAGGAATGCTAAAATAAAGAGGAAAATATTGAAATTTCGTTAAAATTTTTCGTTTCTGTTTGTTTTTAGGATAATATCTCGATGAAATCTTGATAATTAAGGAAAAAAATTGAAATTTTGCATGAAATTATAAGTTTTTGTTGCTTTTTTCTGTCATATCTCGATAAAATGAGGAAAATTAAGGAAAAAAAGAGGTGAAAAATTGAAATTTCGCTTAAATTATTCGTTTTTGTTGCTTTATTCGGTCATATCTCGATAAAATATGGAACATTAAGTAAAAAAAGAGGAAAAGAATAGAAATTTCTCTTCAAATATTCGTTTTTGTTGCTTTTTTTCGATAATATTCCGATAAACTGAGGAAAATTTAGGAAAAAAAAAGGAAACAAATTAAAATTACGCTAAAAGTATTCTTTTTTGTTCCTTTTTTGGATAATAACTCGATAAAATTACGAAATTAAGGAAATTAAGAAGATAAAAATTGAAATTTCACCAAAATTATCGTTTTTGTTGTTTTCTTCGATACTATCTCGATAAAATGAGGACAATTAAGGAAAAAATAGATAAAAAATTGAAATTTCGCTTAAATTATTCGTTTTTGTTTCTTTTTTCGATAATATTTCGATAGAATGAGGAAAATTAAGGAAAAAAAGAGGAAAAAAAGAGGAAAAAATTGAAATTTTGCTTAACTTATTCGTTATTGTTGCTATTTTCGGTCATATCTCGATAAAATGAGGAAAATTAATGTAAAAATAGATGAAAATAACTGTAATTTCGCTAAAATTATTAGTTTATGTTCCTTTTTTTCGATAACATCTCGATAAAATTAGGAAAATAAAGGAAAAAAAAGAGGAAAAAATGGAAATTTCTCTAAAATTACTCTTTTCTGTTGCTTTATTCGGGCATATCTCGATAAAATAAGGAAAATTAAGGAAAAAAAGAGGAAAAAAATTGTAATTTCGCTTTCATTACTCGTTTTTGTTGCTTTTTTCGGTCATATCTCGATAAATGAGTAAAATTAATATAAAAAAAGAGGATAAATATTGAAATTTTGCTAAAATTATTCGTTTTTGTTGCTTTTTGCGGTCATATCTCGATAAAATAAGGAAAATTAAGGAAAAAAAGGGGGAAAAAATTTAAATTTCGCTAAAATTATTAGTTTTGTTGCTTTTTTTGGTAATACCTTGATAAAATGAAGAAAATTAAGGAAAAAAAGAGGATAATTATTGAAATTTCGCTAAAATTATTCGTTTTTGTGGCATTTTCAGTAATATCTCGATAAAATGAGGAAAATTAAGGAATAAAGGGGATAAAAATTGAAATTTCACTTATATTATTCGTTTTTGTTCCTTTTTTCCATAATATCTCGATAAAATGACTAAAATTAAGGAGAAAAAAGAGGTAAAAAATTGAAATTTCGCTTAAATTATTCGTTTTTGTTGCTTTTTTCGGTCATATCTCGATAAAATGAGGAACATTAAGTAAAAAAAGAGGAAAAGAATAGAAATTTCTCTTCAAATATTCGTTTTTGTTGCTTTTCTTCGATAATATTCCGATAAACTGAGGAAAATTTAGGAAAAAAAAAGGAAACAAATTAAAATTTCGCTAAAATTATCTTGGTATGTTGCGTTTTTTCGATAATATCCCGATAAAATAAGGAAACTTTAGGAAAAAAAAAGAGGAAACAAATTAAAATTTCGCTAAAAATATTCGTTTCTGTTTTTTTTTCGATAATATCTCGATAAAATAAGGATAATTAAGGAAAAAAAGGGGAAAAAAATGGAAATTTCGCAAAATTATCGTTTTTGTTGCTTTCTTCGATACTATCCCGATAAAATGAGGAAAATAAAGGAAAAAAAGAGGTAATAAATTGAAATTTCGCTTAAATTATTCGTTTTTGTTGCTTTATTTCGATAATATCCCGATAAAATGACGAAAATTAAGGAAAAAAAACGACGAAAAAAAATTGAAATTTCGCTAAAAATATTCGTTTTTGTTGCTTTCTTCGATACTATCTCGATAAAATGAGGAAAATTCAGGAAAAAAAAGAGGAAACTTATTAAAAATTCGCTAAAATTATTCATATTTTTTTTCGATAATATTTTGATGAAAAGAGGAATGCCATAAAAAACAGGAAAAAATTGAAATTTCGTTAAAATTTTCGTTTCTGATTCTTTTTTGGATAATATCTCGATGAAATGAGGAAGGTAAGAAAAAAAAAGAGGAAAATAATTTGAAATTTCGCTTAAATTATTCTTTTTGGTTCCTTTTTTTTGAAGATATGTCATAAAATTACGAAAATTTAGGAAAACAAGAGGATAAAGATTAAAATTTCGCTAAAATTATTCGTTTTTGTTTTTTTTTTCGATAATATTTCGATAAAATGAGAAAAGCTAAGAAAAAAAAGAGGAAAAAATTGAAATTACGCTAAAAGTATTCTTTTTTGTTCCTTTTTTGGATAATAACTCGATAAAATTACGAAATTAAGGAAATTAAGAAGATAAAAATTGAAATTTCGCCAAAATTATCGTTTTTGTTGCTTTCTTCGATACTATCTCGATAAAATGAGGACAATTAAGGAAAAAATAGATAAAAAATTGAAATTTCGCTTAAATTATTCGTTTTTGTTTCTTTTTTCGATAATATTTCGATAGAAGAGGAAAATTAAGGAAAAAAAGAGGAAAAAAGTTGAAATTTCGCTTTCATTACTCGTTTTTGTTGCTTTTTTCGGTCATATCTCGATAAAATGAGTAAAATTAATATAAAAAAAGAGGATAAATATTGAAATTTTGCTTAACTTATTCGTTATTGTTTCTATTTTCGGTCATATCTCGATAAAATGAGGAAAATTAAGGTGAAAATAGAGGAAAATAACTGTAATTTCTCAAAATTATTAGTTTATGTTCCTTTTTTTCGATATCATCTCGATAAAATGAGGAAAATAAAGGAAAAAAAAGAGGAAAAAATGGAAATTTCTCTAAAATTACTCTTTTCTGTTGCTTTATTCGGGCATATCTCGATAAAATAAGGAAAATTAAGGAAAAAAAGAGGAAAAAAGTTGAAATTTCGCTTTCATTACTCGTTTTTGTTGCTTTTTTCGGTCATATCTCGATAAAATGAGTAAAATTAATATAAAAAAAGAGGATAAATATTGAAATTTTGCTAAAATTATTCGTTTTTGTTGCTTTTTGCGGTCATATCTCGATAAAATAAGGAAAATTAAGGAAAATAAGGGGGAAAAATTTAAATATCGCTAAAATTATTAGTATTGTTGCTTTTTTTGGTAATACCTTGATAAAATGAAGAAAATTAAGGAAAAAAAGAGGATAATTATTGAAATTTCGCTAAAATTATTCGTTTTTGTGGCATTTTCAATAATATCTCGATAAAATGACTAAAATTAAGGAGAAAAAAGAGGGAAGAATTTGAAATTTCGCTAAAATTATTCGTTATTGTTGCTTTTTCGGGCATATCTAGATAAAATGAGGAAAATCAATGAATAAAAAAGAGGAAAAAATTGATATTTCGCAAAAATTATCGTTTATGTTGCTTTTATCGGTTATATCTCGATAAAATAAGGAAAATTAAGGAAAAAAAGGGGAAAAAATTGAAATTTCACTAAAATTATCGTTTTTGTTGCTCTTTTTGATAATATCCGCATAAAATGAGGAAAATTAAGGAAAAATGGAGGAGAAAAAGAGGAAAAAAATTGAAATTTCGCTAAAATTATTCGTTTTTGTTGCTTTTTTCGCTCATATCTCGATAAAATAAGGAAAATTAAGGAAAAAAGGGGAAAAAATTGGAATTTCGCAAAATGATCGTTTTTGTTGCTTTTTTCGATAATTTCTCGATAAAATGAGTAAAATAATTTAATGAAAGAGGATAAATATTGAAATTTCGCTAAAATTATCGTTTTCGTTTTTTTTTTCGATAATATCTCGATAAAATGAAGAGACTTAAGGAAAAAAAGAGGAAGTAAATTGAAATTTCTCTTAAATTATTAGTTTTGTTGCTGTTTTTGGTAATATCTTGATAAAATGAAGAAAATTAAGGAAAAAAAGAGGATAAATATTGAAATTTCGCTTAAATTATTCGTTTTTGTGGTATTTTCAATAATATCTCGATAAAATGAGGAAAATTAAGGTAAAATGGGATAGAAATTGAAATTTCAATTATATTATTCGTTTTTGTTCCTTTTTTCCATAATATCACGATAAAATGACTAAAATTAAGGAGAAAAAAGAGGAAAGAATTTGAAATTTCGCTAAAATTATTCGTTATTGTTGCTTTTTCGGGCATATCTCGATAAAATGAGGAAAATCAATGAAAAAAAGAGGAAAAAATTGATATTTCACCAAAATTATCGTTTATGTTGATTTTTTCGATAATATCTCGATAAAATGAGGAAAATTTAGGAAAAAAAGAGGAAAAAAAATTGAAATTTCGCTTAAATTATTTGTTTTTGTTGCTTTTTTCGGTCATTTCTCGATAAAATTAGGAAAATCAAGAAAAAATAGAGGAAAGAAATAAAAATGTTTTTAAAATTATTCGTTTTTGTTTCTTTTTTCGATAATATATCGATAAAATGAGGAAAGCTAATAATAAAAAGAGGAAAAAATTGAAATTTCGCAAAAATTATTTGTTTTTGTTTCTTTTTTGGATAATATCTCCATAAAATGAAGAAAATTAAGGAAAACAAATCGGAAAAAAATTGAAATTTCGCTATAATTATTCGTTTTTGTTGCTTTTTTCGGTAATATCTCTATAAAATTAGGAAAATTATGGAAAAAAAAAGAGGGAAAAAATTGAAATTTCGATAAATTATTCGTTTTTGTGGCTTTTTTGATAATATCTCGATAAAACGAGGAAAATTAAGGAAAAAAGCGGAAGGAAATTGAAATTTGGCAAAAATTATTCGTTTTTCTTGTTTTTTTCGATAATATTTCGATAAAATGAGGAAAATTAAGGAAAAAAAAGGGGAAAGAAATTGAAATTTCGCTAAAATTATTCGTAAATGTTGCTTTTCTTTGTCATATCTCGAAAAAATTAGGAAAATCAAGAAAAAAAGAGGAAGAAATTAAAATTTCTTTAATATTATTCGTTTTTGTTTCTTTTTTCGATAATATCTAGAAAAAATTACGAAAATTAAGGATAAAAAGGGGAAAAAAATTGAAATTTCGCTAAAATATTCGTACTGCCGCCCTATTGTCTCACGGATGTTACTGCCGCCCTTTTTGCTCACGGGTGGTAGTGACGCCATTGTGGCTCATGGATGGTACTGCCGCACTTTTGGCTCATGGATGATACTGCCGCCCTGTTGGATCATGGATGGTACTGCCACCCATTTGGCACATGGATGGTACTGCCGCCAATTTGGCTCTCAGATGTTACTGCCGCTCTTTTGGCTCACGGATGGTACCGCCGCCCTTTTGGCTCACGGATGGTACTACCGCCCTTTTGGCTCACTGATGGTACTGTCGCCGTTTTGGCTCATGGATGGTACTGCCACCTTTTTGGCTCACGGATGGTACTGCTGCCCTATTGGCTCACGGATGGTATGGCCTGCCTTTTTGCTCAAGGATTGTACTTCCGCCCTTTTGCTCTTGGATGGTTCTGCAGCCGTTTTATAGCACGGATGGTACTGCCGCCCTTTTGGCTCACGGATGGTACTGCCGCCCTTTTGGCTCATGGATGGTACTGCCGAACGTTTTGCAGACAGAAGGTATTTCCGCCCTTTCGGATCACTGATGGTACTCCCCCCCTTTTTGCTCACTGATGTTACTGCCGTCCTTTTTGCTCACGGATGATAACGCCGCCTTTGAGGTTCTAGGATGGTACTGCCGCCTTTTTAGCTCATGGATGGTACTGCCGCACTTTGGGCTCACGGATGATACTTTCGCCTTTTTGGCTCACGGTTAATACTGACTCCCTTTTGGCTCAGTAATGGTACTGCCACATTTTTGGCTCATGGATGGTACTGCAACCTTTTAAGCTCATGGATGGAATTCCCGCTTCTTGGCTCAGGGTTGGTTCTTCCGACCGTCTGGCTCATGGATGTTACTGCCACCTTTTTGGCTCATTTATGGTACTGCCGCCCTTTCGGCTCATGGATGGTACTGCCGCCCTTTTGGTTCTTGGATGGTACTGCCTCCCTTTTGGCTCATGGATGGTACAGCCGCCGTTTTGGCTCATGGATGGTACTTTCGACCTTTGGGCTCACTGATGGTTCTGCCGCCATTTCAGTCCACGGATGGTACTGCCGCCTTTTTGGCTCTTCGATGGTACTGCCGCCCTTTTGGCTCATAGATGGTACTGCCGCTCTTTTAGCTAACGGATGCTACTCCCGCCTTTTTGGCTCATGAATGGTACTGCCACCCTTTTAGCTCATGGATGGTACTGCCACCCTTTTGGCTCATGGATGGTACTGCTGCCTTTTTGGCTCAATAATGTTACTGCCGCCCTTTTGGCTATTGGATGATACTGCCGTTCTTTTGACTCATGGATGTTACTGCTGCCCTTTTGGTTCATTTATTTGTTTATTTATTTATTAAATTCTTACGAGATGAACCCACTTACATTTAATAGAAATACAGAAGAGGAAGTTATTTCACTATATTTTGACATCAATGAATAAATCATATATAGATATAATTAAAGTCGGGAGGATAAGAAAAAATATATATAAAAGTACAATAATCTATAAGAATATAATAGAAAGAACACACATAAATATATAAAATACATTAGAAGGAAAAAACACAAATTTATTAAAATAGAATAGAACGAACACACATTAATATGAATATAATCATAACAACACTCAATAAAACCCTCTATTAATACAAGTTACAGTAGTTACAGCATTATGATACAATAGATTTAATGGATTTTTAAAAGAGGCAAGGTTTAGGACTAAGAAATCTATATCACCAGGAAGTTCATTTGCAGCTCTAATAATTCTCGCAATTGGATTATCTTATTAAACAGACCTTTGTTCCTTGTGTTATAAATAGTTGTGCAGAGAGGAATCAATTCTAGTAACTCAGGTCAAGATATGTAATTGTTTAATAATTTATAAAAGAAAAGTAGATCTAAATGCTTCCGTCTAGTAGAGAATGGCTTTAAACCCAGTTCTCTATAAATGTCATGGAAGGAAATATTGTTTGTATCACAGCCCAATTTTTTTAAATAAATTCTGACAAAGCGCCTTTGTACCTTTTCTAAGACGATTTAAGTGGCAGTTATAGTATGGGGACCACATAACTGAACAATACTCAATAATTGGTAAAACTAAACTAGTGAACAGAGTTTTTAATACAGATATGTCAGTAAAATCTTTAGTAACTCTTGAAATAAACCCTAGCATTTGCTGAGCTTTACTGACTATTTGATCTATATGATTATCAAAATGTAAGTAGGAGTCAAATAATACTCCCAGATCCTTTAGTGTGCTTGTCCTTGTTAAGGGTATATCATTAATTTGATAATTGTGAAGAATGGGATCCTTACATCGATGGAATAATATACATAAACATTTACTTAAGTTAAGTTCCACTGCATTGTCAAAACACCATTTATATAAATTATCCACGGCATTTTGTAGTAAAATGCAATCAAATACAGATTTAACTTTTAAATATAACTTTAAGTCATCAGCATACATTATAAATTTAACTGGATGAAAAATTTCAGCTATATCATTCATAAATAAGTTAAACAGAAATAGACCTAAATGGGATCCTTGTGGAACCCCAGATGTTACAATATATTCATAAGATGTGAACGATTTAATTCTTACAACTTGTTTTCTTTCATTCAAATAACTATTAAACCAGCTCAGAAGATGGCCAATTTTACCATTACTTTGTAATTTTGCCTATAAATGATTAATACTTATGGTATCAAAAGCCTTTTTAAAATCTGTATACACAGCATCCACCTGTAATCCATCATTAAAAGCATTCAGGATGTAATTTTGATAAACGACTAGATTCGTGGTAGTTGATTGCCCTTGATATAAACCATGTTGCTCATTAACAATTAAATGTTTAAAGGTTGGGCTTAAGTAATCAAGGACAATACTTTCAAATATTTTAGCCATGCAACACTGAATTGAGATTGGCCTATAATTTAAAACATCTGATTTATCTCCAGACTTATAAATAGGTACCACATGATTAAGCTTTAGACAATTAGGGAAAATGCCAGATTTTAAGGACCTATTAAATAAAAAAGTAAGAGGTGCTGCTAGAACATTAAAACAATATCTTAATACAAAGGGTGGAATGCCATCCAGTCCGGGTCCTTTGTTAGGGTCTAAAGATTTAAATATATTAATAACATCTCCTATAGATATGGTAAGGAATGATAAATTTAGGTTAGTGTTATAAAAATACCCTTGACATTTTAGGTTAACTGGCTTATACACATCAGAAAAATGCTTTGCAAAAAGATTAGCTATCTCTTGTGGTCCCCTACCCTTTGAATGCCCACGGAACATCATATCAGGAAGACCTTTATTTTTTCTTTGCATGTTAACGTAGTTCCAAAAATATTTAATATTGTAGGGAATTGAAGATTGTACTTTTTTAATATAGCCATCATAACATTCTCTTATTTTTCTCTTTGCATTTTTACGTGCAGTACAAAAATCTATATAAACACTGACAGATTTAGTTTCTTTATATTGTCTATGTAATTGCCTTTTAGTA
The DNA here is from genome assembly GCA_947579665.1 of Sympetrum striolatum. NCBI lineage: Eukaryota > Metazoa > Arthropoda > Insecta > Odonata > Libellulidae > Sympetrum > Sympetrum striolatum. The sequence goes on along the minus strand of OX388347.1, from coordinate 17,340,996 downwards.
CGTATGGTCTCGATGAGATTAGGAGTAAACCAGCCTGAAAATTGACTTTTGCCTATCATTTTAGTTGGTGTACAAAGAGAAATGGCATTGTTAATCACTTCAGCTAATTTAAGAAAGGATTCATTCATACACTTCATATTAATAACCACATCCCAGTTAACACAAGATAATATATCATAAACTTGAACAGTATTACAGTTTCTAAGGTCTAACATTTTGGGATAAATACACAAGTTATCATAATATTTCTCGACGGTGAACACAAAGGATAATGCAGGATGGTAACCTTCTAAGGGAAACAGAGCCTCATCAGCTTTAAGTACCTCAAGTTCCTCTGCTGATGAAAAGACTAAGTCCAGTAACTCACTATTAGAATTAAGTATTTGGTTAACTTGATTTAGCTCTAAGAATGAGTATGAGTCTTTTATAACTTGAGCTTCAGCACTAGTTAGATAATTACTATCAGAGGTAGTATCAGCCTTCCAATTTATGCCAGGTAAGTTAAAATCACCACATATAATTACGTCAGATGCATTTGGACAGGCATTTAGGATTTCTTCAACTGATTCACAGTGAGTGGAATAAACATCTACTGACGATCTTGGGGGGATATAAACAGCTCCAACTAATATTTTCCTATTCTTAATTATAATTTTAACAAACTTTTGTTCAACCATAGCAAACGTGGTATTTACACAAGTTGAATATAACCTTTTATGTACAGCGATTAACACTATTAGAATTTAAACTTGGTGATATTACATTTTATGCCCGTTAATAAAATCAATTCAATTCAATACTACTATACTAGAATTTCCATATTGAAGGCTGTACTTTCTTTTAGATGTTGTTAAAACCCAGAATTAAAACGAGATTTTTCTCTTTCAATGCAGCTATGTAAAAAGAGAAAAATAACCAATTCGCATTGTTAGTTCCACAATAGATTTTATTCCGCAATCGGCTGTGAGGAAGTACTAGTCATAATCAGTTGAAATGATCCTGGAACAGAAACTGAGGAGAGTTACTCCTCACTTTGATGGAGAACTACTAACTTACTGCTTCTCCGATTTATTGTAATTATGAATATGTTTTTATTGGAAACCAGATATGTCGTTCTTAAAAAGTAAATCTATAACAACAGATTTGTCGTTCTTAGAAAGAAAATCTAAAAAATATTATTTCTCGTACAGTCTCCGTGGGGTAAACTCATTGACAGTAGAATCGGTGAAATATCTTTGAGTAAACCTCGAATAATATAAATAAATATACATCACGAATACTTTTTCATGAAGTACCCCCATCCATAACATTAACTTAAAATTAACTTAAGAAACTTGGCTTAGTTAAAAGAAAAGACAGGAGCGAAGGAAAAGTTCGCGAGCGATATTCCTTTGCGCTAGTTAGGACTCAGCTTGGGTTTCAATGTAGAATATGGGACTCTGACAACCATGGGCGTACCAAGGGGGGGCGCAGCTGCCCCCCCCTGGACAGCCACCACTGGACCCTTTGATCTAGCTCTCACACATTTAGGTGTCTAATTATGTGCACATGCAGAAGTACTGTTGAATTTATGAAATTGTAGATAAAGAAAAATTCATAGGCAAGTATGTTTCGATTCACATGTAGACGTCTGGACCATATCTGTTTGACCTACATCGAGTGCGTAAAAAAACGCATTACATGGAAGGAATCGAACTTTCCATGGGCATTTAGAAGTTACACCTGCAAATAATTTCCGAGAAATACGTCTATTTTTAGACGCCGCAAAAAAATGGAACATGTAAATGCAAATTTATATTTATGTTCATTTTTACTTTCTCCATATACGAAGTATAGAGAAAGTATTGTTTTCATGAAAAAATTCGACTTCGAGATTTCAACGGAAATACATGTTTTGGGGTCCCTAGAACACGTTTTGACCATTTTCGGAATGATGTCTGTGTGTATGTGTGTGTTTGTGTGTGTGTGTGTGTGTGTGTGTGTGTGTGTGTGATAGTGGGCGCTCTAACGTGAAAACTATTGGTCGTATCAATACCAAACTTCATATATAGTTCTGTAGTGTGTGCTGTCAGAGTTGATTAGTTTTTGGAATAAATCGGTCAACCGGAAGTCGAGCTTTATTCATTAAAGCTCATTTCCGGTTTTCAAAATATCTCCATAAATATGATATATACGTATATTGTATTACTTATAAAAGTTTTAGATAATGTAATTTACTATAACTTTTGTATTTAACATATTTTTGTATCAGCGGTTGATTAGGAGTTATTTGTGAAACACTGATAAACCAGAAGAAGATGATTATGTACTTTGTGGGCGCTCTAACATGAAAACTATTTGGCGGATCAACACCATATTTCATATGTAGTACTTCTTCTACAGTCTTTAGAGTTGATTAGTTTTTGGAGTAAATCGGTTAACCGGAAGTTGAGCTTTATTCTTCAAAGCTTATTTCTGGTTTTCAAAATATCTCCATAAATATGATATTTAGGTATATACTATTATTTATAAATGTTTTAGAAAATAAAATTTACTATAACTTTTGTATTAAACATATTTTAGTATCACTGATTGTTTAGGAGTTATTCCTGAAATACTGATAAACCGGAAGTTGCTGATTATATACTTTGTGGGCGCTCTGGGCTCTATGGGCGAAAGGCCAGTTTCATCGTTTTTCATCCAGCATGTCCCGAACAACATTATTTATAATGTTTAGAGTTCGAAATTACTGTCGTAGATAAGTATTTACATCTTATGTATGGAGAAAGTCATGTGCTGGCCACATCAGATTTTTTTATTTACATTTCTGATTTGCCCCCCCTAGGCCCTTCTGTATTTCTTATTTGCCCCCCCCCCTATGCCAAAAGCTGCTGACAACAAATAGGGAATTCAGATGGTACAGCGAAAGACAATCCCTTTCTGTAAAAAAATTGCTACGATAAATCCACGAGCATTTCTCAGATGCTTCAGGGTGCGGGATGGTATCATTTAGAAGATTGATTCGAAGAATATATATATTAAATAATTTCAGAAAAAAGTCTGTAGCTCCAAAAGAGACCTTGTGTCCTAATGGATAAGCCATCGGTCTCCTATATAGGGGATTGGGGATTTGAGTCCCCCCAGGGGTAATAATTTTACAGTTTGGAAATACTTAAATCAATAATCCATATTAATTAATACCATCAAATTAAGAATAATCATGAATCATTACAGATAATTTTAATCAATCTGTTTTGACTATTTCTAAAATTTATAGTTGTCTCTGTTCAGTTTTCCAGTGATTTGGTACATGATTGGAAGATTTTTTAGATTTTTTAACTTTTCCCTCCCTCCCTACCACCGGGCCTCGTGCCTGATTGAAGTCCTTAAGAATAAATAAGCCGTTCTAGTTCTGTGAGGAAGATCAGAGAAATTAAGCCTGAACGAACCATTCAAGAATAAATTTTTCAATAATTAAAGAAGAAATTAATCGATTGGGAAAACAGATTCATGATATTTTCAACCACTGCTTCATGCCGAAAGGTGGCTAGCAGGGTCCTTACATAGATGATGAGATATTAGAGCGAATACTCTATTTTAGTCGTATATCCTGAAATCCTATATTCTTTTTTTATTTGAAAGGTGCATCCCTCTGAACAAGAAGTTCTAATAGGTGAACATCCAGCCCTTTTTTAAGGAGTTGAAGGCATTCCAAATAGAATCAACGCATCTGTTGCATGGGTATTTCTTAAAGATTGATTTATTAACAGTATACTAAGGAAGAAACCAACCCTAGTAGCACAATTTGTGATCGCAACATGCTTGAAGCATTTCAGTGAAACATTTATGAAATTTTTGCTGGGTAAAAATGCGCCAGAAATGTGCACTCAACATTTGGGTTAAAATAGCTCCAAAATATGCTATACACATTTTAATGTAAATCTTTCGAGCGCTCGTTATATTCTAGATAATACTGAGTTTTTCACAAAATAATCAATGAAAACACGGGATATTATATAAGGTTTCAAATAAAATAAGGTTCTCATTAGTAAAAGAAATCAATGGCTACGTAATAATTGTATGTTAATGAAGTATAATTTGAAATTTATTTAACATATATGTATAATATACCTCCAGTTTTTGTTGATTAATTTGCAAAATACCAGGTTACATTGGAAATTTATCACGTCTTCATTAGCCCTTCCTTTTAATTAAACTAGGTAACTATGAATTCTCTTCTCAGCTGAATGATGCATTATTAACAATACTTTTCGATCACATATCTAACTTCCTTTTTAAGCAGGAAAACAAATTAAAACATGAAATAAAGTTTATCTATTTATTGTTTTTTTACAGTAATATACAATCTCCAAAATCTGTGTTGTCAAAAAAAATTATATACAGCATTGTAGTTGTTAAATAAACCAACCATACACAAATTTTATTATCAAACATTGACACATCTTATTAAAAATTAATATTCAAATTCTCACTAAGGAAAGTAAAAGACTTATGAATGGCTGCTGTTGTCAGACATTGCACTTGGCACCATTTTCTTTGCTCTTTTAAGCCGGAAAGTGTCTTGCCTAAACCACTCCGACATGAAATCTCCGAAAGCAGATTTATCGACATCCTTGAAAAATTGGCGAGATCTTACCGCATCTGAAAAGTACAGACAGTAAAATATTTAGACATATATATCTATATTTATTCTATGAGTAGCACTTACATATTAAAATATCTTGCAAACCTACCAAACATTGCCGTGCACAATTCTGTCGGCTGAAAGGCCAACTTACACTTAGATTGGCCCTTGAAAGTGTAGAGCACTGCCAGCTCATCTGCAAGGGCAAAATAGAGCATGTTGTAAATGCATCTTCTCAGCGAAGTGCCTTCGTGCCTTCTCAATTCTTGCACCTGGAAATGAATTAATTATTAACATAACTTATATGTTATTAATTATGTTACTCATCATGACTAAGGTATACTTACCACGTCTTCTCTGTACTTCTTATCTGCCTTCATTTGGGATGCAAGCACATCTAAAGCAGTGATAATCCTTAGAGGAAATATTGATGCTGGATCAAAATCACTTTCCTTATCCTTCAAGCACATACCCCTGGTGTCCCCAACTAGTTTCTTCACAGAGTCAGCCAATTCTGTCAGCTGCATCTGAACATTCCTTAACTTACCTGAAACATATTCAGATAAGTTTCCTAACGTATCTTAAAAGTATTAGAAACATTAAAACAATGATAACATTTCAATGTTCACTTATTTGAATTGAAAGAAGGTAAGGTGCTTTTACATAATTTTTAAATTGGAAGAATATAACCATCGCCTCACAATGAGTATGCTACTGAAACAAGATTTAATAATATTGCAATGCCTGCTTACAAACTGTAATTGATTTACCATAAAGAAGAAAACAGTCTGACAATCTAATAAGCATATTTCATAGAGGAAATACTTTCATGTTACCCCCTGCCACGCGCCACTGGCGGATTGCAGGGTTTAAATGTAAATGTTCAACAAACCCATTATCATATCCAGCTCCCTGTCCACTTCCAAGTTATTTGGCGAGCTAGTTACAAATCCCAAATCATCCATATTGTTTCTGACGTCGGTGGCCGACGAACTTTGATGAGAAATATCACCATAATTTTGTCTCCTTGGCGATACTAATGAAAGTGATAGAAAACATAAACAGAACCAGTAGTAAAATTTGCAATATAAATTTAGAGCACTAAGTAGTGCCACCGTTTTTACCAGCGTGTAATTCTGGTGTAGGTGATAAATTCCCCTGATCTGGGAGAATGTACTCATCCTCGCTAGACGATGGATCAGGCATTTTATCGAGCATTGCCACAGCTTTCTGGGTAGGAACCTTCTTCCTCCTACCGCGGCCCCTTGGCTTTCCTATGTCTGCGTCGTGGTTTCAATAGCCATTTTTTCATACTCTACAGCTTCCTCAAACTTATCTGTAGATACAAAAAATTCTATGTGAGTGACTCATAACAATGCAGATGAATTTTTTACAGTTCACGATATACACATTTCAAACAACTATGATTATTAAAGAAAGCAATTACTTGTCTCTGTTCCTGGAAAAATGTTAATAGGGTGCTTCTGCCACCTTAAATTCGGTTTAAGGCAGCTCCTAATGGAAAACTGCCTTTGCTGCAAGGGCATGTCCTCAGCAGAGGGAAAGTGGCAGTATTTGCGGTTGCCCTCGATCACCACACAGGATTGGGGGACAATGGATATCTCTCCATTGATGCTGCAAATTCTAGCACCACCCAGGATAGAGCCATGGACCTGCAAAGATTGAAATGCTATTATGATTTTGTGAAAATATAGCATGTTCAGAAAGTATGTAATGATCTTTAAAGTTCATCAAAATTTAATGTCTCTAGAAAAGTTTAATATAGTACATACATCACTTTATCTTCATCGGAGCAATGTTGCTACATAAAAGTGTTACCATCATCCACTTCAGCAATTTTCAAGGCCTTGCTTTGAACTTCACTTAAGCATATTGTATTAACCTGCGAGTAATTTTTAGCAACATATATCCCTACATGGCTGCTATCAGCTGGTCGTGTGTAAGCTGGACTAACATTAACAAAGAATCTCACTTTTAAATGAATGCTATCATTCATTGTCCCTATCTTTGACACAACAGAAATGTCACCATTTTTCAAAATCACATTGTTGTCTGGCATTTTATAGGATATCTTTCCAAATTTCGAATCAACATGCTTATAAAATGCCTTCACAAGAAAATCATCGGAAACTGCTTGCAAAGAAGATATTTTTCACTAAGACCCGAGCTGCTCCCGACCTTTCCAGCTTGACTAATTAAACTATGCCGATTACTCGATCAACATTCTGATTAAATATTTCAATACCTGCAAATGATATGCGCCAGGGCGTTGAACTTTCATTACATTCATTCCCGTTTCTGCCGCAATTCAATAAGTCAAAGGTTTTCAATATTTGTCGGACAGGTTTTTATCGCTCCGAGCATATATTAAAAACTATCTTCGAACAATCTTAACTATCTTAGATTATCATCTGGATGCTGCCATAATATTTTGGTTAATGATATTTGCCTATCAGTTGAGCTGTTTGTTTAGCTCGCTATTATATTTACGAGTCATATTAGATCCCCCTGCCACGCGCCACTGGCGGATTGCAGGGTTTAAATGTAAATGTAAATGATGTTTAGCTTTACTAGCTTCCATTCCCATTTTGGTAAATATCTAGTAAAAATTTACCCCCATTTTTCCTGATATCCTAGGTTAATTCATTTTCTTTTTTATCGCAAAAGTTGAATGTTTGCAAATTTCATAATTACGAAGACTGAATTTTTTTCCACTCTTTCAAGCGCTATCAAATGGCTGTTTGGTTCTTAATCCAATTTTAACCTTTTTATGTAAACCCTAAGCTTCTACTTGCGAATAATTCCTTCGATCATCTATTGTCTCTCTTTTGATGTTAAAAGCGATGCCTCTCCAAAGTCTTTGTATTGTCTGCTATTAATTTTATTGCTATAACTGTTCTGTTGATGTCATAATTTCTTACCATCGGTCTTCATGAATCTTATAGACAAGTCGATGAAAGAATATTTCTTGTTACTTTAATGCCGTTTTCGTTTAATGACCTTACTTAGCCAAATTTTTGGGTTTCATATAGCCTGTTAGGTCCCCTTGAAGTTTTTGATTAGAAATGTATTTTTTTTAATAAAGCTGTTGTTTTTTTACAGGAAAGGTAGTTATATTACATGATAATTTCTAAAGCCATAGAATAATGGATGCTATTGCTATTCAATTCCCTCATTTTCTGTATTTTATTAATGTTTTGACAGTGATTAGGCATTGGCAGTTGATTTTTAAGGTTTTAGCAGTTAATGGACAGTCAAGTTGATAGACATAGACAGTCTGTCTCTTTGATATAAAATTCTTTATTCATTGATATCTATTTGGTTAAATATTTTATATAGTTTGATTTTTGAGGAATGCTCGAAAATACTTCCAGCTCTGTGTGCCATTACTTTCATACTTTTATTATCTCATAAAATAATGAATTTTTTTACCACTTTTGAGGGTGATTACTTTAGCCCACTTTGATTAATTGTTTCAGTGTTAGTTCTCGAATGGTACTTAGAATTAAACAAGTACAGTTACATCAAACTTAGGTTAATCTATCCCTCTTTGGAATGCATTCATGGGACTTATTGAAAACATTTCATTGGCATTTATTAATGGGATGTGATTATTATTTTAACTCTTTGACTTCTGGTTACAGAACATAATGCCTTATACTTATGGGGTTTAAATTTTAGAGCAATGAAAATAATTAAAATTATGCTATTCATGTGAAACTTCAAGTAAACCTTTTCTTTGCCGGAACCTTAAGCTAACATTAGGGATTAAAGGATATGACTTAGAAAGCTTTTTCTGAGATTGCTTATCATTGTACATAATTATATTATTATTACAATGAATCATATAATGTTTGAATGAAAGCTTCACTAATACTAATAATACTAATTTACCTGATCATTTGATTATAATGAAATTACATAATTTTAAATATTCAATATTATCAGAATATTTAGATATATTTCTGAATTGTGATTATTTTCCTTGTTCAAGAAAGGGTTTAATTTTTAATTTGATATAATTTTGGCTGAAATACTTTACAGTGAGGTACATGTCATAGAAATTCAATATAAGGATGAGATTCCTTATAGAATCATCGCAATTTTAAATTTTAAGATTAGCACTGTCTGTCCTTTGCTTTTTTTAAATCTAATTTAATTAAATTAATAAGCATTTTAGTTAAGCATTGGATACTTTAGGTTATTGATATGGTACTTATGAAGAATGTTTGAGCAAATTTTTAGCTAGAATCAGCTGCTTTCCAGACAATTGAATTTCAAACTTACTTTCCTCAAAATGTTTAACCAACTCCTCAAACAATCTTAAACACCTCACAATCAGTGGTTCATGCTTCTGTTGCTCTATGGCAAGGGCGTCGCCAGCCACTGGGCTAGGGGGGGGCCAGCTGCCAGATAAAATGAAAATGCCTAACTTACAGGGGCTAGTTTATTCATGCCCGCTTCTGACTACAAATATGTCAAATCCTCCAAAAACTAAATGTATTGAAAACTATAGGAGTTTAACGCTTATATGGCCAACTCATTAAACTTACAAGATATTAGTTTACATAAGCAAACTATTGGAAACTTATCATAAGTTTTGTTTGGATTTCTAGTTTGGTTACGTCCAATTTCTATTAAAATTTAATTTTTTTCAATGCTTAAGTATTGCCAAGCATGAAAAGGAAAAAATAGTTACGGTTTTTTGACAAGCGATATAAAACGTCTCAATAAATCGCCACATTGGTGCACCCATCCTTATTTGAACATCTTTCGTTATTAGACTATATCATCAGCAACTTTCTTAGGAATGACTTCATCCGTTGCTTTTAAAATTACCTCCTCTTCTAAGAAACAAAAAATCATTTATATCAGATGAAATTTTCTGGTAGGCTTACAATTAAGCCTGATTTCGTTATTTATGTATTAGCCAAGTTTTCAATTGAATGCGTCACATACCGGAGAGTAAAAATTCGGCTGCATTAAAATATTCTGTAGACTCTTGATTATAGTTGATATTATAATTGAATTTGCAGAAATCAAGTTATATACCAAGGTGGAAAAAATGAAGACGTCAACTTACAATTATTTAGACTAAGTAATAGGTGGTTTAACCAGCAGAGAGATGATACAAAACCCAGTCTTACGCACTGAGTTTTCAAAGGAAACAAAAGTTTCCACGAATTGAAATTTTGAATGGGCATTGCATAACCAGATATGAGATTCGTGGGATTCTATCACAAGAGAAAAATTGCCTGCATCGAAAAGGAAGCTGAAGAATTAAAGTCACAGTTTTAACCGTTTCTCAAATTTATTTCAAGTCATCAAGTCACAGTTCCGATAAATATGTGCGTAACTTACGCGCACAATACCTTTCAGCTGACTGATTTGCTTCCAAAATGGTATATTATTAATAATATCATCGAAAATTAACTTTCACTGATATTGTACAGTATTGCTCCAATACTTTTACAAATTTCTACAGAAACCCGGTTATTGAATTATTTCGTAACTATACAGCAAATTAACGGGTAATTATAAAATAAGGATCAGTATATTTTATATCATCCCGAGTAATGAAGAGTCTACTGTACAGACTTTTAATCGTCCAGAATGCTTAACAAAAGGAACCAGTTCCTTTGGAATTGTCGCTAAACTCATCTTGAGATGTGCCCTTCGATAACAGCCTTAAAATAATACAATCCTAATTTATGCAACTAATAATGGTCATTTTACAAAAAACTACATAGACATTAACTAACATTTTCCCGATAGAGGCCTCGAGCTATTAGCAGACTGTGAAAAAATTTTCGGATGTCCATCTGAATCTTATGAAATCCAAACTAAACTCTCCTTCGAACTGTTCCCTGTGAATTTCTCAAATTCACCATTCACGAGATTAGCTTTGCATTAACACCCTCAAAACAGTCACATGCAACAGATCTAACTGAGCGTTTTATCAACCTGTTTGTCTCTCAAAAGTAATCTTAATCTCTGTTTTCAGGGTGTAATTTTCGAATTACTTCTCGAATGTTCCCTTGTGTTTTTGCGAGGAGTAAACGAATCAGCACTTTCGAATTCTTCTCATGGGAATCTTACCTTATGGTGTGAGTCATCTAAAAAAGGATATGGTTAAGAAGTGCATGCGTTGAACATTGTGTGCGAAACACTCGTAGCGTCCCATTGATATCGATGTCGGCTCTAGGCCTGCTCTGCTACCGAAAACATCAACTTAGCTGTAATCGGAGCCATATTTACTGGCATGCAAAGCTTTCGCTGAATTTATCAAGCAAATGATTGGGGTTTTGTACTCTTCAGCAGAAAAAAGCACAGAGCTAGTCATAGGCCTTGACTCTTGGGGGGGGGTTTGAACCCCTGAACTTCCCCCCCTCGCTGCGCCACTGCTTGGGCCTATTTGCAAAATACTCACCGCAAAACTTTCTTATGTCCATTTTGAAGGGAAAACGAAAAAAAACTGAATCCTTTGTCTTCTGCGGGCGATTGTCGGACGATACTCAAGGAAGTTTGAGAGAGAGGACATAATCGCATAACTACACGCTCTGATCGCATCGAGAGGCAGTTCTAACTACATTGTTCACCCTGAAACCAAACTTTTCTTCTTTTGGGAAGGAAGGGATGGCTGTTGACTCTGCTGCAAAGTATTCTTGAAATATTTGTGCTGCGCTGGAGATATAAATGAATTTCCTACGAAGAAGTACTTTTCCCATCACTGGTGTTTACACGTGCCAACACTTGACTTTGTTTTGGGGTCTAAATTCTTTTCAAATACACTCGTGCCTAAAAATTGTTTCTACAACGCATCCCAAACCAAAATACGAATGGGTCTCCAGGGGGGGGCATCTGCCCCCCCCTGGCGACGCCCATGCTCTATGGCTTTAGATTTTTTCATGCTTCTTAGGATTAGAAATGTTTTGGAAACAGCAATGTCAGTGAATAATGTATTACCGTGATTTTAACCTGATACATTGAAACCTCTTGCTTTAGAATACTCAGACACATGATTTGTTATTTTTAATTAATTGTTGCCTTAGGATATTTATGTATTTGTTCTACTTGTGAGTAACCAGAGACTCAGATAGCTGGGAATATAGATATATAAAGGCAAATAAGCCTTCCACTTAAAATTTTGTTGACTGATGGAACGCTAATGTACTATCTCTTTTTTGCTGATGAGGATAGGAAGAAAGCATTATTCTTGTATTCTCAAGTTCTGTGAATGGCTTTCACTTCAATTTTTCATTGATAGAAAATATATGTAATAGACAGAATATAGTATTTTTGAACTGTAACTCAGGGCATTGCTTTTGTTGTAAACCATGTTAGATATTCATGACAATTATGTAGTTCGCATGATAATCTCTTCAGCCATTTTTATTTTCAATTCATATTTTGCCTCGAAGTTCTCTCTGAACTTGGAGATAACTCTTGTATATCTTAAAATTATGATGACAGATTGTTTGATTAATTTACTTACGGTGCAATGTTATGTTTACATATTACCAAGATTAGAGCTGATAGCAAGAAGGCATATTTCTTGTATTTTTATATTATGAGAAGTTTTTCACCCCAGTTCTTCTTTTGTAGATAAGAAATAAGACAGATTAAATATAGTATTTCATTTCTTAAACGTGGTCCATAACATGTTAGATATTCATTATAGTAATGTAGTTTGCAATTAGTTTCCCCATTCATTCTCACCTGCAATTGATATTTTGACATCCAGTTTTTCTCAATTCTTTGAGTTACTTCGAATGTATTTTGTTTTGAATATGATGATGATGCTTTGGCTAAGATATTTACCGTATTCGTCTGAATATAAGCCCCCCTTTTTTGCAAAAATATCGGCCATAAAAGTGATGGGGGGGGCTATTTTCGGGCACTACGATAGTTAACACCGACGTTTATTGAATATTTGCCTCCCAAAACGAGAAGAAAATTGCGAAATAATACGTAAACATACTCTACAGTAATAAATACAATAATTCTGCCATAAATGTTTTGAAATGTTTTGCCATTTCATTATTTTCTCTTCAGAATAATTAGTTTGAAATTCCTTATATATCACGGTAAAGAACAGAAGAGGCCATAAAACTGCCGTGCTTTTACCCTTGTTTTCAAGAAAAGAGAAAGAAAGCACTTCTTAGCCATTAGCTGCTGTTTTTAGACGTAAATATGAATTCAGTAGAAAGAAGGACGTCTACGATACGGCAATTAAAGACCCACCAACGTAGGAGCTACGACGCAAATTTTAAAATCGCCGTAGCAAAATATGCCGATGTTCATGGGAAATATTCAGCAGCTGAAAACTACAATGCGGACAGAAAGAGTGTCCAACTTTGGCGCGCACAGCTTCCTCTACTAACCTCTAAACCTCTGCAACTCGCTGCGCATTTCGGGATCCAACTACCGGCAGACACACGGAATTGGTAGTGCATGTTGTCAGATTTGTACGCGAAAATCGAAGGAACGGTTTAGCCGTCACTCGCAATATGATCTGTACAGAAGCAAGAAAGATTGCTTGTGAAATGGGTATTTCGAGGGCGGATTTCCGAGCGAGTTCTGGGTGGTTACGGAGGATGATGAAGAGCAAGGTTTTCCCTGCGAAGGCGAATGACGGTCGCTCAGCGGCTACCGCAATTCTACGAAGAGAAGATGCTGCGTTTTCAGCGATTCACCATTCACCTACGGCAGCGGCAACGTTACCTGTTGGGGCAAATTGGCAATGCTGAATCTATTTTTTTCTTTCTATCTTTCTACTTTCCAATCTATTTTGACGTGCCCAGTTCTACTACTGTCGAAGCGAGGGGATCAAAATCAGTGACAATTAAAACCACAGGAAATGAAAAGACGAGAATTACGTGCATGTTGGGCATCACAGCTGATGGAAGGAAGCTACCACCTTATGTAATATTTAAGAGGAAATCTCTGCCAAAAGATAAGCTTCCTCCTGGGATTCATGTAAGGGTTCAAGAGAAAGGGTGGATGACTGAAGAGTTAGTGAGAGACTGGGTGAAAGTGGTTTGGCAGAGAAGACCAGGAGCTCTCCTCAACATACGATCAATGCTTGTGCTAGATTCCTTTAAGGGTCATGTTACTGAGGAAGTAGAAAAAGATATAGGGGCAGGAGATTCTCACACGGCTATAATCCCTGGAGGAATCACGAGCCTTCTTCAGCCACTCGTCAATAAATAAGCCCTTTAAGGACAGGTTGAAGGCAACTTATGCTGAGTGGATGCTGGAGGAGGAAAAGGAATATACTATCAGGAAAAATAAAGAAACCTCTCATCACTCAGTGGGTGCTAAAGTGTTGGAATGGAATTCCTGAAAATATTGTGATGAAGAGTTTTAAAAAATGTTCATGTCTAATGAACTTGATGGTACAGAGGATGACATTATTTTGATGGACTCAGATGATGATGATGATGATAAAGACTGGTCTCCTTGTGATCAAGAAGAAAGTGATGTGACAGGTGATAGTGAATAGAGAAAGCAATCACAGACAAAAAGATAAAAATATGCATTCCTCCATATTATTACTGTTGCATTTAGAGGGAAAACTATACAAAAAATTAATGAATTTTTAAAAAATATACACTTTATTCTAATTATTCCTGAGAAAAGAATAGAGGAAAACATTTTTTATAAAATATGTGAAGGCTCAAAATTATTTAAAATTTGTATAAGTTCAAAGTAGTTGTATTTCATTCTCATGCTTAGATATAAAAAAAAAACAGAAAAGGAACACGTCAACAGTAGATGTTAAATTTTTTCCAAAATTGAGACTCAAAAGTTGGGGGGGGGGCTTATATTCGCACGGGGGCTACATTCGGACAGTACTTACAGCTCAATTTCATGTTTTATTCAATGATTAGAACTGAGTCTTCCTAAACCAATTTTGTTCTTACTGTGAACATTGTATTAGATCTAACATTTCAATTGCTTGAAAAACTCAGCTTCTTGTTGATTTAATTTGTTTGAAAATGCATTATATTTTCATTATGATAATGCAGTTTGCGTAATAGTCTGATCTTCTATTCTTGTGCAATTGAAAATATTTCTACATTTTGTCACATAATTTTACTGAATTATTTTTGGCGTTATGATAACACTTCGTTTAATCAATTAGCTTACAGTTCAATGTCACGTTTAATTTCAAGATTAGAATGAATTACTAATGTTGAGAAAATTGGAAACCATATTTGTCCATTCTCAGAACACTCTGGACCTACCATTGCAATTGCTAGAAGCCCTCTACTTCAGGTATCTAACTTATAGAAACCTATTGGTAGGTCATTTATCAATAAATTTTGGGCAAAAGACAAAGGGAAGTATAGGAGAATTATTGATCAGAATAGGAATCAGCTTAGGAAGAGGTTTTGCTGTATCATGACTTCTCTTTGAAAAACCTTGTGCATCACATCAATTTATTAAGTACTGGCTTAATAAATAAAAACATATTTTCTGTGAGTTTGCTCTCTTGGCTCTAAATTCATATCTCTCGTTCTAATAAAATATATGTATTAGGAGGGATCTTAGCATTTGCAATTTGGGTTAGCTCTTTTGATATTTGTTAAGCAAGCTTCGAAAGTTTAGGTAAGGAGTAATGCTAAATATTGTGCATCTTAGGAGGTTAGTGTACTGATTATTGCTCTCTTAAAAATTTTTAAACAAGCTGTGAAAATTTAGTTAAAGATTAATGCTAAATCTAGTGCATGTTAGGAGGTTTGTCTATAGATTGTTGCTCTTTTGATATTTTCCAAACAATCTTTGAAATTTTTGATTTAACATTAAAACTAAATCTTAAGAGAAAAGTGTGAATATTTTTCCTCTTTTTAAATTTTTGAAATAAGCTGTAAGGTTTTAGGCAAATATCTATGCTAAATTTTGTGCAGCTTAGGAAGTTTGTGAGCAGATTCTAGGTCTTTTGATTTTTTAAAATAAGCTTAGAGATTTTATGTAAACATTATCAATGAATGTTGTGCAACCAAGGGATTTGCTGTTTCCAAAACATTTCTGATTTTCATTTGAGTAATAAGTTTGTGAATTTACTTTTCACAGGGAATGCATAATTTTTATTAGTTGAAAACTAAGTCATGAGTTATGGTATTTGTCTAGTCAGCCTGCTGCATTGCTAATGGTTTGCATTTTGATCCTCGTTCAATATATTATTTGGAGTGAGGGTCAAAATGCAAACCCATTAAATCTGCGACGGTTGTCTAGACAAATACCATAACTCATGACTAGCAAAATTTCATTTAACTCAAATTATTGCGTCCAAATAGTAATTTCTTTTCTGCTTCACTTTTATCTGCTTGTATTAATTACTAAATTTTGCCAGCTATTCAAAATTTGAAACAGTCATTGTTTATTTAATTTACCAAAAGTGCATATCTGCTATCTCAAAAAGTAGTAAATTGGGAAATGCAAAACGGAGTTAATGATTTAAACATTAATACTTTGGAATCTTGAAGAACCCAGGCTGGATTGATTTTTGTACATAAAGTCATTAATTACAAGGTGAGCTGTAGTGATTTACTGGTTGACTTCCATGTTCCAGCAAGAGCTACACGGAGTGATAAAATCTTCTCGATTCCTCATCTAAGAAAGAATTATACTTATTTCCTCCCAATATACAGAATTCTTAAGGGATGCCATCACAATTTGTAATGATAAAGACATTCACAACATCTCAACTGATAGCTTTAAAAAAAATATCCAATCCTAGTTAGAGGTTTACTATTCTTTAATAAGATCTCTTACATGCTTTGTGATGTATGGGTCTAAGTATACTATATGTATTGTAATCTTGGTTAATTCACTGATACTAATGGGCTTTACCTATGTTAAATGCCATATTATCGTCACATTAATTGTGAATTATTTTTTGAATGTTTTACTTTCCATTTCTTTGTATACAAATTATGTTTCCACATTTTAAATTTAGTTAAATTTATATATTTTGAAATTCTTCTGTCTACATAATACACTTATATAGTTTATTATTGTTTATATGTAACTGGGCTCTGCCCATAAAAATTAATTAAATAAATATTACCCATCTGATCTTTATTTTCAAAATATTATCATTGATTTGGCAGAAAATATTGAGTATATGTGCTTGTTGCTTATAATAAATATATCATTAATGTATCTCTAATGGAATTAAGACAATAAACATTAAACACATACAGCTCATCATTTCAAGAACAGCTTAAGAAATTCTTTATAATCTAAATTCATAGTTATCTTAAAATAATAGAAAATCTGATATTGCTGTATCAACAAAAATTATGGCTATTCAAGGAGTGAAAATTATATAATTAGGAATTATTAGAAATTACAGGATTTTGAAAGAAAATCATAACAGTCCCAAAGATTTATGAAGTTTAATTCTAACCAAGATTGTACAGTGTTGGTCAGATAATTATGAGCCTAAAATATTAATTTTCACAGCTTTATTATTAATATAATGGAAGGAAGAAAAATCATTGGGTTATATCGGCAACATGGATACAAAACTTGCGATGTTTCCTCAATTAGAATTATGTACTAAAAACAATAATAAGAAACAGCAATAAAAATTTCAGAACAGGAATAAAGTAACTTTACTTCTTTTCAACCTATACTGCAGATGGAAATAAGATGGAATAAATAATTTTTAAAAGAAATACTTTATCAAAGTAGCCAAGCATCACATGAAGCTTTGGATTGAAGATTGCAGGAAAATGGATGTAGATGGTTTGTTAAGGAAGCTATTTATATTTGATGTATTCAGATTCTATCTTACAGAGCAAAGCTAGAATTGCAAAACAGAAATCCCACCAATAGAAGGAGGATTAATATCACAACTAATGCCATTGGGCATTTGTACTGACAAGCTATTTGCTTCAAGACACAAAGATCGGAAGAAATACATGTCTGATGCAACTGAATGTGAAGTTTCAAATCCTGGATGAATACAAAATGTAGACCTTCAAAAGTGTGCAAAGTAAGCGAGTAAAGACACAGCAAATGAAGAGACTTCCAATAAAGTCTTTTAACAAATGAGACATACTCAGTAATTTGAAAAAATACGAATTGATTTATGAAGATACAGGATATAAAAGTCAAGAGTTTGATTTTAAGTAAGCTGTGAATACACAGTGGTGTTTTTTCTCAGACAGAAGTTATTATGATTAAAAATAGGAATAAGTTTTTAATTTATTTTGTAAATTTATGAGAGACCTAAAATAGAAGTATTTTGTTAAAACAGCCACTTTTTCTTGAGTATTATTTTCATTATAAATGCAAATAATACTCAAGATAAATAGATAAATAAATTTATAATTAATTTTGTGTGTCACCTGAAAGGTTCAGAGCTCCAAGCAATAAAATAACAAAATTAGAATTTTTTCACCTACATTTTCTTCTTTAAATTATGGAGCACATAATACTGTGATCACAGGTAAAGCTAATTAATATAGTAATTATTTTTGAGTGTTGCCAAGGAGGCTTGGGGCTCATGAATAATTACTTTTTGTTTTTTTTCTTTTGTGACATAATTCAAGAAGTATATGAAAAGGACTAGTTTTTAAAGGGTATTTTAGTTCTTTTACACAAGTATCACTACCAACAGTTCAAAGATTATTAAATTAAATTAACTTCAACATAAATCATAATCATTTTCAACAATTTTATATTTTTACGGAAAAATTACTGGGCAAATTCTAAAACAAACTCAGGCTAATGATAAGAGGATCAAATAGGTAACATAAGGGAAGACTATTACAATATCCTTATTTTCATTTAAAGTCTCAAAGTAATGGTACATGAAAAGCATAAAATATGATGGTCTCGCAAAAATGCCAAATATTCTTTATATAATTATAGCCTACAAAATGCTATCTATGTTTAACATAATTGATGTTTAAATAACTTCCGGGATTAACAATACGGAATTTGGCTAACTTGATATACTATCAAGTTAGCCAAACAAAATAAGCATTACGGAATTGGTACGATTGGTATGTACAGCTTAAATGAAGCATGAGAACATTGTAAGTATTGGAAATACATATAAAGTTAATGTTTTTCATAAGTCAAGGCTAATGCTAGAGGAAGGTTATTTCTACTACACATATAACTAAAGATGTCCAATAAACTAAAAGAATAAATTATACACAGTTAAAATTGATAAAAAAATTGTCATAAAAATTAAATATATACATGCAATCAAGTTAGCCTAACGAAATACACATTACGGAATTGCTACAATCGGTATGTACATACAACTTAAAAGATACAGCATAAAATAACAGTAACAATAACATAAGATAACAGTGTATGTTATGAGAAAGTATGTGGAAGGGACAGAGAGAAGGATAAGTTTTCAATATCAAACAAATTAAGACAATGCAGATCTTAATCTTATTAAAGGAATCATTTACATGCAAAATTTTTAGAGTGATCTCAGATTTTCATGATAGTACATATGTATTTCTTAGGGAAATCTTTGTTAAGAAGATCACTCTTAGAATTAGCCTTTTATCACCAAACACTAACCATACCCAAGGTGTCATTCTACCCCTCTTTAGCCACCTTATCCACTAAGAACTACCACTGAGGCTGGCAAAATTTAGTTAAACATGGAAAAAATAACAACTAATTCTATCACAGGAAGAATTTTTATTTATTTTTTAAAGTAAAGGCATAATAAAATCTCCCTTCAAGATTAAAGAGTTAATTTACAAAATATAAAATGAAGAAAAGAATAAGCAGAAACAAAACAAAGAAAAGTCACAAGAATTTGACCATTGCAAAGCTTAGGAAAGTGGCATATTACGCATCACTATTAGAGAGAAAAAAAATTTAAGCAAAATTTAGGCAAGGAAAACCTTAGAAAATTGTCCTATATATCAAAATAATTTTATTGTTCATGAATAAAATAAAACACAGAAACTAAAGAGATGCTTAACTGATGTTATGATAACTTTCTGCTCTCAACTGCTACATATCCTTGGAATGGATTCTCTAGGACAGCGAAATTATGTGTGTAAAAATAGTTAGTCACAATAACAGAACCCTTAAGGTAATTGCAGTATACAGAAAGCCAAACGAAGACACAAAAGCATTGGATAAGTTACATGATGTTCTAACTGATAAGAGTCCATCTCACGAAACGCTAATTGCAGGGGACTTAAATTTGCCAATGGTCAAATGGAGTGGGGAAGCAGCGGGGGGCAGTAAGGCTCAAATCTCTGTAAACACCTTAATTAACGAAGGGGGTTTCGTCCAGGTAGTAAATTTTCCAACAAGGGGAGAAAACCTACTGGATGTCTTCCTTTTGAGGCCTAATTACATATTTATAAGCGTTGAAAAACTTTCTGGAATCAGTGACCACTGTGCAGTACAAGTAGATATAGAATGGCAAACTCTTAGCCTCAAATCGGATCTCAAAAGTGTTGTATGGCAATACAGGAAGGATGACGCGATGAAATTCCAGGGATACCTAAGGGAAAGATTTATTCAGTGGGAGGATAATTCCCAAGATGTGGAAAGTATGTGGTCTGGTTTTAAGGACATAATACGACAGGGAATAAAATTATTCGTGCCCTACAAACAACTGAAAAAGAATCCGGATCCGGAATATTACAACAGAAATATACGAAAGCTCAAAAGGAAGGTTAGGATGGCTCATAAATATAGAGAACAAGGGGGTATTAACCAGATGAAGTATCAAAACTTAGTAAAGGAGCTAAACTCAGCTAAGAAGGATGCGGAAAACAAATATTTAGAAACTATTCTTGATAAAGAAAGTTCAAATGACTTTTACAAATACCTTCGAAGGAGAAAGGATAATACTAAAAATGTTACTGTCATTCGAGATGAAAACGGCAAAGAAATATTTGAAGACAAAGAAAAAGCTGACATATTAAACAATTGGTTTGGTAGTATATATCAAGAATCAAAGCAAGGAGTTCCAAGTGATGAAATTAGCACCTTGAATATTAATGCCGAACTTACATCACCTAAATCCATTGTTATTCAGAATAAATATATTTACAATAAAGTATTGAAATTGGGGAATAATAAATCGAGGGGAATAGATGAAATAGCAGCGGAAGCCCTAAAACTAGGGGAGTCAGATATAATTCCTTACTTAAAACTTATCTTTAATGCCTCATTGAATAATTTCTCCTTGCCAACTGACTGGAAAAGGGCCATAGTCATACCCATCTATAAAGAAGGAGATCAAAAACAGCCAAATAATTACAGGCCGGTTAGCTTAACATCTACAGTTTGTAAAGTAATGGAGAAGATCATTGGTGATTACCTCAGAAACTTTTGGAAAGAGAGCAATTGGCTTAGTCATTGCCAACAGGTATTCAGGAAAGGATTTCCATGTGAAACTCAACTTCTGGGGCTTTATCAGGACATAGCCGAGGCAATAGATAGTAAAGATGTTGTGGATGCTATTATAATTGACTTTGCAAAAGCATTTGACAAAGTCCCTCACGATATACTTATAGATAAACTGGATAAATTGAACATTGACAGAAGAGTAGTCATTTGGATTAAAAATTTTCTTTCTGATAGGACTCAAAGAGTAAGACTGAATATGAGGTACTCTGGTGATGTCAATGTAACATCTAGAATTCCGCAAGGAAGTGTAATAGGGCCTCTACTTTTCCTTACATATGTAAACGATTTACCTTCAAATATTAAATCCAATATTCGATTGTTTGCGATCAAGAGGAATAAGACTCTCAACAACTAGAATTTTACTTCAAGCAAAGCAAATTGCACGAGAGAAAAACATAATTGACTTAAAAGCATATCCCTCTTGGGGATTCCGGTTCATGATGAGAAATAATTTAAGTGTTCGTGCCTCGACAAGCATTGGTCAGAAACTACCTGTAGATTGGGAGGCCAAGGTGATAAAATTTAGACAGTTTGTGAAAGAGTGCATTTTCGAAGTAGAAGAAATGCATGTGGGTAATATGGATGAGGTCCCAGTAAGTTTTGACCTTCCAACTGCAAGGACTGTGAATCTTAAAGGTGCAAAGGAAGTTTCCATTACTACGACAGGACACGAAAAGTCAAATTTTACTGTTGTATTGTGCATAACATCAGATGGTTCCAAGCTATCTCCTATGGTGATATTAAAGAGGAAAACCATTCCAAAGGGGCGTTTTTCGAAAGACCTTATTGTTACCGCAAATGAAAAAGGATGGATGAATAAAGAAATGATGAAGACCTGGTTGGATAATGTTTGGAAAAAACGTAAACATGCTTTCTTCAGCCCCAAATCTGTTTTAATTATGGATGCATGTCGAGCCCATTTTGTGCCCGAAGTAAAGAAATTGGTCAACAAATACTCCAAGGTAGCAATTATACCTGGTGGACTGACGAAGAAACTTCAACCCCTTGATTTAACGGTGAATAAATCCTTCAAATCAAAACTTCGAGCAAAGTGGGAGGAATGGATGATTGCAGGTGTCCATGAATATACAAACTCTGGGAAGATGAAGCGACCATCTTATGAGGAAATATGCAAATGGATATCGGAAAGCTGGAATTCTGTGACAGTAACTTGCGTCCAAAGAGGTTTTCATAAATCATTTGGGGATTTGCAGATTACAGAAGCAACAGACTCTGAAAACGATGAAGCTACTGAGGAAAGTGAAGTTGCTGATCTTCCGGTGGAAATACTGCGAACTATGGATTCGTTCCAATGTGACTCAGGAGATGAATTTTATGGTTTCGACTAAGATTTATGTTTGCAAGTTAGATAGAAGATTTATGTTTGCAAGTTTTAATGTAATTCTTGTACTAATTATTTAAGTTTCCTTTTTTATGCTTTCCTCCTTTGTGTTATGCAGACAATGTTTTTTCACCACTGTAATGTTTTGCAATAATTGCTCTTATTTTGAAATTAATTATATAATTACATTAACATTTACAATATGTTGTTTATATTAAATTTCCCTAGTAAGTGAGTATTGTTTAGTCATTTGTTTCCGAGTTTAATATTCAATTAAACTTGATTTTCCGTTGTATATCACGCACTATTATTTTTATCATTTTTCTATTTTTTTTGCATAGATAACACGCGGGTTATCTACCAAAAAATACGGTATTTAATTTTATTAACGACATTCTGGATGAAGTAGGGGATTGCTTGACAGGGTGATGTACGGTGGGGTTTTTACCATGACCGCTACGGTAGCCGAGAAGGCCTGTCATGAACCTTTAAAAATCCAGAATAAACAAAATACTTATTACAATATCGTTATTTTTATATGAAAATATTGTTTTATTATATCATGTTACGATTAACTTGTATAGTATCATGTTTAACATTTTAAGACTGCCACCTGGCAAACAGCCTATTTGCGGTTGTAAATTGTAAATAAATAAATAGATATCCCTTTACCTTCAGTTTAATTCTAAAAAATCTCCTCAATCTTCAAGTCCTCTTATCAGAATGAATGATTTCAGTATATTATGCTGCCTTTCTGTTACTTTTCTTTTCATCAAATTCTCTGAAAATTTACACTGAACACTCCAGATAGATGATGCGATGAAGAAAGTCTTCACAGGCATTTTAATGTTGCGTAAACTTTCTCCTATTGAATGCTGAAATCTTGAAAAATCACTACTATGCAAAAATACTTTATTACCTATCCTATACTACCATCCTCGAGCTATTCCAACAAACTCTTTTCATTACAGAAAACAGCAATTAAAATCATAAGCCCCCAGTCCCATAACTCTCATGAGCCCCCAGCAACTCCTCATTGGCAAAACTCAATTAGAATTACCATATTTATTAGTTTTACCAGGCATCATAATACAGTATGCTCCATAATTTGAATAATTCGTACGTCCCCATGAGTTCTTTTGTATTACTTTAAGTAGTCTACTTATATTTATCATAAACTGTATTATGGGGTTGTAATCTTCAATGCCTATGCTCACATTCTCCTTGTCAATAACTGTAAAAATTCCTACACACGTATAAGGCAGTAATAAATAGTTATTATAATGAACATCATTAGACATAATAACAATAAGATAAGTAACCTAATTTGATCGGCGAACAGTTCTAATTGCCATCTAGATGCAAATATAGCATAACTTGCTGTGAAATCTTTAGCAGTAATACGAAGGATAAAGTACAAATATTCTCTTTCGATTTATCATTTGAATATCATAGAGTATACGTTTTCTAGTCTCCTAATCCAATCATTTAATCTATTCCGAAAAAAAAGTTTCATAGCTTACATGAATTTAAAGTTGCACATGTTGTTTGTTCCGATTTAAATTTAGATACATTCCTTTTAAATCGTCCTCACAACGTCACAGGTCCAATAAAAGTCATCTGAAAGGGATGACATCATTTCAACTGGACGCTGCAAACACAGAAATGGTAATTATAAATCATAATCTGGTTCACACAGTAAAAGAATTGGAAGTGATCTTCATCGCTGGAGTAACAACATGAAGTATGCAAGGCAATAGCAAAAACCATGAAGGACCAAGATTACACATGATACTCTTTCTATTAGTAGCATATTGGGTGGAAAATTAACAATATTTGATAAATAGGGCTTGAGAGTTGGGATTAAAGATTCATTTTCTATTTATCGATTTTTGTAAGAAATTTTATAAAATTAAACTCAGTTTACAAATTTGAATTATGCTTATTATTATCTATCGTTGTAGATAAACAATATTTTCTTCACATCTCAATAGTATGAACGATGATACATTTTAGTAATTATTCTTCATGTTGACTTCTGGTGGGGGCTACAGCCCCCATAGCCCCCCCCCCCCCCCCCTGGATCCGCCACTGGCTGTGAGCGATAGCAATGGCGGAATAAAACTGTAACAGAGAAATATTTTACATATTGAAACACTGTTAGTGTTTAATAGCAGAAATTTGGGTAAAATTTCCGTTTAGGGACGAAAACAAATCTGAAAAGCTCTTCAGTATTCTAAAATACTACTCCTTCAGGCGATATATAATCATTTTTATGCACACCATTTACATTTTCAACAAAAGATTGCTCTTCTGGACGAAATCAAGATCGTTTATTATCTCTGAAATAATTTCCGCGAATCTATCATAGCAAATATACCCTTTATTGGTAGATAATATACTAGAATAGTTACCAGTAATCATTTTACCCAAAAGAAACTACAATTACTAAAAATAAGCCAAAAATCTTACCATGGGTTAAAATAAACAACATAAACTTCTCTTCAGACAATCGACTCATGTGGTGCAACTATCGATTTATATTGAAGAGGGATTTTCAAAACAAATAATAAGTCTCCAAATGTTTTTGCAAAAATACAGATTTTGGGTATGATTGCCCTACTCATGAAATAACCTTCTGAAGCATCTGAATATGGATTGCCATAAAAACGCCCTGAAATTGTCGGCATCTTCAGGAGGTACAATTACGAACTATTTTACAAGATCTAATTTAGGTGAAAAGGAAGCTCAGTTGGCTGCTGCAGAGGGTACCTTGGCGAACCACAAGCTTTTTCATAATCATAGCTTCAGATCGATGGTCTGCACGTCCAAATTGATGCGAAAGTTTTTAAATCCAAAATTCACTTGCGCACGAACAAAGTGTGAAGCTATTGTCACGAATGTGCTGTGTCCATATATAATGAACCAAGTTAAATATCGCGAATTTAGTGACAGTGTCTACAGACCAGACCAGTGCTACAGACGCGTCCAACCATGAGGATGTGAAGCTATTTCTATATGTCACTGTGAGGTGTTAAAAGTAAAATCCAGCAGAGACCATGAGTAATTTCCTTGTAAATGCATTACAAAGACAAAAGGTTGTTGGGTTCTACGCAGACAACGCAAACACGAACTTTGGGGGACTAAAAAGGAGAGGAAGAAACAATGTGTAGGCAATATAGCAAGATGATCTCGGGAAGAAATTATTAGGTATTGGTTGTGCTGCTCATATCGTCCACAACGCGATACAAACTGCAGGGGATTGCTGCCAAATTGATGTGGAAGCAGTTACTATGAAAATCAAGGTAAATTTCTAGAGGAGGTCTGTTTCGGTTTTTTTTCCCACTATAAATGCCCTGATTTCGAAGAAATTTTTCGGGAAGACAGGGATTTCTCAACATATATATTAGCCGCAATCCTCCTTCTATTCAATGGAGTTAAAATCATTGTTCTATCTTCAATAGCAAGGGAGATATACAATTTCTCCCAAACAGACCTCTTCTAGAAATTTACCCCTGAATTATAACTTAGGGACGGAAGACAATCTTAAAAACTCTTCATGATTCATAAATACTACTTCTTTAGGCGATATATAATAATTTTTATGGGTAAATTTGCAGTTTGGCATCGACAGGAAAAAATTCTGTACCTCGAAATTTGCCTTTTAATGCACACCATTCACATTTTCAGCAAAACATTGCTCTTCTGGACGAAATCAAGATCTTTTATTATAACTGAAATGATTTTCCGCGAATCTATCATAGTAAAAATACCCTTTATTGGTAGATAATAAACTTGAATAGTTACCAGTAATAATTTTGAGGCAAAATAAACTACAATTACTAAAAATAAGCCAAAATACTATGGGTTAAAATAAACAACTAACTCTTCTGTTCAGACGATCGACTCGAGTGGTGCAACTATCGATTTATATCGAAGAGGGATTTTCAAAATAAATAATAAATATAATGTATAACATATTGCATCCTCTCATTGATGGCTGTATTTTTAACACATTCAGTGCGGGTATCACTCACGAGTGACACTGTGAGCACATGCGAGGCAAGGCCCTCTATAAAGTGGTGTTTGTGTGTTTTTTGCCAATTTTGAAACTAATTTATTGCGAATCTATTAAATATTTCCGAGCTTATCAGTCCTAAATTACAACGCAATCTATTTTTTATTTGCAAGTTGGTAATTTTTGTTTAATCTTTCCATTTAAAAGTCATTATTTTGTACATATTGTGGCATAATGTGTAGGTATCCAATTCAGCAGTGAATTTTCAACAAATTCATATCTATTAATTTGGTTTATCAATATTTCATCTAAGTTTTGTTTATTTATTTAGTATTATTGTGAATTGAATCAATAAAAAATTATTCAACAATATAAATTAAATTCTTTGTGATTTTATTCGATGGATATATCTCATAACTATATCAAAAAAATTATTAGATGCATGAAATTAAAGCAACTTAAGAATTCTCTTTTGTGTTTTTTTTTAAATATAAACATCAATACTTTACTTAAGCATTTCAAAAATGTATCATTTGATCTGAATAAACTGCATGATATGAGAGTGCACATCAGTTTTGATTCTCAGCCTTGAAATAGATGCTCTTCACTCTGATCAATTATTGTCATAGAATACGTATGAAAGGAAATCTTTACAGAGGATACAGAGGAAATAAAATGACCATGTATGACTATCAGTGTGAGATAATTCAGTCCCTAGTCTCATCAAAAGCAAAAAATGCTGCAACCCCATCCTCCCTAGCCTGCACAGACCATTTTCCGGACAATATAAAGGAAAAAGATGAGAAAAGTGGTCGAGTGAAACGATGATGATGTAGGATGTGCTCTTCAAATAATGTAAGAAAAAACTCCACAATTTATTGTCCTGCTTTCCCTGCTTAAAATGATTTAACAGTTAATTTCACGTATCTTTAGGTTTTCTTTTTATTCATGTCCAACTAAATTGATCATAGTATGATTCTGTAATTGAAGATTGAATTTTCTGTTTTTTTTTGCTTTTCTTTTGCTTTGTTTGCTTGTTTTACAATTTAGTTTTTGTATATTTTATATTTTCAATATGTTTTATATGTTCAATGTAATTAATTATTATTCCATGCTTTCCTAATAATGTCCCCCTTATTCAATTATATTTACCTATACAAAGATGATATAATGCTGACAGGAAAAATAGCTGTATACTATGGTTAGAATTGCATGCAGGTATTTATAATGAAAATGAATAATATCTTTATAATGAAATGGAAAACACTTTGCATTTCTTTCGTTATAAGTTTAATCCATAACAGATAGTCTTCATCATCATGAAGCATGTATTATTAGCACAGCCTAAATAAATGGGACTGCGGAAAACCATGAGACAAAGGGAGCTGGATAGAGTAGAGATGCGGAGAAAGAGGGGGTAAATAGTTTGCAGTGAAAAATGTTGCAGGTATATGGTTTGTAAATTCAGTGTGATAAGACAGAATCTATTCACCAAAAGGTGGATGAACAGAAAAGGGACAAGAAATGGTCACTCTAGGGAAGGGAGTGTTATGGGTAGGAGAGCAACCCACATGGCAATCCAGGAGCCCAAAGAAACTATTCTGAATATATTTTCATTTTATAAATCCTAAGAAAGAAATGAAACTCTATTGGACAGTTGCTAATATTTTTAGGAGGGTGACTCTCATGAGTGAGGGCCAGAAAATATTCTTTTAGAACAAAACAAAAGTGGGCATTTCAAATTCCTTTCTTTATTTAAGCATAATAAGCTAATCTATCACCATTAACTGCAAAAATAGAATTCAGGTTCTGGGTGTATGTCATATTTTTAGACCCGCAATGAATGTGTTAATAAAATATTCCCTCATATTATTGGTATCTAAACGAAAATCTCAATTCTGAATTAGTATTTGTTGACTGTCAAAATCATTCCTCATATGCCATCAATACCTTTAGTAAATTTTTATTTAAATGGCCATGCCAAATTTACAACATACAAATTGGAAATGCATGAGGAATGGAAGATTAGAAAAGAAAACTGCTTGAAGGTGATGAAAATTAAATTTAAAATAGCACAAATAAGAATGTGTTTTGAGCACCTTGAGGACTACTGGCAGTGTTTGGTGTCACTATGTGAAACACCATTGTTTATCTCATAAAGCACCAATTTAACAGAAATGTGATTGATGTGACATGGCAGTGTAGTGTCGTGAATACCTGTCTAGATAATTGGTGACCCGGGTTTGAGTCCCAGCCATTTTGCTATTTTTCACTTCTGTACAGCTGGAGATTAAAAATTAATTTTTGTTAATTCATCATTGCTTATTTATTTATAAATAATAAGAAAGATATAAAAATGCAAAACTGGTAAGAACTCCCAAATATTCTCATATGATGTTGCAAAGTCTGTAAAGGTATTACATACTCATTCTACAGGTCAACTCATGAAAGTATTTTCATAATTTTTATTTCATCCTATCAATTGGGGAATAGCTCTGCTATATACTTAATGAAAAGTACAAATGTAGAAGGTAAACTTTTGGAAAAAAATTTAATTTATATTATCAAGTTGGATTACTGACTGAAATTTAGGATTAAAATTACCACTCACGCTCATTGTAGTTTCATTTTTTCAGCTAACTTATTTTATCTTAAAGATAATTGTAACAGACATTGAAACTGTGGTTGGAGAGCAAATACCATTCTTGGATGCTATGGCTATTTCAGATCCTTTGACATCAGCTTCATGAGCTTTTGAGGTATTAAAGTCAGGCCAACGAGGAAGAAATTAAGCAATTCGTGGCAGTTTTGTTACCTCCATATTAAATTGGAAGATTATGAATAAAAATAAACATGAAGAGTTTCTTGACAACAATTGTCAATCATTAATCAAAATCTTACTTATATGGTGGGTGAAGATGATATCTAGCTAATACCTATTTGTATTAATTAATTTTTGGGAATTTAGGGCAATGGCCACAAACTTATATACCATGTGTAGTGTGTAATGTAGCAATAATAACATAGAAATTTTAATAGATTCACAAGTTTTTTCAGTTTTTTTTAATATATGTAAAATGAAGCTCTACTGGTATATTTTAAAATAGATTTAGAAAGAGTACTGAATCAAAGAAATGTACTACTTATTGACATTGAGGATTGCTTGAAAATATTTGCAACAATAGACAAAATACAAATCAGAATAGAGTAGGTCATATCATAGAGTAACTGTAATATATATCAGGAAGAAATTCAAAAATTTAAAACTTTGACTAAAATTCGCAGCCTCAAGACATAACCCAATCAAGTTGAAATTTTTTATATTTTATAAGGACCAACAACCACGAACTTTGAGTACTAGCCGTTGATGGATTAAAAAAAAACGTTTTTTCGATCCTTATGTGCATTGGATTTTGATCTCTTTGCGGTGTATAAGAAGTTTTTCTAATCCTAAAGTCATCCATTGGAATCAATCAGAAATCTGTTGCAACAATATTAGGCAAATGTAGAGTGTTACACAATCTTTAATTTTTGGGATAGGACAGTGCTGTGGAGAGGTAATCAGAAACCTTGTTCTTGACAATTTAAATGAAAAAACTAAATGAAAAATGAAAAACTTCCAGTACAAGTTGATGAAGACTACAAGGTAATAATTAGAATTTACTGTTTAACCTTCTGTGCATATTTTCTTGTGAGTAATTCCTTAAGAGTCAAGATTGATACATGGAAACTCAAGTATTGAAAAAAATTCTTTTGTCACAGCTTCTTCTTCAAACAAAATTATGGTTACCTTGATTACAATTTGCACTGCTTCCTTGTTCATGACTTTCATTGCAAGGTATATGACAATCTTATTAACATCACAACATCTCTGAGATGATTTTAATATTGTGCAGAATAATCTCAGAATTGAGGTTCACCACCTTTTCTTAATAAAGGACAAAGAAAATTAAGGAAACCTGAATTTACAGAAAACAGTTAGAGACGGTATATTGAATGATTGAATTAACAAAAATGATTGAATTTTGAACAACAAATATAGATTGGTTACTGAAGAGGATGAATTCAATTATGGGTTAAGGAATTTTTATTGGAGAAATTATACATAGAAAGAATTTGAGGAATGATTTATGCATGAAAATAACTTTATTCAAGCTTGAATAAAAATAATACAGTCGAACCTCTCTATAATGACCACCCACGCGGAAGCCCAAAATCGATCGTTATAGGAGGTGGTCGTTGTAGAGAGGTGATGTGGTGGAGAGGAAGTGATTAGGGGGTACCGGTTCAAACTGTGAAAACAATCACTAATTTTTGCCTGTTAGGCCATATTCCTTCGCAACAAAATTTGATTAAATTGCTCGAGCCACTCACTCATTATCCCGCTTGTCATCCAAGACTTCTTATTGCTTTTCCATTCAGCTCGCACATTTTCTAATCGCACGCCTTTGAAACAACGAGGGTTCGTGGCATTTCCGATAATCACTGGTGGCTCAAACTCTCCGATCATATTTACGCACATGAATATCGTTAGCCGTTGTTTTGAATATTTTCCCCCGAAACATTTAGATGCACTCAAACACAATGTTTTTCTTGGTAAGGCATTGTGAAAAAGTCCAGTTTCATCGCAATTAAAAATGTCCCGCGGATCATACCCTGAACAGATGCCTTTTAATTTAGCCTTCCATTCCCCAGCCGTTGCTAAGGGAACGCTTTGTGATTCACCACAAATCACTTTTGCACAAATGTTATGACGAGCTTTGAAATTTCTCCAGCCAACCATTTGAAGCCTTGAAATCAGCACATTTGAGTTTTTTGGCTACAGCAAGTGCTTTTTCTTGCAATATTGGTCCAGTAATCGGAAGACTTTTTTGCCTCGCAGCACAAAACCAAGCGAAAACAGTCCAGGGCTTCGGTTTTCAGCCTCTTTTTCGCACTTGGACTGGATGTATTTTCTCGCCACGTTTTCAAATTAGACTCACGATCCTTCAAAATAGTCAGGATTTGTGTCTTGCCGACCCCGAACTGTTCAGCAAGATTGCGCTGACTTGTTTTGCACTTATCGAATTTCTCTAAAACTTGTACTTTTTCCTCTAATGAGAGCCATTTCCGTTTTGCCGCCATAGTCAAGGAGGCAATTCGGATGTGCTCCCAAGAAAATCTAATGAATACTAAAAAGTCCTAGATGAGCGCATGGTTATAAAGGATTATGAAACTGAGGAGACGCAGAAAATTTAGAATGGTGGGCCTTATGTCTGGTCGCTCAGCAGGTGGTCGCGGTCGTTATAGGCACTGGTCGTTATAGGGGGGTGGAGCTGTCGTAGTGACATGGTACGGCTATAGGGAAATAATAAAGATACGGGTAAAAGTGACTCTACCTTTATTTATCGTGGTTTATGCGGTGCTCGATCCGTACTTCGCCGTGGGCGGGGCAGACTGCGAACCCTCGGGGGAACCTCGCGGCTGGAACCAAGGAACCAAGAATGGAAAGATTTAAAAATACGGAGGGAAATGTAGTCCAAGAAGAGAATAATGTTCTGGAAAGATTGGTAGAACATTTCAAAGAACTTTTCTGTACAGAAGATAAGGAGAGAGTAACAACTAAGGAAAATGACAGGCTAAGGAAAGAATCAAATATGGAATCAATCAAATTAAGCTTTTGATCTTGTAAATCATGATATCTTATTAAGGAAACTATCTATGTATGGTATAAATGGTCTTTCTAATAAATGGTTCCAATCTTACCTCAATGGTAGGTCACAATTGGTAGAAATCCCCTACATGGATACTCTAATAAATTGCCAGATAAATTTTCAATCAAATATGAGGGATCTAAAATATGGTGTGCCACAAGGTTCTATATTGGGTCCTTTGTTATTTCTTTTATATGTAAATGACCTGCCTACCCATTTACCTGGTGTCCACACTTCATTGTTTGCAGATGACACCGATATTCTTATTGTTGCAAAAAGTGCATCTGAACTTCAATGCAAAATTCAAGATACTACTAAATACCTTGAATCATGGTTCATGAGTAATAGATTAGCTATTAATACTAACAAAACCGTATATGTGAGAACTTTAGTAAAAATTTTATTCCTAACGCACACCTTTGTGGTGGGAAAATATCATTCGCTGACAATGTTACGTTTTTAGGAATCAAGGTTGAACGATCTTTAAAGTGGTCATCTCACATAGAGTATGTAGCCCTCAAATTAAGCAAAGTTGTCTTTATGTTAAGATATTTACAACCAAATACTAGCATAGATATTCTGAAGCGTATATATTTTGCAAATTTTCAATCTTTGCTTTCATATGGAATTATGTTTTGGGGTGACTCACCCCTCAGTATTCAGGTATTTAGGATACAAAAACAAGCCATAAGGGTCATTTTTAAGTTATCAACTAGGGACTCATGTAGAGAATTCTTTAAAATATTGAAGATTATGACTTTACCTGCATTGTATATCTTCAATCTCATAATGTTTGTTAAGAAAAATATTAATCTCTATGTAAGGAATTCAACAATTCATGAAAATCAAACACGTGCACAAATCGATATCCATGTATTACCTAGATCAACAAAACTAAACAGTGAAGGCCCTCACCATAAAGGACCAAAGCTTTTTAATTCCCTACCACAAAACTTAAAGAAAATTACATCTCTTAGGTCATTTAAAAATCATCTAAAAAGGTTTTTAATGTATGAATCACTGTATTCAGTAGATGAGTTTCTCTCCTTTTGTACATACCAAATTTTGTATTAACCTTCTGAAAGACTAATTTTACCTTTTGTATAGATGTAATTGTATTATTTTTTATGATGAAACTATGCAATGTATACAATGCTTATAGTGAATAAAAAATAAATAAATAAATAAATCAAATATACCAAACTTGCTCAGAATTAAACCCACTAGGCTGGAAATTGCACAATGCATACAAAAGTTAAAAAATAATAGAGACCCAGGGAAGAAAATATTGCAGCAGAGCTAGTAAAATATGAAGGAGATATAATGAGTGATGCTATACATAAACTTAGTTGTATAATATAGGAAGCAGAAAAATGCCAGAAGGATAGAGCATGGGAATCCTAAGCCCAATATATAGAAAGGGAAATAAACTGGTTCTCGAGAAATATAAATGGGAAATATTGTTAAATATAGTATATGAAATCATCATAAAAGAAAGGCTGAAAGTAGTAACTGGGAGGATAATTGGAGATTCTCTGTGTGGGAGTAGATCCAATAGAAGTACAAGAGACCAACTGTTTGTAATCAGACAAATTTTAGATAAATGCTATGATGATAATGTTTAACTGCATATGCTATTGTAGATTTTATACAAGCATTTGATTGTATAAACAGGATCAAACTCTGAGAAGCAATAGAGGACATGGAAATTCCATCCAAAATAATTCTATTGATTCAAAAGGCATTGAAGAAGAGCATGGCTAAAGTAAACATACATAATAAACTGAATTTGAATTCAGCACTGGAATAAAGCAAGGATATTCTAGGATTAAACAAATCTGAAGAAAAATAGATCAAAGAGGAACAATATTTTATAAATAAATAGAAAGAAGCAAGCAAAATGGGATTGATAGTTAATACCAGTAAACCTAAACATATGCTTCTGGCAAACCTAGAGTCACCCAAGATTTGGAGATAGAACAGATAAAATTTGAAGGTGTGGAAGAGTTTAAATATCTAGAATATATAACTTACAAAAAAAGCATAAAATGAATAAATGAAAGAATACAAGCAAGGAATAAAACTTACTTTGCAAATATGAAGATACTCGAGAGAAAGTTAATAAACAGAAACACTTAAATACAAATATATAAACCTATTACCAGACCAGTGGTAACCTATGGAGTATAAAAATGGACACTAACAATCACACAAGAGTATGGCCCTAGTAAGATTTGAAAGCAATTGCAGAGAATAAACCTACCTGTTATTGAGAATGGATTATGGCAAAGGAGAACCAAAGAGGAGTTAAAGACAATAATGAATTGGGAAAGATGTAGTTAAGTTCACAAAATCTTTGAGAATATAATGTTTGGACCATGTGGAAAGGATGCTTGAAACAACAATCTTGAATAGGGTGATAGAAGGGAGACTGATGCCGCTAGAGGGAGAGGAAGGTCCAGATTGAGATGGCTAATTCATAAAGGACATGAAGAAGATGAAAGTGAGAAGACAGAGAAGTGGTGGCTGATCGGGGTGGAAGCTCACATAGGGTTGTAGCTCCAAAGAGAGAGTTTGTCTATAAATTGAGACTTAAGGACAATTTTTAAGTGACTTCTTATAAGTTTGGAACAAAAAATATTAAATGTTATCACACTTTCTATGCCTTGTGTAATATTTTGTATCTACATATAGTTTAAGTCAGTCTATATAATATTAACATAAGTATACCATACAACAATTGAAAACCAGGAACTAACAGATGAGCCAAGAATGGCTCACGTGGACCTTATCCTGTTTTCCCTTACTTTCCTTGTAAATATGAATTTATTCTTTATTTTTCATATTACTTTATTTGCCAATAACTCTTTTTTACCAATTCACGTTTTATTTAAGATTCTTGGTACAATAAGTATACCTTGTATTAAGAGTAAGATAGTTAAATATTATATCGTACCAAAAATAGCACTTTAAATTTAGTGCTTCATGTCAAAATAAAATCTACTTACATTATAGTCCACTTTCATATCAATGAAAATTAAATGTATTTTAAAATCGTTTTTTAAATAATACTGCTTATCGGAATTAATAGTTTACATCAAAATTTTCTAAAATCAAAAGTTTATTTCAAATCTTTTTACAATCAACAAAATAGCAAGAAAAAGACTTAAGTAGTCGTGATAGTAATCAAAATAAAACCTATTTTATTTCAACCATATTTCATTTAAAAGAACAAAAAGATATATTTGAAAATCTTGTTTTAAATTATATCGCTCACCAGAGTTAATGGTTTAAATCAAAGCTTCCTAATTAAATATCAAGAAAATAGCCGAAAAACGACTTTCGTAGTGCTGTCAAACTAAAGTCTACTTTCATTATAATCAACTTTAATTTAAAAAACAAACGGATGTATTTAAAAATCTTATTTTTAATAATAATGCTTTCTGGACGCAATGTTTTAGTTACATAGTGTGGATATATATAATCAAAAGAATAGCAGTTTGACTCCATCGAAGCCACATTTATTTAAACAACTATTATGCTGAAATTAAAATTAATAGCTTACAGTCGTTTCTCTAAATAAAGCTATACAACAGGTATGAGTAATTTAAGTTCGGATGTTTCAGCAGAAAATACTCTTCGATTCTAAAGAATTACTTTTTTACAGGAGCCGCCATGTGATTAGATAAAATCTGCATATCGTCATTATATCAGCTAATGCATTACTTCATTTAAGGTCTTTTGTTTTAATAACATTGTGATTCAATAAAAAGCGAATTGAGAACGAAAAGCGAACGTGAGAACTTCCGTATTTTTTGGTGAGAAATATGATCATTCACTTGATATATTTACAGTAAAACAATAGCGATTCGTTTAAAAAATACGGCATGAAGTACCTCGCATAGAAGCAATTGATAGTATTTTCTTACCTATTTAGATTTCCTCAAATAACGCTTTTAAATAACAAATCACAGCACTCCTTACAAAACTTCATTTTGAGCGAAAACGTTACAACATATCTGATGACCACTGGTGACGAAAAAACAATTTGCCGAGTAATTGCTCAACCTCACTGTATCCATTTTCGCTCACAAAAGCAACGCCTCTTAACACGTATATTCTTTCGCCTAACATTCTCCGTTAACTGAGTGGATTAAGTGTACTTTGAAAATTAAAGACAGAAAATTAATGATATTTTATAAATAAGCACTGCAGTCATAATTCCACAATGTTTCTTAGGAAAATTGCGCGACACTCGAATTATTTTACGCAGCACTTCGTAAACCGACTAAAATCCTTGTATGTTCAGCAAGAAAAACTGGAAGTACAATTTCTTGGTGATAGAGCACGAAACACACTTGCACTTTGCCAATACAGGTAAGTCCTCTGAAAGATACGTTTTCGATGTGAACAACTCGATTGCACGTGAAGAACTGAAAATGAAGGCCAAAAACATGACTACACGCAAAGCATTTCTATATTTCTTTTTTGCGAAATCCACCTTCCAAGTCACCCCTTATCTACTACCCATAGAGATAGAATAGCCACCAGAAAAGCAGGCTGAAACATTCGGTCTAATTGCGCAATGGAATATTCTTATCTGTGGTCAGGTCCCTCAAACTAATGAAGGGAAATGAGAGCTCAAACGACTCATCCCTTTTCGAGACAAAACTATTTAATAATGTATAATTAAGATGGTAAAATCTTTATATCGATTGCGCTTCAAATTCTTAGAGATATTAATCGTTGCAGAAGTCTTTCGGTTTCACTAATTAAATTAAACTGATGCGGTTTACACCGTCTTTAGAGTGAAATTATGCCTTTGCGTTTTATGTAGCAATGGGAAGTTACGCATTTAATTTTCTGTCTCAGCAGAGAGTGGATTATCCTGAGTTATGATGGAATAAATATAACATTTGAGCCACAGAAGTTGCACTATAGTTCACTTGCACGAAAATTAAATTATACTTTTGCTCTATGAGTGTACAAAGATCATAACTAAAATGTTTATTTTCTGGGAGAAGAAAAACGGACATACACTCTCACTTAAAAATATTGAAAATTAAGATTGATGCTTCCTTTTGCAATAAAAACTGTTCTAGTGAAAATACATTTCTTTCAATCAATTCTACACAGAGATGAATATGAAGGTATAATATTGAGGTAGTACAAGAAGTGAAAAATAGTGTCTTGGCTGGGGCTCGAACGGAGATCCTCACTGAGGCAACCGAAACACAAATCGATAAGTAGAGTTTTCCCCTCCAGATATAATATTTCCACTTCAATGTGGAACAGAATAGCCGATATTTCAATAGTCTTACTAGCAGTATTTGTGAAAGTGTATACTTTTTATAGTCGAATATAAGCCGAACTCATTATAAGCCGAGGTACCTAATTTTATTCCAAAAAACTGGGAAAAGTAACCGAGTCGAATAAAAGCCTAGGGTGGGAAATGCAGCAGGTACTGGTACACAATGAAAAGAAGTAGCTATTAAATTACAGTAATTGAAGCATCGGTAGTTTAGAAAGAGAGAATTTACAAGGAATTGTTGAATGAGCAAGTGAGGAATTTTCCAGCCAATTTACGACAAAGACGCTTCTTTGCCACGGGAGAACTGATAAGGGGAGCCCTCTCTCGAGTTTAAGAAGAGGAGCCTTGTACTCAGCATAAAAAAGTGTGCAGAAAAACTCGGCTTTTGCATGAGTATATAATTGTACCCACTGTTAAATTTATTTACATGTATATATAACCATAGGGCACTAAATGCGTTTTTACGCGATGTAAGTTTATCGCTCTTAAGGTATTCGATTTAAAATGAATTTAACACAGCAATGATCTGCTTTGGTGGGGTCGCACTTTCTGGCGGAAATGTCATTTATTGATATTTAATATTATGTATTTATAAATAAAATTATGTATTTGTTTTACAGTAGAAC
This sequence comes from Sympetrum striolatum, assembly GCA_947579665.1. Lineage (NCBI taxonomy): Eukaryota > Metazoa > Arthropoda > Insecta > Odonata > Libellulidae > Sympetrum > Sympetrum striolatum. The sequence goes on along the minus strand of OX388347.1, from coordinate 17,302,939 downwards.
CCCGGTAATCCGGACACTCGCTAATCCGGAACCCTAGGTAATCCTGACGGTCCATTGGGAGTTATGCAAACCAGCAACTTCTTCTTGTGAACATATAAACACGCATATTAGTAACAAGAAACGAGAGGTGGACAGACTATTTGAAAAATGTCTCCATTGGCTGCAATGATGTGATGGAAGGCGAAGTATTTCGTTTATTGTGAGAACACATCTAAGTTGTGATACTTTTCTGAGACAGCATTTTTCCATTAGAGGAATGCTTAATATGTGCGAGACTAAACAATTTCGAAAGACAATAAATTTTCAGTTGCAGCAGGGTATCACTTCTCAAACATCACGTTCATTAAAATGCTATGAGAGAAGAGGCGTAAGAAACAATCCTTCCCTTTGATAGAAGTCCAATGAGGATGACCATGCATGGGCTATAGAGTTGGTGTTTATAAGCGATAAAAACTAAACAATTTTAAGTTAATGCGTGTAATCAATGAGAAAGTAATTAAAGCGACGATTAAATTTATGTCTTGTGCAAATGTGACTGGCAAACATAAGCTTCCTCTGTTTGTTGTCGGAACAGCCAAAAATCCCCGTGCATTCAAGTCAGTCACACTACTCGTGTGCTATCGAGGGCAAAAAAACTCTTGTTTCACATGAAAATTATTTTTGGATTGGTTCGACAACATATGAAATCCGTCAATTTACAGAACGTGCTTTATTGTTGCTTGATAATTTTATTGGCCATCCTTCTGCAGAAGAATTGTGCACTGATGACGGTGAAATTTCCGCAATGTTTTTACCCCCTAACACGACTGCGCTGATCCAACCCATGGATCAGAATGTTATTCAAAGCATTAAGTCAGTATATTGTAAGTTGCTTCTTACAATTATTCTAAATGATCCTGTGCACAATGAAAATTTGGAAAATGCACTGAAAAAGGCAAATTTAAAAGATGTCGTGTCCAATCTAGCTAACTGTTGGGCATCTGCGTCTAAATTATTGATCAGCAAGTCGTAGAAAATTTTACTCCCAAATTTTATTGGTTCTGAAGTTTTAGAAAATGTGCAAACTGAATAAATTCAGCTTGCGTCACTCATTAATCAGTTACAAAATTCGAACCCAATATCTAACCCTGAAGCTCTCCGGTAGGCTGCTGAGGCTGACGACAGTTTGGCTCGAAACGAAGCTTTAACAGATGACGATATTATCAGAACAGTAACGGTAGAAGATGATAATGATGACGACGACGACCACCACCACCCTATAGACTCCGTCAAAATTTCTCATTATGAGGCTTTGGCGGCACTCAATACATCACTAAAGTGGGCCGTGGAGCAAATTTTTGAAGCACATGAAATTATGCCCTTTATACGTTTTGGAGACCGTGCACTTGATTTAAAAATAAGAACGGTCGCGCAAAAGAAAAAACTGACTTTTTTGCTCGCTGATAATATTCATTCACTTTATATGTTGTAATACCTTATGTAATATATACATGCATTATCTATACAATGTAATTTTTGAGAAAAAAGGTTTTTTACGTTATTTTTTTAAAACCTCGCTAATCCGGAAACCCCGCTAATCTGGACGCCTATGTGCCTGAATTCGTCCGGATTACCGGGGTTCTACTGTATTTATTTTATAATATATGTGTTTGTTTTATTTATTTTATAATATATGTGTTTGTTTTTGTGGACCTGAAAATGATGGTAGTTTTATTCCAATGAAACTTGTGGAGAAGAGAATACCATTTTATTTCATTCGTAATGAATTTACTCAATATCAATACGGCCTCAGTCGATTTTATTTAAAAACTAAATAAACTGATATCGAAATCTCTGGAAAGACGCACTGATTGTTGGACGAAAATCCAACTGGTTGGATTTACGTGCGCTTAGGCATGCGTCATGAAAAAGAGGTCCGGTCAACTTGCAAGAGGCATGCGCTATTGCATGCCTCTCCTTCATCATACCGTGCGCTATGACGCATGCCTGTGTTGAATAGAAAGTTGCACAAGTGTGAACATAGCTTTATAGAAGTTTTGTGTAATGGCAGCTAGTATAAAGTTAGCTTTCATTAGTCGTAAATTTTGCGAAGTTCACTTTTTGTGAATAGCAGACTTTGTCATTCTAAACGAATTTTGATTGCAACACTTGTACAGATCCACATTAATAGATATAACGTTTACCGGTTTCGGCATAGAATCATGCCATCCTCAGAAATGAAAGAAGTTATGTCGAGCTAGGGTTTAAATATAGTGGAGGAAGGAGGAGGGAGAAAAGGACGGGGGGGAGAAAAACATAGCATGAAGAGAGAGTAAACAAGTCAATTTCTTGAGGTGGGAGGAGGGGGTAAATGAGTCAAAAGTCCAATTAGAAGTGGTGATCGGTTGTTAGTGAACAAAAACTCATTAGCTAACTCATGGGAATAATGCTTATGGAGGTAGATTTGCAACTCTTCTAATAGGTCAAGCTTCTTCCCTTTGGTGCCTCGATGCAAAATAATTGGGAGGAAAGAAGAGGAGTGATTTTTATCTACGAGATGATCGGCAAAATGTGACTGTCCAGAATTATTCAAATGCCTTGTTGTGTTCAGTCGCGCGTTTGGAAATACTCCTCCCGGTTTGACCGATGTATGTGGTCTGGCAGTCCTCGCAATCTAATCTATAAACTCCAGATTTTTTAAGGGGGTGAATCTTGTCTTTGGCGTTGCAGAGAAGAGTCTGTAAATTATTTTTCGTATAGAAAGCTGGACGTCTCGAGTCAGAGCTGAGAATCTTCGAACATTTAAAACTGCACTCGTCAAAAAAATGTAATCTAAACCATTTAGGTAAATCGTCAAAATGTTCGGTTGGTGGTATGAATAGTTCGCGTAAGGCTAACTTTCTCTGTTTTTTGAGAAGTATTTTAGTGATTAGCTCCGGTTGATAGCCATTACTCACCGCAATGGAAAAATTTGTATTTAATTCTTAGTTAAATTTTTCTTCAGACATAGGGATATGGAGGAGTCTATGAATTAACGAGTTAAAAAAAGCGGTTTTTTGGAAGAAAGGGTGATTAGACTCGGCCGGGATTACGTGGTTAGTATAAATGGGTTTTCTGAAAACAGCAAAGGAAAGACGAGAGTCAGTTATGGTTAAGGTTAGGTCCAGAAAATTTAGGGATTTTTCTTTTTCTAGTTCGTGACTAAACGTGATACGAGGGTGGATCGAGTTGAGTACTAAGACAAATTGAGCCGCTTGACGATACGTTCCAGTCCATAAACAAAGGATATCATTCACATATCGAAACCATTTAAAAACACAAGGTAAAAGAGCACAACCATTATTGAATAAAACACTTTCAAGGTGATTCATAAAAATGACAGACTTTAATGGGGATAGTGGCGATCCCATGGCGAGTCCACTGTTCTGTCTATAAAATTTATCATTAAAAAGAAACAAAATTTGGTTTAAACAAACACTGAGCAGATTTAGAATATCGCGATTAACCTCATTAGTCATGCCTTTGCTCACTAAACACTTCTCCACGATGTCCAAAACTTCATCCACAGGCACATTTTAATAAAATTTTGAAGATGCACTGGAAGAGAAAAACATGCCAGATGGAAATATTGCATGTACCTACCATAAAATTGGACTCGATAATAAAATAAAAGTAATAACTTTAAAATTAAAGTATGGATATTATTATCCTTAAGTTAGAGTTACAGTTATTTCGTAGTGAACTGGGCATTTCAGATCTAATCACTGTAGCAAAGTTTGGGATCCTCCTGAAGTTGGGTTAACATCACAATCAGGTATAGATGTTCCATCATAACCAGATTGTTTATCCATGGTAAATTAAAAGTTTGATAATAGCATTGTGGCTATGATAATATCCCTCAGAGAGAATTCGCTCTAGGTCAGTGGTGGCGAACCTTTTGAGCTCGGTGTGTCAAAATTTTGAAAAATCGAAACAATTTTCGTGGCGTGTCACACATTGCAAAAGTAAAGTCTAAAAAAATAGAAATATTTATAATTTTTGTGAGTTAATTATTTGTTTAATGCCATTTAAAATACAAAAACCAAAATTATGAAACCAATGATTTACAAATATCTCCGGCCAAATAATGAAAGTGGCATTCACCAACCGGCAGTGGGACAGCCTGGTGAATTATTGTCCTAACACCCCCAAATACAAGTACAATTTTCATGATGAGCTTCTTTAATGGAAATTTATCCGAACGTATAGCACCACCCATTCGGATGTCCGGGAGGTGGTGACATTAAAGAGGTCCATCATGAAGAAAAGAATTACTACCCTTCAATTCGCAACCTACAACTGTCGCAGCTTGAAGAGTGAAGAACGATTGCTGGAACTACTCTATGAATCAGAGAAGATAAAATGGGATGTCATCGGTCTCAGCGAAGTCAGAAGAAAATCAGAGCAACTACTTACACTGAAGGAAGGACATTTATTCTTTTACAGGGGTACCAAGGATGGAAGAAATGGAGGCGTTGGATTCTTGATCAACAAGAGATGGAAGGATAATGTGGTAAAAATTGAAGGTGTATCAGATAGAATTTGTTAACTCATACTAAAGATCAATGAGCATTACTCAGTACAGGTCATCCAAGTCTACACACTAACAGCGGCAAGCAGCGAAGAGGAAATTGAAAACTTCTACCAAACTCTTGGCACTGAACATGACAAGGAGGCCCACTACTATAAAGTCATTATGGGAGATTTTAAAGCTCGTGTAGGTCAGCAGGAAGCTGATGATACTGTTGCAGGGCCATACGGACTGGGCCAGAGAAATGAGCGAGGTCACCGCTTAGTAGAGTTTGCAGAATCCACCAAAATGTATATAACAAATACATACTCTAAGAAAAATCCTACAAGGAAATGGACGTGGAGAGGTCCCAATGGAACAAAAAATGAAATAGACTACATATTGGTTAACAGACTCTACACTGTAACTAACTGTGAAGTTTTGAATAACTTCAACACTGGAAGTGACCACAGAACTGTTAGATGCAGAATTAATATAAACCCCCAAATGGAACGAAAGAAGTTGGTTTCTTGCAAGAAAGATGAGATAAGATAGAATATCGGTAAACTATCAGATAACAAGAAGGGGTTTCAACTGGAACTAAGAAATAGATTCTCAGCACTTCAGGGGGAAGAACTAGAAACCAAAGTTATGGAAGTCGTGAAGAAAGCGGCAGAAGAAGTTGCAAGCATGCCAAGAAAACCTAAGGATAAGAAGTTTAGTGAAAGAACTCGGCAAATGATGAAACGACGGAATGAACTGAAGAATTCAGACACTCCAAGAGGTAACATCGAATATACCGAGATTTGCAAAGCCATCAGAGTAGCAATTAAGGAAGATGCGAGGAATTTTAATGATAAGGTTGTGCAAGAGGCCATAGGAAATAACAAGAGCATAAAAAGTGCTAGAGGACGCCTAGCAATTGGTAAGAAACAGATTTTAGCCTTAAAGAAGAGAGATGGCACAACAACATATAACAGAGCAGCAACATTGAGGACTGTAGCAGAATATATGGCAACCAATACAAGAAGATGGGAAATGCCGAAGAGGAAAACCAAGAGGAAAGCCAAAGCTCACAAAATCTCCTCTCAATTCTCCCAGAAGAGGTAATGGCGGCGATAAAGGAGATGAAGAATGGGAAAGCAGGAGGAGCAGATGGGGTGTTAGCGGAGTATTTGAAAGCTGGTGGAACAGAGATTACTAATGTTTTTGCACAGTTATTCAGTAATTGTCTAGAACAAGGAATGATTCCAAAGGAATGGAACCACGCAAGAATTGCCCTTCTGCACTAGAAAAGAAGATTTGAAGAACCATCGCCCCATTAGCCTCCTTCCAGTTGTCTATAAAACATTAATGAGGATAATAGCTGAACGTCTTAAGATGACCCTGTCTTCAACCCAGCCTAGAGAACAAGCAGGATTCCGAAAAGGCTTGAGCACTATGGACCACATCCACACAGTACAGGAAATTATTAACAAAACGAATGAGTACGAGATGCCACTCGTCCTTTGCTTTGTAGATTACGAACAGGCCTTCGACTCGGTAAGTACCTCCTCCACTCTAAAAGCTCTGAAGAATCAAGGGGTAGCTTCTGAGTACATCCATCTCTTGCGCAGTGTCTACGAGAATGCCACAGCTTCTGTAATGCTGCATGAAGAGACCGATGAATTCAAGATTGAGACGGGAGTTCGTCAAGGTGACGGTCTATCTCCCGTTCACCGTTTCAGAAGAAGTTTTGAAAACCTTTGATTGGGAAGAGAAGGGCTTAAGAGTAAATAGGGAGTAAATCAGTCACCTCCGTTTTGCAGATGATATAGTTCTCTTTGCAGCTAATGCAGAAGATCTAACTTCAAGACTTGAAGAGCTAAACAAAGCGGGACAGAAGATAGGACTCAGGATATACCTAACAAAAACAAAGGTAATGTATAATTCTTCAAGAACCAGTCAAACTTCAAGAAAATTCTTTGGGTGTTTGCTTGGAATACACATGCTTGGGACAACTTGTAACAACAGGAGAGGAATAGAGACATCATCAAATACTTAGTTGTAACGTGGCAACGAGAAGCTCAGGACAGTGAAAATTGGAAATTACTTGGGGAGGCCTACATCCGACGTCGGATTGAAAATGGCTGATGATGATAACACCCCCGGGCTGCATCGTGTTTATCTCCGGGCATACTGGTGCTAAATGAATGGAAATTTTTGGTATAGATCTTCCAAGCAGTGGACGAATTACTTCTTTTACTCTCACAGAATAAAACTTTGCAATTCATCAAAAAATGTGAGGTATATAGCATAAGGGTTTAGTGGTTTTATTAAACCGTGCTATACCTTTATCTAATATTAAATTTTTCCTGGTCGCAGTATCCTCTGAAAGAAAGTAGAGAGCATCTCTAGCACTTGTAATTGGTTATCAGAACCATTGATCTATATTTTATGTCAAATGTAATCATTCATTCGGGTTATATTCAGTATTATCATTAATGATAATGAGAGAAAGTACGATAAATAATAATCGCATGTTTTTAGTCGAAGATGATTCTAATGGATGATGGTAACGGACCTTCATGTAAAATGATTGCAGAAAATGAACTTCGTGTTTCACGGTAAGAAGCATTTATCGCTATTCTACTGTTTCACGCAGAGCTTGCTGTGGCGTAGACTTTCAATATGATCTGAATTATTTTCCCTTTCTACCTTTGCCGAGATTTTTCTAACACTAAAACATTCTTTTCGAATACTTTTCTCTACTTTATCTTCTTGTTAAAAAAATAACAGAAAAATAAACAATTGCGTGATGTTTTGGGCTAGTTATGTTATTAGTAACAATAACATTCTTGCACTTACAATTTCGGTGTCAAATATTCTCAGTTAAGATAAAACTTACAAAGAGCGTATGTCGCAGCGACGACATTGGGAGTACCGGTTAGAATAATAAAGGGATTGGCCGATATCTATTATAAGAATTTATTTATCCATTACAAGGGAAATATCGCACATACCGTCGATACTGGCTGACGGGGAAACACCACCAACGGGATGAGTCCAAACCGGACCTGTCTTCTCGGGAACGTCTCCACCAGAGGAATGAGTCCACTGGGGAGCGGGGGGGGGTCCAAATCTGTTTCCAGATCGGGCCCGGGGACCTACGGGGGGACCCTGAATTAGAAGCTCCGAGGAAGACTATTTCCCTTGCAGCCCCTAACCCCAAGTGACTTTCTTTCCAAAAATGGGGCGTATTTATACTGATTTAAGGGAAGAGTCGGTGGTGTTCCCGCGCTCTCTTAGCGTCCCCACGCCCCAGATTGGCGTGGCCACGCCGAAGCTTGGCGTACCCTAGCGCAAGTCTCGGATTGCGCGTTCCCTGTAACTTGTTGCTTTGGTCCTTTGCAAGTTATCACCGCCGTCTCTCTCAAGATCATTGCCGACTTACGGTGCGATGAGTGAGGAGAGCGCTTCCCCACCCCTGGCCCCTCTGCGAAGTTGACCAAGGGTTCCCCACCAGTCACCGCCAGAATTTATGGGTGCTGGACCCACCCCCACATTGGAATGCACTCGTGGGAACGCACCCACACTAAAGATGTGACCTTACCACACGTAATTCTAAGGAGGATATTCTCACCACCAAATCCGTTTCATCATATGTTCGTGATATTTAATCATAGTCAAAAACATAAATTCAGTTCGTATAGGCTTAAGGAGAAAGGGGGGGGCTTTCTTAGTCTATTTGACCTCTCAACATCTCCACCTGTTGGGTTGGGTAACTATGCTTGCAAGGCAATAAAGTCTTCTCAGACTTTGGGATTCACTATAAGAAAGTGCCTTTTTTGCACAAGAGACTGGTATTAGCTAGAGGATGAGGGGTGGTGAATAACCTGGGGAAACTTGTTGACAACACTGGAAGGAACGTCGCTAATTTTTAATGCGAATTCTTCGGAATTGAAAAGGGTGACTGTTTAAAAGGTTATCACATGATTGTCCGCCAGGAGAATAAAAGTAGCGATCATCTGAACCTCTACGTAATTTATTCGTACAGAACGAGAGAGATTTTAATACTACGTATTGTCAATGACGAGAAACGCTTGAACTGCCATCGTATGAGAAAATAATAATGACGTAATCTGAAGAATGAAAAATACGCTCAGTGATTTACTTGAAGTCGATAGTATTCGGGCACGTGCATGACCACAAAGGAAAAACGAAAATATGGAAATTTGAAAGTTACTTTACTTTCTTTGAAAACCAATTATTGCTATTGCTATTCCATAAAATGAATGGAAATATCTCTAGAGGTATTCCGAGTAGCTGTCTTTGTCACACTTTTCCTTCTGCAATCATAACATACAATTAGCTTTTCGATAACTTATACACCATTAATCAGTTCATAATAACGTTCATCAAGTCAATAATGTAGAGAATATTTAACACAATTTACAATTACATTGTACGACGATTAATGGACGGCGGTTGTGATCTGAATATTAAAAATACTCGCTTCCTCGTAAGGAAGATATGTATTTTATTTCCACAGCTTTTTGAATGATAAGAATGCCTCCTAAATTTCATAATTTTAATTAAAATTTATTCGTGATACTTAATCTTATTCAGTAACCTAAATTCCATTCGCATCGGGAATAAGCCAAAGGAGAAAGGTCTATCCAGCCGTGGTAGTTGTGGCACTATCTACACAGCAATGAGCTCAGTTCATTCTTTGGAAATGGAAATAAAAAATGTGGGCTCCAGATAATGGTGTTAAAAGGAATTTGAGCGATGGGGTAGCGTGAGGCATTGACTTGCTGGGGCAGTGGTCGGCAAACTCAGACTCTTAGTCAACAGAGCCAAATACCACCAGTACAACGATTAATATTTCTTATAAGAGTCGAATTTTGAAAGCCTAAACTATATAGTTAGGTACATTGTTGTCAACTTGATTAGTATACTACTAAGCTGGCCTTTGTTTAAAAAGTTCTCCATATGATTGAGGAACGTTCGCTGACCCCTACTAACTCTCTCATTTACTTCTACTTCTCTCTACTACTTTTCTCTCTACTACTACTTCTACTAACTCTCTCATTTACTTCTGTACTCGTTTCCTCTATCTCCTTTCGTTAATCCTCTATACATGTCTAAATCATCTGTGATGATAAATCTGAAATCGTAATTTTAGTCGGTCTGGTTTATGTAACCCAATGCATTAGAAATATTCCTTGATAAAATTACTTTAGGTGACCGGTACCACATTACACTGAAATTCTTTCTTTGACTTTATCGCTTTTATTCGACAAGAATGCAGACTGAAGCACAGCGACGCACATTTTACAATTAGAACATAGATCGTTATTTATAACAAGCACTCACTTGCTACAGATTTTTTTTAATAAGAGAAAGTCTCTTAGAGCAGTGGTGGCGAACGTACGACACGCGTGTCCTAAGTGGCACGCGAGAGAATATTTTTGGTAACCACGCAGAACTCTAACAAAATTATCTTTTTTATTTTTACTTCACTTAAAAAATGAACTCACGCATTAAATAAATGTGGATTCTGTTCATTATTAATGATAATTAACGATAATTTAAGCCAATTATAAGAACATTATCCTATCATCGACATTATAAAATGTATATCACCATCTCCCTGCATGGCTTCACTCCAAATTGGCACGAAAGTCCTTTACTTTCATAAAATATGCCACTCTTGCCGCTAAAGGTTCCCCAACCCTGTGCTAGAACTCAAGGCTCCTCAATAAAAAAATCTCCCGGAATGAACCGCCTGAAAGTAAGCACGCTAGTCCTAGGCTGCCCAAATTATGTAAACGAAGTAATTTAATATAATTTCTACTGCGAATTATTCCTAAATAAATCGGAATTGAAAGGGATGAGTTACGATGAAGTTACGGCTTCTCGTGATTTCCTAACAGTGAAATGCAAGTTGTTACCCTCGTATGAAAATGTATGTACACAACTTCTATGCAGAATCAGAATTCAGGCGCAGAATCAGTATCGAGAATCACTTGTGCTCTCATAGAACGAGAGAAAACTTAAAACGCTTTCCGAAAAAGTGGAAAAATAATTTAGTAATTGACTTGAAGTTAACATTCTCCGGGTGCGAAGATAAACACAAAGGAACGATAGAATAACAGAATTTGGAAGTTCTCTTAGAAACTTTTCCTTTATTATACAAGTCGAAAATCGTACCATTGAGGCATTTATTTGTTTACAAAGTTCTATGCTATAATCGTGGAGATCGTCCTATGGTATGCTATAATCTTGGAAAGGAAAAGCCGTTACCTTATATTTCAAGATCGAATCTCTAAACTAAGTTGAGAACTCTTCCATAGCTCTTTTCTAAATTTGATTTCCAATTTTTACGTTTTGACGGAGTGCATTACCACAACCATTACAGAAATGACATTTTTTAAATCAGTTACGGAATTTATTTTCAAATACGAAGAACTTAAATTTTTGTTTAAAAAGATAATTAGAACGTGCATAATATTTTATATTATGAGAGCGGTGTTTCGTATTTTTGAATGTACAAATGGTCTTTATTTTATTATATTCACTTGGTATATCTTTTATTTACTCAATATTCCATTAAATGTTATGAAGAGGCGGTGACCCCAAATCGGATGACTGTTCACCTTGGGGGTACCTATGTTTCTCGCAAAAAATATTTTGCATTTGTATTTGATCTTGTCGAGAGGAATAGAAATTATTATAATTTCTATTCATTGGTATTATATGGTAAGTGTTAAAGATGAAAGAAAATGAAATCCCATAGTTCTTTCGAGTAGCTAACTGTCCAGTTGTTCATTAATGTTTTCACACTTTTCCTCGAGCCATTAAAATCTCATAAACAAGCGGAATTTACACTTGTGTGAATCTCCTCCTGCATTTACTCTTATCAACGAGCAAACTTCATATTCTTGTGCACTGACTGCAACGGCAATGGGAATTGTCGAATCATTTTTTTTACTAAATTTACTGATAAGTTTTGTTTAAATATATTACTTCTTTTTTGATCATGTGACACGGCATAAAGTAAATTTAAGTATGAGCAATACATTTACAAAGAAAAGTTCAGTAATTTCTTTCATGAATGCGACTAGTTAAATAAATCAATGAAACTTCACTAAGTAATTTTATTTTTTATCCTTGTTATGGAGTTTCACAATGTGACACCAAGATGACGACAAAATTTAGAAACTATAAAATATCAAAACATATTATGAACGGCAGTTACGTTCGCTACTTTGACAATTACTCGCAATCTGCATCCGAAGTAACATTCTCGTTCTGAGAGCACTTTCAACAGTATTCTACGTTCACTGCTCTTAGAATGACAATGTTACTTCGAAAATTAGATGGTTTTAATTGAAATCCATTCAATGTCTACATACTAAACAATACTACTCTGACTTGAGGCAAGGATAATATTCCTGTGATAGTAAAGGAGGATATTTCCACCAGCACCCACTTTGATGAAAGACCATCCTTGACTATCATCAAATTATATTCGCTATTTGCGAATTCAGCAAATAAAAATTGAAAAGTCTTCAAGAATCCTAACTTAACCACATTGAACCTTAAATTCATAACATGGGAACATAAAATACAGTCGGAAAAAAAAGTCCTCCATAAGGGTTTGAACCAGTTCAGCTAGCCTAGAGAAATAAAATTCTTTCAAAATCAAATACTAATACAGAAAAAAAGGGATCGGATTTACTTGACAACCTTTGTATCATTTTTCCCGTGAGGGATATCTTTGTATCTTCTCCCGTTAGGGTGATTCAACTTTGCACGAGGCGAATGAACGCCTTTGAGAGGTGACACGGAGTCATTCTCTAGGGGGTGCGGGTTTGGCTTTGCAGCCGGTGTGGCTTTGCAGCCGATTCTAGGTTAACTCCTAGCAGCATCAGTGTTAACATTCTCAAATGCCGGCATCATCCGAACATTCGTATCAGTAGTATCATCTGTCAAGGCACTTCACAGCGCAATAGCGACCCGGTTACCCGGAGTCACCTGGCCCACTTGGCCATCCGATCCCTTGCATTGAAGGAGATTCCAGACGCAGTATTTATTGACTTCCGTACGAAGCTTCTTGCATCTTGCAAACAGTTCGTGTGGAATGGCGCTGATCGCACTTGTGTTTTGAACGGATATCAGCTGCCGCGAAATTCAAACCATTATATGTACAATAGATCACTCTTGTCGTATTCGTCATATACAGATACCATCTCATAACAGAAGTGTGTTTTATTCAAATTTCCTGCTTATATATATTACGTGATAATACCATGAGTGCGATTGAAGGAGTTTCTCATCTTATAAGACATATAGATAGATATATATATATTTAGAAACGTTTATGATATTAGTTTCCCTTAAAAACAGGGCGATGACTTTAGAAATTTCCACTCCCGTACTTCTCTCTCAAAGTTTATCCCAATATCTCAGAATGAGAAAGGATTTCCAAACATACAATGATTGGAGTGCACTAGAAATGTATACATAATTATTGAAATTATAGCAGTAGCTAATACATACATACATCATCATCATCATAGGTTGTCTGCTCACGCAGGTCCTATGTGTTGTTTCTCCAATTTTCCCCATCCTCTGCTCTTCTCTTCATCCCACATTACAGTTCTTCATTCTTTAAGCAATCTATGAATTTCACTCTTCTCCTTCCTCTTTTCACTTTTCCTTCCACTGTGCCTTCCAGCATATCCTTAAGTAAGCAGTTCCTTCTTATTGCATGCCCTATCCAATTATTCTTTCTTTGGATTATCAAATTGACCAATCTTCTGTTTTCATTTACTCTCCTCAGTACCTCTTCATTCCTAACTTTGTCCTTTTTTTAACTAACATTTTTCTCCAAATGCACATTTCGAACACCTCTATTCTATTTATCTCTTTCTTCTTTAGGGTCCATGCCTCACATCAATACAGGAACACACTCCACACAAAGCATTTAATCATTCTTTTGCTTAGTCCGACATTGATTTTACTGCTTAAAACGTTTCTCTTTATTCTGAATGCTTCCTTTGCCATTCCTATTTTTACCCTGACTTCTTTCTCACTTCTTCAGTCCTTTGTCACCTCCACACCTAGATATTTATATCTTTCTACTTGTTCTAACTGCACTTCATTTACATATACATCCATCACCTCAACAATTTTCTTTTGATTTATTCTGAGGCCGTAATCTTCTGCCACATCCTCAAGCTGTTTCAACATTCCCTTCATTTCCTCAGTGCCTTCTGCATTTAAATCATATCATCAGCAAACCTTACAAATTTCACTTTCTTCCCCAATTCCTTTATCTCTTTCCCAGCATTCAATGGCCATCTCTTCTACGTAGATATTAAACAGCATAGGTGACAAACAGCAACCTTGTCTAACTCCTTGTCCTATTTCAAACCACTTTGTTTTCATTTCCCCTATCCTTATGACTGCTTCTTGACCCAAATATAAATTTCTTATTAACCTCCTGTCCTTCCAGTCTTTCCCTTAATTTTTTTATAGTTGTTAATCTTTTCCACTGTACACAGTCAAAAGCTTTCTCTAAATCTTCAAAACATAAACTTAAATTTCTGCTCTTTTCCAGATATCTTTCCCCTATGATTCTGACTACACCTATCGCATCCCTTGTCCCTATACCTCTTCTAAATCCGATCTGTTCATCCGCCATATTTTCTTCCATTTTACTTACAATTCTTCTATCTAGTATTCTGTGCTAATTCTTTGCTTCATGCACTATGAGACTAATCATACAATGCTCCTCGCTTTTCTTTGTACCATTCTTCTTTGCCAAGGGTAACATTTCTGTCCTTAGGAAGTCCTTCGGCTTAACTCCACTGCTAAATATGTCAGTATGTAAGGTTGTCTGGCTCTACCAACTTTTCTTATTCTATAGTTAGAATCTATATAGTTATAGTTCTAAGTTATCTTTTGCTTCGTAGAGGTCTTCCATGTATTCTTTCCATCGTGCCATAATTGCTGTATCTTCTTTCAATAAAATTCCTTGTTTGTCTTCTATTTCCTTAGTAAATCTTTTTCCTGGTCCTCCATCCAAGCTGATTTCTTTTATTCTCTTATATGCTAAATCAAACCTCCCTTTCTTTTCTAATTCTTCGATTTCTTTACATCCTTTCTCTAGCCACTCTATTCTTGCATTGTCTGTTTCTTTCCTTAGCTCTGTATTCAGTCTTCTATATATTTCCTCCCTTCTTCATTTTTTTGCTGTTTATATCTTCTTCTTTCTTCCATCTTTGCAATCATTTCCTGTGTTATCGATGGTTTCTTAGCTCTTTTTCCTTTTATATACCCGCTATTCTCTTCTAATATCCTCTGGATACCACTCCTTAATTTGTACCATTTATCTTCCTATCCTGCAACTGTCTCACTGATGGTACCGATCTCTAGTTCTAATTTTTGACCATTTTTTTCTTTATCTATGCTTTCCAATTTCTCAAGATCCCACTTGTTAATTGCTGATCTAGCTCATCTTAATTTCTTCAGTCTAATGTTAAATTTTAGTTTCAGGAGGATGTGGTCACTAAATATGTCTGCTCCAGGCAGGAACGGATCTAGAGAAAAATTTCGGGGGGGGTCCGATCAAAAAATTTAAAAATAAAAAACATTTCGGCTTTCACAAAACGTGACGTTAGAATTGTGTTAGACAAATTCGAATATTTTCGCTAGTGATTGCTTATTAAATTGTTTGTTTATTTGTGTTATTTGAGTTTCATTTTCGAAAAATAGGCAGAAGTGATATTTCGGGGGGGGTCCGGACCCCCAGGACCACCCCCCTGGATCCGTCCCTGGCTCCAGGTAATCCACATTCTTGTTTTACTGCGTTCTGGTATCTTTCTTCTATGAGGATGACATCAATTTGTATTTAATATCAATCGATTGATTGCCATTAAATATTCTTTAACTTTATCAATAAACCTATCTAAATCAGAGGCCTCTGTAATGCCTTTAGGCAGTGCATTATACATTTCTATTCCTTTTATGAACACACTTCATGTAACCTTTCGTTTACATGTGTTTTTGATGTGCACGTTGTCCTTTGCCCTTGTATTATACTGGTGTATATCACAGTTTTTAACAAGATATCTAACAAAATATCTGGGTAAATCATTATTTAAGAATTAATACAGAAATACATATATTGACATTATAATTTGTTCATAACAACTAAATAAAACTAGCATTGATAACATTTTTCTTACATTTAAATATTTATCTCAGTTTAACACAGCCCTTATTACTCTATTTTATACTGCTTGCATCCTGTCTATATCACTCTGGTTTGCTAAAAATAATACAGTTACACAATAAACTAAACATGGGTGAATAATATAGTTATAAATAATTATTTTTGAGTCTGTAGATAAACAGTTTTTTATCTAAATAATACACCCACTTTTTTGCTGCTCATTTTAACTGTTTTTCCTCAATTACTTTCTCCAGTGGCCTTTGCTCCACTTCTTCTCTTATTCTATCTTTTTGGATTTTATTTACTCTTTTTCTCAGGTAATTCATTTTGCAATCCTGGATTTTTCTTGCATGTTTATCCTGCAAAGGTAGACTTTCTACTCCATATAGTAGAGTGGGAACTAATACTGTCTGATAGAGCTGCATTTTTCTTTTATTAGTTACCTCTTTCTTTCCCAGTATAGTTTAATTAAGTATGTTGAACAAGGCAAATGCCTTTCCTTTTGTGTTTAAACTTTCTTCATCGTATATCCAATCGCTAGTAATTATAGTTCCCAAATATTCATAAACATTTACTTGTTCCAATTCTTCGTTTTTAATGTAATAGATATGTTCTGGTATCCTTTCTTTGCAATACATATTACATTTCTTTACATTTATCTCCATTCCTTTCCTTGTAAGTTCTTCTCCCAATTCTTTCACGCTGTTTAGTTAATTTACTTCTCTGTCATGTCTACTATGACTATGTCATCAGTAAATAGTAATACCCACAGATAGACTGGTTTAAAATTCCAGAACCCTGTCTGATTTATTGTTGTTTTATGCTTACAAGTCTTTGTGATTTCATCAATGAAATTCATAAAGAGAGGTGGACAGGCTGTCACCTGGTGTTATTCCTTTTTCCA
The DNA here is from genome assembly GCA_947579665.1 of Sympetrum striolatum. NCBI lineage: Eukaryota > Metazoa > Arthropoda > Insecta > Odonata > Libellulidae > Sympetrum > Sympetrum striolatum. Next base: position 17,286,280 of record OX388347.1, on the reverse strand, counting down.
TGCAGAATTCTCTGGATAATTCTCCATCTATTCTAAATATCCCATTTACTCTATCATATAGAATTTTAATGACTCTAAGTTTGTTGGGTACTTTCTTCTTTATCTGCACTTCCCATACGTACACACACTCAAGTTACAGAATCAAAAACTGCCCCTAAGTAGAGCTTTATCTACATCTACATTAATACCCCACAAGCCGCCTTTCGGCGAGTGGCAGGGGGTGTAAACACCAGTTGAATCTAAACTACTTCTTTACTCTGTTATTGTCACGTATCGTTCGCGGAAAAAATGAATTTTTAAAACGATTCGTCCTAGCATCTATTTCTCTTAACTTACGTTTATTATCGGTTTGACTGAGGTAGTAGGGGGGATTGCATGATACTGATTTTATCTTCCGCAAATGTAGTTTCCCTGAATTTATTAAGCAATTGCAGCCTAGCTTCCAATCTCCTGTCTTTCAAGGATTCCCAACATATGTCTGAGAGCATTTTTGTAATGCTTGTTTTTTTATTGTTACATTTCTTAACAAAATAACCCCCTTTACGCTGCATTTTTTTGAGTTCGGGGGTACACATTTCATCTGCCAGATCCCATATACTTGCCGCATATTCCATGGGTCTGAACAAGGTAAAATAAAATCGCTCTCTCACCTTTTCATTGAATTTACCGACAATACGCCTTACAAAGCCAAGCCTTTTACTTGTTTTACCGCAGATTTGTCAAATATGCATGCTCCAGTTTTCCAGCTTTCAGTTTTTCTCAATTTTTTTTCACATATACATATGTTCTTAAAGTAAAAATGGGATATTGAGATTGTCTTCTAGGTCTGAAATCTGCTTTTTCCTCTCCAAGTTTATCTTTTAAGATTATTTTAAGCTTTCTTAAGCCAGTGGGTTACCAAAAATATAATTCCTTAAACCTCTATGGATTTGGTAAAACCTTTTAAGCAAAAAATTTTGCTGCACCAATTACTGCTAAGCTTCTGAAAAATACTATGATCATTAACCATTTACAAGAAAATGTCATTTTCTTGTAAATCCTTAGAGTCCATAGTAATAATTTTGTAATTTAATATGAATTTGATGGAAGAAATATTTAACTTTACTAATGTTACTATCTTCTCCAAATAGAAAATACACTGCTATGGGTGAACACAACAAGTCAAGTATACTTGACTTGTTGTGACCCATAGGTAAGGATTGCAAACTCAAAAGACAATCTCTAAATTCATAATACATTTCTGTTTAGAAATTATCTTGGTTTATAAATTTTTAGAATGTTTTCCTTACATTTAAATTATCCCAAAGAAATTCTAGAAAACCTTCATTTATACCTCTTGATATTCTGTCGATCGAAAAATGCAATAAAAATTAATGGTTTCAATTACAGTATCTTGTTTGGATTTACAAATATATATCATTATGTGTCTAATTTATCCTAAATTACGGTGTTCTATGTAGGAAAATTTAATTTTGCTCTCAGCTGGTAAAGTATATAGAGAAGGTTGTATGCAATATTTGACTGAAAATTTTGTTCTTATTAAATATTTATCATATTAAATTATATTTTTGTTTTAATCGTGTAAACATTGCTAGATTTCACACATTAAGTTCAAAATATCTGGCTATATCCACTTATATATTTAATAAAATAGGGTTTATTGATAATATATAATAATATAATTTTATATATTGATATTATTTCCTAAATAAAATAAAAATAATAAATATTTTCCCTAAATAATAGGTATAAAATTCAATTATTAATACTAGAGACATCTTTTTACTCCAATTGAAAGAATCATTTAATATTTAGATGCATTCCTTTGAAAAATCATGCCTCCCATAACATCTAAGTTCTGACTTTGGTTCATAGGTTTGGAAATTTTGTTTTACTAACATCCAGAACCTTCTCGATTCCATATCATCAATTATTTTTCAAATAACATGATGAATTTGAATCATAGCATTAAGCATTTAGTAAGATATTTACAATCAGAAAACAGTTTACTGTTGTAATGAGAGCTTTCTGAAGAGAGCATATCTCCGAATTCATATGGAGGTTATATTATTTTATAGTTAATACTTCTTGATATCAGGCACTATTTACAAATTTTTCTTTAGAGGAAGAGCATCATGTTGCACTAGTGGGAATTTCTTGATCCCACTATGAAAGAAACTACCTCAATTACATTGAAAACAATGTTGGAATGAAAAAAGATGATCATGGTTTCCCAATGTCTTTTTTTGTATACAAGTAGCACTGATCTCTTTGAGCATAACTGTTGACACATTCTGTTTCAAGCCTTGATTCTTTCAGTGTTATTTTAACATTTACAAGAGACAATGAAATAAAATATACTGACTTCTTAACAAGTAAATAACTTCATCTTTGTATGCTATATTGAAAATATACATAGTGACATTTTCAAAACACTTAACCATTATTGTATGAAAAGACTAAAAAAAGGTTCCCTTACCTAAAGATAAAATGGAATCCATAAATAAGACTTTAGTGTAGGCTCTAAATATTGATTTCATATGAATGAATTTTGATTGGTAAGCAATTCAAAACAAAGATCAACAACAAAACATGGCCTATAAAGCTTCAGAAAATTAAACAACCATGTAGTTGTAAGGAAAATTATTTGAGTAGAATGAATCATTATTAATTCCATTAGTTGAGTTGAAAACATAAGCCAAGAACAATAAGGATATATATTCACCTAATAATTGAGAATTAGGGAAAATAATGAAATTTTAGGGAAACATAATAAAGGAATGCATTATTCTCTGCATGATAACATCCCTTCATTATACATCAATGTTCTCTCTGAGATACATTAAAAATTTCACCTCTGCATATGAAATTTTCTTTCCTTGTCCTTTCCTTAGTTACATTTACATTATAAATTATTGTATTACCATCATCTTCACTTTCAATTTCTTAATGTGGTAGACTCCTAACTATTTGGTCACACAACAACTGAAAAACTGAAGGGAATAAAAACAGAGTTTGTTTTTTTGAATGTAATCCAATAAGGAAGCCAATGTAAAAAAATTGGGTACTGGTTACTGACTATACATGTATATATCTATCTTCATAGCCACTGTGCTTGGCAATTTTTAAAATTTTCTTTCACTTTATTCAATTTAGAGTTATTTTAGAATTTTCTTTCATTTCACTGATCATCCAGGGATTCGATAATACATGGAATTTCATATCTAATCTTCCCCAACAACTAGGACAACTGTGTTAGAATAAAACCAAAACACCTCTTAAGCAATAAGAAAAATTTAAGATACTAATGATTCACTTTCCTGAATATTTTTCTTCTCATTTCACCTTTGCTTTTCAAGCTTCATTGCACCACTATATCCATGAAAATCCTAATAATATTTTGTTTTGCATAACCAGGATATTTCTCTTGATTAGCAAAAATTTATCTCCTTATGGTTGACTATTCATTAACTTTTTCTTGGTAGAATTTAAAAATTTTGCTCAGCAAATTGCACATAGATCATTGACAGCTGCTGTCGAATTTACTTCAAGAGACATAATTTTAACCTTTTGGAAGGTTCATTTTCTTACATTTATAAGATTTGACACCAGACTAGAGGTAAGAAAATATTTTAATATCTGTGATGTCTTAATAGGAACGACAATTAGACAAAAATGATATGTTTGAATTTGGAATGCTTTAGAAATGGGAGCTTGTAGGAAGTGGACCCAATAAAAGACAATGAGAATTTAATATTTTCCTAGTCTAAGTCTAAAGTCCTAAGTTTGGATACTGTTGAGCATTTATTCAAGAACATAATTTCTTACTGATCACATGATGCTTTTATTCTCTTTCGCCATGCAAGATTTACTCCTAAGAGGCCAATTTCCTAGAGAATTTCAAGCAGCTTTTCTGTATTTAACGCCTTAAGAAATGAGGTTTTTGCTGCTATTCCCGAAAAAAGGGTTGCCACCTTTCTAAGAATTTATAATTTGGATATTTTACACTATGAGCATCCCAAAACTGGAAATGGTAACCTTCAAAATTAAATAGCATGAACTATTGTATTTAAATTAGTCACAGAAAAATATAATTAGCAAAATAGTTATTATTATAATCGCTTGGCTGATTATATAATTAAACAGTTATAACTAAACAGTGAGGAAAGAGTGGCAGAGCAAAATGAGAATATCAAATATAACACTTTGTTAGTATTATAATTATTTGCATAATATATTTTTGTAATAGAATTTAAAAAAAAACTTGAATTTTTAAATGATCGTTCACAAGATTCAGAAGAGATGCTTGAAGAGGTAAATCGCCCAGGCGCAGGAGATTGGTTAAACAAAACCAGACATGAACCACGAATACCGGATTCTCAGGGTGGTAACCCTATCTGCAAATTGTTGGGACTTTGGTTGCAGGAAGAGGAATACTGAATCCTTCGAACGGGAACAAATCTGTTTCCCTGAAGAGATTCATGGTCCTAACCCGAAAAAGGATGCAACAACTTCAAATGGCTCTGCGACCAAAGGGAGATTTCTCGTGAAGTACCGGGATTTCATGTCCTTGTAAACTATCCGAGGAGGTGGTAGGCGTTTTCAGACGAGCCCGCATAATATCAGTCCAGATACACGGAACACAGTATCACACACTTCTGCCGCGGGGGCTGCGCCTGTTTTTTCGAGTCTTTCACTTCCTCAGTTTCTTCAACGCAAGAGGACCACGGAGGCTACAACCGCCAGTACCGCCAGCGCGGACGCCACCAAGGGCCTTCCTGAAGAGTTGAGTTGTTTCCTCAAGGAATCTGGCACATCTATATACACTCTTCTTCTGCCGACCATTTCGATCAGTTTCTTCAGGTTCTCGACATCCACCGGGTCGTCCTTGGCGCTCCACAGCGTGAAGGAGCTTCCTTGCTGCTCCAGAAGCGCCGGGAGATCACGGAAGGAACGGGCTGCGATTCCTGCCCTGACGGGAAAGGTCAGGGTCTGGTTGACGGAGTTGCGTCTCAATGCATCCGTCATGTCCATCACGTTGTCCAAGTTGTAGTAAGTGAGGTCTTCTGGGACGTCATCGGGATTCTCCGCACCTTCGTCCGATCCGTATAAAGTGGTCCATCCGACTGAGAGGGTGGCATCGGGAAATATAGTCCTGAGAGCGGAATCAGAAGAAAGTCATTCCGATTTCTTGCATTTTAGAAGGAGAATTACAACTTTCATAACCAATAGAACCAGAAGTTTCTAACTCTAAAAATACCAAATCTCGAATAAATATATCGCTGAGCTTAAAGTTTACTCTTCAGCTTCAACCTCCTTATTTTAGCCTGAGGTAAGTACACCACTGAACCTATGTCCTTACATGGAACTTCAATGGATATTTTTCCTAAGTATGAGAGATCAACGAAAGTATGTACCTATTGTATATGTTACTGCAAAAGCATGAACTAGAGGGCGAAATGTATACTATTAAAAGCATTCTCATTTTTCACATTTGATTCAGTATAAGCATCAACAAAAGGAAAGAAAAAACGATAACCTAACCACTCCCAACTCCTTACTCCAATTACTATACTACTCTTCTACATTTACATATAAACCCCGCAATCCGCCAGTGGCGCGTGGCAGGGGGCATCCATAGCATCCATATATACGATAATATACTATCAATATTTTTATTATCACGTTCAACTCTTTATTCCTAAAAGTGCACCAGGTCCACGTGTTTCTTGTATTTCCCCACGCCATATATAATTAATTTTCACAAAGAAGAAAGTATTTCCACAATAATAGATTTATATCCAAAGTTGCCAATTGCCGCTCTAATAAGCTTACCAAAAACCAATCAAATATCTAATTCATTATTTTACTAATCTTCTGTAGCGAGTGTAAACAGTTAAATTTCTAGTAAGTTTATCAATTAACAAGGAATAGTATACAATTAGACACTAGAGTTCATACATATACTAAAATCTCACGTAAATGCATACGCATGATCATCTTCATAACCCACGGCAAGCGGATGTGTTCTAAGATGCCCTATAGAATGGCAATTCCACAACATTCCATTACCTGGTCCCTCTCTTCATATCATCCAGCGAGCATCTGCCTCCGCCTTTTGTTCTGCCTCTCCCCAGGTATTCTTCCTTCAATCACTCCCTTTACCAAACCTTCCCACTCAGTTCAAGACACGCCAACTTCCTTTAAATCTTTATTTATGCCTCTAATCAAAATCCTCTTCCTTCCCCACCATCTCCTCCTCCTCATCATTGGTTTTTCTCCTAATTTTCATCCACGAATCTAATTTTTGGATTCCCAATTCCTTCAGCCATTTTTCAGTACATCAATCTGAATAGACTTATGAAAAGGACTATATTCTACTCTGTCACTCCAATTCAAGTCATTCATTCCTCGGAAAAGAGGAACCCAAAGACTGACTTACTATTAAAATTACCCTTGATTCAATAGACTCAATATACGAAGGAGTTTCTTCGTAGGCTATGGGAATGCCATGATAATGGAAAAGAGTTACTTCGCACACTCTCACAGAATTTATCGGCGCGACTATTTAGCATGATCAGGTGTGATGATACTAACCCACTAGCGAAACAGGTCGCTAATGAATTCGGTGGGAGTGTGCGAAGTAATTCTTTTCCATTAATACACTTGATTATGATTATTAAAGACGATCAACACTAAAAAATTAGGCACGATCAATATACGAGAAAGAGGAGTCGGAGACAAAATTAATAGCAAGATATTAAAGACGTCGTATCTAACGCCAAGGTTAGTAACAATTGCAGTCTTTGAGATAACCTTTTCCTGATTTTACATCTTTTAGTTTGTACCATCAGTAGATTTGTGCAAGTTTTACACCCACCTCTTCTTTGTGGGTGTTTCCCTGCTTTGGGGACTTTTTCGTATGTTTCACATCAGTTCGTACACATAATCTGTACGAAGTACACATATGCGTAAGTTTTACAGTAATTTACTTTATTAATGAACACGTAATGTGTAAGTTTTCACATAATGTGTACAATTATCTATATCTATAATTTTAATTAATATAAATTTTAAACAAACTTTTATTTATAAAACTCTTAAATATATAATATGTATTTAATTATTTTTTTTCATTTTTATATTGAATTCACTAATTTTTATACGGAAAAGGAGACTTTTTATACTATTTGTATATTAATACGTTATTAATTTGTTTAACGTGATAATTTAATCAAGTATTTGGTGAGAAAATAGAGCAGTCAAATCTTTTCGAATACCACCCAAAAAATACCGGTTGGATTCCCGATATTGGCACTAAAATTCTTAAAGTTATAGATGAGAAAAATACTTCAGAGAGAATGATTATAGAATTTCCGACTGCGTTCGAGGAAATCGCACCTGCAAGCGAAGAGGAAGGCATCGGCGTCCACTGGCGTCCTCTTGCTCTCGATCGGCCCTTGGAGGATATCTGCGTTGAGCATGACGGGGAAGTTCATCTGCAGATTGAAAACCTTTTTCAGTGAATACGTCACAAAAAAGGGAACGAATGGTCATCGTACGAAGTGTAGTGTAAACAACAAATCGGGTTATACTCAAGGTCCGATTAAATGGAAACGCGGTAGGATGCCCGAAGGCCTTTGGCACCGATGACCCACCTTGTCCTTGTATTCCCCCAGAACCGGAAGGGAAGCCTTGAACACCTCTGTTGTCTTGAAGTCCAGTTTCACTCCTTTCCTCTTTCCTCCCCCTTTTATCCCTTCTTCCACAAAGGCGATGAATTGGGCGAGGGATATGTCGGAAGTGTTCGCTGGAGGATGGCCCATTATCGGAAGTACGTCGCCCGTACCGTTCTCCAAAGTACCCAGGACTATATCCGCTTCCAGCATCATAACATCACCTAGGCAACGAATGAAAACAATTGATATTTCATTAGCATTTGTGATTTTTATAGGTGTCGTTCTAAGGATCTAGGGCAGAGTATCCCAAATCCACCGCAATCACAGGGTAGCGGGTGAAATGAAACAGTCTTTACAGATTCCATATCTAGAAGCCTTGTAGATTGACGTGGTATAAGAGACTTGATAGTCCATTGCTGTTTACCTAGTTGATTTCCTTACTTTATCTCGAAATTTGTCCAAAATAAGGTGTCTGCCATTTTGTTGCTTTAAATGAGCAAATAATCATCTTAGAACATAAGGCATTCAGCGAATTGAAAGACAAAGAGTTATACTAGATTACTGCATTGCTTTTTTTTCCAACAGTTTCTTTCAAAAGCAACTATATATCAACGAACTTGAACTTTTTTCCGAAAAATCCGAAACTTGCCATTTTTGTGAAAATTTCTCACGTTTGACGCCCTGTATCTTTTTGACGCCTCAAAATTTAAGAAAACGACGAGCGGGAACATAAAATTCAATTATTTTGCAATAACTATGCCAAGTTTCAATATCCGCACTCAAAAAAAAACCATTTTTCGCCCCTTGTCCAGGTTTTTTCGATTCTAGCCCACTGTGCGTGAGTCCCATTTCCCACAGGGGTGCATTTTGGTTGTTAAAGGGGGCAATGAAATCCTATTATATTAACCGAGCAATCTTTGTATGCATGTTTCTCGCACTTCTTAAACAACGATTGTTTTGAAAATTTGGATATAAGGGTTTTTGAAGCCAGGGATCAACTGTGTACTTAAATCACTAAAATTTTATTTTTGAGTTTAATCTGAAACAAAAAAACATGTCAATACTTGTCTTTGTTTTTGCACTAAAATCAAATGCTCTTGTAAAATGTTCATCCTAAAATGAGGTTACCATCACCGTTCAAAGTTCCTTCTTTGTAAAAATTTAAAATAATCTTGTTTGTGAAATTCGGTCCACCACGTAATAGTCAAGGTGAAATTCAGCATTCCTACCGTGACTGGATCATTTAATTACCGAAACGTCAAAGTCCTTAGCGATCAAGAGCTTGGCAAAGCTTATCGAACTGCCTAAATCAGTTTATCTCGCTAAAATAGTTTAAAAACAGTCTCATGGTTTTCTGGTCATTCATTCGTACATCTGATTATATCTCGAAGATAAAAAACGATCACTTGAAGCGTTACAATCTACGGAGGAGTTACATAATCAACGGATCATGGGTCATTCACCATTTTACGATTATTAGTTTATTAGTAAATTACCGTTTGGATAAAAATTATCTTCGAATGACGTTGAAAAAAGGATAATGAAATCTCGTTGCTTTTAAATTTATTAGTGGATCATTTTCGATAAATCCAATTTTTTCGGCGGTAATGATTTTTCGTTTACTGCGTCAAATTAGAATGGATCAGAAAACCAATGAATTGTTCCTTCTCTGTGGATAATGTTAGTAATGCAAAGAGTTTATAAGGTGGGAACTAAATTTGGATTGACCATTAACACCAATAAAACAAAAGTAATGATGGTGGCTAATAAAAAGAACAACATTGACTGCAATATAAAAATTAATGACAAACCAATAAAACAAGTCGAAAGTTAGATATCAAGGAAGTTTAATATCAGACGATGGGTACTGCAGTAATGAAATAAAATCAAGAATTGGATTGGCAAAGGAAATTTTTTGGAAATACAAGGATCTAATGAGAGGAGAGATCAACATGTAATTAAAGCTGAAAATGTTGAGGTGTTATGTTTGGCCGGTTTTCCTGTATGGGTGCGAGACATGGACAATCTTAAAAAGCATGGAAAAAAGAATAAATGCATTGGACATATGGTTTGCCAGAAGAATGCTGAAAATTAAGTGGTCAGATAACAAATGAAGAAGTTTGGAGAAGAATAGGAAGCAGGTATAGCCTATGGAATGAGGTAAAGGAAGAAAGTGGAAATACGCGGGACATGTGCTGAGGGGATCATCAGGGGAGAGAATCGTGACATCGCTGGAAGGATGGACAGTAAGGAAGAGAAAGAGGGGATGGAATGGTTAGACAATTTAAGGAATTGGACTGAAATTAGGAATTATGAGGAGATGAAAAGGAGAGCAAGTCAAAGAGAAGAGTGGAGATCAATGAGAGCTAACCTCCTGATAGGAGAAGCTACCAATTGATTGATTATGGATAATGATCTGTCATGCACTTATTAATATATATTACCCCTTGAAACCCTCAGATGGGGGTGAGCTCGAAATATAATTTCCCATACGTTGACCGATGTGTGAATTATACCTTTGATCCTTGTTTACACTTCTTTGCACGAATAAAGTGACGCATGGATGTCGAACCTGAAATCTCCTCTAACGAAACGAGCTGCTCTACTTTAGACCTTCCCTAAATCTGGGATTAAACCTACTTCATGTGGATTCCAAATCGCATACTAGTATTCTAGACGAAGTGGAATGAGAGAAAAATAAGCTATTTCGTTTGACTCGATGGGAATCCACTTAGATTTCTACCGGTTAATCTTCGGATTACATTCGCATCACCAAACGCATCTCGAGCATGTTCTTTAAAACATTAACTACTGCTAAACGTAACTCCTAGGTATTTATTGTGAAGTACGAATTCTATAGGATATCCCCAAATTTGTTACTGTAAGGGAGTAACTTCTGTGAAACGCGTGTAACTCATAGCAACGCATTTATTTATAAACAAATCAAGGTGCCAATCTTTACGTCAACCTGATATAGCGTTTATGTATCGACATAAATACACTGCAAGCCGCTTTTGGGTGTGAACACCAGTTGCTCGAACAGTTTTTTACTCTGCTACTACCGCGTATAAGTATATTTCTGTCATTGGAGTATAACATAAGTAATTCAGCAAAAGATCCGAACATATATCCTCCAAGTGGAACCTCGTCAAGCTCTTTCTCAGGAAAATTTTTAATTATTTTTACAATCAGAAGCGTCGAAACAGAGCTCAATTGACGCAGCTTTCCGACCCCTTTTGCCCCCTTCTGGTCCTTGACCTACTTGCCGCTTCGTTGACGACATGGCTTCAACAAGTAGCCGATAGCAAGCGCGGGAAAGTGTGTTTTCAAATTATGCGAATTCACAACCCACGGGGAATATAATCTTCTTCGGTCATCGATCTTCTTCATTCAATCGATTGGCACCAATAATTTTTCTTTCCAATTCCTCTCCGTCGTGTACCAATATTTCCATTTCCTTATAATTCCTTTCTTCAACATCACCTAGAACTTGTTTTGACACTAGAAGAACTGGAGTTTCGCTCTACCTAGAAGGACAGGAAGTGATCATTTGACCACTTCGCTTCGCAATACCTATTTATCGCTTCTTTGCATTTTGGAGGAGTTTAATTGTTTATTTTAGGCATATCTATATGCTAATAGGAACATTGAATTGCTGTTTTCCACCAATCGATAGTTTATAAACAAATTTCTAGATACTGCAAAGAGTTCAATATTTTCATTGTATAGGGCTTTGAATAATGATCACACTCTACTCAAGGTCATTTTGAAACATAATTTATATGGCAATTAATGTAATAAATTATTCGAATATAAATATCTGCAGTAAAATGTTTAAAAAAATCGGAGAAAAAGGTAAATAATTAAGGTTAAATATAATAAAAGGTTAAATATTTTGTTTGAAAAGAGAAAGTGATCAAATGACCACTAGCTGTCCTTCTAGGTATAAAATGATGTAAAAATTACCACATTAGCGTAAGCAAAATTTTAATTTGTCCGTATTAAATTTGGGATGGTATCACACAGCATCAAAGACTTTCAAATACTGGAAAATATTCAACTTAAAAAATTTAGAAGTAAAACGCTGAAAAGTAATCAAGTACGTGGTCAAATGACCACCTCCGCCCTTCTAATTTTTAGTATTCTAGCCCATGTCTTCATCTGCTCTGCCTTCAATTTTCCCTCCCTAGAGAAAATATAACAAGGCCAAAAGACGGTTATCGAATAGGCAATATCGTTTTGGCCTCGGGGCTTCCTCAGCCGCTTAATAAGTCCGACATCAGCAATTAAAGACATCGTTTAAAGAAGCCCTCCAATTAGTAAGCTTGAGGTTCTATTAACATGGTCCTCTTGGTATCTCAAGTTGAAACACAATTCCATAGCTGTGTCACACTTGTATTTCGATTTAAGTTCTGTCTTCCACAAGAGGACTCTGGATCAATTTAATTCTTGCGGCAGATCGCCCCAACCTTCATTCTTCCACAGAGCATTGAGCCTCGCTTTTGTTTACTGCCGCTCGAAAACAGGTTTACTATCTTAAGAATAGAATACATAAAATGATAAAGAAATCCTATTAAACTACTAAATTTATCTGAGAACAAATTAAATTTTCACCGTCAAATTAGATGTCTGTATAGTTTCAGGATGTTATATTCCTCGCGAAAAATTTAATTCGTTCTTACCAAGATTTACAATTTAAAAAAGAACTAATGGAGTAAAGGAGTTCCTAGTACTTCCGCTGAAGTTCAGAATTTATAGACGAAGTAAGTGAAATATTAGTGCCAGTAAGGAGTGAACGCGATCTCCGAGAGGCATCGGCGAAGCGTTATAAGGAAGTAATCGCAAGGACGGATAATTATTTTTGGTCGTTTTTTCCCCAAGCTATTAGAAATGCTAATAGGGAGGAATGAATAATGGTGGTGTATTACACCCACTGCTAACCTTCCCTCGTTTATCCACAATACCGAAGTTAAGGGTAAAATTTATATTTCCCTAACTAATTCACAATTCAGATTCAGTAAATACGTTCAGGTAAACACGCATTTAAATAAACATTCACTTACATGTTGACAGAGTAACTGGAAAATCATGCGATATCTTCATCGGTTATTGCCGTCGTCCGTAAGTTTTTCACATTTAAAATTTGCAAAATCGTTGCATGATATCATGAATGAACCCATTATATTCTGCAATTCTTGTAAGTTGCCGGCTTACTTTGGCAACAAGGCTTTCGCTTACTTTCAAAATCTATTTTGAGAATACTCGTGACCATCTTCGGCCATCAATAAATTAAAATATAATTAAACACGTAGACAGGAATTTGAGGTCCATTCGTTCTAAACTATCATAACTATCATATTCACTGATAAGCAATAGCGTTTCAGACTTTATAACATTTTAAAGCGTTGCGTCGCATTTTGTTCTCGAAATATTGCAGGTCAGAAAAAACCACGAGACGATTTGAGAAAAAATATTACACGTTACATTTTCCAGAATGGGGTAATAGTTGTGACCCATCTACGAATTGCTTGTATTCCGTAAGAACTGTCATTATGGTTAAGAGAGCCCCACTTAAAAGTTCACCAATCCATAGTTTGCATATGTGACAAGCTTAGAGATTATAGCGTGGGAGTAGCGAAGAAATGTGGCAACAACGCGGAGTGGTTGACAACGTCCTTGGACCCATCAGCTAAGGAAATAAGTAGAAGAATCTCACAGAAAAGATTGGACAAAAAATGGGATGAAAATAGAATAGAAAACGGCAGCTGGACAAGGTGGTAACAGGTAGGAATTATGACGGATATTTCACCACCACGACTGTTTGCAAAAAATATCTGAAAAGACAGTATACCTAAGCTTTAAGACATCGTTAGTAGTCGAAAGATTTTTTTTGTCAAGGAATTATTCACCAAGAGTATCAAAATCCGATTGCCGATTGTATCTATTTGAATTCAGTCGACCACTTAATAACTAAGGATCAAAAATGCCTGTAGCATCGCATCCACGGATAACCGAATTCTCTAAACCGTGTAAAATGAATGACAATTTTGAAATTATAACGTAATTGTAAAACAAAATGAGAAAATACAGATGTTGCAAAATTCTTATATATTTGATGATGACAATACATTGCATAAGAGAGGGATTAACAGCCAATATTATGCCTACCACTGATGGTAAATACATACTTGCAAAAGAAATAAGAAAATAATTTATTAGACGAATAATACTTATATGTTATCAATTTCATTTAAAGGGTGTAAAATACCACGTAAAGAACAAGGTTTTTCAAGGTGGGGCATATTATAAAATAAGTATAGAATTCTTTCATTTTTATTTCGGTGATATGCGCCTTGGAAGTGGTTGAGAACCACTGGTTTATGCAAAATCATTATTTTTCAAATTGCTGATATTATAAATCGAAGTTAAAATTTTATGTTGGATATGCTTTCAAGCTGCGCTGAAAATAAATCATATGATTTCAATTGCTAAATAACCTATGGAATGAATAAGCTGCGTTTGTATAGAGAGGGCATATGAGTACTGTAAATATTAACCTCCGTGATTTCTATAATAAGAATATTCTATTATAGTATATATATACATATGCGTTATTTCAAACCTAAGGGAACCAACGTAAATCTGACCCCGAATGATCGGGAGTCTCATGAATTTGTGATCGCCTTCTACCACGAGTTTCAAACGACTGGCGACTCAATGTCATATAAAATTCTTTTCTGACCGAGATTCAATTTATTAATTCAAGGCAAAAGATAATTGGGATACAAGTAATTATAAATCCACTTCTTACTAATATCAAGGATAAGTCATAAAAAATATCTTAATAATTAGGAAGAATCCAGATATAGCAATTTATTCTTGAAAATTTCGCTGGAGACCTCATGAAAAATTGCATAATAGTAGCTAAACTCTGATAAAAATATTGCTAGACATGAGTTATAAAATAAAGTAGCTTAAATTTACCCCTACCCCTAGCGAGTTCTGAATTTATATAAATCGAAGAATAATATGTGTATATTAAATATTATTTCAACTTAATGCAGAAGTATTATAATTTTAAAACGAGGCAAATATGTTAAAATTACTTAGGTCGATGGTCAATGTCAAATAACATTTAACAAAGTGTTAGCAGTTGCTAAAACAGAAAAAAAGATAGTTAAAAGAAGGAAAATTCTCTAGATCTAGAGACAAAATCGCTAAATTAACAAATGTAGCGGAACCTCTCTGAAACAATAGAACCACTCTTGACCTAACTGAAACTCGCAACTTTAATTCCATTATGTTAGTATGGTTAGTATATAAAAAATATAAAAACCAATAATTCTCATAATATTTTCATTTTTGAGGTATTTCCCAAATATCTTGATTTTGTGCTCCAAATTTAATTTCCTAAGAGGGTGGCAAAGTTCCACCATGGAATTTCAATCGATTTGCCTCTATATTAATAAAATCATCAAATAGTTTTTATGCGAATGAGAATTTGAATACTGTTTGCGAGAAAAAAAGCGAAAGAAAGAAAACGACGTAAACGAAGCAAATTGGATATACCTATCACGAGTAATACCTCCTTGTCGATTATCAACAGCGATAAAAATGTGTTCGAAGGTAAAAATTTGAAGAATTTTTGAGCACGGACAAATGTTATCTCAGATTATCTTGCTTCTTTTGATTATCAGATTATCGTGCTTCTCAACTTGGTATAGGAAATCGTTGGAGAAAGGATATTAAAATTAGGTCAAACTTGCTTGTTAAATATAGAGAAAATCTAGGTCGAAGTAGATATTATGCTCCTCATGAGAAATTAGATCTTCGGATATCGTGCGAAAAAGCAGGGAAGTAGACGCTGAAACCAACCGATTAAATGATTATTTTTTTCCGTGAACGATACGAGATAATAACAAATTACGTATTTAGATAGAACGGAGTATGTATCTCTTCCGCACGCTGGCAATTGATTGACTGGCAATTTACGTAGATGAAGATTATGTAGCTTGGACTAGAAAAGATCTAGTGTTTTCCCGGCGTAGTTGCTGGATGAATAATTCTCGGGTTTCCAGCCGGGTAAGGGTTCCGGATAGTTCCGACGTTTCAGCCACATGTGGCTGAAACGTCGGAACTATCCGGAACCCTTACCCGGCTGGAAACCCGAGAATTATTCATCTAGCTTGGACTACCTTAAGACGGTATGTGAGGGAGTAAACTCAACTCTGGGCGCACGATTATTTGGGAGTGGTTATGTTGTATGCGGCAAAAAAGATTGTCGCATATTTTAAAAAAGATTTGAATCTCAAATAATCATTTCTGTCTGTATATAAATAAACATTTCTGAATGTATAAAAAATGTGGAACTTCATATAATCCAAAAACGACTCAATACTTATCAGTTTCTTTAACAAGATGTCTTTCCTAAGCTTTAGTCCGCAAAAAAGAGATTTCTAAGATATTTTGGGTAAGATTTCCCATTCCAACTTCGGTTTAATCCAATAAAACTAAATATTTTCAATGGCTCACTTTTTATAAAAGTTAAAATATGATAAGACGAGAAAGAATAAAAAGAACTGTGTTGGGAAATATCTGGTGAAAATCCTTTGTTTATTTTATAAAATATGGAAAATATAATTTTAATATTAACCTATGGTTAATCATTACTGTTTATTAACGTTTCTACTTCAACGACAACCTTCACCTCCTCCTGCCAAACGTGTAACCTCGAAGTAAACACGGTCCGAGGGGGGTCAGAAAACAACGGTGGCTGACATAACAGCAGAAGAGAAGCGGAATCAAATGTTCCAACAACGGTTCCCTAGCGAAAACTTTCCCTCTTACGTCAAAAGCGATGGAAGCCCACATGCTCCCCCTCCGACGCCCCCATTCTAAAACCTCAGCGACACAATCGAGACCTCTCGGGGGACACTCCAAATCCCCATAGATGCATTCAGAGAGTACCTTTCATGGCCTCCTCGAGTAGACTCATGCTGTTGACTGCATGGGCCCACGTGACCTTGGAGAGGTCCCCTTGGATCTCCGGGAAGTACTCTGGAACGGTCGGGATATTCGCCTTGGCAGCCCCTGAAAGAGGAGAGAGTCTTCAACAGACAAAAACAACCAATGGTCCTTAGCCTAATTTCTCCACTTCCTAATTCGACCAGAGGGGTCTCTTCCCATTCTCAGATCTTCCTTTGGCCGTGGGAGGATCGTCGACGATACATCGCGAGTCATCATTGCGTATCTTTTACCACTGGACGATCAAGAGGGGTGTCGGTGCGGGTCCTTTGATTGCTTCAGTGGTCTGTGATTTGTCCAAAATAGAATACGTATGCTCTTAAGACTAATGATCATTTACAATAAATGGTAGAACATTATTGAAAAACATATTATATTATATTATGTTATATTATTGTTTTTTGTATTGTTATAAACAAATCCACGGAGGAAGGCGTCGTTATGTAGAATTCTCTCCAAGCAACAAAAAAAGAATAAACAGTACTTTTCGGCAATTTTTATTTAGCACGACCGGTTATAGCGAATTGTCGCAATAGTCAGGTAAATAAATAAATACTGTGGAAAAGGTAATTTTCCTTCTCTTTTCTGTTGTTTTTTCAAATATACATTTTAGACAGGGGCCGAAATAGTTTTATTTTAGAATCTGTATTTCACTAAACCGTATTTTAATCAATGGTAGACATCTCCAATTTTCTGGTTACTCATTTTACGTACGTATTTTAATCAATGGTAGACATCTCCAATTTTCTGGTTACTCATTACAATTGATCAAACCTAGTTTCCATCTGTATATCTGTAAATTTCGAACAAAGCAGATTTTATACAGTTAATACAAATATAAAATTCACTGATTGATGTATTGATCAATTCATTGTAATTTTTATTTTCAAAGTATATCTTCTCTGATTCTTCTGTTTTATTGCATATTTTAAATAATTTCTCGCAATACTCTTTATTGCTGCGTTTATTTTTATTTATGAATTGTACAACGCTGCCACGAGACTTACTTCGGGATATAATTTAAATAAATAATGCTCCGCGGGGAAGACCAGAAATAACTAGTTGGAATTAAAAAAATGTAAGGAAGTGCTGAGACGTAATGAATGTTTAGTTTATTTTTACCTAATAAAAACACATCAAACGTGAAAATAGTAATTTTCCTTTATATTTTTCGCCAAGTACTACAGCTAGTTTGATGGTCGCTGGCCACAAATTTAAACATAGTTTGATTCTCCTTAATATTTCCGAATTATATTTTGGAATGGCAGAATCTCAATTGATAACAATCTTATAACATTGATGAGGTATTAAAAAACACGCCCGGCTCCTTGATACAAGCGTCGGTTGCGCATATGTTTTTCAATGCGTTTGATTGAAGAAGACTTCCGTAAGACCGTCCGCGTGAGGCGCATGAGCAAAGCTGTATTCGAATGGGCTCGCAGACACCGATTTTGCGCGTTGCATGGTAATGTTTGGGCGGGTATGCTACAAGGGGCTAGAGGTCAAACATATGGAGAAGTAAGTTCTACCAACGCGTAACACGATAAGACTTGCGTGATGGAAATATAATCACGCCATTTCCTCCAACTATTGATTTGAATATTTCTCGCTATGCATGTGCGAATGTCCTTAAAGAAAACACATCGACATAAACTAAAATAGAATCTTAGTTTTAGGGAATCGGACAATTGATTTAAATTCTTATAAATTGGTAGAACGGTCGCAAATCTGTCAACTCAAGCGGCAACTGATGACAGGATGTACTCAATTAATACGAAATATATCTAATTTAATATTGCACTCTTTTGATAAAAATACTACTCTTTTCACATATTATTTATAATTGAATTCAATATTTAAAAAATAATTTGCGGAGGACAATATATATATATATATATATATATATATATATATATATATATATATACGAGTAAAATGTTGCTTGCATACTGCAAGCAGATCGACAACATTATTTTCATGTCGGCATCATATCGGGACGGTCATCAAAAGAAAAAAATGGATTGAAATTTTTCTTAAAATTCGCTGAAATTCCATCATCTGGCATCGAACCCGGGTCTTTACTGTGAACTTACTATGCAGCACAATAGAACATCACCATCTCTAACTATGTGTGAAAATTCAAGCAGAAATATGGGCTAAACTGCCTCAAAAGACGTTCTAATTTTCACGAATTTAAATGGCTCTCTGGATTCGAACCAAGGACGATCTTGGATATCTAAAAACTGTTTCTGAAAGTTATTTATAATCTCTATCTATATGCCGAATTTCAAGTTTCTATATAATTGGCAAAGATTTCAAAATAATTCCTAAAAATCGGATTAACTTCTGATTGCAGAGACACCTGGTGTCGAACCCAGGACACAAAGTTAGCTGTGAATGCACAGCTTGATTTGTATGGACTTGATCTTTCTATATGCAAAGTTTGAACTCGATATCGTGCCGGGAAGTACCTAAAATTTGTTTCCGTTATCTCCGTAAGAAATGCATTGAGGAATTTAAATGTCCCTCTGGGATCGAACCAAGGACCATCAGCGAATACGTAAAATTTGATTATGATATATTTTTATGGTATCTAACCTCATACCGAATTTCAAGTTTCTATGCCATCGGTAAAGGGTCCAAAAAAAATCTTAAAAATCGCCACAATGCATTTTAAACGGCCGATTTTTGCCCCGACCTAGCATCGAACCAAGGATAATATTCGTAGATGTCTTTATGGTTTCCTTTAGATATGCACGGTATCTAGCGATCCCTTGAATTTCATTTCTCTCCTTTTCCGGGAAGTGCCTCGAAAAAATTTTCGAAAATCCCCGCCATGTAATCTTATGGGGAAAATCGCGACTTTGGGGCCTTCTGGAATCGAACCCATGACACCGAGGTTCAAAGTCGGCTTTTTCCTGGAGGGTACACGTCATGGCCATAACGTCGTAAAAATTTCAAGTCAATGGCGCTTGTGGTTAAGGCTGTGAATTTGTATCCTATCTATATACCTATATAGCTATATATATGAATGAATCCGGAGAAGCATCTATATATAATAGATATATAATTAATATGTAGTTTTGGACAGAAAATTAAATATTGTTTATTTTTGTGGTCGTGATTTCTTTCAGAGGTCGCGGTCTTCTTTGAAAAAAACTTGAGGGAGAGAGAGCAGGGTTTGTGTTATGTTAGCTACGTCTGAAGAAGTTTGCTCTGTAGGTAGTGTAATAGAATTTTGTTTCGATTGCCTAAATTTTAGCTCATAATAATGACCCTGATGCAGAGTAGTTCCTGTTGATGTTCATGCGTCAAGACTGAATATTCCGTTTAATTTACCGGAGGACTTACATAAACTACGAAATTCTTAGCTTTTTTGGTGTGTTGATGAAGAATGAACCTGTATATTTTCTTTGTATAAATTTTTAGCACGGAAACGAGTTTTCTAATACTCACACTTACAAAGTTACAGTAAAATAGCGAGTTCCCGCATTTAAAAAAGAAGACAATCGACTTTTTTACGACTTCTGGATTACCAATTCATTTTCACAGGAAAAAAACTCTTTCGATATGGAAGATAGAGGAAGTGGAACACGGTTCACTCTATCTTAGTCGATGTGACAATTATCACGTCAAAGATTTGATTCCAACCAACAACAGGATATCATTTAGTCCAATGCGCATCCATCAAAACGTGACTAATAATTACCACAACCTGTAATTAAAATAATTATCTTAAATGAAATGATTATGGAAATCATAAATGCATGCTACTTTCTACTCGTAAATAATCGTATGGAAATCAAAATGCCCAGATTCAATCCAAACTTTCCATTATTACGAGGCAACGGTTCCACTTCTGCGTATGGTTTTGAATTATCTATTATATATAGATGCTTCTCCGGATTCATTCATGTACCCAGATATGATACTACCCACTCACTACTATTCACTCAGGTACCCAGATATGATACTAATTCGCAGGCTAAACCACAAGCGTCACTGACTCGAAATTTTTACCACGTATTTGCCATTCCAGAGGGCTCCGAAGTCCAGATTTTTTCCCGTTTAAATGCATTGCTTTGATTTTCGGGAATTAAAAAAAAATACTTTCCGGATAGGTAGAGAATCAAAACTCAAGGAGCCTATATATATGGTCATGATCTATCGAAAACATTAATGACTTTACCGAAAAACATCCTGGGTTTGATGCTAAGACGATGCAAAAATCGGCCGTTTAAAATACATTGAGGTCGTTTTTTATTATTTTTTTTCATGCACTTATCGAATTGATAGGAAGTTCTTGCTTATATGGAAGATGTATATTAAGCATAGGTTTTTGAAAAAAATTAGATATGACCGTACTGTTCCTCGGTTCGATGCCGGGGCACATTAAAATTTCTCTCATAAGGAATATGAGAAAATTAGGACGTCGTTTGAGGCAGTTGAAGCCAACATTTCTAAGTGAATTTTTATACATAGTTAGAGGTGGTGATCTTCAGTTGTGCTGCATGGGAAGTATCACCAGAAAGACCCGGGTTCTAAGCCAGGTGATAAATATATCTCCCTTTTAAAACACATTGAGGTAGTTTTCATTATTTTTTCATGCACTTATTGAATTGATAGGAAGTTCTTGCTCTTAATATGGAATCTGTATATTAAGACTCGGTTTAAGAAAAAAAATGATAAGACCATGCTCTTCCTGGGTTCATTTCACTCATAATTCTTAAAAATATACATAATTTCATAATTTCACACATAGTTATAATTGGTGATCTTCTGTTTTGCTGCATAGTAAGTTCACCAGGAAGACCCGAGTTCGATGCCAGACGATTAAATTGCAGCGAATTTTAAGAATATTTTGAATCTTTTTTTTATTTTGAGGACCGTCCCGAAATGATGCCGATATGAAATTAGTGTTGTCGATCTTCTTGCAGTATGCAAGATACATTTTATTCGTTATTCATAATATTCACGAATAAATTTTATAACATGTTGCCATTTTACTCGAATTTTAGCTTAATGTCGACTTCTCCCATACATGAATGAGTTGGTCATACTCGATAAAAATTTCCTCGAATTCTTCAATCGCGTATTTGCTATTTTGACCAGAAAAATTGTTCGCTAAAACGCCACCCAAATGAAATAGCGTCTTATAATTTGAAAATATTCTGAAGACTTGCAAAGGTAAAAACACAGTTGTAAAAATTCCACAAATTTTCACAATAAAACTGTTTACCGGTTTCGGTGTCACAACACCATCCTCAGAACAGCTAGTGAAATTGTGAACATTTGTGGAATTTGTACGAGTGTGTTTTTACCTTTGTAAGTTGACAATGAAGTTCCAACTACTAACACTTAAGTTGATTTCTTTTATATTCTAAAGAATACAACAAAATCCTTCGAGAGGATAAACCGTAATATTTAAAAGTTGGACTTTATCGTAATATGGGGTCGTATACTACCCTTTATATACCATTTCCTTTGAGGCATAAATATCGGTAGGGAACTAAAATAAAAGCGAAACAGTATAAATTAGAATAGTAAATTTTACTATCCACCGAATTAATTATCAGAATCCTGAGAGATTGAAATACTATCAATTACAGCAATTTATTTAATACGAAAGCGTTCACATATACGAAATTCTCATCTACATCTACATTAATACCCTACAAGCCGCCTTTCGGCGTGTGGCACGGGGTGTAAACACCAGTTGAATCTAAACTAATTCTTTACTCGGTTATTGTCGCGTATCGTTCGCGGAAAGAATGAATTTTTAAATCGATTCGTCCTAGCATCTATTTCTCTTAACTTACGTTCATTATCGGATCGACCGAGGTAGCAGGGGGATTGCATGATACCGATTGTATCTTCTGAAAATGTAGTTTCCCTGAATTTATTAAGCAATCGCAGCCTAGCTTCCTATCTCCTTTCTTTCAAGGATTCCCAACCTACGGCTGAGAGCATTTTTGTAACTTTTGTTTTTTTAGCGTAGCATATCGTAACATCATCAAGCTATAATTCACGCTGTCCGACTGATTCACGAGTAAACATTAAAGTCGGCGACGTTTTTAATCACGAAGTAAGACTTGTCTTGGAGCAGCAAATGATTTTGGAAAAGAAATAAATCTTATCATAACTTTCCAATAAGATATATCTATTCTCTGAAGTTTTATTTCCTATTAAACCCCCATTTGATGTGAAATTATTGTAACACAAGGGGCACGAAGAGGAAAGTCGTATATTTGTGAAAGAAAACTTCACCATTATTGATATTCGTGACTCTGTTAACAGTAATGGCTTATTATATATTACTTTTTTATTCCAAGTTATGCTGATATTAAGACTAACTATTTCTAGGTGAGGATTAAATACCTTTTACGGAAAAGCTTTACTGTTTTTTTCGGTGTTCGCAAATTTAAGCGTGTCACATCACGACAAAGAAGTCAGGTTTTATTAAACAGTTAAGAGACCAGCAATGCCACAAATAATTGGATCAATATTGCAATTCTGATTAAAATAATGATTTGTTTAAATAAAGAATTTCACACTGTAATATTGATCATTGCTGCTAGCAACCGGTTGGCAAAATTTGACACCCGTATTTCTTTAAATACAGCAAAAAGGATTGGTATGAAACCGATGCCGATCCTTTAGAGCGCTATCATTCTCACCGATATCCCATTCAAGTGGTGATGTAAGATCAACGGGTGCGATCAAAGGGCATCCGAGGAGGAACGCGCCCTGAATCGCCTCCGCGTCTTCCGTCATTTATTAACGAGCCACTTCCTCCCACGGGACACGATCCATTAATCCAGGATAATTAAAACCTCGAATCCACGCGCCCATTGCCGCGCAAAATGGCGACACGCTGCGGCATATAACGGTAACGGATAAAAAAGAGCGGGGAAATGCTTCCGAGATCGCCATCAACCGCGCGAAACACAGCTGCTTCGTAAGACTTCTTTGGAAAGGTGTCAACGACCGGATGAATGCACGGCGACTTCAACGTAGATGTGGAAGTATATGTGAGTAGACGAGGTAATACGATTTCCACTCCCAGCATGAGGAAAATGGGGAGGAAATATCACCAGGAAGTAAGCACCATATACACCAACGTTCTTCACGTATGACCGAACATAACAAACACGGCATTGCAGAAAATATCGAGTATAATCCATTTGAAATAATTCAGGAGGAAAATCGCATTTCAGCGAGAGGAAAACGTGTAATAATCCCCTGATAACAAGATAAACATTTCTCGTTCATCAATGCTTTCTAGCAGTACGATCTAGCCCTCATGGGGAATAGCAACGATGGAGTAAGCCTTGACCATCGAAATATTTGTAGAAAAACTCTTCGATATTGTTCAATACGCAAACTTCAAGGGCTTTAGGTACCAAAAACCATCTCCGAGTAGTCATTTTAGCCATATAACTTGACTGTATAAGAAAAAAAGAGAGATAGTCACCGCCACCAAAATTTAAAAGCTCCAATTATATCATTAAGACGAAATGAGGAATTCCGACAATATGACAACATTTCAAAAAACCACAACCGAGGAGTTATTTCAACGCGAGGACAAGAGAAGTTAAATAGACAGAGATGGCCAGAAACCGCCAACGTAGGAAACTAAAAAAACTGCAATTAGACAAGCCATGCACGAACTGCATCGAGGAACAAATCGGAAATCCGGAAATCTATGACAATGCGTTTAAGCCCACCACGGAGGAACACGACAACCAAGCGAAGTGAAATAAAGATGGTCAGTAATCGCCACCGTAGGAAACTTTAAGAGACGCTGCAATTAGACAAGCGGGACACGAGGTAGAAAATGCGGAATTCCGACAGGAAATCAGTGACTCACCGTTGAAAGTGGCGGCGAGAGCGAGACACCACAGAACGACTCTTTTGGGATCCATGGTCCTGAAGTAAAAAAGGCCCGTGTCTCCGCAGGGGTGTGGCGGCTTCGCCCGCAGCTGAAATTACTGAGGCAGTGAGCATTAAAGGAATGAGGGGAGGGTGTCTGAAGTGAGAAGGGGTTCCGCAGTGACTCTGACAGAGGGGTCCCCACCGGTCGAGGGCTATCGGACGGCTGACCTGGTATATTGGGGGTTGGAGAAATGAAGTACGTTCGCCCCGGTACAGATGGCAGCCGGTTTAGCGGTTTATTTGACGATATCGATGAGGTCAGACACCTTGTCTCCTCAATTATTTATTTCCTTATAATCATGGCCCGGTGTGGATTCGTCTTCGAACGGAAATAAAATGACTGAATAAAATAGGAATGAAATAATTGCGCTTAGAAGAAGCGACAATTGATTCAAAGTGTCTTAGATAAACAGCGAAAACAGGTATTAACTTCAGGTCGTTCTTTCCTCAGATAAGCTAATAGGTTAGATTAGGCGAGAATGATGGTGTTGCTACAACAAATGCCCTACGCCACAGTTGGCTCGCGAGATATACATACATATATACATATACTTCAGAAAGAAAGTTTTTTTAGTGATGAAATTAAAAAATATGAGGGCACTTAAAAAAATTATAGGGATTATAGGCATATATTCTCTTATACCAAAATTATATCTGTAAGAGTGGATAAATCAGTGAAATTCAATGGCATATTTAAAGAAAAAACTCCACAAATTGTGTCCGTAAAGGATAAATTCGAGAAATTTATTTTCATTTTAGACAAATACTTTATGTAAGCAGATTTGATGGACAAGAAAAAACGTATTGCTGCAATCTTAGTAGGACATCCATAAAATGCTCATCCAAGCCAAGTTTACGCATTTCATTACGCTGCTTCAATGCGATTAAGTTTACAAATACTGCAATTTATCATTTGCCTTTTATAAAAGCTCAGCAAAATTATAACGAAGATCAGTTTTTGCGCGATTAAAATTCAGCCGACAAACATTTTCGACGTCGAAGGAAATGCGGAATCGTTTTAATTTATGACTTTTTCCGCGTATTCTTCGACTGATAGGATTCGTGATAAAACGCGGAAACTTTTGAACAGCGACCCATTCAAGGAAATCCGGTTGCCGTCATCACATAAATCATGAGAGTCGAGGCGACTTTTAAACCCTTTTTGCTGCAAATTCGTGTTCGCCGATTTTTCAAATACATACTACGAAAAAATATTTTAAAATTATGAACTCTGTAAATATTTTTAAAATTCCATTACTTAAGTTGCCGTTTGTATGCAATTTATTATATTTCAATATAATTTCTATTAAAGTTAATTCATAATTTATTTTCGGGCTCGCATATTTTTAGAATTTTAATTAAAAAATGGTTGTGATTTAATCAGCTTTCATGGACTTCAAATTTACGTTTTAATTACTAGTGCACAAACTAAAGGTGTGCTGTAAGCCCGGTCTTCCTTGCATACATACATATATACCAGTTATCAATATAATTATATTTAAAATACAACCATGGTAAAATTCCCAGTACAACCCGTAAAATTCTTCTTACCAGAAGATGACTTTTAAAAGTTGAAAACAGTCGTGTATTAAAATATATTCTGTGGAATTACTACAAAGTGTTCTTTTATTTTCATCCATTATGGTATTCCACCAAGTAACGGCCAATTCCATTCAAAATATACCTATTAAATTAAATTAAGAACTAAATAATACATGGATAATATTTCATATTTGTAATTGTTTTACTTGGTTTTTTCGAGGTTCATGAAGCTAATATACTGAAACCATTGAGTACAGGGAAAATGTTTAACAGGGGTATTAATGCCAATTCAAATCTCAAACTTAAATATGAAAAAAGTAGATAGAGAGGAAAAATTCGCTAAACAGAATTTACGAATTCTAACTAAAGAAATCATTACGCTTAAAATGAAACGTATTAATCCCTCCTCTTTTAGCAACTAGTTAACGATACTGTTGTACAATTAACAGCAAAGTAAAATGGCAGATCTTTAAAACAATGACAGAAATATAACAGAAAAATTTGATCCCAACTATTTTCTTCACTCGCGCTGCAATGTTCTAAATTGAGCGCTGAAAAATATGAAAAAATTCGCCCAACGTGGGGCTCGAACCCACGACCCTGAGATTAAGAGTCTCATGCTCTACCGACTGAGCTAGCCGGGCAGTTGAAAAGACTGCGATTGTAAGAGAAATCTTTTGCCATCGAGATAACAGCTTTCTCTTTCGCTACCAACTCAAGTGTTACAATGTTATCATGAGAGTCCATAGGTACGCACTGCAACTATTGAATACTTTTCGTTCCTCGAAGCGATGCACTGAAATATCTCCAGCAAGGATATATCTCCGCTGGAAAGGGATGCGACCAAATGCTGAGTCCGAAGAAGGAATGTAGTCGTAGCAGAAGCGAGGTAGGCAACAGGTGATGGAATGAAAATCCAAAAAATAAGGAATGCATCAATTACTTACTCAATGTATAATATTTAATTAACCAATTAGCATCCTTTTGAAGTCAGAAGCTCTAAAGTATATTTTTCGTGCAACTGATTTTTTTGGGAATTTTAGGCAAGTATGCAATATTACCTTTCATTTTTCATTACCGAAGCAATTTCTAAAATTCTAATTTACCTGAATTTTTCACTTCAGTTTCACTTTGAGATGCCATGAAAGTCTGCTTAGACTCAGGTCGCATTCTTCCATTCCTTTCTATTTCAGGAGTTCTATAGATAACAAAATGGGTTAGAGGACATTTCCAACAGATGCGCCGAAGAAGTCGTGGGCCAAAAGATAACTGTTTCATATCGATTATTTTCTTTTGGAATACTCTTATTGTCACGGCAATTCGAATTTAAATATGTGTAGTAATAGATATTGAATGATGATGTGTATAAATTTAATTAATCTGAATGGGATCTTTATAAAAAAATAAACTTTACGTAGGAAGTTGATGAACATACACAAAATTCAATCTTTCAATCATAAAAATTTACTTGGCGTAATTAAATGGATCCTCCTTATGTAAACACTGAACATAAACATTGATATTGTGGCTAAAATCCGCATATCGCCACTACACCTGCCGCGCTATGTGTTTACTGTTGTTGTGGAAACGGATACACATTCATTGTTGGACAGAGAGAACGAGCAGCCATTTTGACGAGGCGTACGCAATATTTACGCACCAGTAATTCGTGATTTCTGTGAATTTAATTCGTTATGCGCAAATAAATACGACTTTTCAAGTATAGTCTAGAGTGTTAAAAATAAATATTATCAAAACAAAAGCACTGACTACAATTGCATTCCTACAGGCGAAAAGTATCTGTAGGGAATTAAATTAATGGGAAAATTTAAAAGGCCGCCTTTCCATGTGTGGCAAGAATTATAAACACCAGGGGATTTAACTATTTCTTTTTGATATTATTTTGTATGGTTTGCGGGAAGAATGAATTTCAAAAGTGACTTATCTGTTGATATTAATTTACGTTCATTATCGAATCGGCCGAAGTGACAGGGGGGTCGCATGATACCGATTTTGCTCTCCGATAACGTATGCTCATACTTTCCCCGAATTTATCGAGCAATCGCAGCCTAAATTCTAATCTCCTTTCTTCCTAAGATTTCCAACCTGCATCTGAGACAATTTTCGTAACTCTTGCTTTTCTATATGGTAGCACTTTTTTCACTAATCGTATCGCCTTGCGCTTTAATTTCTCGAGTCGCGGGGACATGTTCCATGAAGGATTTCACTTCTACGGGAATCATCACAATATTTCCCATTGAACTTATTTTAGAATTAGCATCGCCATATTACTGAACAATTTCGGGCCGATGGTGTCGTAACAGTTAGCTATCTGACAACACAAATTTGCCCTTCACAGCTCCCAGGTTGCCCACAAATGGAGGAAAGTGACTACGGAAGATCAAGGTCTCGGAAACAGGACCGCGGCGGGCAAGGTTTCTTCTCCCGCTGATCCTGACGTGATCAGAATCGGTGAAGAGTCACCCACTGTCGCTAATCGCGCGTTTCGCGAAAGCTTTGATTCTTTTGGGCTCCACGCCAAGCTGATCCTCCTTGGCGCTCTGCCCTAAACGCGTGGCCCATTGTCTCTCAACAGTTCTATGTGCAGCATCGACCAAGGCGATGGAAGCCATTCTGTGAGGAGCAATCGAAAAGCGGGGAACGTAGATGTTGTCAAGGCGAATGGTTCCAGTCGGAAGTAAACGTTTGCTATCTTCGCGAAGGTTAAATCTCGAAATGAAAACAACTTTCCATTGTTTCGGTTGTGAAATTACGAACAGCCTCCATAGAGGTCAATCGGAAGTCGTTGGGTAGAATTGTTGATTATGCGTGGAGTATGGCTGTTCACTTTAGTATAAATATTCTCTCTTAAAATGTGCCCATAATCATTATACTCTTAAGACATAAACGAAGATGTATCTGCCAGTATCTGAAACCCACAGCCAGGATTCGAAGAAAATATTTTCTCTGGTAACATTTTATTGTAAAGGATGTTATGCTTATGTTATTATGGCTTATGTTTTTTAGGTTTAGATTCATAACCGCGAAGCATACGACGAGAAAATGTGTAAGCACCAACATTAAATTAAAATTTTCAAGCTTGACTTCGTAGAATATAGCAGACACCTTGGAAGATGAACACACTAAGTGAGTTTCACTATGAATTTCGTTTTTTCTTCCAAAATGAACGCCAATATCTTAATTAACATACCCTGTTAGCTTCTCTAATTGTCTGGTTTGATGTTATCTATTTATTCAGCTATGGCGAAATACTGACGATAAATAAAATATTAAAAGTTATGGAAATCTTTATGTATGTATACATTAGGGTGGATCTAAAAACCTTTTTTTCGAAATCGGTCAACGGCTAATGCTTAAAGTTTGTAGTTGGTGGCCCTTATAACATTCATTCGTAAGTGTTCTTTCTACCTTCCGGTAGGTTCATGCACAATCAAAACTCCTTATTAAGTCCTTATAACATGTAAAAAATTTCAACTCGATCGGATTTTGTCCTGAGGCTGCGAATTTTAGTCAACATTTTAAATTTTTGTGAAAAATGTCAAATGTTTGCATTTTTTCCTGATGGTATCTCAATGTTTCCGAAGTGATTTAATAGCAAATAAGTAAAGCATCATGCATCACTTCGCTCCTGAAGATGGTTCCGGAGACAGGGACCGAAATATTGAGAGACATCGACGAAACCACCAGGCTTGCAACCCGAGGGAACTTTATCCAGTAAATATATTGCTTGTTTGTTGCTTGATGTTAAAGATTTAGTAAGTTTGAATCAAGGAAAATGGTTTCTCAGTTCGCCAAAATTCGTCAAAATATGCAAAATATGTAGAAATGTAACGGATGTTGGTTAGACAGTAGGGTGGGTCGTTTTGTCTTTTTTATGATATAAATGTAATACCCGGCAACAACGGCACTCCCACATTACAGATCTGTAATATGGGAGTAGTAGTATATCTATATAGTTTTCTTTCCAAATCAAATAATACCTTTCGTGAGAATTCTTGCCTCGAAGTTTCGAAATTTCGAATCTAGTGTTTTGGATACAGGTGCTTCCCCTGCAACGCTGGACTCACCATAGGCAGCAGTGGAACCACCCAGAGGTAAGTTCCTGTTTTCAGTTTATTTATCTCGGTGAATTATGGCTACGTGAGTTTTATTTCTGACAATTTTCTTTTTGATCATTTACTAACATCCGTGTCTCCTTCTTTTTCAGAAATTTTTCTATTGTTGTGTGCGAAATATATAAAATAAATTTCCATAAAGTTATGGCATTGAGTTCGGTCGGGTTATTATAAGAAATAGCCTCTATTTCAGACAAAGAGACATACTGAGAAAAAAATGCGTGTATAGCAAGGAGGATGCTTGCGGGGTGTACATCTAAATAAAAAATCAAGGCGAGAGGTGGAGCTATTCCAAAAATATGGATGCCAAGCAATCTAGAGCAAGTCTGAATTTTTCGCATCCGGGAACTCACTGACCCGGGAAGGCCCTCTTCGAATTGGCCACGAGAACTTCTCAACTTTCCGAGGTTTGGAAAGGATGTATCAATATTAAGTTCTGTGAAATTTCAGATGTACTTTAAAAGGTGGAGAGAAAAATCATGTTTTTAAATATCAAAGTAGCTTAGGAAAACTATTAATTCACTCTTACTTATCCCGGTATTATTACTAATATTATATTAATGCTCAGTAATTTTCAGTTTGGTTTTGAAAATTTTAATATGATTATTTACGTACTGAGGACATGAAGTGCTATATTATTGGAAATACTGTTCATGATCGGACGAATGTTTAAATTGATGAACAGTCTTCAAAAATGAAGAAAGGTAAGAGTTAACATAAAGAATTCTTTGGAAGATTTTTGGTACCACTCCGAATTAAACAGCTGATCGATGTCTGTACTATTCAAGATTAAGATGGGTTACGTGGAAATTTTAAGGAATTACATTGGTGTAGACCACGGGAAACAAAACATCTACGTTTTTTAAATTAATCCGAACTGAAATATAATTTACATATTGAAAATAAAGGGATTGGTAACAATATAAAGCAGACATAGAATTCTTCGTAAAAGATACGAAGCATTCTGTAGTGAATACTTAAATTAAGTGCCAATTAAAACTCCAACTGCAAATGCAACTGATCTCACTGGTACGGATCACATTTTTACGGATCAACTTCCAAATTATACGTTCATTTATTAGATTGTTTAGCTTTATTGTAACACTAATCTACATCCTGCTTTCAATAAAGGTATGCATATCTAAAGACATCATGCGAGGACTATGCAAACGAACGGCACCACCGTAACGTATTGAGAAAGCTTTGCCCCCAAATTAAAACTAAGTGACTTCGGAATGAACTAATACTAAGACGTACCAAACGTCTCGGATTTCGAATACGCGCGCCACGCCCCCACTCAATCTAATTAGAGGGATGAGAAGAGTTTGCAACGCTGCGAGCCAAGGAGCGCAAAACATGCGGGGAGACAGAAAACTAACAGAAGAAGGCTACTTATAGAAAAAAGCTTAGAAATACGAGGCTGTTTACGGAACAAGAGTGCGAGGGTAGGAATCTCTGCTTGCACAAGCGTTTTGCGTCACCGGAGTTCATTCTCTAATGTGTAAAAGAGGTCGCGAGCATCGTTAATGAAATAAGCATACATACTCATGAGAACGATCCGTATTATGTTTCTTGGTAGTCAGCTTTTTGGGTCGTGAAGTATTAAAATGGAATCGATGTTTGCAATTGTCTACGTAGCCTTCACTTTGAGGTATTCACTGAAGGTGAATCGAATTCATTCGAGATATCGACTGAGAGGGAGAGCGCAAGAAGTTCCGCGAACTCCGTTGGATGG
This sequence comes from Sympetrum striolatum, assembly GCA_947579665.1. NCBI lineage: Eukaryota > Metazoa > Arthropoda > Insecta > Odonata > Libellulidae > Sympetrum > Sympetrum striolatum. The sequence goes on along the minus strand of OX388347.1, from coordinate 17,254,229 downwards.
CGGGAAAGAGTACGCCGTCAAGATTTCGCGGTTTATTCGTAATTCGAAGGTGGAATTAATTCGTAAGGCATTGAAACGATAATTCCTCTTCGATTAAAAGGATTGTTCTGCTGGTATATTCGGGACTCTATGGATATGAGACAATATACTATAAGGTGGGGGTGGCGAACCTATGGTACGCGTGCCCAAAGTGGCACGCGAGAGAATTTTTTCGGCACGCGAAACTCCTACGAAATTATCTTTTTATTGCATTATTCACTTAAGAAACGAAGCTTCGCAGTAAATAAATGTGGATTCTGTTTATTAGTAGTGATAACTAACGACCATATAAGTCTTGTAAAAAGATCTAAGATCTTAATCGCATTGTTGACATTAAAAACATAATAATATCATAATCTCACTGTATGGTTCGGCACCACATTGCCACGCAAGCCCTTTATATTCACCAAATATGCCACTCGTACTGCCTGCTATAAGGTCTTCATTAAGGCGAGATCGAGACTGAAAAGTCTCTTCTTCCATCTAACCCAGTGATCCCCAAACTTTTACAAGCTATTCACTTACCATCGCCCCCAACCGGCATTTATAAAAACATTTTCTATAATACCAAATCCAAATAATAAATAAAAATCAAAATGATAGATAGAATGTTTAAAACGTCCACCAAATCAGTATATTATACGTTTAATGACTGCCTAGAGCCCAGTAAAAATTAGTAGAAATGGAAATATTGTGACATGAGAATATTTCTTAGCATCAAACTCCCATAAGGGGGCGTTATTACTCACTTTGGTAATCACTTATCTAACCTTTCCTCTATGATATTAATAAAACATAAATAATGAGTAAGTGAATAGAAATAGTAAGGAAAACTTCAGAGCAAAAAGATATAAAAAACCTAAGGTAGTTTGAATGTCAGGGGGAGAAGTTATAAATATCACAATGTGGGACCGTAATAATTAAGGAAACAAACGAGCAGAATATTTATGATTTCATATTATGTATACATGTTATGATTAACTTGTATAGTATGTTATGATTAACTTGTATAGTATCATGTTTAACATTTTAAGACTGCCACCTGGCAAACAGTCTATTTGCAGTTGTAAATTGTAAATAAATAAATATAATATGGTCATAGAGAGAAAAAACGTATGTCCATTTGGTGTAGGAAATATAATTGATAAGTAAAGGAACTCAGGAATAAATAACACAAAAAGGAAAAGGTATGAAATGAATAACTTCAAGGAAGGGAAAAGATCATTTCGGAAGCTGTCGAATCACTTTAATGTTGAAATATAATCAGGTTTGTTTCTCTCTGTTTATTTGTATGTTGTTTCTGGTGCCAATGCCATCTATGGGATTGTATGTGATCTAGTGATTTTGTATTTCAACTGTTTTTACTTGTTGTAAGCCTGTTTCTCTTTACTTGAAGTAAACTAGTTCCGGTTGTGATCTTAACATGGTACTATGTATCTTATTCCTATCCATCTGTATCCTCGTCAATCCACGGGTTCACAAGCGTGATCCCTCAACATTTAATAGGTGTAAAATAGGATAAGATTAACGGAGGAAATAAAAGGATACCAGGAAAATGTACAATAAGCAAATATGCAGCATAGGGCCAATGAGTTATCGAAGAAGAAATGGTTTCCTCAAAGCTAAGCGTCTGGATGGCATCCAAATCTCTTTTAAAATGGCAGCCAACCGATCATTCGAGCGGTTCTTTCGGATATTTAAATTAGCTAAATAATTCGTAAATGGTTCAAAGATATTCTTCATCATGAATGATAATGATGTACAATATACTTTAATATATGCCTTTCAATTGGTATATGTCGTAAATTGCCTCCTTAAACTCATTCGTTGGCCAAAAACAACGTAAATTTTTACCTAAAGGTCATGAGTAATTTTGGGGAAGTATGCCTAGCAAATGCAAAGAAGTAGTAAATAAGTTATTTAGGACCAATGAATGCTAAAAAAAATCTGTCAGGCTAGATGATGAAGCATATTGGCAACTGGTTATTTAGGACAAGTAATATAAATTATGCTAAAGATAGCTCAACTGGGATTTGCTTAATACTATAAATTTAACAGGAAAAGCGAAAAATCAGATTTTATGAAATATAGTACACAAAGGGTTGTAATAGTCATTAAATAGGGAAGAAAAATTTGGAGACACTTGGTTTAGTCTTTTGAAAAACAAAAAATAGGAAGGATACCAAACATGACAACGGATTGTAAGAAATAAGGCGACATAAGGGAAGGAAAACGTAGAATGTGTAAAATAAGAAGAGCCGCAGGTCAGAAAAGCTATTATGAATGGAAGAATTAAATTAATTGGATACTGAATTACAATAGTGTGAAATAATAAAAGTAGGAATAGAAACAAAAGAACATTGGTTCAAACATCTATCCAGTAGGGATGGTAGAAACAATTAAAGAAGAAGGGGAGTATATTATATAGATGTATACCATTACAGCCATCAAAGACGAATCATCCACCACCGAGAAACTTTTAGAAGAAATTTATTTTGTTCTAGTAACAGAGGTAGGGGTTCATGAAAGTGATGGCTACCTATGGATAATCTTAATACCTTTTTTATTAAGATACGTCTTACCCAAGGTATTATTAACTCAACATTAAATAGCAATATTTTTTATAGAATAAATGAAGTTTATCTATAGAAGCCAAGAGGTATTCCTTCATCTCACAATCAGAATCTTAATGATATTCCTACTATTGCTATGAAAAAAGTATTTCTTTCCGCGACGATTTTAATTCTTATAATTTACGCTCGATTTCGAGCTATTCTAGGAGATATAGGATTCTGAAGCTGACTCAAATGTGAAAAAAAGATAAAGGAAAACTGATATGCTCGAAGTGGGATGAATGAAGTGCTACGAGCAAGAACGTTGTAACGAGAGGTTATCCGAAAGAGAAATCGTCAGCATTGAGAAACTTGATTCGTCAAGAATTTTGCGCCTTCCTGTTGATGATGCAGGAGATCAAGCGTAATTCCATATTGTAAGCTTATGCTTATGCTGGATTCGCACAACAAATTATGCTTTTCACACCTCTCACAACCATACGACGTTCTTAACGATTCCAGACCTTCGGCGGTAATCTCGCGGCGGATTTGTTGAATAAGGCCAATAAAAATGAAAAGGATTAGCAGCTCAAACATCTTCCGAATATCTTGGGAAACTGACATCGCTATTATAAATCAGTAGCCGATATTATGCGTCCTTCCTGTTATGCATTCAGACACGGAGAGGAATATCAGAGAAATAAATGCTGGAACGAGTCACTTCAAAAATCCGTTTCATTCGTGAAAGATACTCTGAGGTAATCGATCAATGAAGTAGAGTCATGGTGCATGCACCCCCTGCCACTCGGCAAAGGTGGCTTGAAGGATAAGTATGTAGTAGATAAAATTAAGTAAAATATTGACGATGCATACCGTAAAAACAAATCAAAAAATTATTATTTCGTTTAATTGTATCAATCAACTCTACCATTGTCTTGGTAACCGAAAACATCGGTACATAAACATCGGTATGATACGTTTATTGAGATAAATGCAGTTTTCCAGCAGCCAACACAAACCTCCACTTACTTCCGAGCCCGGAGATGCTGTGAGGATGGAGAATTTTCATGCCTAAATTTTTTGTTTGATTTCTTCCTCAAATTTCACTTCATTCTACAATTAAACCATCATGGGTACAGCTAGACAGTCTGCACCTCTATGCACAGTGATGATGATCTGTGCCTTTCTGTATGCTTATTAAAAATTCGATTAGCATCTGAGAAGATACAAAGATAAATATATAAGTCACGATACAGACGAATAAAAATTAGCATTCAGGAATATAAAACTATCAATTCCTTCCAACTATTCAAAGTATGAATACCATTTGGGGAAAATCAGGAATTTTGGGCCTACGTATTTCTAACTTTCCTATCCTCCTTGTTTTTGGTCTAGCACAATCGTACTTTAGCGTTGTCAATACTTCCAGAAGAAATGTCCAGAGGTTTATCTTAAAAAAATTACGTTTGTGAAGAATAGGGGATCATTCTCCTTTAGGAAAACTCATGGAGGTGGCCATCACATTGTTGAGCATAAAAATATCAAAAAACAGAGCAAACTTCCCCTTTATTCGCTAAGAAGATGGCCATCACTAGCCGAAACTAGTCGCAAAGGAAACCATGTGGACCAGTAAAAGAAATAAAATCTGTTTCATTGAACATCTCCATCTCCTTTCTTAGGAAGATCTTCCTGGATAATACAGATGATCTAAGCTGCATTCCAAAAATCCTTTAATATTCCATGGGTCTTACATAAGAGTCTCTGATATTGATAGAATTTGATAGGGTGGTAATAGCCAATATACCAAAAAAGAATCATCCCACTTTTGTATATAAGACTTCGTATATAAGAGAGCAATGTAATAAAAGGAATGGAGTTAACCAATGACAAAGAATGAAAGATCAATAGTGGAAGATTCTGAGGGAGTAACGCTTGAAGACATTAGTTATTTTCCATCGTGCCAAACATACGAGGAAGAAAAATAGGTATTCACCATATTCTCTCTATATCTGTGGTATTCACATTCTCAATTTAATCTAATGACGAGATAGAATCGAGATCATCACCGTCTAAATGGTAAGTAAATAAACACTAAGTGAAATAACAAACAGAATTCCAATTATCACCAATCAAAATTTTATTTACCTTTCAATTCACTCGAAAGAAAAATGACTCTGAAATTGAATGACTATCGAAGGTATATAAAGATATAAAATTTATCACATAGAAAGAGTTTGATAACTTTCTGCCAAACTTATGCGTCTATAATTCTTATATTAATTAAGATACTTTTAAATCTCCAAACATCATAAGAAATTAAGATAAAAACATCCATTTGTTGGTGCACACATTTGACCAGAATATGGGCCATTGAATTATTTCGTTCCAATTTAACTTTGAGGTAGTATTTAGAAATCAACAATGACCCACATTTTTAGTCGTCATTAAAATTGATTGTTATAAGCAGAAACCTTCGGAACATATAGGGCTGAAATAAAACAAAGCGGGACGCATATGAGTTTTCATGATGTCATGACTAACCTCTAGAAATGTATTAAATTTATCTGAAAGAAAAACAAACTTCCCTCAAGAGAAATACACAATACCAGTGCATGCAAAAAAAGGGTAATGTTGAGGATGTATTAGAACTAAGATCTATGGCAGGTTAAGACAAATATCACAAATTTTATTTCTATAATCTCATCTTACAAATCGACCTGAGCGATATCATAAAATCAAACCGCCAAGCGATCAAAACAATGGTGGATGTACGAGTGACTCTGGATCCAACCTCAATATATTGTATTTGGATAATGATAAACCTTACAACGTACAACGTTAACAACAATGTCTTAAAATAAAACGATAAGTAGAATGGTATTCATTGAACCATACCTCTCCCAACATCTTTCACTTGGCATCTGGAAAAATATCACCACTCATAACCTGAGCAAAATCTCCTATAGGCCTTCGACAGAAGGTAATGTGGCCACTTACTGATATCAGGCGAAAAATCTACACTTTGGAATCTTCTTCAGAAATTAATGGTAAAATGTTGAATCAGGTACTCGCTGTATCCAATGTGAATGTCAGCGGGTATCGCGGAGGTAAACAGAACTATTTTGTGACGGCGCAAAATCCGAGTTCTTGCACAGAAAATAAACAAAATGAACAACTTAACGTGTAAAAGCGCGCGCTTTCGTCTCTTAAAAAAAATATATGGACGAAAGGCGCATCACAGAAAATTCCGCTTTCTGTTGTCCTTGCTTTAGACGAGTCTAAAAGCATCAAAGCGGTCCATCTTAACGTCTCTTAGTGTGGTTAACTTTTAGGTCTCACAAGCGAGTAGTTTATTCACAGCGTGAGGCGAGACAAGATGTCCGCGCCAACTAAATTTGGCGCGCGCGGGATTCCCCGCCACAGTTTTTCGCGCGAACGAATATCCACAGGAATAGCAGCCCTCGTAATTAATATGGCGTTTCGTTTCCATGGCACTTGAGGTGATTCGAATCAACAGGAGGAGTACTGCTCAAACATACTGCGTCCAAGACTATTACAAAACGTGTGCTGAGGAATACGCGCAAACATTCGACTGCCCTTTCGTTACGTTTGTCCACCTTCACTGCCTGGTGCCTCCATTGGCAACGTTCTGTTTGACAATTGGCCTCATTTCTGTGTTCCACGGAATGTTTCCATGTGGAAGCGACGAGTTGCCCATCAGTGGTTTGATGACTTGACCTCTATCCGCCGGATGTCTAGACCTTGGAAGAAACCCAAAAATAAAATTAAAACTTCAAATAAGAAATACAGACATTTTTCTAGACTAGATAAAAAATATATTCTTGTCACCAATGCGCAAACAAACACTTTATTGAAAAAATTCTTAGCCGTCTATTTCTTTACTTGAAGAAATCCAAAACATGCACATGACCTTTACATTGGATAAAATAACATATATACTTGAGTGTCCTAACTTTCGGTAGATACGTGTACCTTATTTTTTTCTTGTTCAACGCCATTTCTTTCGTTTCTTTGTGGCTTACCTCACCCTTTATGTCATCCAAGATGTATTTGTCTTCCTCTCTTTTTTTTCTAGCCTCAATTACTGTCTTTAGAAGCTCCTTTACTCTCAATATATGACCCAACCATTTCCTCGTTCGATGCATAATTATGGATATAATAACTGATAAACAAATATACAAATCAACAAAAACAAACAATATACATAACCAGAAAGTAAAACAGAGAAGAAGTAGCAGAAATGGATCGACAGATGGGACTATAGATATGAGAGTGCTGTACTGAGGAGGTGATATATGAAGTAACTGTTGGTGATAGCAAGAAGAGGAGTAAATTAGCGGAATGATGTTTTTAATCTAGATGAGCGAGGAGACACACGAAAGGAAAATAGTTTAATTAATTGGATTTTTATCTGCAAACAAGATTATTCAGAAAAAAATTGGAAATCATTGCTGGTTAATCAGTCGGAATGGGGCAGAATTCTAAAGAAAATACAGATAGAATCGATTTTTAGGATATAATAAAGTTACATTTACATAATGATCCTAAAATCCACCTGTGGTGCATGACGGGTGTGAAAACATCAATATCCCTTACCCTAATTGCTATAACTTTTCTAATGCTGCGCGGGAAGAACAACCAGAAGTAGCTATCTGCCCTCGCGATTATTTCCTTATAACTCTTCCTAATTTTCTTTCTGAGCTCGCGAACGCTGTTAACTAGAGTAACAAAGTCAATTAACTCGGCGACGAGATGTGATTTGATACATTTTTCGAAAAGCTTCCGCCTGTAATCTTTTATCTTTTAAGCGAATCCCACTAAGGGACTCCGTCATAGCTGAAACCATACAATCGAATTGAATAAATCTCCGTACACAAAGCAAGCTGCTCTACGCTGTAGAAATCTCTAAATTGGAGACTAGTTAAACGGTTTTTGTAAGAAATAAATAATACTATTGACAGCAGTTTTTTCAGGCAAGAGAATCAACAATAAAAGAAAAAGTTTTGCCCGATCAGTTCACGATTTCGCGGAAGAATCTTTGAAATATGATTTTTAAGCCAATGGAACAGAGTTATTTATGTTTTATAAACCTTGATTCGTACCCCTATCCCAAGGCCACAATTCACCGAAGACTGATATACCATACACCATCATTTTGAAAGAAGCGTTTCAATATCTTTAGTGTTTGATATTCGCCCTTCATTACCATCCTCATTTCCCTAATTGGAAACCCAACGCTTTGCTAATTTCTACCGCAACCTTCTTATTAGATTTGCGCGCGTGTGGATTATTAACATCTTGCGGCTTCAAGCAGTTGAGCAAAACAACTGAAAAACTTTTCCGAGGGAAGAAGAGAACTGTGGTGGTTGTGAAACACTTCCTCTCTCTAAAGATCGTTTTTATTGCTCACGAACATAACTTTATAATCATCAGCTTAGCAAGTTGCCCATTATGACTGGCGAGCATAAAAACATCTCTTAGTCATATTCATGTCCCTCAGAGTCACAAATTGACCCCCTTATGCGCAATAAACAGCCTTCAGTTTCTCAAACATATTTTTTTTTGTTTTGTCGGAGGAAAAGGATTGCAGCCATTACCAATACTATTGAAATTTTCAAACCTCAAATAATTTTACAGTAAATTTTTCAATTCCTAAATTTATCATTCAAAAAGTCAGAATGACTGGATCTTGGTAGAAAGCAAGGCACCCCAAATCATGGGAGTAGGGTCTGTTCTTATTATGTTTAACTTCACAATTTTTATGGGAAAATGGACAAGGGGGTACAGTCCCAAACGAGTTTGTATCTGGACTACAAAGTACTTAAAAGAACTTTAAAAAGGTTTGGCCAACAGAAATTGTTGTGCGCGAATGTTTTCTGGAAAATATACAGGAAACCAACAAACTTACTTCCTATAAGCATGTCATGTTTTATGATAAATTTAGAGTGTTATTGAGGGTGTAAAATATATGGTTGAAACACAAAGATATTTCCATCAACAACCAATTTGAAAAAGCAAGAATAAAAGAAAGGAATCCACAAGAGAAGGCGTGTTTTGGTAGAAAGACATTACACATAAAATATTTTCTAACTTCTATTAAGTTTCATATTTTATCAAATTTAAAAAATTAGGAAAATGTTTTTATACAAACCGATATAGAGGAAGAAAATTTGCTGTAAACTATAAGAGAGGCAGTGAAGAACTTCATGGTTTTTTGAGTAACAAATCAAAACTGTTTCGGGCAGTATTAAAGTAAGACATGATACTATCTAAATATCACTAATTGATCAATTATAACATTATCTTCAGAATACTTTGGGGTTCTACAGCGAAAGATAAATTCAATTTTTTGACTGGGAAACAGCGAAACTATTTTTGCAATATTTTGGAGCATTTTGTCTTGAGTTAGAAGTACATGCTAAAGGAATTGAGGCCATATATATTTGTTTCCCATGCAAGGGCACAGGGTACTAATTTTTCAGGGACAAAGATTATTTCTGAATATTTTAGAGCAGGTTTTGAAGGGCCTCGAGATTATTAGCTCCCAAAAAGCGTTCGCGTCAAGGTCTTGGCCACTGGGTCTCAAGGATCATAGTTATGTATGCAATGGATGTTTTGCTGATAATGAAACAAGTTCTGAGTACAAAGACCTACTTTTATAAACGGAAAATAAATAAGAAAAATACATTAAATAATGAACAAATGAAATTGGTAAATATAAGTGGAAGATATTATTAAAAATGTCACCTTGTTGTAATTTATTTAAAAGCTCACAAATACTCCAGGGACTGTTTCTTTGTGAAAATACGAAACGTAAGCATGCAACTTATCGTTTTCTATTTAATCCTTCAACCCATAAACGGTTTATTTAGTATTGTGGGGTTTTCCGGTATTTAATAAAAATAACCTTCGTTGAAGGACTTTGAAAACTCACTGATATGGTATTCATATATCATATCGAAATCACATCGAATTCAGGTTAAGATTAAGTATAAAACAATTTTATTGGGAGAAATTGGGAAGAGTAATTGCCATCTACCTTTAAATAGATTATAAAATCTATACTAAAACACATACTATACACTACGGATGTCAAATAAGCACTGAATATGAGGAAAAAATAAAACGTGATATACTTGCTGAAGACAAATATTTCATGTACTAAGAAATTGTAGTCGTTACATAAGTGATTGTAAAACTAAAACAAAAGCTATTAAAATATACAGCACGTACCAGAATATAAGAATTCGATACTATCGAAAATTATACTACGTATAAGGAAATAAATAAAATTTGAAGACATGATGTATGGAGCAAAATAAATATCAGGTAAATCTCCGAACCATAAGATACAATATGACAGAAAGTTCTCTAATTTGCACAAAATATGAACTTAAGATTTGATGTCAGATATGTTGGCAATAAAATTCAATAGATATGAGTAAATTATTTTTAAAAACCTACAAAAGGGTTTCACTCAGCCCAAACGAAAAGGTTGATTGTATATTAATTTTAATTTACCTAAAAAACAAATTTTAATTGGTAATATTTGCAGATTGGGGTTAAATTATTCAGAAGATATTTGAAGAAGATTATCTCAGAAATAATCCTCAAATTTAAAGTCATAGAAGGAAGGGAAGGTCTTGTATCGTATTCGTAACATTTATCACATAGAAGTAGGGTATGAAGAAAACTGCAAAAACTCTTGTATGGTAAATAAATAAATAAAAAGTAAATATGTGTGTTCAAAATGATTTTAAAAACGAGATAGCACCTGTTGCTTTTAGGAAGGAGGATTCCTTTGAAAACCTTTAGGTCCCAACCCATGATACCTGAAGAAAGAAGACTACCACTTTCCCAGGTAGCTTCTATAGAACCAACGCTCGAAAAAATTGGAAGCTATTGTGGTGGCGAGGCATTCGTGTCTTCCTGGATAATGTATGTCATGCCGAGTCGAATAAAACGGCTGTCAAAACTGAGAGCACCTGGCCACGACCAAGCAACTTTTATTGAGGAAATTTCGAAATAGTTTAAATTTTGCAACTATGTGAATCTTGATAAAGTTATAAGTAGTTATAATGATTTTAAATATTTTTCTCTGCGATATGAACAGCAGCAAATAAAAATGAGAAATATATACAATATGCATCTGCAAGAAACATTGCCTTGTCAAATAACATGCTTTATAAACATTTTATCAAAAGGACCGCGGAAGGACACCAAGTGGAATTTGGCATCCGGGCCCGCGTTGTTAGATGACCGAATCGATGTGTGATAATCTGATTTGGATCAGATTAAATAAACTTTCAAAATTCCATAAAACAAAATTATTGCGCGTCCGGTCATTTCTATCCTGTGCCAGATGATGAGCGGTTACCTCGAAATCTGTCGCCAAATAAAGTTTTGTTTTGTGGAATTTTTGAAAGTTTATTTAATATGATCCCGATTACGGAGTTCCACCAAGTTAAGGCTTCTTCGATTAATATGATTTTTCAAGTTGTGGACCATCAACATGGATAGTTTGAATAATCATCAGACGTAATGACGAGCGTTCATCTCACCTCCTCCTTTGGTCCCTCAAATGCAAGACTACAGCTAAGAGGATGAGGACCACACCAAATGCGAGGACAACTGCAATGGAGAGGACACCCCAGGTGTTGCCCATCAACATCTGATGGACTAGAGAGGATAGTTTTGGGGTCATCACAGCCCTTCCTTCGGTCCAGAAGATAGGGAACACCAGCTCCTGAAGATCCTTGAACGAGCTGTAAGGAAATGTCGAAACTCATTACAATACATTCACTCCATATGAGCAGGTTTTTCCCAGATTATAAACCTGAAAAAATAATGAATATCAATAATAGAGGAAAAAATTAGTTCCAGAAGTTTCTTGTTCAGCGTAGTGAAACTAAGCTCAAGAAATATAAGTGCCAGTAAAGAACTAACGCGACCTTCGAGAGGCATCGACAAAACGTTATAGGGAAGTGATCGCAAAAACAGATAATTAGTTTTGGTCGTTTTTTCCCCTGGCTATTAGAGATGCTAATAGGGAGGAATGAATAATGGTGGTGTATTACACCCCCTGCTAAACACCTCTGGCGGCTCGCAGGGTATATATCTAAATCTAAATTACTTGTAAAAATCACAGAGCAAGGTTTCTCAACCAGTAGTACCTACACTACTGATGGTATATCTGTACTTGGTTGGTAATAAATTCATGAATTAATTTTCTTAAAAGACTAAAGAAAATTAAAACAAAAAAGAATGCACAAAGAAAGTGGCAAAATTAAACCAGTCATCTCCGGGAAAATTGGCCATATTATCAGATAGAAGTATAGAAATAGTTTTAATTTTTCTGTTGGTGATACGCGCCATCATAGTATACCTTCTTGATAAAAATTACCGTATATACTCGAGTATAAGCCGACCCGAATATAAGCCAAGGCACCTAATTTTATCACAAAATACTGGAAAAACCAATTGACTCGAGCCTATGGTGGGAAATCCAACGTCGCCCGATCAGGACGTCCGATTAAACACCTTTGTTTCAATCCCCGACGACTCTTGACGGATGGCACGCGATTGTGAAAAAAATAACAAAGAATTGTTAATTGAGCAAGTGATGAATTTAAAAGTCGATTCCAGACTACGGCAGACTTTTTCCACTGGAGAACAGGCTAAGTTAAGCCCTCACTCGAGTATAAGCCGATGGGGGCTTTCTCAGCATGAAAAAAGGGCTGAAAAACTCGGCTTATACACGAGGATTTACGGAAACTCAAATTACAGTTGCAGGAAATAATTCAAATAACCTTTAGCGTTGCTGATAAACGCAATAGGAAGATTGACGTATGAAAAACGAGGATTTGTTGGAAAAAAGAGTCTCTAAATTGCACAATAATCATTTTTAAACATTAATCATACAACAGCCTTTAACATTTCTATAAAACGTTTGAGCTGATTAATATGGTCCTTTTATAGGTATATTTATTTAGTCTCTGCATTTCTAATGCATATTAAAATCCCTAACCCAGGCCATCACCGCGTAGAAGAAGCTCTTAGTAAACGAAGCCAAAAGTTGACGAAAATGAGATTAAAATCGTAAGATTGGCAACCAACTCTTGGGTGTTTAAGACGAGGGAGTTTATCGCAGATGCTTGATAAAATCGTTCCACTGCGGAACAGTTTTATGAGTAACGTTCATTTTCGAACACTCAAACGAGATGATTAGCATGCGCAAACATACTTCGAGTCCGTGTAGAATCTCGATTCTCCCAAGAGGCATTGAGCGTACTTTCAACCCTTGTCATTACTTACTCAATATGACTGCTCGGCTTCAAGTAGATGTTCAATTGAGTCCTCGCCCGGACGTCGATTGGAATGCCGGCGGTCTGCAAAGAAAAGACACATAATAATTGCTTGTTCCTTAAAGGTTATTAGGGCACGTAATCACAAACGTAAGGGAAGCGGGAAGATTCATCGCTGAATGATTTTGCTCAAAATGCCAGCGAATATTCCATTGTTTCTTTATTAGTCAGTGTTCTCCGTTAGATATTTAGCCAACATAAAGTGGATTAAGTAGATTCACGAAGAATATTGAACTCTCTATTATTCGTAGACGAGTGTTTGTTGCGGGATAACCAGGATCCACATTAGGATGAATTCATTTCTTTATGTGCGTAATTAAATATTGTTATTTATAATTTACTTGCTATGCACGTCATAAGACGCAATTATATTTAGGCGTCCTCGTTTCCATGCAAGAGTTTAGATATACACGAGTAAGATATAATCGATTTGATAAGGCTTAACTTCGTGGAAAACCATAGAATAAATAAATCAACAATTTCCATAATTAATTTATTAGGCAAACCTGTAGCGCTTAATACATTTATTATGGTATTTATGAAATTCCCTTATTGATAATATGAGTGAGAGTTTAATAGTTACTGTTATTTTATTATTAAATCCTATAGTCAGAATCAAACTGTATTCATTGAAAAAGGATAATATCGATGATATCATTTGAGATTAAAGAAAGGGCTTGCAATTGAAAAACTAAATAAGAGTTAAATGGTTTGGAAAATGGTAGGAGAAACTAGCTTTACACGCTTAGCCACAATTGAAACATTCACTTCATCAGTTGTCTAAATGTTTAGAACGTAAGATTGAAAACAAAAAATTATTTACGTCATTCACAGGTGTGCGACACACCTGAGGCTTGTGTTTTCCGATTTTTTGTTCTTAAGATGAAACTCCACGAAATCAAGACAGGTATGGTTGATTGTATCTAGATTTTATTGGTTACAGCCTGTAGGTAAGATATTAATTTACCTGTACTTTAACTCATATCTAGTTAGTCGATACGAATCAAAAAAATAATTCAGGAAAGTTGGTTCAACTCTGTATCCAAAATTGTGTTTATATTCATTGAAAATTCACAATTAATATCAGTAATAAGTTTTTGCATACAACATTTGTTAAATTCAACATGCATTCACTAGAAAAAAGCAGTACTCGTTTCCATTATTAGTATAAAATGTATGTGTTTATCATAATTGCATACTTTGCATTTAACATGTGTAGTGTTAAGATGTATGCATATTCTGATATTTATATTTAAATGTAATTGTTTTAAATTTGATAATTTTTCTGTATTATCTGTGTTTTTGACAATTCGTTTTTCAATCCCCTAACTTGCGGGTGTTTTCTCACAATCTTCCTCAACGTTTAGCTGAGAAGATTTTTCCGCAAAAACCCAAATATATTAAGTGTTCTTCTTCAAATATGTATTGATAAATTAGGTGGAAGAGCCAACTTGGGCCTAACCTCACCTTAATAAAGAGTTCATTCATTCATTTAGCCTATGCGGATTTTTTCAGGAGAGTTTCTCTTCCGAACATTCCCAAGTAAAGTTGAACCTGCTGTACTTTGTTCTAGCTGTCCATCGGTTTTGACAAATCTAATGGCTCCGCAATGTCAGAGAGAGAAATTGGGAAGTTGTCGCTGAGGCTTCCGGTATCTCGTGGGCTCGAAATGTACATTTAGTTGCTCACGGATTTGAAAAGCCGTGACTCAGAGGCGATAAGCTCAGCCTTTCAAAACCACTGCATGTTTTCGGTGGGATAAAGATGAGCATTGACTCACTTCGAGCTCTTCGTCACATTTTCCAAAATAGATTTCTCGAGATTTCTTTTCCTCCATTTAGGTGGTTTTATAAATATCATCCTTATATTGTATAAACTATTTCGGCCTTGGCTTAAAGATAACTTTCCATTATAGAGAAATAAATAAACAACTTTTACCCGATACCACAATTTTTTATCACGCGCGACCTAGGTTTCAACGATTTGACCTGATGATGACGTATGCCCTAGGTCATTTACATTTACATTTAAACCCTGCAATCCGCCAGTGGCGCGTGGCAGGGGGTGTAAAACACCGAGCATCGTCATCATCAGGGTGTATGATTAAAATTTGTGGTAAGTAAAAATTATGCTTTTATTTCTTTATTAAAAAAGCATTTCATTGTTTTCAGTGTGGTTATTAACATTAACGCATAAATTTTACTAGCACAAAATCAATCTAAATTTGATAAATAACTATCCCAATAAAATGTATAATAAAAACATTATCATTTCCAAAAACCACAAGCTAGAACTTTCTCCTTTGCCTTCGATGGAATGTGGTCGTTAAAACAGAAATAGTTTAATTCAGAATCGATCCTCTGACCGTTTACCAAGAATAATGAAGATATGAAGAGTTAGAGGAAGTATAAATAGGGACAAGACGAAGATATTATTCAGATCTGATTAATATCAGATAATGGAACTGGGATCCTCTCGGGATTTTTTTCCATCAAATAATTCACAAAATAAAATACAGAAATGCGCAAATTTCATATTCTGTCAGGTTACTATAAGAAAGATATCCATAAATATTGATGTGTGATAATTTGCGAAAATTTCAAGAAGCTCAGTTCGTTCTACAAAGCTTCTGCGTTCTACGTTGACCTTATACGAAATGGTAGGGAACGTAATTTCGCAGTGATTGATTTGATTTGAACTGTTCGACTACGTTCGAAAGAGAAAATCCGAGATTTTCCGAGACGAAAATGATTCATCATTAATTCGATATTTTATGAGTTTTATAAGGGCGTTCCGATAAATGTTTCGTAGACGCTACTGCGCAATAAAAGGGAGCATTAGAAGCAATAGAAAATCATTAGGTTATTCAGAAGTGTCGTAGCGACTGGTCACGATTAATCGAATGACCTTCTGCATTCGATAGGTCGATTGGGATCGACCTGTTGCCCTCCTACGTGACGTCCACTTTAAAATGGCCATCCTTGCAGACTATTTCCGGGGCATTTACGCTGCGCATTGCTTCATAAACACATTGGGTTGGGAGAACTTTAACCCCGGGTGCATCTTACTCATCGCTAAGTACACGCGCCCTAGCATCGATAAACAGCTGTTAGCACGAATCCATGTGCACTCGTGCAACTTCCGCCTGCACTCAGTCTAGCGACGTCCGACACCAATTACGTCCTCGAAACAAAAGAGAAGTCACATCCGAAGGGGCGGTCGAAAGATATGTCCACAGCTTGACTCTGACTCACGAACGACTTCCGTAGCCCTCGATAGCGAGTCCATCGGTTATCTCCACCACAAAAGATGCTTCCAGTAAATAGTTTCCAAGTGCGACTGCACCGGGACTCACCGGTTCGAGGGACATGAAGAAAGAGTGCTTCTCCGGGTCGGGGTTCATTCCGGACAACTTCTCCGTGTAAAAAGGGTCCGCCAAGTAGAAGTGGGGGTAGGAGATGACCATGGGTGTGTCCTTGTGGCACGAAGACACGTTGAGGGCACCGAGAGGCAGGCATTCGTCGCCTGCTGGACCGCAGAAGCAGGAATTGGCCTCGTCTATGGTGCCGTTGTCCATCATGTGCAGATCGCCGGTGAATCTGTATGCTGGGATTCCGTCCACCTCCGTTTCTCCGCTGAATGGAAGGGTTACATCCCTAAAAAAAAAGACGGAATTCCATTAGTACGGGAAAATTCGTCAAAAGGCACCCCTAGCGGTTCGTCAACAGTGAAATAACATCTTCTGAATCATCTTTCAGAACTTGGATTGCTATTTGAAACAAAAGAAAATATTTCCAAAGTCGATTAAGGCAGAAATGAGCATGACCGGTTTCAAATATTCACAATTATCATCAGCGTAATTATAGTAATGATTGGTCAACGTTAAAATATTTCTTGTGGAGCCAGGAAAATTTTTTATCTACAGTTTTGAGGAGCCCTATTCAATTACGGCACCATTCATTAGTTTATTAGGGGTTTTTTGTTTTACTTTGCCAAAAAATTAATGAAGATATCTTTTAAATCGGTTTGCTAAAAAAAGTTCCCGCAAAATGTACGTCCAAATTAAGAGACAAGAACTTAAGTAAATCCATTTGAAAAGTCTTCCGAGGGTATGGGAGTGAAATTGAGAAATAATTTTTCCTCTAAATTAAAAAGTAAATCATGGCCGTCATGTATTAAAAACAATGTAACATGAATATGTATAATTAGTTGAGAAATATCTTTCTTTTAAATAAAGATTTATATAAAAATAATGTGATTATTAATTTCCTCCATTATAATATTTAACATTATCCGTCATTATTAATCTCATCATCTTGTACTAGACTTTCTCACATTTTATCATAATGCATTTCTTCATTTTAGTATAACTCACACCTTGGTTGCTTTCATATTATGACAGCCATGACTAAGAATGAGAAACAAGACGACGAAAGATGCATCTTTCTCAATTCCGTATCCTAAGACAAATGATAATATTCCATTCATAAAATTATGGAAGAAGGAGCGAAAAAAGTTTCAATTACAGTTAATTGCGACATTAAATTAACTCGAAGAAAATTAATTCAATGACGTAAAGAAGACACCATTAAAAGCAAACTCTCATACTGAAAAGCTACTTATGAAGAAAAATTAGTCGGAAATCTTTGAGACAGAGTTGAGCTTGCTAATTAGGAATCTTTGCTAAACTCGACATGTTGAATTAGATGAAAGATCCTCACGAAGATACCTAATGAGGTGACGTAGGTTGAGATTAAGCAGCCTTTCGTTATCGGTATCAAGTATTCCGTAAAAACGCTAAATAATGCAGGCAAAAAGAGGGAGATAAATTACTCAATGGGATCTCGTTGGAGGGGATGGAGATAGGCGACAAAGTGATACATAGTCGCCGACCAAATCTATCTCCTGCACGAGTCTCCACTTGAGTAAGAGAAAAAGTCTTCAGTTGACCGAGTAATCACAGATTTTCCCAGCTATCGAAAGAGGTGTTTGACAGATAAAGTAGCTTAGATACGATGATCCATCCCAGCTGTACGTTTAGGAGATTAGAAGAAAGCACACCTTTTCAACAGACCAGCATTTTCTCGGTCACAATTTCCTACTATTATTTCTCAATCACACGTTCTTCCATGGAGATGTTCGAAAAAGTTAGTTTAAATAGAGATAAATTACGATTTTCTGGAAAATACTAAATGAGAGGTCCCAAGGAAATCTTTTACGGAACTGAAAATGGAGGTAGAGATTAAATTTTAGGTTATAAATTTTTCCTGTGCTCTCAGTGGGGTCTTCGAGATTATTTATTTCGATAGATTTTTATTTTAGGATACCAGAAGTCCGGTATTTGCCGGACTGAAATTTTCTTGCAGGTGTTCTGCAGAACTTTGGATTCCTGAACGGGTTTCCTCGGACAGTGGAAAACGATGTCCATCATTTATGCTAAAGAGACTGTATTCTAGCTTAGTATACAACCATAAAGGTCAATGTTATGTCTTATATGATGTATGATATATAAGGTTCATATATACCTTATATTCAGTATTAATTCGACATAATCACCACAACTGGTAAAAGAATTTACCACTACAAGGCTAATTATCCAATCAACGATCCCAGTCTACATTGTACAAAAATAGAAAAGTTGTCGAAAAGCAACATCGTATGAGGAGAATTTTTTACTCCATACTGAATTTTACTTTAAAGGTTGCAGTACTGTGTAAATTGAAATATTTTTTCAGCGAAATATATCTTGTCAAAATATTTAACATATCATTACTAAAAAATCTGTTACAACAACCTTTCCTATTTCCTACATTTTATTCACCTTTGTCTTAAATTGATCTCAAAAGAGCTGATAGACCCAAAAATATGTGACTCAAATGTGCAGGAAAATACTATCTCAACAATAAAGGGAAGACTTAGTCATGATAAGAATTTTTCCAAATATTAGTTATAAAATTACGCCAAATCGCACAACTATACAAGTATTGCCAGGAAAATATCGCGAAAATATTTTATAGTAATAATTTGACAAGAAGATTAATTCTACATTATGGATATAGTGTAGAAATTACGAAGTTTTCTTGTTTATTTTTCTAGAAGATCAATTAGTTCACCAAGAAACTTCCCCAGATATAGATTCGTATACCTCACCATATAACCATTATCATAGTTTATTGCAGTCATAAATTCCAAACCAATGAAAGAGGCAATCTATTATTAGTAATCTACCTTTTCAATGCATTTATGGGTACTTGTTAGTTATTTGGTGATATGCATGATATAGCCGTTCACTTTTTGATGCCTACACTATTTACGATTCCTTCACTGATTAATTTTTCATCCTAGATATTTCATTGAAATAATTTCGTATAAGTTTTTACTGCGTGTAAAAAAAGCGTATGGTATTTATTATCACTCATCTTTTGGGTTAAAAGTGCATAAATGAATTTAATTGGATGATTTGATTAGACATGTAGCAGAGTATACGAAGCAGTTTCCATAACTTTGATATCTTTTCATGTGAAAATTTCCTCCCAAAGAGTAGTATGTGTTGGTGTGCCCATAAGCGCAGAATTTAGTTGACAAACAATATGTTGCGCCATAGGGTTTATGTTCAGTACAGGCTACTACCATTTCCGATTAAGTTTATGTCATATAAAACTAATGTATTCTCGAAGATATTTACATCGTTGTTTCTTGCATACAAAGTCGGATGAAGAATGAGGGAAGACGAGGACGTGACAACTCCTAGCGTGATTCTGCACGTGTCAACCTCTCCCCATTGCTATTTCGCAATGACAAATCTTTCGTCCGATCAAATATACCATGACTTTGACGAGCTAAAGGCAACGCTCATTACTTTTTAACGACTCGGATAGCGTATCACGCTGCCTTTTATTCTTGCAAAAATGTTGACACCAAAATTAATAGATTTTCATGATCCTCTAATTGCATCAAAACTCAAGATATTACTAAGTTTTAACTATTTTATTGGTATGCATGAATAATTTTTATAGATACAAATGGAGTCCTTCCAACATTAAAAAAGAAACAATCTTTATCTTAAACTGAGTACTTTTTCCGTAAAACACATGGTTTTGAGTCAATTCCGTCCGTAGAGAATAGTGGTAGGTCACTCAATTGAGATCTGTAGCATCGTCCGAGGCATATTTTGTTGTCTGAGGCATTTTACTGTTTGTATTTCCAAACGAGGTCAAGCTTTCGCGTTCTTTTGGCGATCAATGAATAAAACCTCGCAAGAAATTAGTGCATTGAATAAAGAGAGGAAAAGAGGATAGATGAACCGGTAGACAAAGATGAATGATTAGTATTGTAATATGTGTATATGAGTGTATTTTGTATGGTGTAATAGTATATGAGTTTATTTTAATTTTGTGTGAGTTTATACTTGATATTAGTGTAGATTTGTATTTTGTATCATTTTATATTGATTATTAGATTTATATTTTGTATCATTTTATATAGATTTGTATTTTGATTCATTATATCATTTGTATTTTAGCATCTGTAAGTAAATGCATTGGTTAGATGGAAAATGGGATTTTAAAGTCTCCATTTCGCCGAATAAAGTCCTATAATAATAATTCAAGCCATTAAATCGGATAGCAATCGAAAAGGTTAAAAACAGCAGAATTTTGCCATGACTACAGATCGTTTTGGCATTAAATGTAATGGGACATTAATTATAAAGGAGGGGATAAGCCAGCGCAATAGCACAGCCCACACATGATGATTCCATGATTGACGTAATAGATGAGTCTCATGCAGAGGTGGGGAACCTACGACCTTCAGACCGGATGATTCCTTTCGGGCATTCATGGTGTCCTTTCAGTCAATTCCTTAAACTAATACTCCAATTTTAATTTCAATCTTGCCAGTGAAAACCGAAGTGTAAAATGTTCTCTCTCAGTTTACTCAGTGGATAAATTCATTTTCTCGTACAAAATGTCGATGTTTAATTATTCGTAAGTAGGCAACACGCGACACAAGAGTGGCTGATGGTTTCACATGAGGCCTTTCTTACGAGACCGAATGAGGCCTTCGGGTGGAAGAAGATTCCCCGCCCGACGACTAATACGCTAATGGGAGAGGAGGTAATCCGAGGTCATGCATCAAGTATAAAAAGTAAGCAACTTCTTTTTAACCATCCGATTCCTTTCGCAAGATCATTGCAATTGGATTTTCAATTAAATTTTCTATGTTAAATTACGAACGGGATCGGAAACAGAACAAAATATTAAGCGGTACTTCACAACCTTCGTCGCAAATAATCAATAGCCATCAGCGAGGATTTTGTAACTAGTTTCTCAGACGCGCAATCAATTCAGGCTCCTTATATGATCAAGCTGGTACGATATGAGGATAGTCGCTCCTTTGTTTGCAATGAACCGCCAGGAACAAATCAAACCGCCAATCAAATTTAGTACGCTTTATTCAAGGACAGTTTTCGGCAGTGGGAAGCAATAGCCTCCTGTGAAAATGCTCAGATAGAGGCATCTGAAGAAGATTTAGATTTAGCCGACCGTGAAACGTATATAATTGTATGTATACGAGAACAACTAAAATTAACACATATTACATTGTGTTAAGAGTTAAAAATTGAATCAGCGATCTTTCATCCACATGTAAAAAATCCATGGTAAACAAACTTTTACTAGACCACTAATTTACTATCCGAATAACACGACCCAGGTTTCGTAGCGTCGCTACATCTTCAGGTGAAAAACTAAATCCCGCCCATTGCCCCCCTTGCTCTTCACCTTACTCGTTGCATCTTCTTTGATTTTAGTGATTTTAATAACCTTGCCTAACTTTGTAACTCTTTTCCTTACTTACTTTGTAATTCTGTATATCTTGCAATTCAACGGATTGTGATTGAGAACCTTTGAAATAAATAAAAAAAAGTTTTTTTAAATTTATTTTGTCACCTGATGATGTAGCGACGCTACGAAACCTGGGTCGTGGTATTCAGATAATAAATTAGTGGTCTAGTAAAAGTTTGTTTACCATGGATTTTTTTACTAGTTAATAAGTACCACAAAATTAACCCCGAATCGGTATCGTTGCATCCACATTACAACGAGTGGATCTTTTCATGTTTTTGGTACTGGATGGTATCTAAGTGACATGTTTGTCTTGGTAATTTTTAATAATAAGCAACTAATACATTTTACAGTAACAATAACATAGCTAGTGAGGTATAATGATAAATGCGAGATAGTATTATTTATATTGGCTTATTGCTGCACCATCACGGATTAATTCCGCTTATAGCATTATGGCTCGATGGGGAAAGCAATGGTAAACTGTCTCATCACGTCTATGAAGCCATATTACCTCTCAAAATATTTTTGGAGCTATTTCTGAATGGAAAAAGGATCTAAGAAGCATTCGCCAGATAGCGTGCGGACAGTACGTATAAAATCATTCTATGGCTAGATTCAATATATCCATTCATTCGATTTGTCAGTCGCAACGCTATGCATATTACTTATAATTTATTTTGGTGAGTTTATCGGTTTATACCCATCATCAGGCTCCATAAAATTGATTTTTATGGGTTGGGCTGTAGAGGAGGTATTTCCAATACTTATAAATTTATTTACTCCATAATTGGGAACTAAAATACGATTTAATAGGAGAAGAAACCCTCTCGTTATGGCAATTCTTCTTATGGAGTAAGTGGCCATGTGCCACTCCCTTCAAATACGTCGGTCTCTCCGGTCAACGTCTCGATGGGAAATCGTCTGCTGTCATTAATTAATCAACTGCATGATTCATCATCATCTGAATGATTCTACTCTTCTTTGTAGACTTCGCTACACTTCTTCTGAGTTGGAATCATTTCAATCCACCTCGATGAATAATTTATTAGAGATTAAGCCAACTTTTATCTTTAACAAGTATGGTAATGTCTTGACTAAAGAACGATCTATCCAACGAATACCGTACATAATCACATTTTTATATAATTCTACAGGTTGATTAAATAACGATAATAGTTTCGACGTAGATCTACCATCATACTTCGAAAAATGTAAATATTTTGCTCTTTTTTAAAACTATTTGTCATGGATTCCCAATTTCTTTGACTATCAAACCCTTCAAGAATTCCTCGAATCATCTAATTCAACTCAATTTTGACAATATTTATTGTCTGCAGAAGAAGCATCAAAACGCTTACGAAATTTCTATCAAGTCATTTTGAACTTCGGTCTATTTATTATTCTATGTATGTTCTCTTCTCCAATTTGCCATTTAGTTCGTTATTAATGAAATGGTTTATTTTAATTAACTGTTTTGACCCAAAACCGACTCTCGAACCCTAATAAACTCTAAAGAAATGTCTCACTTGTCCCCTGGAGATCTATACCAACCACATTGATTACCATAGTGTACACAGACATAAACTTAGTGAAATTACTTTACGATAACAAAATACGCATAACTATGTGGGAACAGAATGTGCAGGAGAAATTGAACATTGAAATAAACATGATGATGCCTATTGTTATTTGGAACCATTTCTTCCGTTACTACTATAGTTTACGAATTACCGTATTTTACGGACTATAAGACAATAATCAATTTAAAAAATCATCACTATGAAAATGAAATGAAAATTTTTTAAAAATGAAGACATCAAGAGGCTGCAATTGTGAAGTAAGTCCTCTCGGAATGATAGATAGAGATATGTTTGCATTGAATATATGGCCATTTTTAAGACTGGCGGGAATTTTGAGTCAAACACTGGTCATTTTTATATTAATTTTTATTATAAGACGTACCAGAATTTTGGAGCAAATTTTTTGATGAAAAAAGGGCGTCTTATAGTCCGTAAAATGCAGTACTACCTAAATGAAATATTTACGATTTATTTTATTTATTTACGCGATTTGTAGGTCGGAAACATAAAAATTGCACGGTTCAGCAAGGTCCAATTTGGCTAACAATTGGTCAAATAATAAATACAACCGTAAGCCCTTATCAAGAAGAAATCACGATCAGAATTAGCCCACTGCTCAATCGCCATCCGCCTGATCTGCATGAGAAAGTTTCGTACAAAGCGCTCAGCACAATTAATATTAGATGGATATCCTTCGAAGGCCTCTTCAATCAGTTCCGACCTTTCCTTTGCCCGCGAGGATTAGATTCCCTCTCCCACTCCCTCCTTATAGATTCAGACCACGGTCCACAGTCAATCACCGCGAGAATCGCCATCATCGGATTCGTTGAGGCGAAATTATGGGCCGTTGAAGACAAGAATGGACGTCTTCAAAGGGGTTCAGAGGTCACTCGAGGGCGACTTTATGCACCTCCCATTAGTGAATCTTGCATCAAAGAAAATTCCCCGTTCCGACCGTTTAAGCCAGTGGTGGGAAATGACGCTCCCCTAGGGGTGCTGTGGTAATCCTAGGGGGCGCTTGATGCTAAGGTATTCAATTTCAACTCAATTTTATAAGGTCTAGAAGGTCTTTATTGAGACGACATTGAGACTGAAAAGTCTCTTCTTCCATCTAACATTTCGTCAATGATATTATATGCATAAAAGGTTTTGTGTAGGTGAATAGATATAGAGAGGAAAACTTTGGAATTTAAAAAAAACCTAAAGTGATATCTTAGGAAAAAAAGATCCACAGCAGGAAAACACCCACAAATAAGGGGGTGTGATAAATCTGCGCAAACTTACTGATAATACAAGCTGAAATATGTAAAAGAAAGCTGTGAATAAGATGGAAATTAGAAATTTTACTAGGCTCTAGGCAGTTATTAAACATAAGGTATAATGATTTGGTGGAGGTTTTAAACATTTTAGCTTTCATTTTGCTTTTTATTTGTTATTTGGATTTGGTCTCAAGGAAAATATTTCTTATAGATGCTGGTTGGGAGCTGTGGTATGGAATTAGGGGGCGGTTATATGAAAAAGTTTGGGAAGCACTGGTATAAGCCATCTCTGGATCGTCATTCTATAGCAACTCAATCCCTCACCTCTCTCTTCGTTACACGTGATGTATCTAGGCCGAAAGCCATAGGAAAAGATAAACCCCATTGTGTGAAAGTGGCTCAGATAACGCATGGATCATGGCTGACATAATCCAAACAATTTCAAAAGGATGAGCTAGATTAGGTTCTTCAGATAGAAGTGTCTTGAATAGTTTCATACAAAAAGCAGCTTATTGATCACAAAAAATCAAACAATCTCAAGCATCAGAAACTTTGGCTGACATACCCACTTAAACATACCATAAACCCACTTTCCCCAAGGAAAAATTAACGTTTACTCACAGCCAACAAGCAACCACTATCTCTTACAAGTATGGAAAAATTAAAAGTTTCCCTAGCGGACGGATTAAATCGAATAACTATGAAAAATTCCGATAGTATTGCGAAGAAGATGGTGAATAAACGAAGTTTCCATCCAAAAACTTGGATAACTTCTACTGATCAACGTTATGGGCCGTCGACGATTAGTTTCGGCTAGTAATAGCCATCTTCAAACCGAGGAAAAAAGAGGGAATGAAGCTTTTATAGGCAGAAGGGGGAAGGAGGGATGGTTACGTCTAGAGGGGAAAAAATTACGTTGATTAGAAACGGAATGTAAAAAATAGCAAAGTCTGAATTCATACAATTTCAATTTATATTAAAATTTCTTCACAAGAGAAATCTAAGTACAGCACTAAGCGACGAGTACATGTAATTTTTTCCGATAACATTATTTATCTTATTATCTTTTAAATTTCGATCATCTCAGAATATAATTAACCCTTCCTTGACGGTGCGGGGTACTTGAGGACCCCAAAATATTCAATATAAAAGTTTTATTTTTAACCACATATGTTTCTTATTCCATGCATTCGTGCATCAATGTTTCTTTTATATTATCTAATTGAAAGAAATTTGTTTCACATACTTATTTCCAAAATATCTTTAGCCATTTTTGCTTGGATTGCTGTACACAATGTCATGTCGTGTGATTGTGGCAATTCAGTCACCCTTTCTTACAGATTTTTAAATTGATTCATTATTTATTGCATTAACAGTAATTATATCACATTATTTAATTAAAATAAAATAAGGTTATTCACATTTAGTTGTACTATACAGCCTCATATTATAGTGAAAACTCTAATGCTACCTCCAAAAAAATAAAAGATAATATCAACAAAATAATCAATAATGTATTTCTAAACATAATTATAGGTTAAGTAAAAGAAAAACAAAAAAAACGCGTAATATTCTCGAAAAAAGCGTTGGGTTACCCGAGTAACCCGCACAGCTGTTTTTGGAAGTTTTCACGGCACAGTCAAGGAAGGGTTAATACATAAATATAAATTTTATAAGCTCAGAATAATTAAAAAAACACGAGCATCTGCGCATAAAAATTGAAATTGTCTTTAGTAGAAAATGTGTTCATTGTGTAGACCCGAGAAAATCTCCAGTCGAATCGTCGAAGGGTCACTTGCGAGCCTCAATGTTTAACCTTTGACCTGGAGACTGCTGCCAAGGGACTTAGCTCCTCAGTCTTCATCATCTGCTTTGCAATAAGAGTAGCCTATATAGGTGCAATGTAGGTAAGAGGAGGATTTCCCTTACATACTATACTCTAAGTATACATAAATTACCTAGGAGGTTTTTAGATACCTTGTCACTAACCTAACCAAGAGAGATTGTAAGATTGACTATTCTTATGTAAGGAACTTGACCTATTAATACGAAATTCAGATTATATTACGAGGAACCTCCAATACAATTGTTTTTCATTTTCCATCTGATTTTATAATAATATTTTTCACTCCTATTTTTCTGAATAATTTATATTTTGTTCTACATGATTTTACGTCGAGAATGTCGGAAGCATTTTAAGGAAGTACCAAAAAACGAATTTACTTTTTTCGATATTTTTAAACAAACATGGCAATATTAAAATGAAACTATTGAAAGTTGAGGTAATACAGGATGGATTAATGTTTGGAAGTAATATTCTCGCCGGTTTTAAGTCATCGCACAGGTCAGCGACGGCACGCTACTCTGCCTCTCCAAAATTGTTGTTATTCTTGTTGCCTTCATTGCTCTCCTAACAATCTTTCATAATTTATTATCTTCATATGTTGTCTTATTGTATGCTATCTTGTCAGAATAGTTCTTCGATTTGTCATCACCATTTCTTAAAATTGGCAGTGATAATCACTAACAAAGTAAGCACAAAGATGTTGTAGGTGATAAAGAGTAACATAGTCTATATCTTACCACTTTACATCTTATGTATAGATTGATAAAACGTGAAAACCCCCCACGATGAGGAAAGAAATATCGAAGCATAAAGATATCACCAAGAGCATCGGAAATCATCGAACATTTGAATCCTTACATTTATACAAAATATAATCTTATCGCCAAGCAATAGATATCCATTCAGGTGCATTGGTACTGACACTGAGACCAACAATGGGTATGGAACACCATAATCGAAACCGATAAATAAAATCGTGGAGAGGGGTAACTCTGCACGTAAAGGTGCTCACAAAGGAAAAATTCCAAGGAAAACGGACACTATTTGTCAAGATTGGGATTCGAAACTAAAGTTTTCAGCATCAGCAAATGGAAGAGGTGGATTCGAGCTCTGACTTCTTAAGGCTTTTATGTACTTTTATCCTCAGGGAATAAAATCCTTTTGAATAAATTTAAATTAACACTTAAATAACATTAAATTTGGATTGATTACTTTTATTATCATTCATTAATTTTAATTCTTCATTAACGCAATAATTTTCATTCCAATAACAACATTTAATATATACGTATCATTATTTTATACATACTTATCCTTTCCTCTCAATAATCAAACAAAAGATAAAGATATTGAAGAAAGGTTTTACATGCTAAAAGAGTAGGACACGTCAATGTAAGAAACCTGGGATCCGCCTATCGCCTATTACCATGGCTATATTTACCCAATCGATTGCTTTCGCGTTTCCTTCGAAAAGGAATTCTTACATCGATTAGTTCTAGCATCTAATTCCCTGATCTTCTTCGAAGTATCAGAACGGTCCATAGGATAACAGGGAGGTCTCACAATATTCGTTACATCCTCTGAGAACGTACTGTCTAGATTTTATTTCGAAGAAGTTAACCCCTGAGTACTTGTCTAATGGTTGCTTTCTTTCAACCTCTGAACTTAAAAATTAGAAAAAATTAAAGCGTTTGAAAAACTGCTGACAATTCAAGATTTTAAACTCGTTATAACTTGGCGATATTCTTATGATTGCTGATTCTGTTGCTAAAGAATGCAGTAACCCCGAGTTGTAGACAGGCAGAAGGAGCCACACTACTACCTCCTGAGAAGTATAATAAATTTTAAGAGCCGTTACTTCTCAGAGTCTTAAAAACAAACAAACAGACCTCTTTCTGGTTTCCGCATCCTTAATAACTGTGAGGGGAAGTTCGTAGAAGCACTTTTAGTAATGATGACTGTCACGGATAACGGAACATTTTCAGCTGCTTTGCTTTCAAAAGTGAACGAAGCAGTGAAGTGAACGAAGCCCGCCTTGCTCTTCTGCTCCCATGAGAGATTGCTCATCACTTGGACAAGTGTTTTAGTTGAATTTTGATTATTGTTTATACGTTTAACCTTTTTTTATAGGTAAAAAACCACGTGGCATTTTTCGGCATAATACAAAGACTTGATGCAGTTAATGATACAATTATATAAAAAATCGAATAGCAAAATAACAGTGAGAATAAATCCGCTGATGGCTGTAAATGATAAGTGGTCGGTGGAATCAACTTTTGATGGTTTTTGGAATCTGGGTAACTACTTATAACAAAATAACAACTGACTGAAAATCAAAATCAAGAAAAAATACTAATTAACTGACTTTATATATGCGAATACAATAAATGTCAATTTTTCAAAGGATTCATAATATCAAGAAAGATCTGGTGCTATCCCGGTTCCCTTCATCCCTGAGGCTAGTTACACATTCACCGGTTTCGCTCGTCCGGTCGGTCATAAAATAGTCGTGAAACCGGGGTAAGGATGCTTTCACACACAAGAAC
The DNA here is from genome assembly GCA_947579665.1 of Sympetrum striolatum. Taxonomy (NCBI): domain Eukaryota; kingdom Metazoa; phylum Arthropoda; class Insecta; order Odonata; family Libellulidae; genus Sympetrum; species Sympetrum striolatum. The sequence continues at coordinate 17,225,176 of OX388347.1, read as the reverse complement.
CGGGCTAGCCTTAAACAGGCCCGGTTGTTTCTCCGGCGTTGGAGAAAAATCAATTCTCTTTGGAATTTTTGGTTCAAATAACTTTAATTTTTAAAATTACTTGCTAATTTCGTCTACAATCACTATGTCATTCGGCACGTCCACCAACAACATCTTACAAACATTCATAACGCAACAATCTTTTTATCCGGCAGCGGCCGCATGTCAAAAACAAAGAATGAACCTTACTTATCGGCGAATGATAAGTGATGTATGTTTACATTCAACAGTTACCGATGAAAAAATAATTGATACTGGTGGTTTTAAAAGGTCAAAAGAAGCAGCAAGGGATGGGGGAAGGCACCCGGCAAAAACCGTTCAGTGTGAAAGTGCTCATTTGACCGACGTGCATTACTACCCACACCCGGTCTTAAAGGTCCCAACCCGGTGCCGTCCATTTCAGTCGTTGGGCCGGCTGTAACCCGGCGACCACAAGGTATATAATCTCTTCTCGGCTAGCATGAAAGGTTCCATTTACTTCCATTGCTTACTACCCTTGTGACCCAGCTTAAAAACCGGCTAAGGTTTGCCGGCCGGGCGAAACCGGTGAGTGTGTAAATAGCCTGAAGATGACTGTGGAAATAATAGTCGAAACGTCGGACCCGGACTGTCAGTAACCCGGTTGGAAACCCGAGAAAACTTCCTTCACTACTCATTATATCAGTTATTCCACTTAATACTGATATCGAAACGTGTACACTGTTGCCAACAGTTCAATGGATTCAATGGGGTAATGATTTTAATTATCTTCTTAAATTTCCTTTTGTTTCCAGGGAAGGGAGCAAAGACTTCTTCAGGTAATGCATTTCAATTTCCTTATGAATCTATTTCAAAATGGATTATTCCCGACGACTTCTTTTCGTACTAGAATCAAACTATATTTCCGATATCGTTCTCCCTTATATAATGGATAATTATGTATTGAAGAAAAGTCTTTCTATATAGGTGTACCTGTGTTTGCGGTACATGCGTTATGATTACCTAAGTTCCTCCGTACATTTAAAGTGTTAATCTGTCTTTCTCTACATATTTATAATAGTTAAACACGATTGAGTCGTCAAGGAAGGCGACAGTTTCGCCCGTGTTCCAATGGGTGGAAAATATTGTGAACGGCGGCTAAGATTTTGGCTTTTTCAACAATCCAACTCGTTGAAATCCTTAGGGAATACGCAAAGATAAACTAATAACTTCTCAAGGTTAACAGTGCCGGTCTTTCAAGAGAAATAATAATAAAAATTAGAACTTGAAATCAGATATACTATTCCTTTTTAATATTCAGCAGATTCACACCAGTACCGTACAAAGTGTTATGTATGTGCCCATCAATACAGAAAAAATTTCAGACAATTTTGACCTACTTTCCTCACCTTATTTTACGCAATTTCAGAAATATCTCCCGATTTTTTTCAGTAAGCAATACACAGGGCCATGAATTTTAAATGGTACTCCATAACGTCGAACAGAGTAGTATAGGTGTTTCATTCGTAATTACTAAATTCTGAACTTAAAATCAGTCATACATCCCCCTGGAATCCACCAGATTGGCAAAATTTAATTTGGGATTTCGAGATAGAAATGATCCATAGCTTTCATGAACTATCTTAGACCGGAAACATGGTTGCGACCTTGACTCATATCACTCTCAGTGCAATGAACGATAAGTACACTCAAGATACGGTCCTTCGGGGAAATATATCACATGGGCTACGGAAATTCGTACTGCAAGAGAGGTTTTTATTCCCAAAAATGCCTACTTGAATTTATCGCTTGAATCGATCTTTTTTTTCTTTTAGATGTCCTTACGATAAGATTCTTATCGCTCGCAAAAATTTGGGGTTGTCAATAAAGAAATTAGGTTTTCGGTGCGACAGTCCCAAATATGTTTGCGATAAAGATGGACCAGTGTCTCTCTATCAGGGCACGATAAAAATCTTATCTTTACGAAATTTCCTATCACGCGGACAATGGCGAGGGAAAAATCCGGTGCCGTAACAGGTGGACTCTCGAAGCACCAAAAAGAGATCGTAATTAAGTAATAAATTCATCGCACAAAATTTTCGCGGATTAGCTTCGGACACATCCTTTGTAAAAACGGAATTCCCGCGAGATATCGTATTCCGATCCGCTATTCTCCGGCAAAGCACGTGGATAAGAGATAATGCTTCAGCTGTTCACGTTTTTTCCGAAGCTAAATTTGTATCCGAATCTCATTCACTGAAACGTTAGCCATGTTTTAGATTCTATTCAATTTCAGTTAAAAATAGAGGAGATGTTTATCCTTAGCCATGATTTGAAACATCTGATACTTTCAATGCTAACAAGGGGAGGCGGAAATTCTCACCACTGTCCTTGGATACTTACGATTTTTTACTTTCTCCAAATACGTAGTATAGAGAAAGTATTGTAGTCGCAAAAAAATTCGACCTCCAGATTTAATATACTAAATATATAAATAATAAATATATAAATATAAAAATATATAAATATAATAAATATATAAATAATATACGTAAATAGATGTTTTGGGGCCCATAGAGCTCGTTTTCGCTATTTTCCCGAACATGTCTGTCTGTCTGTGGTAAAAACGTTTTTGGGCAATCTATCTTAAAAAATAATTATCCGATCATTTTCAAAATTCATATTTAGTATTTTCCTAACAATGCCAAGAGTTTATTAGTTTTTGGTGAATATCGCTTAACCGGAAGTTGTGGTTTATCCGGAACAAAATTTCGTTTCTTAAATATCTCTGTAAGAATGCAATATAGGTATATATACTTAAGAAAAAAAGTTGTAGATAATGCACTTTACTATAACTTTTGTATGAAATTATTTTTCGTAACACTGATTGTTTAGGAGTTATTCTTCAATAATGGTTAACCGGAAGTTGTTGTTTACCCAGAAATGGAAGTGTTTCGTACATATCTCTGTCAGAATGCAATTTTGGTATATACAAATATGTACCAAAGGTATAGATAATGTATTTTACTACAACTTTTTTATGAAACATTTTCCTGTAACACTCATTGTTTTGGAGTTATTTATATATTACCGGCATAGACTTCTTTTTTCAAAAAATACGGAGAAAGTCATGTGTTGGCCAGATCAGATTTTTTTGGTGATGCAGTAGGTAGAAATAATGAAAATATTATCGAGGTTCGTGTAATTAGGCCTTAGTTTGGATACAATAATTCCTAGAAAATTTATAATCGTATAATAGTCAATCCCGCAATACACCCCTTCGCTAGCATACTTTGTGCATAATAACCCCCTGTTTATGAGCGATTCTCTCATCTTATTGTCATTTTATTTTATTTCATCTATCCCTTGTTACTCACTGATTACTTAAGGGCAATATTTCAACTCTTTTACCCGATATTCGAGCGAATAACCAAATTTCAAACAAATAAACCTCAATTGGGGAAAGCTTTACAAAAAGTGTGACGAGGAACGGTTTTAAATACAATTTTGGATAATCATTTCATATTAATTGGTCCTAAAAACATTAGACGTCCCTTTAAACCTGAAATTATTCCTATAAAATATGCCATATATAAGTCATGCACTAACTCAAGGCTTTAGCTTCGATCGTGTCTTCTCCATCAACTATGTTCTTAAGGTATGTATATACCATAGATTGATTATTAATTATATGGTCCATTTTTAAAATTTCGGATTTTTCGTTAAAATCGGCGAGCACCAAATCGCTCGTATAGTTAGCCCTCCGATGTAAAAAGATAACACTTCTGCTGTAGGTCTTTGTACTCGAAATTTCATGAAATTATCACGACGAGAATGACCACTGAGCAATTTCTGGTTTATGTATATTTGTGTATACAGAGTTTTCTTTTAATTGTAAATATTATTATTGTGAATAATTTTAATGTGATTCTAGTGTATATTTGTTAATTACAATGAAACATTGTCAAGGAATGTATGCTTGTATAGGTTTAATCTATGCAAAATTGATTTAAAAAACCTTTCATGTTCTCTTTGGTTTATGTGTTATCACTTAATTACTGTATTACTTGTCACCAATTCATGACAGATGTTTTCTGTTTTTGTTGAATGTTATGTGAAACAATAAAATTATTATTATTATTATTATCATCACAATATTCATTGACAAATGCAAGTGTATCTGGAGGGATGCAATTAACGAAAAGAATCAAACATCTGTATCGTAGCAAGAGATTTATTTTTGAGAGAATTAAAAGATTGAACCTTTTATCTCTTCACGTCAGAAAGGGAAGAGATTATAAATTATACGGCGCTATCAACGCGGAGAATCGCTTGCCTAGAGACACCTGCACAAACACCTTGATACGCGAATTCTGATAGCAACCACGGTTGAGCAACGCACAGAACTAAAGCAACGGATTGATTATCCTCGAGAAGTCACGGTGCTTCGCTTATTCGGTGAAATGTGGCAGTCTTTCCTGAGATTCCACTTGGATCTCTATGAAAATGAAGAGGATATTATTTTATAAAAAACATCGATGCTGTCTTGTTTAATTGAATATTGCATCCTCCTAGAGGACCTAAAAACTACTTTTTCCCCTATAAAACAGGGCTACATTTATCTATGTGAATATTATACGAATAACAATGTAGAACTGATTTGAACTCTAAAAAAAGGGCATCGAACAACTAAAAAAATGAAAATATATAAAAAAGATTTCCCAAACTCGTGTATTAGGTGAAAATTAAATGGGAAATATTTTACCTAGATTTATTTAGCAATTTAATCACTTGATTGCCGTGATTTCCGGATGTGATCTAAGGAAGACATCGAACAATGAGAGAAATGCAAAGTATGGATTTGGCAAAGTCTAGCAAATAAAACTGATTAGAATGGAAAATGAATATGAAAGATGCAGGAGAAGCTAAATACGGGTAATAGAGAGAAAATGAGAGGATACATTCAGATTATAAGAGGAGACAACCAAAGAAAACCTTCTCGGTAGTTCTGAATTATAGAATTTTTCATGACCTCAACTCTTAATATTTAGTTAGTTTATGGATTAATAAATAAATTTTGATAGCTTTCGTCTGATAATTTAATTCGAGAAACGTGAGAACATGAATTTATACTGGACATTCCAACATCTTTGCTCAAAATTATCGATTACGAACGCAAAAAAATGTGAGATTTATAAATTGTGCGCGATTCAACCAATTTCCGTTGAACATCATTTCAATTTAAGTAGTTGATATCATCGCTCTATGCTAAATCATGGTAGATTCACAGTATCCGGAGAAACCTCATCACAAGGTCAGAGGGATAAATATCGCTCCTTCTCGTGATAATTTGCATAGGATGACATGAGTAAATTCATAAAGAATAAAAAATAAATCTATACTATACAATAACATAATTTCACCCTTTTCATTCTGAATACTTGTTGATGAATTTTCCTACTTAAACAGAACTGCAAAGGAATGGAATAGATAACCTGAAGATGTTCTTAAACCCTTCCTAAGTACCGGAACGTTTCGACGAAGAATAGACGGACGGCTCTGACACAAATGATGCTACAGTAAAATATGCATTTAATATTTTTTGGCTTATATGCTATGTTGTGTTTCCTATATATGCGTCATGTAAGTTCCGTGTTTCCTTTACGTGTATTTAATTTTTTGTGGACATTTCCTATGTATGTATTTCACCTGGATTGACCTTGCAAACAGGCATGTGGCCTATCTGCAAGGATATGTTATAATAATCCGATTCTATCCTTAGCTACAACACGTCTTGCAGTGAAGTTTTCAAATACCACCGTTCGGATAATGAATGAATTCAATGACTCACCTGCAGATGGACTCGATGAACATGGTGATGTTGTCCTTCTTGAGTTTCGGAGGCCACATGTGTCCGAGGGACCCTTTTATTCTTCCGCATTCCCCTTCGTAGTGTCCTGTTTCTTCCTCGCCTCTGAATTTCCACAGCTTCCCAATGTTCTCTATGTCTCCGTCGCCGGTTCCCATTGTGAACGTGTCATCGTTGTTCGTTCCGTTGAACTAATCAAAGAGAAAAGATTACAACGCAATCATTAGCAATTATTTTGGGAATAAATTAAGTTACACTCTTTATCTAAATACTTATTGGCTTAATACTTTATAGGCTTCTCAAATGAGCGAGGCCACAAGACAATTTGAGCGACATTCCATCTGACCGACAATACCCTTGAACCACTACATTTCACCAATGGGTAAAGTTGTCTTTCAGAGATTAACAAAAAGCCTCTCATAAGATACGATTTAAAGAAAATTTTGACAATGCGGATTATTTCTACAATTTTTTACCATCCCCTTTTTGAACAGTGATTATTTGTTTTGAATTGATGATAATCATATGATTACTGTGTAATTAAATGAACCGTAACCAACATTCTTAGATATCGATAGAAGAATCAAACTTATGATAAAGGTTCCGGAAGATTCTTCATTTAATTGAATAGGAACACGCTAGTTAACTTTAACTACAATTTATCAGTGCTCGAGCTTATCAAGTAATAGTTCAGCATGTTTACTCAGATAACATTTTATATAGTAATAGTGTATACACATTAATCCTAATTTAAATTGCCTCGTATAATTACAATTAAACTCAAGGTATTTGTCCTAACTTTGTGGAACGTCATTGAAATTTAAAACAACAAAACTTAGTACTTTTCACTAGATATATCGATACAGGTCGCCCCAATAGATTTTATTGTAAAATACAAATATTTATTTGTTTTTAATATTAATTTCGCATTATTTAGGGTAATCCAACGGAGGTAAAAAAACCGAATTCGCAAACAAACCACAGACTATTTCGTGTAAGAGCAACCTTTCATTTAGCATTAAAAATTTGCTGAGAATTTTTTTCCAAAATCGACTTTCAACGATTTCGAGAATAAACCTCGGCCGGTTTTGGACCAGTCCCAGAATATACTCGAGGTAATTTCGCACGTTTCTCTAGACGATCGCAGACGACAATAGCCTCCGGAGGTTTTCCAACTACTTAGAAAACCGGTTGGTAGTTTCCACGCCTTGGAGGAGTGCGCAAAAGCAGTTGGCATATCGCAAGCGTGAATGGATTCGCTAGGAAGATATTTGAAGGGCTGCCAGGAAAGAGAAAGTTATCCCTTGGGAAGCCCACGGAGTGTTTTGATCTTTCGGCCGCTCTGCACGAATAGCGAGAAGTAATACCGCCTCTGATTAACTACACAGGAACCCTATTTACCACTTCCGATTTGGGTCTTTTACTAAAATTCAACCGCGACGGACAAAAAAAAACTCTCAGCAATCCCTCGAAGTTCAATGCAAGCCTCTTGTCACTCAACGACGTACACCAAATGCGGTGAGACTTTCTCAGAACAAATTCAAACATTAAAAACATCGCGTATTCCATGGCAAAACCTGCGACCATTAAGCTTCGTTCAATATGCTACTATGTCCCTGCCATCACATTTTTATCAATGGAATATTTGGTTCACGGAAGATTTATGGGGGTTTTACCGTTACCTTTTTCAGTTTCACTTGTCCAAAGAGATGTACAAGCGTCTTTTAATCGACGTTCTACGATGAAAATTAAGATTTTTCGTGATTTTGCCAGAAATTACCCGTTGACACACGGGGTTGTGTTGGGGGGGGGGGGGATTTCCAGCATAAATCTAGAAATCCTTCCCCCTAACCCAACCCCCGTTGAGATTCAACAGGTACCTCAGCTAGTTGATAATAAGACAGCAAACCAAGCCAAGTAGGCCAGTGAGCTATTTAAAACATCCGCCTATCTGACTGAGCAACGTTGCCGTGTGTCAACGGGTCATTTTTGGCAAAATCACGAAAAATCTTAATTTTCATCGTAGAAGGTCGATCAAAAGTCGCTTGTATATCTCTTTGGACGAGTGAGACGACGAAGATAATAAATTGTTGCTCATTTGAATTGTTTATAACTTTTAAATCGTATTCCACGCGGTCAGTTATTTTATGGTCCCCCCTGATGGGAAGGTCGGACGCTCAATACCTGCGAAGGCGAGCTAAGGGTCCGGATTAGGACGGAGACCCTCCAAATTTCTACCTGAAAAAAAATAAAGGTAATAACCCCAGATATCTTCCATTAACCGAATATTTTCCATTTTTCAAATAATATCAAGGTCTCCCCTTCAGTTTTTTATTTGAGTAAGATATATCAAAACCAATTATAGGTTTCAGTTGTGATAGCCAAAATATTATATAATCTTTTGGCTTTCACACGAATACTATATGTCTTAGATGTAAAATTTATAAATCTTGTAAATTTGAATGGTTGATGTATCAAAAATAAATAAATTGATTAATACCGATGAAGGAGTTAAATTTTGATTAAGAACAATAATTTCAAAACTACTACTACTTTATTACCCATTTTCTATTTTAAACTGTCGAGGTTGAAGATGTCGCCCACGCGTTGAAACTTCTTGTAGGACTCGATCTTCTAATAATATCCTGCTTTTGGTTGTTGGCTCTACATGGGCAAAATTATGAAAATGTTCTTTGTAAGGAAGGGAATATTTTTAAAGGAGAGAATTTAAATTAACCAATAATACTAGGTGTAGAAACCGTACATATCCAATAAAAGGAGAACGTAAATTTTACTTGTGGTCAATTAAGGACCATTTGGCATTATTTTAGCTGGAAGATGGAGAAATGCTATAAGAAATACGGTCTCTTTTGAGCGAACTTGTATGGCAGATAAGACTCGAGACTTTTTACGCTCCTGTTTTTGTAAGGATAAGATTGATTGATTGCAGAGTGCTCAATCTCGACTGAAAAATACGAAGTAGTTTCAAAATTAATACTAAACGAAGCCTATCTAAGTCCAGCACATAAATATTACATTTTCTAAAGAGCAGACGGGACATGGCATTTTCGCCCTAAATAAATTTTGGTTTCGCAGTGAGGCACTGACCAAGGTTTTTCTTTTATATGATAAAGTTTTCTATTATTATAGAAGTAGTTAGTTATATCTTCGTAGTGCAACTTTCTTCGGTGATATTGTTTTATAGACAATACCACGAAAAATTAAAAGAAAAGTCTACAATACGTACATATTTACATTGGTATCTTAAATGCAGTACATAGTTGTTGCTTCGTAGAGCAACTTTTTTCGGGACAGACAAATTTAGAAAATTTTTCCCCTCTTCCTGCGGGTGTTTTCCTGCTGCGGAATTTTTATTAGGAGGAACCTTAGGTTTTAAAGCTCTCAAGTTGTTTTCTTTTGTGCACTTTTTTAATATCTCTCTCCTTAAAACTTACATGGCGAAGGGTTACAGGTAAGAAGAGTCTTAAGTATCAATTTCGCCCTAATAAAGGGCACTTTATAGTTATAATATTGTAATTATTATCATACCACATACGAATGAAAAAATATAAATAGTTTCCACTCGAGACATGAACTTCCATACTTCAATTTAAATGCGCAGTAATAAGAGGTTGGTTGGCTTTTTATAACATCGCTATACAGCTGAAAGATAACGGAAGACTTTGCTTCTCCTAATGGTGCTGTTTACCCTCAAAAGAGCGATTTGATGGCCTTTTCGATGCCATTGAAATTGCAGAGAGCGAGCACCACTCCATAATAAGTTGATAATAAGTTGGGCTCGATGACCTTTCCGTTTGACGACTTCCAGTTGACGACAACGAATGAATAAATCCATACGTCATGCATAACGCAATTAAGGCGAAGCAGATATTAAACATTGGTATAGGTGAATAATTTAGGACAACCTTAGAAAATTATGTCGCTCTTACATCGATTAAGTTCACCCGGTTGAAATATCTGTGTATAGTCTATTCGCGATCTTTAGTCCGATGATTTTCTACTTATTCTACCGCGTAATGACGTGCCATTGATTCCACTATGGGAAAGCTGTCTGTACAAAGCTTCCCTCTCATTAAGTGCTATCTCCCCTATTTTCTGAATTGGACTCGTCCTCAAGATTGTGAATGCACTATACATTCGTCCCTCGACACTTCGCGCTATGACTTTCGAGGATTTACGCTATCGCTGTTTTTGTATAGGGGCTCTAACAATCTTAAAGTAAACTTATTTAAATGAGACAGTTTGTGGTGTCATTCTGTGGAACTCCTTCATAATATAAAATGAAAAACCAACTTTGTAGAGTCCATAATCTTTACTATTCTCGAGCACGACCTAGGTTTCGTTACAGAGTAACATTTTCAAGTGAAAGGCCTCTCTGAAGATGTTTCTCTGTAACGAAACCTAGGTCGTGCTTGAGAATAGTAAAGATTAGGGACTCTACAAAGTTGTTTTTTCATTTTATATTGAACTTATTTAGATTAAAACATTTACAACAACACACAATCAATCAGTAAAGGACTTGCTCTTGTCATAGCCACAAGAATTCAGGGAACAGGGAATCACTCCACTCACATCAAATAGTGGGATAGTCGTACTCAGGCCTCTGGTGATTAATTTGGATAAAGACTAAAACTATACCCACAGTCTCATTTCGTACTTTTTCATATGAACACCCTAATATGTATTCTTGTATACTCTGCTCACCGTCACGAAGGCACCATTTCAAATGCATTGGATAGAGAATGAGCGAAAGAGATCTAGGAAATTAAATTGTGATTCACATTAAGCTAATAACTACTTGAAAATTTTTAAAATTATTTCGACAACTTAATATATTTATGCAAATGTTGCAACAGCGCGCACACATTTTATCCGAAAGACATACACGAACCAATGCATTTAAATGGTGCCTTCATGAGGGTGGACAAAGTATAGAGGTGCGATAAAAGTTTCTGATACGATCTGACGCATGACAGAACGCCAAGAGGAATTCCTCCACTATCCTCCTAAAATTCCTCCGAAAAGATCACAGAAAGAATTCCAGAAACTCACTTCGAACAGCCATCCAAATTTATCGGGAACGTATTCGTCGGATGGGAAGTACGCAGCGAGAGTAAACAGCGGCTCCTCGTGTCCCTCGAACAAGAGCTCACGGGCAGTCTTCGTGTGCGTTATCGAAGAATGCTTGTTTATTACGTGGGAAAGGCTTTTCTTCATTATAAATCCCCAATCCGCGGACTTGTGAGCTGCCATCTGAAAAAGTAAATGGCAATACAATATACGATTAAAAAAACAGGAAGAACTACATTGTAATGGAACAAATAATAAAATAAAATAGTTTAAATTTTTTGTATGGTTTCAAAAATAAATTAAAATTATAAATACACTAAAACCATTAGTGTGTAATAACAACACTAAAAATTAATATAACAAGGCTAATAATAATACACTACATATATTAATTAACACTAAATATATTAATAACAACAACACTAAAAATATTGTAAAAATTCACGAAATACATGGCATGGTTCCTAACTCCGATTTTCAGATGCTAAACCATAAACGAAGGCCCATGGAGTTGTGCGGTCAGACGCGTATCTATTATTTTAGAACAAAGAATATACGATGATCGTCTGCAATGAATCTCTGGACCAAAAAGTGTAAGTAGTGAGATGAATCTTCATAGTGTGTTTCATTCGACGATACTGATTTCAGAGTTTTTGAATCCTCAACCACAACAGGCAATTACGGACGACTGTCAGAGATTTTGTGCCAGCTGGACACAATCGTGCTCCCATTTATAAAGTTCGTAACAGTTGTAGCTATTTTTCATAACGTAAAATTCCCTAACCTTCCCCGGGAATAATTACGAATCCCTCGATAAATTATGTATAAACAAATAAGGACTTCAGTTGAACTCGACTCCCGACATTTCGCGACAATTTTCACACTTTTGTCTCCCGTTTACTTTTGAGGCGCCTCCACCTTATGAGGATATCAAACCTTTTTTTAGGTCCCGATTTTACGCTAAAATATATATTTAATGGGTTAAAGGAGGGGGAGATAAGCAGATACATGAGTAATACAGTCTAATCCCATTGAAATATTGCAAAGTATAAATCGTTTGGCTTATTTTTTATGACAGAAGTAGAATGAATGATAACCTAACATTCTCTATGACTAATTTCTACGTAAACAAGCTCCGGCAATTTGTAAGCGAAATGAGTCGCAATGTCCAAAAATAAACCGAGAGAAATATATAAGTATTTTTTTTTCAAGTTTATTCTTCCTTGAGATATTTCCTGGGAGAACGCCTTCTCGGGCAAAATACCTTACTCAATTTCATTATATAAACGATACCGATTCAGGGTTAAGTTTATGGTACTTATTAACTTGTAAAAAATTCATGGTAAACAAACTTCTACTAGAACACAAATTAGTGGTCTAGTAAAAGTTTGTTCACCTTGGATTTTTTTTTCATTATATATATATATTGTCCAGCGTAACTTGGTGGAATTTCATATGATAAACTTTTGATGAAAAGGAAAAAGATTTACCCAGTCTAAATTCCACAAATAGATTAGAGTTTGTTCAATTTATATCTTTTGACTTTATCATTAAAAGTTTTTGAACGAGAGAATTTAACATGGGATATACTAAGCTATTTTTTTCAAACAAGCTCGCCTCATCTCATTGATAGTACGCTATCTGCCTGTACAGTATTCAGCCAGAAAACTGGTTGGTACCTCAACCATCTGACAAAAGCTACCAAGAGGGTATAGAGGGAATGAGGCTTATTTGGTAGGATGAGGGGTGAGGTAGTTTGCCCTTGCTTTTCTCGCCAAGTCAGAATGAAGCAGAAGGTACATGGCCAATTAACTGAAGAACAATAACTTTATTATTAACAATATTTGTACATACCACTGCAGGTACGCTCAGAGAGGTGATGTTGTCATCTAAGGATCCCACAGATAACTCAGGGTCGAAGTAGTAGTAACCTCTCTCTGTGAATGTGACGGTATGGTTCTCCGAATCGAAAGTTATGTTCTCCTTCTCTATCGTCTTCCTATTGGATGAAAAAGTGAAATAGTTACAGCATATCCATTGAAACATTCCGCAAATGTTTAATACAGAAGTAAATTTTAGGCCCTTATATTAATCTTTTAACTTCTTTTTATTTTTTAGAAATAATCAACACGGTATACCATGTGAAGGTACTGAGTTAGAGAGATGGCAAAAGGTTTTTCGTTCATAAATTGAAAATGGCACTTCACGAGATATTATCTCATATCGAATACGGATTTTTCTTGGTTGGAGTATGGTAAAATGTGTTCCTCTAATACTACTGCTTAGGTCTCACCTTTTCCCCTTTATTTTTCAATGATGCGTGTCTTTGAGGGCAAAAGTAGTTCAACATGGCTTTGGTATCTTTATATGGCCCACTCCCCGAAAGGGAAGAAGTCGCTTATTAATTAAAGATCACGGTGATCATGAATTATATCCGGCCTTATCGGTAGTTATTACCGGCCTCGGTAGCCGATTGGTTACCATCTTGCTACGCTATTGCTCCGATCCCGAGTTCGAATCCCGGCTTATCGGAATTTTCTGATTAGAGAATAGTTGCGTGTGTTCGCATTGTTGCTGTTGCCTTGGTGAAGCACCTCTTGACAAGTTCTATACAGAGCTTGCGGGACTTCACCAAATAGCGGCAACAGCAGCAGCGCAGCAAAACATATATCCAATTCTCCATCGAAAATTTCTTTCAAATGCCTTATTCCGTTGCGGTATTTTCTTTTTCCATGAATGGCGTCACCTAAACGTCCTATGTAGCAATATATAAATACAAGCAGGAGTATGTTACAATACGATGGTACGTACACTCCTGGCCAAAATTAACGCACCACCGGCCGTAAGGATCGCTAGGGAGGTGCTGCGTTAATTTTGGCCAGGACTGTACTATAACATTTATTGTTCGGTCACCTCTACGTTATGTTATACATACATATAAAGGACTTTAATTTCGCCAAATAAAGTCCTTTGTGTGTATGTATGTATGTATAACATAACGTAGAGGTGACCGAACAATAAATACCCGGAATTTTCCAAAAAGTAGGTAGGATTACTACTCGAAGACCTTCCGAAGGTAGAAAGAAAAAATCACCGCACTCAAAGACAATAAGTTTCCAAAATATTAAAATTTTAAGGGTCATTATCTGCATTACACAGTGACTTATAGTGAAGTAGACATAAATCTCATAATTCTGTATCAATTTTTTGTGACATTGTGTGACCGCATATATAAAAGTACTATCGAATTTCTCATTTCCAACTTATTTATTAACCAAATGAAATTTTCCATGAACAATAACGATTTGTTTATAAGTAATATTAGAGAAAAACTCATGAGCCTTGTTAAGGGGCTACATCCACCTAGAAGTTTGATTTTATGCTATTTTTATTGCATATTCTTAATGGTACTAGATTTAAGAATGTATCCTGAAAATCGCACAACAATATCTGTAAAACTTATGAAGTTATAGAATTGTAACCCAAGTAAGTCCACGCATTTTCCGTCCGTCCCTCCGCCTGTCAGCTGCACCATGGGCTGAAGTACCGGTCTTTTGGATTTTCGCTTTCCCTTCCATCTTTATTGTCTTTGGTTCTAAGGCCAGATACGTCCATTTACTGTTTTACTTTCTGCAGCTTAGAACTGTTAAAATCATTCTCACTGAGTTTGAGCTTGTGAGTGGACGTTCTAGAGGAGTTTTGAGTGTTTCCTTGATTTCCTTATCTCTTCGAGTATTTTAAAGCGTACGTAAGTGGCTATGGCATCGAAAGGGAAAATCTCTCGAGATGACTGTTTTGACGAAAACTCAAAATCTCAAACGACGTAGAAAGATTTCTAAAATACGTCAGAGTAATAAAAATTACAGAGAAATCAATGGGATTTAGAAAAAATCATAAATTTCAGAATATCCAGGATAAGAAAAATAATAAATGATGTAGGACGACTACTATGGAAAGAAGAAGGGAAATTACAACTAAGGATTAATGAAAAATGGAAGGATAGAGAAGAAGAAAGAAATATTATCATGGAAATACTAATTCAGAGATGTCCAATATCGAAGGATAAAACAGAGGGAATGCTCATCAAAGTCAAAGGAATGGCTCACTTTTCTCTTATTCGATGAACAACGCTGCGTGATTTGGGATCCACATAAAGTAGATTTAATCTCACAATTAAGTCAGATTTAGAGATGGCCCTTACATAGAGTCGTTGTTTCAGTTAGAGGAGATTTAATAATGAGAATAATACCTCTTTATTTTGGCGATATTGAGACAATAAGTCTCATCATCCTACAACCCACTAATTGG
Source organism: Sympetrum striolatum (assembly GCA_947579665.1). Lineage (NCBI taxonomy): Eukaryota > Metazoa > Arthropoda > Insecta > Odonata > Libellulidae > Sympetrum > Sympetrum striolatum. The sequence goes on along the minus strand of OX388347.1, from coordinate 17,209,911 downwards.
TAATTTGATAAATTTAAGGTTTACAGTAGCATTACGGCTAAGATAGAACCACTCGGTTAAACAATCGAATTTTCTCCAAGTGAGAAGATCTGATTACCGACGGAAGCCTTTCGAAAGATTCATCGGTGCAGAACTTTTAGACGAGGTAAATGAAATTTTAGTTCCAGCAAAGAACGAACGCGACCTCCGAGAAGCTTTGACAGAACATTACAAGGAAAGAAATCCATGATCAGATAACACAGACCTGCGAATTTAAACTTTCAGTCAGTCAGTCAGATTTTCTCTATCACATTAGGTATTTCTACAAAATCAAAATGAAAATAGGAGAAATGTGAGGCACGCGCACATGTAAGATTGCTATTATCACATGTAAGGAATACTTCTTTTTCATCATTTTCACACATCTTATACTTATGAACATAATATCGTATAATTATACTGTTACGTACCGAGAACCCCCCCCCCCCCCCCCTGATTCCGGTCGTATCAAACATCTCTTCCGATGTTTGTACTCAGGGGGTGATAACGCACATAAAATAAATTAATGAGCTCTTTTTAACTAAAGAAAACCAAAATTATTTATGAAACGCTTCTAAAAGAGGTGAGCAAGGTGATCCCGCACGAAAAATCTTCCTATGGGAACATACACCCTCACCTGGTACGTTCACAAGATAATGCTGATAATTAATTCTGATCGTTCTTTCCGCAGTCTATTAGAGAAGCTAAAAGGGTAGATTAGGTAGTGATGGTGTTATAACACACCCTGCCATACGCCACTGTTGGCTCGCGATGTGTATACCAAAATAACTTAATACAGCCTCCTAAGATGAATCGACGGTGGCCGTACCAATTCTAGCCAAGACGGAACCTTTAGAAGATTAGAATTCTTCCGCTTCGCAGTTTTAAAGGCGCGGCTTTCAAGGTTACAAGGTCGTATGCTGATAAGTCTCCACCAACGGCCGTTGAAAGAAGAAGCCATTCAACAAATACAACCTTGTTCGAAAAAATATCTCGCTCCATCAAGGTTTGTCGTTCGCGCGGTGTGGCCATCACTGTGACGCGCATACAAAACGGAAGAGAGGCAGTCTCGTGAGAATGAACTTCCTACTTCCAATATGAAGCTATTACAACCTTGATTTATGCGGAAGACGTTCCCATGTAATTAACATGCCCTCGGGTACAAATCTCGGTACAGGTGAGATATGATCCTAGCTACAGATGTGATGTTCCAAGGTCTGTCAGTATTCAATCAGAAGGCCGGTTGATACCTCAAGTTCTCCAACATTAGCTACCAGGAGCTTTTAGGAAAAAAATTGGCTAAATATCTAGTTTGAGGAGTGAGGTTGTTTGCCCTTGATTTCATCATCAAGTCATATTGCTATAAGCAGAACAGATCCACGTAAGTGAAGCTCAATTATTCTATAAGTTATACTTTTCTTGGCATTATAATAATTGGATGAATGGGGGCAATCAGTGCCACAATTCATCACCTCATGCCTCAGCAGCTTTCATGTCATCACAACCACGATCAAGAGAATGAAAACTAGATGAAAGCTACATTTTTTTTATCCTGTGCCAAATGAAAAATATTTCATTTATCAGGATAGTAATCATTATGCTCCCTATGAAGGGATAACGCATGAAAAGTTAATGAATACCGATTATGCCGATCATGCATTAAAAAATCTAGCGGAGATGGTAAACTCTTAGCATACAATATCTTTCCTGAGTCCATTTGTCTGACAACAGGAAGAATCTCTATCAAGAGAAAATGATTCTTCCTCCATCAAACACAGAGTAAAGGATATCAAATTGAATATTTATTAGCTAGTGTCAAGTAAGGTGGCAGAAGTTGTGCTAATAGCATTGAAGTTAGAGATAACCTCGAAAGAAATACCTGAGACGAAAGTATCCACGGCAGAGAATACGGAAATATACATTCTTCTACTGCAGATAAGCAGCCACACACAGCTAAAAAAATACGTAATTTTGTTTGTCACAACAGTTTTCGCGTAAAGCGTACATTCAAATCTTTATAAACGGAAAAATTGAGAAAATGTTCTAAAGTTACAAAGCAGTTCTTAATCACTTGGAGATTTTAAGATTAGAAATGACAACGGGAAGGGAGAAAAAGCTCTACTCTTCTTTGGCTAACACTGAGTTACAATCTGGACGAAAAGAAGTGCTATTATTACATACAAGCTATATATTTATCATCCACACAATGATCTGAAAGAGGATGCTTAATGAATACCTAGAGATTTGTACAAAATGCATTTAAAGGTATTTTCCAAGAGTTATAAAAGTTTATGCGATTTCACAAATAGAGCTAAAGAATAGTATCCAGACTTGATTCAAAAATATATAATGAAAAGTTTAGTAGAGACAATCGTGCGACATCGTAAATTACACCGCCTTATTATAATTACTACCATTATAACTATTATATAATATTAAGTGTGGATAATTAAATACATTATATTAGTATATTTATCTTACTCTTTTAGGCATCCATTACTTAAATCGCACCTCTGAAAGCTCTTTATTTTCCGTCTACTCTTCTCCTTCTTTCTTTTCAGGTAAATGACATCCGTAGTCAACCTCCAAGAAATTTACACGACATTACTGGACAACAATTATGCAACTAGTGATATACCTGCTTGTATTTATTCCATCTGTGTTTTCGCGTCATTTTTTCGCTCCCCTTCTTGTGTGAGCGTTTTCCCGCACAGTGGGTTTTTCTCCGAAAGCCTTCAGCCTAGGAGTTTTTCCCCACATCCCAATTCTATTATTTTTTTACCTCTTCTTTTTATTTTCTTTTTATATATGTATTTGTATTTTGTATACCTTTTCTGTAATTAATATTAGTTACCCATAATGGTTAGGTGTAAGAGAGGTCCTAATGGGCCTAACCTCGCCGAATAAAGTTTATTATTATTATTATTATTATGAGATATTAAAGCTTTCAGAAACTAAACAGAATCCATGTCGACTCGAATAGATACAATAATAAATCAGAATATTTTAGAGCCATAAGGAGTAATAACGACAGTTCTCGCTAAATTTCTTAAGCGAACAAACATCATATCAAGAGTCGTAAAAGATAATGAGGCTAACGGGGTTCATTATGGTACGCGACAAAAACCATCATGAAAAGATTTCTACGGTATATCATCGCGTTAACTTTTTTAAAGTGTTCCGTCTTAATGTAAAAATGTTCGCGGCGACAAACAGAAAATTCCAACTTTTCCAGAAAGTCAAACACAAGGAATACCATTTCGATTGAAATGTTCAAACGAAGAATATTTCACACTTATTGGCTGATGAAGCTATTATATGTATGTAGTACTTGAATCGACAGAAAGTTTTGAGAAGCAGACCTTTGACAAGCTATAGAGATAATAAAGCCTTTCTCACAATCAGATGATAGAAATGGATGCATAATCTGCAAAGATACGGATGCTGTCAAGTTAAAAATAATTCTAGAACTTGAAAACCGAAAAAATATTTATTTTGCAGAGAACAAGCTTATGATTATGCTACTTGCAAACGATCATTAAAATCGCAATTGTTATATGAGTAAAAAACAAATTATGTAATCATAAGATCAATCTTTCTAAATTATAGATTGAACGCAAGGCAAAAAAATATGGTGTTAGATAGCTATCCCTTCGTCTTGAATCTCCCATGAGAAAGAGGAAAAACAAACTCTTGAGTATAATGAAGATATACTCGATTTTGCAATTAATATTTAGGCATTGGTATTCTCCGTGTCCCAGCTCTATTGGAAATCGGCAAGGGACAAATGAAGGCAAAAATCGTTTTCATGCCAAATACTTTTTAAAGGATGATAATTAATCTTGATGGGAAGAGTCAAACAACAATAAATGTGGTGGGTATTGAAAAGCAATTGAGGGTTTCATTGCTAAATTAACGCTAAATACGATTCTTGTTAACTATAATAAATATTTTCAGGGGTTGGTTTAAGGAAGGCTATGGCACAGAGGAGCAATTCTCTTTACTTCGGTACAATTTTTAATGAGTCAACCAAATGCGATATATCTTAATCGTTCTTAGTCCTTATGATTTACAGGCTTATTATTTCTCTATCTATTTTCTTAAGCTTTAGAGTTATAGAAACAAGAGTTGGATTGGTAATAATAAAGTTATCGCCCTAAACATTTTGATCCTTAATCTTTACATTATTCATACTAAATGAAGAGAGAATCTCCCTTCATGGAGTATGAAGGTCAATTTCCACAACATCTCGGTCCCCTCTGTAGACTTAACATTACTCCCAATTACTAGCTAATGCACTCAATTGTCAATCTCACCAGGCCCGACAACGCAGCTTCCACCAAAAAGAATATGAAACTACTTTCATAGGATGAGGGAATTTTTTGTTCGGGCATGCCAAAAACTTATACGGTCAATGAAAATACGAAATGACTTCTTTCTTGGATATGACCTCTTTCTTAAAATTACGGAAAATAAAGAATAATTTCAGTCGTACCCAATGATATAAAACACAATTAGTAACCTCCACCGAGGAGCTAATTTTGATTGAACATCCTATAAATTAAGAGTGGTATCTTATCCTGAAAGATAAAATTAATTCATTCTTATCGGAACAACAGGAACATTTAAAATGTAGCTTTAGAGTGGTGATGAATAGAAGTAGCATCGTTTTATCGAGCGGAAAGGTTCTCCCACAATCGGAGTGCGGAAAAGTAATTTCACGCAAAAACACTGTTTTGTACTTTGCAAGTTTAGGAAGTTTCAGTTATCAGCAATATTTTACTCGGCGTGGGAATGGAATTCATATTGTGTGTGAAGGCACACGATACGGGATTCAAATTGTCCAAAAACGAAAGGTTCAACGTAAAGAGCAGCATATACTTCTACTGAACAGTATCACCTAAGGACGGTTTGAAACCCAAGACCCGCACAATTAGGATTGAAAAGCTGTGAAGAATAGTAGAAACTATAGGTATGAGTGATTTTTGCCTCATTAAGCTAGAATGCAAGAAGAGAAACAACACCACATGAGTTCTGCAAAATTATTCAATGAATTTTAACAGCATTCAATTAGGAAGAACCAATGTGAATGAATTTTATCAGAGCCTTTCATAAATGCCTCAGTTTCTTCCATACTATGATATCCAGGGGGAAAAAAACTAAAGTAAATAAAAGATACACATTTTCTACTCCGCATCAAAAGACAAACACAATCTTTAAGTCACATTAAATCTTGATATCCCACTGTGAATCCAAACAGATTTCTCAATATCGAAAAGTAGTGGAGTGAGAATTTTTGGCTCTGAGGTTTTTCCTCTATCGATTTCCTCACCTCGCAAGGTTCTAATGTCAATTCAAGAAAGTAACTAAGATATGCGTGTTACCTGGTAAGTTTATTCGTTATATTTGGTAGAGAAACATTGTAACTCATTATCAGGAGCTGAGGAGTGAACTTTAAACTTCAGAACTTGAGAATATGAATGCTCCATGAGAGTAAAGTTTTGCATAACAAAGGATGAGGGCGAGAGGTTAATTTGCACGTGAAAGCAAGCATACAAGGAAAGGATGATTCCCAAGTTAATTCTCTAGGAGAATAATCAATTTTTTATGCTGTGTATTGAGATTCTGTATTTGCATATCTAAGGTTTCAGAGGAGATATTCGAGTTAATCGAACATTTTCCACTGTAGTAGTAGTAGTATTGTTAAAAGTGCTTCGACAGCTTAGGTCATTTCGCACATTGACTCCCACCGGGATTCGAACCCGGGACCGCTTTCACCAAAGGCAAACGTGCTATCCACATGACTATCCGGGAGCCATTTTCCACTGGTTTTAGATTATTTAGTAATTGTAAATTATCGTAGTTTACAAACTGGAGCAGTTAATGGACGAGGTTTTTATGTAACAAAACTCTGTAATTATATAAGAAAAGTTTGAAGACATTTCTGTGCCTAATGTAATACAAGATAACATTTCGATCCGTCCTAGCGAATAACTGCGTCGATATCGTAAAAATTAATAAAAATAAATAAATTCGAGTAATTATTACTAAAATTACGTTGCGAAGGGGAACCGTCCAAGTTGGCGGGCTCACATGATCCTATAAATATTTACGATTACCATTAATAGGTAACTGATGACAATGTTACTGCTCTTTGGAGAAAACTAGTGGAGGATTTATAAATGAAATTCAAGGGATTCCTACCGGAAACATATTTAGGAGAAAGTATATAAAATGTACTTACGTGAACGCATACGGTCCCATTTCGACAAAGTGAAGTTTCCTCCCGGGTCTGGAGATGTCCTCGGGGTTAGTGAGGTTGAAGAAGTGGTAGAGCATGGTGAGTTTCATGGGGGCCTCTATCCACAGTTTGGTGCTCTCCGAATCCTCGCTCAGCGATAATTGCTGCGAAGGGAAAATCAAAATTAATATCAGCAATAGAAAAACTTCGAATTGTGAATGAAATACACTATAGCACCAACGGAAAATGAGTCAAATAAAATAATCCTTTCTCGTGTATTATGACCCCATCTAAGATTTTAGTTAAACACGCAATTCATGATAATAAAACGTGTTTATTTTGGTGTCCTTAAAACAAAAAGTCTCCTCTTCCATCAAAACCATCGTTCTATATTTTACAAAAATTAATTTATTAGGATAATATGCGATCAAATTAGAAGCGTAATCATGCAGAAAACCTCAAAGATTCTCAGGGAAAAAAATATTAACTTCACTTAACATTATCCCATAATTGAGACTCTATGAGTGACGCTTTTTTTGGAATTCGATAAGGAGATCAATCAATTAGTACCGCTATTCAATGTACACATACCTCAGCAGCTTAAATTTAAAAACAGCCATGATCAAGACATAAGTAAATAAAAGATACATTTTTCTCCAGTCTGTACAAAAAAGGAGAAATGTTCCATTCCTCAGGGTATAGTAGCAGAATCTGAAATCTATTGCGTCTTAACAAATTGCATCCGCACGCAAGAAAAGATGTGCATCATAAAGGAGGGCGGGATTTCGTAGAGACGTCACTGTGACACATAGGTGATCATATGAAAGGTGAGCGCAGAAGAGGTGATTCATGGAAAGATTCCAGGCGAATCACGATTTATTCGTCTGTCTCAGTCACGAACGCAATCGCCCAATGACGCGGATGCATTGCTGCCGTGTTTTATTCCAATTTCAAGACCTCCGTGTGAATGCATCGAACGTCAATTAGGAAATGATAGAGAACTTGGTTTTTTTTTGTACAACGAGATGAAAAAGATGAGCGAGCAGGAAATACCTTTTTCAGGGATAAAATGCACATGTCTGAAAATCAATTCGGAAATAATCTTGCTAAAAAATCTTCTTGAATAATCTTGACACATTCCAAGTATCAAGAGGAAGAAAATAAATCCACATTAAAAGATACCTGAACAAACAGTGATGGTCTAAGTGAAACTGGTTGCTTTGCAATTAAATATTATTATTATATATAATAAGCACAGGGCTCACAATATACATATATGAATACAATGCGATAAAAACGACTTTAATGGAAGGAATTAAGATCGGAAGCCCAATCAGCTATTTCACTTATATCACTTATTGTTCAAATTAAATTTATACCGCAACGTGGTAAAACTGGGAACTGATTTTAACAAAAAATTAGGATTACTTAATATAATATAAATAGCCTGTATAGGGGAATGATAAAGGAGATAAGGAAATAACTGATGGTTTTGCGACGCAAGAACTGCGATGTTACGTGATCACAGAAAAATATTTACGATTTAGCAGTGATTTATCAAGAAAGGTGCTCGCTTTTCGCGAAAAACATTTCGAATCAATATGAAAAACATCCAAAGCGTTAATATGTTCTAATTCGTTGATTCTTTAGTTGTATTTTTCCTATCAAGCAAAGCGAAACGGTTCTTGCTCAATTAATTGTCCGACCGAGACGTGGAAAGAAGCTTTACTCTCCCAAACTGTTATCAAAAGTAATCAATGAATGACTCCACGTACAAACATGAAGCTTATTGCCTTCCGAGAGATAACGTTATACAGATTATCGAGAAAGTCGTGCAGGAAAATAAGGCAAAGACTTGACTTGCGAGGATGACTTAGAGCAGAGTTTCCCAAACTACGTACCGCGGAACACCGGTGTTCCGCTGAACCTGAATAGGTGTTCCGCGACAATTTGGAGTGTCAATGGAGAATTTGAGAATAAAAGACATTAAATGCTTTATTGATTAATATTTTAAGTTTTTATTACAATATTATAGTTTTATATTTAAAAATAATTATCAAATAAATGATTTGTTGTAATTAAATGATTTTTTTATTTTCCAATTAGAATTACCTAACCTAAATATAAGCTTAGAGTTCCGTTAAACTTCCCAGGTTTGCGAAGCGTTCCATTGCAGAAAAAGTTTGGGAAACCCTGACGTAGAGGATAGCAATGCTGGAATTCTTGAAGATGTTTCGGGTTATTGAGCGGAAGGGAAAGAGACCCGAGATGAAGGAAACAAGATTTGATGATATTCTCGAAACAGAAAATCATAACCTACGCTAAGGAAGAATATGATGTGCACATCGGCCTTCTCTTGCGCGATTCGTTATGTAAGTCAGACCTGTTTTCCATAGCTTAGATACTATGGGAGGACATCTGTCATGGATATGGAGATTATTTTGAGGCGATATCCTCTCTTCAGAAGTGAAGTACTTATAATGAAACGTCTTTATTTGGACGGGAGTGATATTTTAATAATGATCTTCCATCTAATCCATCGACATATATTGAACAAATTTATATTTTAAGTGATAGTATAATGCAGAATGAGAAATAATTGAAGATTCAAGAAACCGTAGAGATAAAGAAAAACTCTACCGCAGGAAAACACTAACGAGGAAGTTATGTTATGGGAAACCTTCGAAAACCTGCGAACGGTAATAGCTAAAAGATGGTTATAAGATATTTATCGCTATATTTGCATATTATAAAAAATGAGCACATTCAGGTATTGCTTTCAATGGAGAATAAACTTAACGTTTTTTAAGCATTTTTTTGAAATGATTAAATTCGAAAGAATTACTTCATTTTATATTATTCATGTCCAAATACTTATTCGGAGATTCTAATGCCGAAAATTAAATCACATCATTACACATTTTCGACTATTTAGTTGTTTGCAAACACCCACTAATGCACTGAATCAAAATAATAAGATAATTTTTGCTTCTCGTACGATTGATTCAATTTCGTTCCTATAATTATCATTATTTATTAGACGGATATTTACCAATTCTGGTACAAAAAAGAGGCGAGAATAGGATACAACCAATACGCAAGGAGAATTGAAATATGATAAATAATTCTTTCGTGAAATAACGACGACTTACGACATCTTTTCTGAGCTGGGATCTTCCACTACTCTTCGAAACATACAAAACATGCAGTTTCGCCAAGAGTCCGATGGTCAACAGACTTATAATGAGACAAAGATAAAAAAATAAGAAATTTTAATGATGATTTTATGGTTAGCGATTTCTAGGGACCGCGTAAAGACAGGAATGCGCAACACCCTGGACCTGTTTCTACCATCAGAGCGTTTCCGGGGTGCGGGTGGTTATACCATGTGTTGGCCATCTGCAGAAAGGGAATGGGGAAAGCGTTGGTCCTTAGCATTCAAACAAAACGTAGGGATTGGGTGAAGGAAAGCCACTCTCAAGAAGACGCGGGCTCCTGGGCGTCCTCCCTTTGTGAAAAAGACAGTCAAGAAAGACTGCTTGACCAGAACGGTCCTCCAAAACCCTGACCCACTCCTGTTGGGTTTTAGTGTTCCCTGCCTGTGTGAATTCGTCACCCAATTATCGTGTTTTGTGAATTAATATGTGTTCTGTGTGTTAGGGTATTATAGTGTAGTATAAGGTTTATTGGTGGTGGTGTTTTTATGGTTCGTTTCTTCCTCTTTGCTCGGTTGGTGTTTCCTTGACTTGTTATATGCGTGTCTTTTGGGGGTAGGGTTTTCATTAATTTGAGGTTTATTTGTCTTATAGGTTTATTTGTCTGGTATTATCTTGTGTGAATCGATTAATATCAATTAAGAGAAATTATGGCTTTTATTTCCTTCGGAAACCGAGCGATTCTGAGTGCATGCATTTCTCGATAACTTGATTAATTTGTTCTTTTAAATATTGGCGCCCAACTTTCGATCTTTTGATCATTTTTTAAATCTTTATAACGTTTTACGCCCCGCGCAGCATGTTTCTTATTTTATTAAATTTAGTTTGGTTACAACTTGGCGCCCAACGTGGGGTCTTTTCATTATTTTTAACTTTTATTATAAATTAAGTTTCGTTACAAAATTTAAACGCAGAAATATCGGAGCCAAATGCATGGAATGGAAAACAGAAGACGCCTTATTGAGCTCTATACAACGTAAAAGTTGATGCAGCCACTTTACGAAAGTATATGCTCAGATGATCATGTGTATCACTGACTTGCGAACAGGAGTCAAAAGTTGATGCTACCTGTATATTGCTAGCTTTCAAATAAGTCCCCATTCGATTACAGGATATAACGATAAAAAAAGTCTTCAAAAGAAAAAGAGGAAGAGAGGCTATCACAAACTTTACTCCACCAAAATATTACAAAAGTAATGACGAAGGAATTAATTCATTAAACGCTGATGCTTAACCAGAATATAATAACTGTATCAACCCACGTCAAAGTTATAAGAAGTAAAAGGATTATAAACAAATTAAGAACAGATATTTAGATAGGCAGAGCCAAGGAGACAGAAATTTTCTCTAATTGTCTACGCCCTAATTTTCTCCTCTAGTGGGTCGTATTCGATTCTATTGTTTTCGCCCGATATAAATCGTGCCTTGTTGTATTTCTTACTATTGCTGCTTTGATTCTTTAAAGAAAATAGATATCATAAAATTTTGGGAGGTTTCCAACCAAAAGTATATTTGTCCATTTCAGCTTTGGATTAAAACATTAGCTTGGCAGAGTGGAATCGGTTCGGGTGCACGGTGCATTGGGAGACTCCTATTTAAAAAATCTGATGTGGCCAGCACATGACTTTCTCCATATGTAAGATGTAAACATTTTAAACTTAGAAGATATATACAAATAAATTTTTTGTAATTTTTGTAGATAACTGTATATACCTTAATATCAGATTAATGGAGGAATTTTGCAAAAACGGAAACGAGCTTCGAAAAATAAAGTTCCTCTTCCGGTTGACCGATTTACTCCAAAAACTAATCAACTTTAACGACACCAACCAAAGTGCTATATATTAAATTTGATGTTGATACGACAGATAGTTTTCAAGTTAAGGCGCCCACAAATTACAAAATCAGCAACTTCCGGTTTATCAGTATTTCACAAATAGCTCCTAAACAACCAGTGATACAAAAATATGTTTCATACGAAAATTATATTAAATTACATTTTCTAAAACTTTTATAAATAACAGTATATACCTAAATATCATATTCATGGAGATATTTTGCAAAAACGGAAATTTGCTTCGAAGAATAAAGCTCGACTTCCGGTTAACCGATTTACTCCAAAAACTAATTAATTCTTATAGCACCCACCACAATGCTATATATGAAGTTTGGTATTGATACAACTAATAGTTTTTACGTTAGAGCGCCCACAAGCACACACACATACACACACACACACATAGACATCATTCCGAAAATGGTCAAAACGTGTTCTAGGGATCCCAAAGCATGTATTTCCGTTGAAATCTCGTAGTCGATCTTTTTTTCATGAAAACAATACTTTCTCTATACTACGTATATGGAGAAAGTAAAAAAAAAACAATGTAAGCATTTCAATATTGTGAAAATGCAATAAGAGAATATAGTAGTAAAATGTTGCACGATCTGGGAATAAATCCAACCCATGTTATTAAATACGGTTCTATGCAAGCAATTGCTCCTGAATATAAAAAGATATATTTTCATAAATCCTAACAAATAGTTTTAACAGTAAAAAAGATCGATCGTAAATATTCCGCATTCTTTTATAATACCACTGAATTACAGGCAGTGACCATTCTTGCCTGCAGTTCGTAAAATACCTACAAATAATACAAACTGTGTAGATAATGGCAAAACAAAATATTATAAATGTTCACCCAACGCAATAGATAACAAAATTAATTATTTATTTCTCAAAATAAACCATATAAACTTGTATGTTTAATTAATTCCGCGAGATATGACAATCTAAAATCTTAGAAGACAAGTAATTTAGAAGATAAATACTGACTTGACAAGAGCATGCAAAAAAATATAGAATTAGACGGATGATTATTGTAATAAAACAAAATAAAATTTTTACAGGAGGTTAAGAAATTTCTGAGGATTTCTTTAGGAAAAAATAAAAACTTTATTGCTTTTCAGCTTTCCCATAGTTTTGAATTATGGAAACTGATGCTCGCACGACACTTTGCAATCATTTCTTAGGACATGATGGATAAAATTTAAAAAGTATGCCTTAAACTCAAAATTACTCAAAAACATTCGTTGACAATAGAGATAACTTATCTCTTCGCATGGCTAAAGAAAGGTTTTCTTATCAATAAGCAGGATTAACGATGAAAGATTGCAAAGGAAAGAGAAAGGAACGGGCATGTATGGAAAATTACTTTAATAGTGTCTCACTGCTGAAATAATTGTACAACAAAAGAAGGAAAGCGATGAGCAAAATTTAACGATAATATTAATAGGAGTGGGATAACTCCGTCATTCCCTCGTGTTTAACTTCATTCGGAAATTGTTTCAGCAAAAGTATCGTGGGAGCAGGTGAGAGTTTCTAATTGGACGCCCCAGTCGCCAGCTGAAGGCACACCTCCCAGCTATCCTATTGGAATTCGTCCCGAATTTTTAACTTACCGCAGTCCGGAGGGTATTTTCAGAAATCTCCATAACGCGACATAGTAAAGCACTCCGAATTATTTTTCAAACAACCTTAATCAGTTTTCTTATCACTGAATTGTGTTCATCAATAGCCGTGATATGAGGAAGATGTATTAAGATATTTCTTTTCACAAATAAATGTAGACACATATCTCGGTAGCTCTAACCATGGAGAGAATTGGGATTACATTTATTATTTTATGTTTATTATGATTTAGTTCCGAAATTTTCCGTCATCGACCTAGTTAATCCACTAATTTAGAACCATGTGTCTTTGAATAAATAGTTCATCTGATAATAATGAATAATAACTGACAATTTTCACTTTTCAGGGAACAAAGAAAACGTTAGCGGGATAGAAAGAGGTTTAAATCGTATGAAAATGCCAAGTATATTCAATTTAATAATAATAATAATAATATTTATTTATCACAAACAAGTATGAAATTACCCAATCGCATGTGATAAAATAGAGATAATAATAAAACTTAAACACAAAAAAGGAGACAAAGAGATACAAAAGAGAAATATAGAGAAAGAAGAAAAAAACAAACATTTATAGGAAAGTTTGGAGTACAATTTACACTTCGAGGAATACAAAGAATTTTTAAATCAATCAATAAAATTGGCTCTTCAAAAAAAAGCAAATTCCAATATGAGGAATCTTTTACTAAACTTTAATTCATCAATACGGATTTTGTTAGAATTAATAATTGCCACAAAGTTACGCCTGATTCCGTGTCGTTTAAATTTGACTCTTTTCGAAGTAGTACGATTGACCGCTCTCGTCATTAGAGAGAGCGGCTCAAAACGACAAGCATTAACACGTCCAAAGGGTTCACAAAAAAGAAGCGTCTGCCTAGACCTTCTCGGTGGGACATTAACTATATTATGTAATTCAAGCCGTATATTTCGCAGGAAATAAAATAATTGAAGCTTTCAGTTATTGCCAGTGGATGTGTGATCAGTCCTCTACAACAGTTAATCCTGTTGAACTACAGGCAAATTGAGAATATTAAACGGCATAGAATAATCTGTTCCTGCTATCATATTTTGATGAATGGATATATTTATTCATTTGTCATTTTAAATTGTATAGTACAATGTATCTACCATTTACTTCTGACACTCTCTTGTTTATGGACGGAATGAAAGCTACTGAGGTATTAGTGAATAATAACACTTTTAAGATCTTTCTTTATGGAAAAAAGTGTATCTTGTAAAGTCATTGTGCTCTACTACGTGAGGAAAGCAAAGGCAAACTATCTCACTCCTCATTCTGACAAACCTCATTCCCCCTACTATCCCACACGAGCTGAATAATTTACAGACAGAAAACCTACAGCATAACTTTTTCCTTTTCCTCTCTGCAAACATTATCATTGATAGAATTCTTGCGTACACTACAAATATAACGGGAGTTAATCCAGAGAAAAGAGAGAACGGAAATTCCATACTTCGATGACAATAACTCGCTCACTTTTCTCAAATTTTCCATCTCAAAAGTATTTATTCTCGAAAAACAGCCGAAGAATGTTCAGCGGAAATCTTTCCTCTGGCCTTTTGAACTCCGGCATTGCTTATCGGTCATCCTTTGTAAATTGTAAACAGGCATAAGAACTTTTATCGAACCGCAAAATTTAACACAGAAGAACGATAGTAATGTTCGATTTTTATCTCAGAACAAAAAGACACTGTTGAAATCCAATTTTGGTCCCCCGTATCTCGAGTGTGAAAGATAAGTTTGTATCTACGATTCGATAAACAAGAGATCAGAAGCATCTGATGTAAATAACCGTTTTTAGAGAAAACAGCAGCTGTTTCGTATCAGCCTGAGCTGCTTCTACAGTAAAAAGTGAGTAAAGCAGTAAATTAATGTTCACCATTTTCCTTGGTTTACAACATTATAAAAATTTTACTTACAAGGGTCTGATCACAATAAATATCACGTTATTCATGTACATCTTACAGACACTTAGATACAGAGAGCTACGTTCATTGACTCATTTAAAATTGATGATCTCCTGTTACCAATCAATCTACTCAAAAGAGTTTCGCTGCTTATTTCACTACAAAAATTTTCTTATAATCCGCCGTCGCTTACTTTTAAATACATTCTAAAGCTTCGTTAAATTTGGCATTTCACTTATCTTCGCTTTTATTCTTTTCCAACATATTAAGAGATGCATTTAAAGCCAAGTTTTACTCTGCCTAACAATAAAAATATCAGCTTTTGAAAACTAGACTCAACCCCACCTAGTTGCCAAGTTATCTTTTAAATAAATATGGATGAGGTCAGGAGATTTTCTTTCTTCCTTATTAAATAGAACAAGGTTGCCATTCATGAATTAGAACTTGAATAATAATTTGTATAATCGATCGGGAATTGGTGCTTTTCATTATATTTATATACATTTAAGTTGAATAATAAATTGTTAATCGCAATGGTAGGAAAAATCCAACGACCGTTCTAGCCAACGATTTCATTTTTCATGCGATGTAAAATATAAACCTATCCTTTCCAATTTTACAATGGTCTAGCAATGTAGATCATGAACTTAGGAAGGGAAGAAAATTAGCAGTAGTAGTTACTCAAGAAGTAGTTCTGACTCAAAAGGCCTAGACGCAACCAGCCAAAATTCGGAACACAATAATTTCTATACAAGTTACAAGGTCGATTCGCTGGACTAAACATGTGAAAGGTCCTAAGTAATCGCTACCACTTAGCGTAAGAGCTGGAGGCCAAATTTGAGATTTCTCTACACTCAAAACATCAGAAGCGTCAATAGGAAAATGATCAATGTTTACCTCTGTATGAGATCTCCGAATAGCTCAACCTTTTCAAATGAGGAATCCCTTATAATCGCATATATTTCAATCGAACCGCTCTTTGGACGTGGAAAAGGGGCAGGTAGTTTTCCCTAGTTTTCGTCACTGACCAAAGTTGCAATAACCAGAGTAACTACACGTAAAAGATAAAACATTACCCCATCGATAACACATTTCATTGCAATAAAGAGAGACCAGAACTGACGCTACTATTTAGCATCACTCATACGTCAGTAGCTTTCAGGTTATCACGGACATAGGAAAAACTGAAAGAAAGATATATTTCATTCACTCAATTCCCAAAAAAATGGAAGATTTCACCAAGAAATGCCGCGGAAACATACGGACATCCATCACAGAGAATTGCATTCAAGATCTGCGTGTTTTCTCATCCCAAAATACATAGCACATGATCTGCAGAAATATATTAAACTCGTTCAATCCGGGGACACTCCATTCTTAATTCACGACGCCACTTAGAGAATCCTCAGCAAATCCTTGGACACTTAGCTCCGCACAATTCTCGCATCTCACTCGCCGGAAGGAAGTGCTCCAACCACAGCCATATCGCGTTACGTTCGCAATGTTTCGAGACATTCCTGCGAGATGCGGAGCGTGCGTACTAGGAAACAGCTGTTCGAGTCGGTCGCTAGGCGACAGGGGAAACGAGTTTGTGCGGGCGCTTGTGGGCCTACTCCCCGAAGCACCGCTCGGGTAGCAACGACCTCGCCGAAAGAGTAAACACAGTTGGCGGGGATAAGACGAGTGGTATTCGGCGGCGAATCTGGTGCTCATTAGCGATTGCTCCTCCTTCCTGTTTACTTTTCTTGAGAAAAGGGACAATTGAAAGGTTTCCAATCACAACATTGTGCATAGTTCGAGCGAAAGCGGAATTTTTGGCGAAGGAAGAGGTTCTGCGATTCGTAACGACCAGGAATTTTAAGCAAGGGCGTGATTTGCGAAATGACGGGATTTCGGCAGTGCTCTGAAGGCGACAATTACGCGAAAGTGAGGAAATGATACAGAAAATCGTAACTAGCGAGATGTCCTTGCGATACCAATAATTAGTTCCAATTAAAAAGGGAAACCCGTTTGAAGATTTCATCGAAACGCGAAACTGAGTCATGATCTCTCAATTTCAGGACCTTGAAGTATCTGAGAAATGATCATACCTCCGTTGACTCATAACCGTTTTGAAAATTGCTAACAGGAAAACACTAACAGTGGCAAGGAAAAGAATAGCTGTATTAAATCCCAGTCTAACGTTGTGGAACACCATTTAAAACAACTCAAGACAGTAGATCATATTTTCCTCATACTTTTCCTTCTTTTCATTGTATGTAATTCATACATCTACGTACACAATCAAGTGTAAAGGATTTTTTGTTTTGTTTGGGTTATTGGTTGAAGCTGCCACCGGACTCCAGTCTAATTGCGGCAAAGGATCGATTAATATATAGGTTTATGATACGCACTCCCAATAAACCATGTAATTCGCCATTGAATGCAAAATATGTGAAAATTTCACGACTACTGCACGCAATGAAATCATGCGGTCCTCCATGAAAATCCTTGTGTCATGTTGGGAAGAAAACACGTTTATTATTTCCAAAAAGAAATAAAATTAACTTCTGTGAAGACGAAAACAGATAGCTGTTAACGACGAGTTTGAGTCATAATTTGGCTCATTAAGAACCGCCACAAAACAATGAATTATCTCATTTGTGGATGAACACGTATGAATCTATCGAAAGATATAAACATTGGCAATCCTTGAATGTTGTAGGTCACGAAAACTTGCAGAAATCCAAGAGCATTTCGGAGACACTCCGATAGAGAAGATCTACTGGAAGATTACATTCACACATTCTCTCGACCGAAGAATCTCCTCAAAATTCGCCAGAGAAAAGAAAGGTTTGGACCGAAAACTAAACAAACAAGACAGCGGGCCTTCCACAGCCATTCAAACAACAACCACAACTGTATCAACACACACTAATCGTCCTCGGGGCCACGACTCATTTCACCAACCACAAAACCTGCGTCTATTTCTGTCTTCGGCCCGGAAGAATTTGCGACGCCCCCGATGGAGAGCGCGAAGTACGAACCGAGGCCCACGTGGAGGAAGAACTCACCTGATCGATGATACTGGAGAACACTCGAGGCCAGAAGTACAGTCCGATGGCACCGCCCACCGTGAGGAAAACACCCACCGAAAGCAGGAGTCCTTTCGCGCACATGCCCATCATCTTGAACGGGAATATTCGCTCACCCAAAAACAACGAGTCCCTCAACGTCGGGCAGCTATCCAAGAGGCCACGGCTCGGAGATAAAACCGGACTGAGGGGAGACTATTCGAACACGTGTTTCGGGAAGGTGTTGTCCGCAAGAAAGAGAAGTACGTGGGGAGACGGCTTCACGCACACGCATGCTCTCTACCACTGCGTGCCTCACTACTGGCGCCTGAGGAGTAAGCGACTATAGGGTCATGGAAGTGGGGGGGGGGAATCAGTCGCCCTCTGAAGCGGCTGTAGTGAACCTCGAACGCTTAAGGGGGAGATGAGATAGCGGAGTCCACATGTTGGAGCAAAGAAGAGAGAGTTCTAATCTGGAGGTGGGAGGGTTCCCTCAAGGTCGCCCTCTTAGGGAGGGTCTCTGGATGTTTTTTTCTCTCTTCCCTTGACGTCTTCTCTAGAGTTTGGGATGTTTTATTCTTTCCCTAGGGCCTCCTCGGTGTGGTATGTGGTCGGGGTTCTGAACATCTGAAAGAGTTGGGGGATTTCTATTAAGATACTTATTCTTCTGGAGATGCTGATGGAAGAGGATGGATGGCTCAGGTGTTTTCACCGAACGAATCCTTGCTACGACCTAAACTGTCTGTATTTCAGTTATACAAAAATTTTCCGAAATCTCATTGAGTCCTGAAAATGTTTTCCTATCGTGTATAACAGGCGAGACAATATATTTACAATTTTTAAACAAAACAAAAGTTTTATAAACAACGCAAATAAGTTTTGCTGATCAACATGAAGTTTCGTTGGCGACTAGTTTCGAATTATCAATCCATCGGAGGCGTCATTAGCTGAAATTAGTCTCCAACGAAACTTAATTCGAATCAGTAAAAGTTATTTTTGTTGTTTCAAAAACTTTTGTTTTGCTTAACAATTGGAGATATGTAGGAACTCCTCCGTGAACGGGGACAATATATTCCTATAACAATGCATTTTTCGTTCATAACTGCTTTATATTAAATCAAGCAGAGTCTGTTGGAGATGAAAGAAGAGGCTTTTATTATCTATCTCACCCGAATAAAGACGTATCATTATTGTAATAAAGCATTTAGTCTGAAGGGTGATTGGTACCTAACCCTTTCTACCATTAGCTTCCAAGAGTTTATAGGGCTTTCTAGGCAAGATGAGGAATGAGGTAGCTTGCCCTTGCTTTCCATAATGATATTAGGTGTATATCTCCACGTAGGAGAAGCACGATGACTCTACGAGTAACACTTTTCTTGGCATTCCATAAGGAGAGGCATTAATTAGTGTCGCTATTCAGCATACTCAGTAGCTTTCATATCATCACAGCCATGTGCCAGACTGAGAAAATTAAATAAAAAATACATTTTCTTCCATCCTGCTCCAAATGAAAAATGAAAAATATTCTATTCGTCAGAGTGTGGCAAGAGGAACTTCGACTCAACAATGACTCAAATAAACTTCCTCAACAAGTACTCACTTTTATCTCTCGTAAACCTTCCTTCCTTCATCCCGTTTGAAAGAGAAAAGATCGTGAGCTCAAAACGACCGCTATTAGTGAGTATTTACATTCGTCTAAGTTTCTAACCTCCGCTCTAAATAACGATAACTATGTTAATAAGAGGTAACAGTCGCTAAAGTTCTTTTTTTATTTCCGTCGTCGTTTAAAGCCAAGCTAATTTCCACTATAAATGTAAACATATATGATATGCATGAAAAGTTGTACGTTAAAATGAAATTTCGATCAACATTTTCATTTCTTAATGTTTCTATATAAAATAGAAATGAGGAAAGGCTTGTACTTTTTCCACAGATTTATTTTATAAACACGACACGCCTGAGACTGTGAATTATATTTTCTATATAAAATTAACATTATTTTTACACGATAAGAAGCACAACATAAATTTCTTTAGGAATTCTGTTCGCAATTGTTGCCAACTCGAGTATCCTTATCTCTCCTGAATTATCATGAATTAATGTTATGTAAACATTTCATGATATCGCGATTTTTTTAATTACGCGTGAAAATTATTTTTCAGTTCTCTTCTGAAAAATGCAATTTAAAAATATAACATTTGGGTTAAAATTTCAGAAGCGTTACAAGTTTTGACTCCGATTTTTTTAATGCTTTAAGCCCAGTGATACAGAAGGAAATAATATTTTTTACGTCCGCTCTACTTTAGTGTCCGTTGATTAAAATTTAATTCTAGGAGTAGTTTTAAACAAATTAGTAGCATGAGACCAATGGGAGATCGAAACCTTCAAGTTTCAAGAAATTTTAATCCGTTTTTCAAAAGATTAAAATGACGCAGCCAAGAGCAAGCGAGCAAGTCTACAATCATAAATCTGCTGTCATAAGCAAACATTTGTAACTAAACTTGCTTATTTAAACATCATTTATGATGAAATTTAAAAGTCATCAATGACATTAGTCTGAATGACTACGTTGAACCTTCCGGTCGGTGCGTTGAAATTCAAAACATAATCGATTCTCCTTTTAATAAATAAGACGGAATTGTGATAGTGAAACCTTCATAACTTGAGCCGACCTCGGTGGTGAAGAGGTTAGCGGGTCTGTATACCGACGCCGAGGTCTCGGTTTCTTACCCACAGGGAAATGTGTGGTGAAATTTCCGATCGCATAGGTTTTAGCGTAAATGACAGATGAGAAAACATATGACAAATGCGACGGTTAAAAATAGAAAATCTTTACTCTTCGGAAATGCCGTAAGCTGTTAAACTCGTTGGATGCGACTAATCGTATATGTTGATTTTTTTAAGCATTGAAATTATTGCTTGAACAGTACTATGGGAAGAGAGGAATTTACAATACTATGAACGTTAAAAATGGCTTTCCCATGTTTTAAAAATTCGTTTCTAAGTACTTTATAACTTGCAATAAGTTTCATAAACTGTTTACACTTTTACAAGAATCTATTGCTTACAAGAAAAGTTGATTCTCAATGATAATATATATCCTTGAAGACCCAAGGAACGATTAACGAAAAACTGAAATTTTAGAAAAAAACTAATGATGAAATGCTTGATTTTTAATCGAAAATAAAATTTAGTATTAACTATGGAGATATTTTTCGAGTATTCTTCCTTATGGTTTTTACTCGATTTATAAGGGACAATTATTACAAATGAATCCAGTCAATGCACAAAATTCAATTATATTCATTTTACAAACGTAATAAATAGTATCAGCTGATTCCCCTCCTCCCCACATGGTTTCACCATTCAATCCATGATCTTCTGTAACTTATTATCCTTGACACTTAACATATCTGCGATTCTCTAATATAAATAAGTAAATATATTATATGAGAACCCTTTGAATTCCAATGCAAAATGTGATGAATATGTATGCATTATTTTCGAAAATTAGGATTATGCAATACATATTGACTACAGCCAAGCCAGTCACCGTAATGGAGACTGATCATTGAGGAGGAGAAGCTTTATGACCTCTTCGTTATGATTCATACAAAAATCCAAATTTCAATATAAAAGTGGTAATCAATATGAATTTTTCTGCATCCAATTTTTATTCTGTCCTTAAATTATCTCAATTAACCAGGAATATTTTTTTATTAAAATTTTTCCAAAACGTAAAATCCGTAAGTAATTAATACGGCCTTAGAGTGAATGAATTTCTAGCGAAGGACATTTTGAGTGATATGACGTCTGATAAGAAAACTAAAAAGTATCGGTCTGACCACTGAGTGTCTTTAAAAATGCGAAAATGTTAATTCTTCAATTCTAAGGTTAATATGAACACACCGAAATAATAAAATGTGCATGTAAAATATATGATTAAGAAGATGACGAGAAGTACTGACAGTGGGTGAATTAGTATACTTCTGCATGAGATTATAACCTTATAATACTACATGTAAAGGTATGTAAAGGTTCCTTTTAAATACGTCGGAGAAGCATAGAAGTCCCAAATAAGAATGAGTAACTTTAAAATGAAATCGAATAATCGTAGTAATATATTTATTACGTTTATATGTTTAATACAAGTAAATGTTGCTTGCACTGCATGCTTACTTGTAATAAGTTAAACAATAAAACATAGCCTCCGAAAATTAAACACCTTTCAAATATCCGAACATCGCTTTCTCATACTTTTTATGTTAGAACTAAGCTGGAATCGAACCCAGGGTCACTTTTGAATGATGCCAATGCCTATACTTAAATATACCACAATCGTTATCGTAATACCGACTGGAAAATTTCTCCAGAAGAGTCTCTAAAAAGTATACAAAATAAGTTTTATGAACAATTTCCTCATAACGGTTCTTTCGCTCTCTTTCAAATTTAATTCCCATAAAAGAATGCGGTCCTTGTAACAGTTTTTTCCATCGTTACACTGAGTAACTTCCACAAATATATTTTCAAACGACCGGTCTCGTCAACGAGTTGACATTACCTGAAGATGTCAACTAGTGGAAGACACTTAATGTTTTATTTACGATGGTTTATACTGCATTCCAATAAGTCAGGATAGACCGCATTAATTTTATTTCAGTTTTTTCCTAGTTTAGTTCAGCCTCAAAATGGCACGATAATGTTATCGTGCGCTGCCTTCCGTTCCATAATCGGCCGTTTTTTCAAGAACGCTAGGGTTACTCGGTCTTCCATCAAACGTTGATCTTTATGTCTAAAACAAACAAACAGCAAATATGCTCTCCGGATCTACGAGAAATTAAATCTCTTCTCTTGAATCGACTTCCCAAGACAGTATCACCATATCGCGTTGTCAGACGCGTGCGTCTAATCTTGAGGTATGAACCTTGTAATTATTCAGCGAAAGTGGAATAATTCGGTAACTCACAGGAACTTCTTGAAAACGACAACTTTGACTTAAATGGGGCAAACTTTTAAGGTTGGAAGTACCCAATTAAACCATGACGAAAAGCCTTCAAATGTCACCGAAGCAGGAACTCCGGTGACATCAGATTAGTATGAAAATATGGTTATTAATGGTAATTAAAATATGAATGAACGAGCTTTCTCATAAATAAATCAATGCAATTAAATTTGGCAAATCTAAGTGGGCAGGTAATCAGTAAGTATGCCAATTATGTGAACATTTCAAGAGAATTCTTTTTTCTCTTTTGGTTCTAAAGATATTTTTCTAGCGTATTTAGCAAATAATACTTCATTTTCCTGCAGCAATGCATTTTCCATCGATTTCCACGACATGCAACCGCATAATAGATTTCGTCGTCAGTCTCACCATAACCAAAATTGTGTGCCTGTGTTTATGAGAACAAATAGTTATGCTAAACCAGGAATAAAATAGATTAATTTAAAGATACGCAAAGAGGAAGAAAATTATGAGGCGTTAAAATTACGTAAGCTTTTTTATGTTCAGCGTTTTTCCGGCTGCTTTATACTATTTTATTACGAATTTGACAGAATTTAATTACATTATATAAATTTATATTACATAAATTTATATTACATATATAATTAAAATTTTAATAAATTGAAGATCATGTATGACTTGGAACGAGCGGAACGGTTACTACTTGCCTAGAACATGCTCTAGAAGGGAATAATCGTAGAACTTATTTAAATATATGAAGAGTAGGCTTTAATAAGAACGCCACTCTAGAAGAATCAATACTGCCAAAATCACTTGTGCATCAATATGAAATTTCCATAAAACCACTTTCCCATCAACATGCAATGTGTTAAATGTATCCTCGAATAATTCACCCACCTTTCCATTATACCGAACACCTTTTCCGAAGATCCAAATAAATAACTTTCACTTATACTAATTCACATTGAAAAAGAAAAGAAAAAATCTGATGTGGCCAGCCAAATTACATAATCAGCAACTTCCGGTTTATCAGTATTTCATGAATAGCTCTTAAACAATCAGTGATACAAAAATATGTTTCAAACAAAAGTTATAGTAATTACATTTTCAAAAGCTTTTATAAATAATAGTACATAACTAAATATCATATTTATGGAGATATTTTGAAAACCGGAAATGAGCTTTGAAGAATGAAGCTCATCTTCCGGGTTACCGATTTACTCCAAAAACTAATCAAATCTTATAAAATCAACCAAATTACTCTATATGAAATTTAGTATTGATACAACGAATAATTTTCATGTTAGAGCGCCCACAAAGTACATAACAGCTACTTCCGGTTTATCGGTATTTCACGAATAACTCCTAATCAACCGGCGATACAAAAATATGTTGAATTCAAAATTTATAGTAAATTACATAAATTACATAATATAAAACTTTTATAAGTAATACAATATACGTATATATCATATTTACGGAGATATTTTGAAAACCAGAAATGAGCTTTGATGAATGAAACTCGACTTCCGGTGAACCGATTTACTCCAAAAACTAATCAACTCTGACAGCACACACCATATATGAAATTTTGGTATTGATACGACCTATAGTTTTCAAGTTAGAGCGCCCACTATCACACACACACATACACACACACACACACACACACACACTCACACACACACACACACACACACACACATACACACAGACATCATTTCGAAAATGGTCAAAACGTGTTCTAGGGACCCCAAAACATGTATTTCCGTTGAAATCTCGAAGTCGAATTTTTTCATGAAAACAATACTTTCTCTATACTTCGTATATGGAGAAAGTAAAAAGATTTCTATGGGTTAGTTCTTTTCTACGCACATTGTCAGACCAATTTTTCCTAAGCTTTTATGCGGAAATTGTTTCAAAAAAGGAGCCTTTGACCAAGAGGTTAGCAAGGCCAATCGAAACACCGACGTGACATTTTGAAGGTGTCGATATCAAAGCGTTCAAACTGACACGTACTTACCAAGGTAAGAGTTTTTATGATTAACTCTGAATCACCTTAGTTATCAATACTGCAAAAGGCAGGTGAAAAGTAATGCGCACACGATTTTATCAGGTGAAAAAAACGTTAAATGAGCCAAGTGCTGCCATCTTGTAGTAAAATCCTCCCTCAGAAGGAGAGTGCATGCATCCTTCATTAATGCATCTTTCAGAATCCCCAAGCCTTTCACTATTTAAAAAATCTAAGTATACAACTCATGCCATGTAAACGACTTCCGAAAAATATGCAGAGGTTGAAATTCTTATTGTTCATGTCCCTATGGGGCGATTTTTTTCTCTATTTAAGTCTTTATTAACGCATTATTGATGCTGAAAAGTCTCTTCTTTCATAAAATTTATCGTTAGTTATATTAACATATAAATAACGTGTGAATAGAGATAGAGAGGAAAACTTTAGAAAGAGTGTATATAAAAAACCTAAGGTATTATCTTAGGAAAAAGATTCATATCAGGAAAACGCTCTCAAAGAAGGGAGGGTGTGTAAAACCTACACAAACTTAGTGATAGTACAGGCTAAAAAGATAAATGAAAGCCTCAATTCTTTTTAAATGAAAGCTATGTATAATATGGAAAACACAAAAGCAGTAGTATAACAAAAATGAATGAAACATAAGAAGAAATTTAAATAAAACTAATCGCTGGAAACGTTGCAAATCATTCACTTTGAGAAACAATAAATATGAAATTTATTTATTTATCACGGCCATGAATTTCATTATTATTCATTACAATGAAACGAACTTATCCTTTCAAATCACACAAACAACCATTACCTAACTAGGATTCGAACTAGGGACGTCAGCGGTGCTAAGTTGGCATGGTCTACTCCTAAGTAAATCCGAACTGAATAAGCGTATACAATACAGTGATTTTTGATGGAAAAGTTGTGATTATAACAAAGTAGTATAGTTTTTCCTCGTAATTTATCGTATTTTTGTAATATTAACACACGTCCTCATTTGTGAATCAATTTGTGAGCTGTATAATACTTTCCACTCACCTCTTGCGATTCACAAAGCATAAAAATCTTACGCTTATGTTTCACCCAAAAAGCCTTCAAGAAATGTGAAAATTAGAGTTAAAAATTAAATAGACAACGCTTAGGGCGTTTTTCCAAGAAAAAATGATGTGGTGAAAGAATGCAATGCTAAAAATTCTTGTTTCGTTAGACTCTTAACTCGTGGTAAGTACTTCGGAATTTAGTACTATGTCCGAGATATCATCATCCTCCTTCCTCTTTTTTCTCGGTTCTATGAGGCTACGATTTTTTTAGACCAGTGACCGCCATCTTCTTCTATCCTACCACCTTAACCCAAATCTTCCTATTTCCACTCTTTCACTGATGTCTTTTTAATTGTGTCCACCCACCTCTTGGTCTTCCCTTTGGTCTTATTTCTTCTCTTCAAATACACTTCTTTGGAGTTGTCATTCTTCCATCCTCTTCATATGATCAAATCATCTCAATCCTGGTTTCTCGATCTGCATTTGGAGCTCTTCTACAACAAAAATTTCCCCGATTTTTCTATTCTTTATTTTCTCTCTCCTTGTTTTCCCAGAATACTCCATTCTTCTCTCTTCTATCCTGGACGTATCTTTTCGAAATCTTACAGTTTCAAGACGGACTTTGGACCATGAATCACACAGTCATGGTGGTCATCTCCAATCGCTAGTTGCTTTAATGACACAAGCACGTTAGGACCGGAGGAAAGATTCGCTCATCCCATTAAGGAGCCTGGCTCTTGAACCCTGACCTCCGCCAACTGCCGCATGGCCAAAATGCTTCAATTACCAAACTGCTCGAAATTAAATTTACGACGATTAATGGATCCCGAATTTCGGCGGAACAGTTTCTTAGAGAAGGCCTCGGAGTGAAGGAAAGAATTCCCTTGTACACGTCTCCAAGCTTTATATGGCTTGTTAGAATCTATGTAGGAATGTGGTAACATAAATGATGCAAAGTACTATCTGTTGTGCGAATCATTGTTTGACTAAATGAAGATGTGAAAAACGAATGAAAATATTATCTATGTGAAAAATGAATCCCGGGCTCGATTCCCGATGGGATCCCATAATGCGAATTGACTTAATATGTCGAAGCACTTTGTACTAGGCTATTACTAATAATTTTCCGGCCTCCGACTTCATGTTTATAATCGACAATGTTTATAACTGCTATAACATGCTAAAAAAATTGAGACTGAATTTATTCATTTTGAACCAACAGCAATGAATTTAAAAAGAACATATATTCTCCTAGTTTCTCATTAAGAGGAAATTAATGAATACCTACTAAGTTTTAAATATACTTCCATGGCATATCAGTTAATTAAGTTACCTCTCTGGGGTCCGCTGCAGTACCCTGTAGTACGCCTCCTTAGGGATGGGATGGATGGTTTATATCTATTTCTTTCAATTAAATAGCATTCTAAGGCTGCAACATTGTACTACCTTTAATCCAGATAGAGGTGGCAATAATCCAAATAGAAAGACTCTAAGGAATCATTTAGAAGTAGCGATTCGACTTTCGCATTTCAAATAGTTAATCATAGCTATACCATCTGCCGTGGTGCTATTACTAATAATAAATTACGTAAACAGACTAATTTTGACAGATTAATACTTCGAAAGGATATGAGGAGATTCATTACCTGAGGTGGTTATTATTTTATTTTAAATACATTTTATGAAATAATATTTCAAGCATTCAAATTTACTTAAGAACAGGAAAATCGTAAATTTCGCTTTAAAACAATTAGAGCCTCACAACAGTACATTGTTGTCAGCAATGTAAAAAGATATATTTTTATAAGATTACAGTGTTATGTTTTTAAAGATTAAAAATTATAACGTTTACAACTGAAAGAATGAGAAAGAATTTTCCATTTTCTCCTCTTTTAATTGAACCTATCATTGAGATATTTATTCCTGAACCAATGGAATGAGCATAAATCGTATGAGTTCTCTAAATTTTTTAAGCTGTTGCGTTCAAGCAGATGAAAGGAATGACTGTGATGAAATACTCAACAGAAGTCTCTTACGCAGGCGACAATCAAAGAAAACTTTTCTAGGAACACAATGAGGTAAACATGATATAAATTTGTCCATTCCATTATACCTTTCTTCGGAACTCGTTGACTCAAATTGCACAAGGCAGATTTCGGGATTTAATGAGAATTTAAGTACGAATTTTCGTCATAAAATGTTTCACAGTTTATAAATAAATCCGTAGTTTCCTCAAAAATTCCACGTCTACCGCCAAAGAAAATTCGCTGACAAAGACTTTACGAATTACTGCAGCGAGTGCCTTCGTTATCTTAATTGTCCTTAACTTGATCATCCTTACGATCACCCTTGACTATTCTAAATCATGAACTTGAGAACTAGACCTTTATAGGGAAATTATTTCCTTCTGATGGCTCTCATCGCTTAAATGGTAACAGACTCAAGCTGGGTATTGACGGGAGAGCTACTTGTAGTTTGGAATGGATATAGTTGATGACGTATTATCTGCAGCCACGCTGAGGATACATGCACGAAATGTTACGAGATAATTTTATTGGGCTATCGAATAAATACGATGGTTTTATTGTTTACTAGCTGAAGCGCCCGTTGATTCTCAACGGGGAATATAGAAGTAGATTAAATTCAAGTTGCCGGTCGTGCAATGCGTAAATTCCCTTTAAAATAAGGTCTAAAATGCCAAGCTATTCTTACTGTACAGGAAAATTCATGAGCTCGGGTCAACAATCGCATTGATCGTGAGGAGGATTGGCTGTTTACAACCTCAACAATTTTGGATAATTACCGCGTATTTTATATAAATTCTCCAAATTTCGATTTGGAAACAATATTCCACGATCAAAATTAGAACATTAATTTAATTTCCGTTCTTTTACTTCTTGTTTCGACTCCGCACGACTATTCTTCTGTTTTGATTCTTCAAAAGAAATATAGCCTGCTACCGATTAAAGTGAAGATTAGATTTATTCTTTATGGAAACACATCGGAGCGATCTTGGTTCGAAACCAGCAAAATTGTCGAATAAAATTGAAATAGTACGTCCTTCCTGGTCCCAGAAAACACGTACGCAAAGTTTGACGCGAATCTGGCATACGGTTTGTACTAAAATCGAAGACACACAATCTCCTGACTGTAATTACGTACCTGCAATTGCTGGTTACCTTCTTACAGAAAATTTCTCGTTATCCATGTAATATATCGTACTCTTCAATCATCAGCTTTATGGGCCTAAAGTCTACGAGTATTTTTACGGGATAAAGCATGAGCTCGGATTCAACAATGGGATCGGTCGTCAGGGGGATGA
The DNA here is from genome assembly GCA_947579665.1 of Sympetrum striolatum. Classification (NCBI taxonomy): domain Eukaryota; kingdom Metazoa; phylum Arthropoda; class Insecta; order Odonata; family Libellulidae; genus Sympetrum; species Sympetrum striolatum. The sequence goes on along the minus strand of OX388347.1, from coordinate 17,180,642 downwards.
GTTGTTTACAGCCTCGAATTTTCACGAAGGTTTTGTATATTTTACCAATATTCTCGCAAATTCTAATCGAAAGTAAGATTCCACGACCAAAATAAGAATCTTTAATCAATTTTCTTTCTTTCGGTGTTTGTCTCGACTCTGTACGACTATTTCTTCTAATTTAATTCTTCAAAAGAAATGCAAATGAAATGCCTGCAACCGATAAAAGTGAAGATTACGTGTATTCCTTATGAAAATCTATCTGAGCGATCTTGGTTCGAACCCAGCAAAATTCTTGAATAAAAATGCGACAGTACTTCCTTCCTGATATAAATGGACACGTATGTAAAGTTTGGGACAAATCGGGCAAACGGTGTAGACTCTAATCCAAGACAAACAAACCCACAAACACACAAACACACAAACCCACAGAATTTCTGCTTTATATATATAGATTTTATCTGTAAATTCGACGGGTTTAAATATTCCTCCAATTTCTTTCAGTAAAATAATAAGGGAAAGTAATGTATCGTGTCAAAAGAAAACATTTGCAATTTAAAGAACGCGCGATAAATAAAATTGAGCTTATAATAAGTCCATGCAAAAGATTAAGAAGCTCCCGGTTTCGACGCATACTATCATCTTCAGGCTAAGAATAAAACGAAGTTTGTCTTGAGTTGACCTTTGACTTGGGAAAGACTGATTTATTCTTAGAATGAATGTGACGTCTTTGGTCGTAATCAACGGCCTCTTAGCATACAAGAGGAATATTATCATAGTGTTTTATATTCGCTGTGTTTATATGCAAGCCCACTATACATTTCAGTTCAATAATTCATCAAAAATCATCATTTGAGTATATAAGACCTTATCAACACTTTTCTCGAGAATTTACTAACATTTATGTAACTATTTCTTTAGTGAGAATTAATTCATGAATTAATTAATGAGAAAACATGTGGGTCCAACAATAAATACAAAACCCACTTAATAAATTAAATAAAACTTCGTTATCTCCCACTAAATGTTTTAATAGGACTTATTTCGCCGGCGAGCTAGCATTATCAAGCATAATGCTGATCTAATCGCTATTAAAAACATTCTGAGGAAAATAACGAATTTTTATTTAATTTATTAATTGTGGCCTTCCACGAGGTTAGGCCTTACCATATTGAAGATACAAAAACAGCTATTAAGCGTAATTCAATGTAGATGCTCTAAGGAAATACACTTTGGAGATGAGATGTACTCATAAAGACGTCAGATTCCTCTTTTAACGAAAATAAAATTCGAGACGGAAAACTTTGCGAAGATAAGATTCCTCTTGCGGTTTAGTTTATCTTAAAATGTTTCGTCTTGACTCATTTTTTACTGTTGAATTCCGCCTAGTCAAGGCCGTGTCGTATAAGGATTCCAGGTAAATATTACCGACTTCTCGAGACACTATTCCCTGAAAATTCGCAATTGAGTAGCCAATTAAAAGTGAGTAATCCTGTCATAGTAAGACAAAAGTAGCTGCAACATTGCTATACAGCTAGTGAAAGCAAGTAGGAGCTTAGCATAAAATTTAAGGATGATATTACTGTAGCTTACAAGTGTGTAGAAATTTTCTTCGAGTATAGTTGTAGTATTCTTGAAAGTGCTTCGACAGCTTAGGTCATTTTGCACATTGGCTCCCACCGGGAATCGAACCCGGGACCGCTTTCACCAAAGGCAAACGCGATGTCCACATGACTATCCGGGAGCCGATTTTCTTCGAAATACGGACATCATACTGGCGAGAATATGGCTGGCTTTTTCCCTCTGAATGTATATTTGCAATGATTTTTACGAGAGTAAAATTTGGCCAGTTTTATCAACGATGTACCATTTGCATCCTGGCATTACAAGATTTTTTCTAGAGTAATTAAACAAGCTACTATTCCAATCTTTGGATCCATTAGTTCGAGCAATGGAAGTTCCGATTTGAAGTAGAAAACTTCGCATTTATTGTAATTTCAATCAAAAATCTTTCTTAAATTTTTTTTTCAAGATTAGTGATAAAACTGGTGAAAGAGTAAATTTCACTGCAAAAAAGAAAAAAATTACTCCAAATACAAAGTAAGTATACTTTTTAAGGCCAAGCAGAAAATCAGATTGAATTTCACCGACAAGAATACTAATTAGCAGAATGATAGCCGTGAATTAACAAGATAGTGAACGCAAGGTCCTCATCGCATCGTACGTCTTTGTATTCGCCTCATCATCCTGGGACCTCATTTGAACATGTTCTTAACACCTTCGACACCACATCGTCTGTGATGACACTGAAACTACGCAGAGGAATTTGACCTGGCAGTGATGCGAACAACCGAATGAAAACAAGGAATTGATTTCGTTCGCTGGCTTCGATTAATTAAACCGAATAACATGAAAATGTCCTCCCAATGACAGTATTTCACCTAATTCATTAGCGCTTATGGGGTATAATCCACATATACCTTTAAAAGGTAAAACAGCACTTGAATCTCTGAAAAGATGTATCGAATCTGTAATTTCAAAAAGTTCTTCGTGTAAGATATGCTTGTACAGAACACAGAAAATACTTTGAATGTATAATAGACTTCACTAGTTGTAAGCAATTCAAGTTTCCTATGGTGGAATACTTTCATGTCTAAGATCTCCGCAGATAGATTGTGCGAAATCGGGACACATTCTGATATGACAAAATATTCGGAACATAACCGGGACGAATACATTTTTATATTCTTCTTCATAATTTGAGATATAAAATCTTTGTGTGTGGTATGTTCGTCGTACAGAAAATTACACAACCATTTTTGTATGCCTTTGACTGGCACAAGATTTCTCTTTCATTTTACAGCGCGAGTCGCACCAAAGTTAAAATAAAACGTGCATTGCATTAATCTGGATTAATTTTTCACTTTGATTGTTGTAAAATGTCTGCTTACAACGAATACGTTGATTACTACAAAGATATTTCATCTATAAGGTAAACGAGTCAAATTTTCGTTTTATTGTACTATTTTTTGAGTATTATTATTGAATAACTCATAAAAATTTTAAAAGTCGTAACATCAACGTAAAATTTAGATATCATATCCAAAAAGATCTATAAATGATAACAGATAAAAAAAATCAAGAATGTTTTCGAAGATAAACGTGATAAATGAAAAAGTCCGGTGGGGTGTAGAAACACCCCGCGCGAGTAACCGCGTGAGTAACGGCGGGTTAATATCAAGTTTATTAGAAAACCAACTTGATGTCACGTTTGCCAATAAATGCAGGTCGATTTTAGTGAAAAATTTCAATACGTTACAGGAATCAGTAAGAAATGTTTCTGAAAAATTTTGGAATCTGTAAATTATTGTTCTGCAAAGCATTTCCAACAATACTTCTATTCGGACTGGTGATAAGAACAGGACAGAGCCCACAAAAACCAGGACATTGTACTCCCTGCGCATGCCCGCGTGAGTGGAGGGCAGCAAGTTTCACAATTTGTCGGAGAGTGTGACTAAATTGCTCCTGAGGCTGAAACATTGTTGACCTCTGGAAGAGAGGGAGGGGCGAAGAAGGTGAGAGAGAGAAGGATAAGACGTGGCTCTAAGTGCACGCATTGCGTACAACTAAATGACAAAGGAAACACGACCGACATTCTCCTAGCTGTAATGACGCGTGTGGCAACTGACACGAAAAGGAATCCAAACACCAACTCGAGGGAATCTCGAACTAGTGACGTGTATCGGCGATTAATCGCTTTCTGAGAAATGCAACTCCATGATTCTTTAGGAATAGTTGTGGAGATAAGGAGAGAGGTGCTTTGCTACTGCTTTTCATACAATATTCGGGCTGAGAATGAGAATAATAAAAAATAAAATGAGACTGGTGCCATAAAGCTGGTGATGTAGCACTGATGAAACAGCAAAAAATGTTAAAGTTTTACATTTAGTCATTACTTTTGGACAGTATTTATTAACAAAAATTAGAGAATATAAGAAAAGATAAATTAGGAAATTTAATCTGGCTTAATAATTTTGTTTTCCGTACAACCTTTTCGCCTTTCATTGCTAATCAATACCTTCTAAAGATATACCGAAGTCTTTTACCATTTTACAAGTTGATCTAAAATAATTCCTGATTTTCGTCAACTACTCATTCAATTATTATACACATAGATTCAATTTATTTTACAGAACATATATTGTATTTATATAAACTTCAACATATCTACTAATATCGGAATGACGATATTCAGGATTATTGCCCCAAAAATTTAATTTCCAAGCCATACTTAAGTTCTTTTTCATGTGAAAAGTAAAAGAAAATTTAAAAATCATCATCTTCAGCTGCACGAACAAATTTCTCTGAGAGTGAGCTCCAATTAAAATATTTTTTGCTTAGTTTTAGTTTCTCTAAACTAAATAGCATGTGGTTTGTATTTGTACTGAAGACACAAAGAGAAATGAGGAATTTAAACCAGAATTTTGTATTGGATTAGTAGTAATTTAAAAAATAATCATTGGTGAAAAATTTGGAATAAAGTTCTTAACCTTAAAGCTGATGTAATATACGTAAAGAAGGATAAAACATGCATATATGCTAAGAACAACCATTCCTTATTGAGGATATGTGTATATTACATTATATCAAACGAAAATAAAGATTCTATAAGATGAAGAAGTGAAGAATAAAGCCAGACGTAATAGTGCGTTTGAGGGCGTTGAGGGGTTAACTGCCCCTGGAATAGACGATATATTTCTGAAAAGGACCGGAAAGCTGCAATTTTCTCCCTTGAGAGGACTTTCATCCCAAGCAAACCTGAAAGGCGAAAATGCAAAAGCATGATCCAAAGAGGATTTCAGGGAAGCCTACGCTGAAAGTGGTAGTCACATGTTCCTCTTCTATGTGTAGCACTTAACTGGGCCGGTTCCATTCAGCTCTCGTTGACGGAAGAATGAAGGAGGAATCCGACCGTTCCACAATGGCGTGGAAAGTCAATGGGCAAGATAATCGAATCAAATGTGCAACAATTCTTCGACTACGGCCCATGACCTGAGCAGGCCACCCTTTCATACTCAATCATCGTAAATTAGTTGGAGAGGATCACACCATCAGGCTGGCAATGGAATGTTTCATAAAACGACTGCCTGGTATTGATTCCATTCCCCCATCTCCTGGTTCATAAACTAGAGATTGTTTTTATTGATTATCCTTACCCTACTTTAGTTCAGTGCGTAAGGATTCCGTGAATTAGCGATGGTATTACACGAAGACCAAAAAATGTTCATGTTAAAACAAAAAACAATCTTTTATTCGGCTTGAGATTACAAGCATGGCTCACTTTTCCAGTGGTAACTCAAAATATTTTACATTCGGACAATAAGAGTGCGAAATTCTTATCTTTAATCAAGCCCGATTGAAAACATATTAATGAGGCAAAGAATTCTTGACTAATTAATATTTCAAATGCGTTTTAAATCAAGCAATCATCTCCAAATGCTCCATCAATGAGACACTTCCAAAGATTGAGTGTAAATGAGTATTTTCTTATGAGCAAGCCACTATGAACACACCACAAATTTTCATCAACTACTTCCAGTGAATAGTATATTTTACTCCAAACACTTAATTACGGTAGGATTAACTTATTCCCTGGGTTAATTTTTCATTATGCCAGCACACAATGAAAACATTTTAATTCTTAAAGTAATGGTTGTTTCAGTATACAATAAAAAACATTCATAATAACAGTGTCGGATATGTATTTACACCCTGCAACAATTAGCAACAGATAAAATATGTTCCTCGTTTCTTTATCTAAGTCACACAATGCATCATATCTTGCAAAGTTAAAGTTCATGAAGTAGTTAAAATTCATTTCATGAACAAGATCAAAAGCTGCCAAATAAATGCAGCAGTTTATATATGAATACCCTGAGTCTACTAATGAAAAGCTGAAAATAAATTTTGCTTGATATGAATGTCAACCTCTGAATTTTGTTTACTTACGAGGATGGCCTCTTTCTATGGTAATTAGTGGAACGAAATCTTTTTACGACTTTTCTTGCGCTCTAAAACGTTTTAAGCCTCATCAGAATACGTGTTCTTGCATTACTTATGACACAACCTTAGCATACATTAATGGGAAACTTGAGTTTAGGTAACTCAAAAAACATACCCAGTTACCTCGATAGACTTCCAACGTTGATGATCGTAAAATACGTATGCCAAAGAAAGAAAGATAAAGCAATCTTAAGTAGTTCATTTCCAGCAAAACATTTGGGCTCATTAGCATAGTTTGTTTACAAATGTCAATCTGAAGACCCATTTCTAAGGAATGACGAAGAAAAATGGTCTAAATTGTGTAACTAAACTGAAAGCTTGCGGGGCCTGCGCAGAAGTGATTTCTTGGTCTGGAAGTTTATATCCAAGGATTGCCTGCAGGAAGGCGTTTGGGTGGTCCATGGGACGTATATCAATAGGTTTTGCATTTATTTCTAGCTTCTCCTCTGGAAAAACCATAAGCTTACAATTTCACTGGAACCGGGAGACATTATCAGTAATTGGGAAGTTATAAAAAATTGAGAAGGTAATTTACGCAAACATCGATATTGATGGCCACAAAGGAACAGAAGGCATACCTTACGTTCACTTCCATTATTATTTGGCTAAATTTTCAACGATAACATCCCGTGTCTTGGAAAATATTTGCTGGATTTACTCTAATAACACAATTACCAGGAAACGATGATAAGCTATATTAATCAGGTGACCGATGACGCTGGTAGGGAAATTTCGTACAGCAAACCTCAGATGCTGATTATACCTCGTTGAAATGGAGCCTAAAACTCATTTATTTCTAGGAATGAGAATATTTCATCAGCTGCGTCATCCCTGGGAATTATTGGCACATTTTGGTTGTCACATTGCTCTTTTGAAGTTTTTCGTACATAGAGGAGGTCAAAGAAAACTCTCCGACATATAAACTCAACTGTCACAGCCATACACTGCCCTGAAGCACTATACACATAATTATATATCTTTGGCCAAAACCACCGTCATAGAGCTAACGGTTTGGCTAATTGCTTGGAAGTTTTTTCCCATGTTCGTAGGTCTTTAAGAGAAAATCTCTCTTCACTCTCCTAGTTTATACCGACCAAACCATAAGTCAATGATGGAAGCTGCATCTAGCGCATCAAAACAAACCTATCAAAGGTTAACCGTTCTCGAGGTATAACTTGAAGTTCCCACGAAAGCTTATGGCACTACAACAACGAACGAATTTCGACGGGTCCACTTTTGAAGGATTGCGACAGGGTTGCCATTACGTGTCATTATCACGCTGTCTAGTTAAGTCTATATCTCCCCATGATGTACTGCTCACAAAATCTTCTTCTTCTCCTCATTCAGCGCATAGGAGTGCCGTAAATTTTCGCAGAAGCCTCCTGGAGAGACGGTGGGTTCCCCGGTTTAAGATTCCCGTCGAATCCATGGTCAGAGTATCCATTTTGATTTCAAAAATCGCGTCTTTTTCGAATTTGAAGACTTGAACACACTCTAAGATATCATGGAGGTTTGTAACGCGGGGTATACCCCGTTCTGCCTCGAGGAATCGCCGTTGAAAACGCGGACTTCGTTTCCCTGTTCGTCATCCATGTCTTCTGTTTCTGCAACTGGCGCCCTCAGCGGTTCGCTCGCTTTGATTTCTGCGGCATTTCGTTGGCCATTGGTCGCGGGCATCAAGGGTTTGCTCAGATCGCTGCTGAAAGTTGTGGATGGCGACACCACTTCCCTGGAGGAAAGAGAGGAAAATTAACGAGCACTCTTAGATTGCATGGAATACTCTTTGTCATGCGGTGATCTAATTTGAGAATACTGAGTACAATGAAACATTCCATAGCCGCTCAATCCTAATCTGATGTCAATACGTACTATTGAAACCATTTATAATTAACCCTCCAAGGCCGGAATTATTTTTTTTGTAACTACATATTTTAAATTTCTTAAGTATTTTGCTTTGAGATTGTCTGAAAACAATACCCATAAAATATTATGCCAAACAGATAAAACCAGCCAAACAAATACAAAATTGCAACATTGTCATAGAGCTCTCCTATTCTGTGATACGAAATGAAATAATAGTAGGTGTCGGATGATGCCATATGGCATCCGTAGTCCGTCGAGGGTTAACAATCTTAGATTATAATTAATGAATTCTGGCAATACATCGTGAAGCTTATCCATAATCAGTTGAAAACAATATCTGACTGTTTAGTTAGTTAGTTTGGCCCGAAAGTGAGTTAACTAACTCAATAACTTTTAAATATTACTATTTACTATATAATATTATATTAAATTTATTAACTTATTTTTTACTTAACTTGTTAACATATATTTCAAATATATTTTGTGGACGGAATCGGATATAGTTTTATTCCAACAGAATCTTAGATTTTTAGCATGGTAGACTTTGTTATGTGGAGAACAAAATTAAGAATTGCGATCATAATTAAAGAACTTCCGTTTGTTCAATCTGGACCAGAAGTCTTCAAAATCATTTTAATGGAATTTAATATAGTAAGTTAAAAAGGAAATTGTTGGATGCGGAGGGGTATGGCAGGTACTAGTTCTCAGGACAGTTACGGTGTCCTTGAAGAGCTATCAGAGAATTTGAAAACACTTGCATAGTATAAATAAATAATAAAATTTTGTAAATTTCTACACTTAAATATATTTTTCGACCGGTGTATGCCATGTCGACACCATCAGGACCTGTGGTGGTGAAGAAGTACGGCCTAACACTGTAAAATTTAATTCATAGTATAAGAGATAAATTATTGTAATATTGTACGTAATTTTTAATAAAAATAATTGCTAATATTACATATACTGTTGCGCATTTCACAATTCCTTCGTTCATGAATGCAGTTACATTTTGGGGCCAAAGTGAAGCAAGTGTGTTCTCAATTGTTCGCTGCACATGACCTGAGGGTCAATCAGCAGCGGTTTCAATTAGTAACCATGGCTTGCAATAACGAAGTCGTCTTTTCTAAATAGTTTCTGCCCCAGCAGTCTTTCGGCCTCCCAGAAGTTCTCATCAGAGTGCAATCGAAGCAACTACAATTTCCTCATAATAAATAGAAACATTGCCTAAAAATCATTGAAAAAATGTTCAAAATGGAAACTTTCCATGAAAGGAGATGAAATCAGAAATTAAGAATAGTAGATCACGTTATTTAACAGCTAATTTTAAAAGGAAATCGTATGAAATTGAATGACGTTTCTTTTTGACACCTCAATATTTCATTTCTCTCATATTCAATTTATATTCTAACGTTGGTGTGAAAAATATTTTACGAGTAATACCCATCGTTTCTATTTAATGTAAACCAGGACTGACTGGAGTTATTAAACATACACTCATTGAAGTTACAATACCTGATGTCTGAAATAAATTCCTCGCTTCATTAAAGATGAAAAATTTAAAATATCTCCCTTGATGAAATGCTTTGTCTGCCTCTGGCAAATAAATATTGGCAACAAAGTGTGAAAAGAATATATGATATGCAAAAACAAGAGGCAAGAGTTGTATTTTATTCTAGAGTGCCAAGAACAAAAATTTTAAATCAGCCTTTATTCCTAATGAGGAATCTTTAAAAGATTATGGAGGTAAAAGGACGGTAAAAACGTTTCTTTCTAAATTAAGATTTTAAGGCGAAGATACATATTATCGGTTGAATCTTTCCGAATCATCAACAGAGCGGAAATAAGAGCCGTGATGACTGCCACTCATTAAAGCCTGCTGATTAATTATTCCCAAGAATGAAAATAAGGATATTTCTCATAAATTACCTATCAACTGATTCATCATTATTTATCTTTGAATTTCAGCATATCTCATACACGTGCACAGGCGTATTTATTTGTTCCGATTATATTCCTTCTTCCTATTCCCGCGTTGCGTAACGTCCTCAGATTTTATCATTTAACATATTTATGTACAAGAAAACAGCTTCAAACTCCATTAATTATAATAAGGCAGTTTGCGCGAATAAGAGCCAACTCCAATACGACGGCTTATTGCTGTTCTGAGTTTAATTCTAACGATTGATAAACTTTTATTTAAAACCATACTTTCTTACATATCTTAAACACGACTTTCTTAGATATCTGACCAGACAGCGCAAACATTTCGGCGAGGAGATGCACTTCTCAAATGTCTGCGAGGCTGAACCTTAACCTATGGAAGAACTTGTGGCCCTGAGAGAGCCATTAACATCCGATTGCTGTATATTCGTTGGAGTAAAAGTAGGTCAGAATGATAAAAAATGACTCGAGTGCTAAAACGATGGAGATGTCAAAGTAGTACACGTCTCAAATGTGTTGTTTAGTTATTAGCAAACTGGTATTTCTATCATTTACTCCACCCCGAGTCAAGCTAATGATTTAAATACAACCTACTTCGTACTGAAAGAAGGAAATCTATTGATATTATTAACTGAATTTCTAACATTAAATTATGGATAGTTAATTCCCAGATATTACAATTACCTTACCTTAGATTTGATCAGACGTACTTAAATGGGGAAAACTATCAAAAATCCTTAGGCATCACTTAACAAGGCAGTCGTTAAGTTATAAATTATCTACATGTATTCATCAACTGATATACTCACACGATCTTAAAATAAACTATCAAATTAAGATAAAGCACAACGAGACAATTTGAACCGATCGATTCCGTGATGACCGCAAAAAAATTAATCTACTGGAATCCACTTCTTAGGCCGTGATTTTGTGAGACAAATCCAAAAGGAAGCAGGAAAAAGTCGAACTATTTCAGACCTCAATATTTATAAGAAAACGCCCACGGTTTCAACTCCTGGAGCCATCATCAGGTGCATTCATAAAAAAACATTCATAAAGTTAAAAACTAATAAAAATTCTGGCGTGTAATAGTTTGTCTTTCTCTTGGTTCCTTATAAATTTTGTGTAATTCCTATACGTGATCTATTGGCACCAATGGCACCTTTTCCCCAAGATTTTATTTGCTACTTAAGGACAGCGATCTGTTATCATTCTATGAGTTAGGTTGAGTTGTCTAAGATAATAAAACAATCTGAGATGGTTTAAACAAGGCAGAGTAGAGTGAACATAAAAAACAGTTTTATAGGTCTCCGTTAGATGGCTGCGGAAAGTAGAAGATGGTACATCAGATTTTTTAATAAATAAAAAGCGCAGTATTCAACAAATTGGACGAATACTAAACATTTCTGAAGTAAAAGTCTTCTTAAAACAACAAATCATACTGGCTTTTCAAAAAACGTGTTTTATTGTTAATTATCTTTATTAAGAGAAATCAAGACTCGCCAAATTTCTCTTCAATCTCACTCACAGCCAGTGTCTTCAGGTGCATGAGTAAAACGAAATGAAAAATTAGTGAATTAAGAGTATAATCATTAAGGTATAAAAAGTAAGGTTGAGGTAAGAAATACTGAAGATACGTTACGAGTGGAAAAGGTAAGAGAAATACTAGGAATTTGAGGTTGCAGAGCTCTATTTAAATATATTTCCTTGATTGGTGTAAAATAATCGGATTCTAGTATATAATCTTCTTCACAAACGTCAAAAAGGTCTTTACGCCTTCCTTTAAGAGAGTAACCATTCCAGTTCTCTTCTAAATACGTAATGATTATACCATCGACAATTTCTGAAATTCATGCACCGAAAAAATAATCGAAAACATTTTTATATTTGTATACATCCATGACATGCCTTCCTTATTATATATTTAGTACTGCTTTAGTTGTTTCCATATTTTATACAGCTTTCTTTTACATATTTTAGCTTGAACTATTAGCAGGTTTTTCACACCCTCTCTCATCGTGGTTGTTTTCTTGCTGTGAATTTTTTTCCGAACATTAGTTTATTTTTACATCTACTCCTTCCAAAATTTTCCTCTCTATCTCCTTTAATCTCTATTCACCCACACATTACTATTGTTATTAATATCATCGACGAAAGGTGAGATGGAGGAGTTTTCAGTCTTACTCTCGCCTTAATAAATACCTTATAGACCTTATACATCCAGAAAATTCGATATTTATAACGTATTTCCACAAACAAAGTTCTCATGCTCCCTTAGATACAATTTCTGAATTCGGAACTCGATATCAGTAGAATCTTTCTCACTCTGTTTCAAAACATACGTTCTAAGCGTTCAAACTTACCCGCTCTTTTTGCCCGAGCCTTTCTTCGAGCAATATCTCGAAGTGGCGTTGTATATGGTGACTGCGGTGATCAGCAGAATCCCCGTGACCATGATGGCGATGCAGGGAAAGACGCCCCACTCGGCCATTCCAAGAAGTAGCGACAGCGAAGAAGCCATGTCTGGCGTCATTTTCGCGGTCTCTTCAAACCATATCATTGGAAACAACGCCCTCGGAACGTTTTGATACATCCTGAAATCAAAATAAAACCGTATTTAGCTATATTTTATATTAGAAAAAATACTTATTAATGTATTGTTAGTGCCTTCGCCACGAATAACAATCTGAATCCAATTATTAAATCCGGAAATACACATAGAACGGAATCGTCGACAGTTACAAAGAGAGGAATAAATTCTTAAATTGTCTATATTCACATATTTAAACGCCGAGATAAATTTTCTGCCTCTACTACTTTTATTGGATCTCTCTAGCCCCCAAAATGGTAAAAAACGAGCAACCTTTGTTTCTTAAATGCTATTTTCCAAATAGCGTTTGATATAATTACTCCTGTTAGTAAATGTTTTAAGTTAGCCTCAAAATTACGCTTATACTACGAATTTAGATGCCTTTTGTACCGTTTAAATCTTAATTTCTTGTGATTTCGTTTTAAAGTGGGCTGTAAGATCCATGGGTTCCACGAGTTGATGTTGGGAAATGTTAATAGTATGTTAATAAAGAATTTATTTATATAAAAAAGGACATTCGTTCCTTTATAAAACTATATCCTATTTTAACAAAGAAAGCTTTGCAAAATTCCACACACAGAAACCAACGGTGCGCGACTAGTCCGATATTAAAATATGTTTACTAAAGAAAATCATTCCGTTTTTAATTTTGTTACAGCCATGGAATAATATAAAGTAACTTGTCATCCTATTTATTTACAAATTCATCGATTTAACTAACGTATTCCTTCCATCATATACTAAATATTTTGTTAAACACAAAGAACAACCGGTAGACATGAATACTGTGTGGCTGAATGTATATATTTCGATTAGCTTGGAAGGAACTCTTCGAATAGATTCGCCATCTAACGATGTCATTGATATAAGTATAAAGTTTCTCAAAGAGAACTCTTTGAACTGCGCAAGTCAAAGTCCACTGAGAAAATAACACACATCTACGTCACGCGTTTTTCCCTTCCGCCTCTGAATCATTCTCGGCACCCAATCATTCACAACTATGCTATGAAGTCAACACTTTCGCCTTGTCTCAAAATTATTTTCCTAAAATTCCAGACGCGATAAATATTCCAAAGGAATTTTATCTCCTCTGATAACAAAATCATTCAGCGATTTTATGAGGATAAAATACCTTTATTCTCATTCTTTTCTGCCAAAAAATTAAGGCCCGGAATTTTCCATCCTTTTGGAAAAAAGAAGCTTATTGATCAGAGTAATCTGTTAAGTTCTCAGCACAAAGACCGGTTGGTACCTTACTCCTTCTAACATTAGCTATTAGAGGTGGGAATGAAGCTCACTAGGCAGGATGAGGAGTGAGGTGCTTTGCCCTTGCTTTCCTCACCAAGCCAGAATACTATAAGCGGAACATATCCGCGTAAATAAAGCATAATCACTTCACAAATAACATTTTACTTAGCATTCCATAAGAAGACTTTAATTAGTTCTATTATTCAACATACTCATACCACAATAGTTTCTTTATCAAAGCCAAGAACAAGAGTAAGACAAGAGTAAATGAAAAATACATTTTTCTCTATCGTGTATCAAATGACAAACGAAAAAATACTCAAATCATCATAATACTCCCCCTGCCACACGCCGAAAGGCGACTTGCAAGGTTCTTACATAGACAATACGGTAGCAGGAGAGTAACGTATCCCAATTTCGAAACATTAAAATTAAAACGTTTTGAATTCTTTGGGTAACGAACACTGGGTTGATCTAAATTAATTACATCTGAATTCTCACAACTGGACAATTTGCCATTGGCACGAAAGCCGGACGTCGAGAAAACAGATGCGAGGATGATCTTATAATGCATATCCGCTATATCTGGCAAAAGTATGAATAATGATGGATGATTAATGGTCATGACATGTCACGAGATATATCGTAATGGAAGGATATCTTGAAATATCTGTGCGAGCATTAAGTTGTTATCAGAGTAAACTTATGGTCCACTTTCAGTTCGATCTCGCATTAATCTATAGATTTTTTTGCGTTAAACTTTTGTGAATGTAATTGGGCATACTTCTATATCACTCTACCATAGATATATAGATATCTCCATATATACTGAATATGTTCACTTACATGCAGGTCTATTAAATAACCGTAATGATGCGTTTTGGATACCCGGAAACCCCTCCCATCAATTGCTAAGCCCTGACGCGGTCACCTCAATTGCAACAGATGCTGTCCCTGGTCATACGCAGATCGAAGTAAGTTTATTTTCATGATTAAATATAAATGATCTGGAACTATACCATTCAGTAATAGGAAACACTATTCAGACAAAGTAATATGCAATATTTATTCTATCTTATTAAAAACTATGTTATAAATCATAAATTCCTGTTTTTATGGGTATATTTCAATCAAATGCCGCTTTATTTCCATCGCAGCTATCAAACGTAAGTGGAAAATCGTGCATGAAACGCGTGCAATTTTCCACTTGCAAATAAAGATTTGATTTCTCGGAAGCAAGGACAGCATTGAATTGATTGAGAGGCCGTTGGTTGAGGACCCAGGTCTAGGAACAGCTGTCTTTATCATCCAAAGCAACTTCCGATTGAATATTTATCAAATAAGGTAGACCTATGGTTGCTACTGACATGTACGGACATGAAGCAAGTTAAGTTCGTATTATTAGCAATCTATCCGTACGTCTAGTTAAGGAGGAAAAGTTGAGTCGATAATTGCGGTTATAAGAAATTAGTAAAGCACTTCGTAATTTCCTCACAATATTATTTATTTTAAAAAAACGACCGGTTTCGGTTTTTTATTCTAATAAGTAATATTGTGTGGAAATTACGAAGTGCTTTACTAATTTCTTATTATGTCTTTCCACGAAGTCCGGCCTAATACCATAGAATTTAATTGCGGTTATCATCCCATGCGCCAAAAATAACGCAGCAATATTCATTAGGCATTCCTGAAGTTTAAGCAAAAAATTAATAATTATAAAGAAGATTTCTTATATTTTTGCATGTCCTCCCGACCAACACTAAAAAAATTGACCATCCCTACAAGTTTTCCGCTGAATTAAAGAGATAAGTCGTGTGAAGATGTGCAGTTTAGTTGTAAACTGTGGAAAACCCAATCAGAAGAATCTATTAGCGCTTTCCAAAAATTGTAGTATAATGAAGAAGAGATTAAAACCCAACATCTTACGCCTTAAGATTCAGTTCAAATGTTGTCGGGTGATCCGATGTTTCAATTGTAAGAATTTAGCGATTGGTAGGCCACATAGTTATTATTCCCAGTTGTATAATTGGTATTAGCCCCAGTATTCTAAACATAATGAGAAGTTACTTGGTGGTGATTTTTCTCCACCATTAAAGAATTAAACCTAGTGAGCTCCATAAAATATTTTATCACTTAAACATGTAACAAAACCGGTCGTGTAACATAGTAAAATATTTAGTTATAAAATAGTAAAAAATTTCACGAATCGCAATTCTTTCTCTATGTTCAGTGTTCTTATTTTATATCGTAAGTTACCGCTGCAAGCAGAAAACGACATCGAGAGAATTACTTAGGTCAATGAAACTCGTCCTCAGTGCTACAATTTTAATCAAAGAGGTTTCCGATAAGATTATTCAGACCGAACCGACCGAACCGACCGTTCAACCGAACGTATTCGAGCGAGTCTAATAGCTTTGTAAAAGTTTTAAAGTATGTCGATAAAACTGCTTATCAGTCCCGATATCCACTTCCTATAAGTTAATTGTCTGAGATAATAATATAAAGGTGAAAGATTAACTTATAAATAGCAATATAGCGATTAGGTACAAACGAACTAGCTCTTGGAAGAAAAACTGTATGTGCTTTGATGTTATAAAAATGTCAAATTCATAGATGCTATATAGCAGAAGTTTCTAGCCAGCATGAGTCACAAAATAAATAAATAATTTACTTTCGAGGAGCACAGCATATATGATTTCAAAAATCTGATGTGACCAACACATGACTTTCTCCATATTTATTGAAAACAGAAGCCTATGCCGGTAATATATAAATAATTCCAAAACAATGAGTGTTACAGGACAATGTTTCATACAAAAGTTGTAGTAAAATACATTATCAATATCTTTGGTACATAATTGTATATACGTACATTGCATTCTGTCAGAGATATGTATGAAAAACTTCCATTTCTGGATAAACAACAACTTCCGGTTAACCAATATTCAAGAATAACTCCTAAACAATCAGTGATACGAAAAAATGTATTATACAAAGGTTGTAGTAAAGTACATTATCTATAACTTTTGTGTGTAATTGTATATACCTACATTGCATTCTGACGGAGATATTAAAGAAACAAAATTTTGTTCCGGTTTAACCGGAACTTCCGGTTTAGCGATATTCCTCAAAAACTAATCACCTTTTGGCATTGTTAGGAATATACTAAATATGAAGTTTGGAAATGATCGGATAGTTACTTTTTAAGATAGAGTGCCCACAAACTTTTTTACCACAGACACACAGACATGTTCGGGAAAATAGCAAAAACGAACTCTATGGGTCCCAAAACATCTATTTCCGTCAAAATCTGGAGGTCGAATTTTTTTGCGAGTAAAATACTTTCTCTATACAACGTATAGGGAGAAAGTAAAAATTAAAGAACGTTTTCACAAGTATCAAATTCCATTTTCTCATGCTCAGAATTTTGATGAGAATAACTGACTGCAAACGTGTAGTTTGGATTTAGTTGATGAAATTTGACAAGACATCGTCGTTTATTGAGTCCAAATGAGATTAATTGTGATACTATTAGTCCCTAAATATGATATTAAATTATGATTCGGCTTCATTGGTCTTAAATACGCTTGCGAGTTTAGAAACTGATTTTATGAATTAAGTATACCAAGGAACCACAACTAGGCCATGTTTGATAAATTATAAAGATTTTAATTCCCAAACTTACCCGATATGTTTGCTTGGTTGCATCATTATGTTAATCTGTAGCCTTGCTGCTACATCTAATGGAATCCCGGTGTTCTGTAAAATAGAAGATAATTTCAGAATAAATTGCAAAGTAAATAATAAAATAAGTTCCCGCAAACTTTATAGAATTTAGATATTAATTTAGCCAGTCATCTACGAGTTAAAATCAAAAAAAAAATAAAGGCGAGGATAATATCTTCCCCAAGAAAAGATATGATTCTTTTTCTCAGTCCCAGAGATCAACGAAAAGAAAAAGTGTCTTGGGAATTTTTCAGCAAGTACGCGATAGATGATATACTCTTTCCTATTTCTCATTGAAAACGTTATTTTCTATTGCTAGGCACATACTTACACTCTCCGAGGCCAGAATATGAAAACATTTAAGCTACTAATTAGCTCTAACTAACATTTACATCCAACTCGGGCACACAAGACGACAATTATGTTCCCTCCTAAACAATACTTGTTTATGGAATACAGGTTGAGTATGAAAACACAGGGAAATGAGCCATCTGCTATTAACACCTTCTTCATAATTGCAGCACCTCAAACATGTAGGTTTACGATGTAGGAAGTAGATAATAACAAATTCTAGACAGACCTTGACTTAAATAGGAAAAGAAGATGACAAAAAATGAAAAGAGTTTATGTTTTGCCTTCTAAAAATGTGAAATAGATATTATTCTACAATTTTAATTAAATATAGTACAAGAAATTCTATATTTCATCCTCTAAAAATCCTGAGGATACTTTGGGTCTAGTCACGTACATAAAATCAAATATATAATTATCATGAAATAATTAATGTCAAATTATACAATACATTCATGCTTTAAAACTAGGCAAAAGCCGTAACATTATGTTTTCTTTTTTCTTTTAACTACAACCGCTGCTGTAATAGATAGCTTTATTCAATATTTAATCCATTTTTGCGTATATTTCCACCTCTAAGAAGTTTTACTGTGCTTTTAATCGCACATTTCCTACAAGCATGATTAGATGATTATTTGCCATTAAATTCTTATACCTTGTCATTTGTGAACACTTTCTTGTGCAGTGATGAAATTTTAATGTTTTTGGTATAGCGTAAATTCATTATTTTCAATGTAAATTCATTATTTTTAATTCATGGAAACAAAAGAAAACGAAAATTTTACGGAAATACGTATATACGTACGTATACGGAGAACATGGTCACCAAATTCCCATAATATATGATATTATTTCAGGGGTTTTTCATCCCGTTTTAGCGTGAATACCTGCCAATCTTGAAATTAATGTTTTCATACAGAGTAATAACCTAATCAGAAAGCCATATTGGAACAATTTGAATAAATAAATAAGTCAAGGGAATGTGATAAGGACAGGAAGGGGAAAAAGGAAAAAGGCAAGTATGCAGCGGACTTGATTCTGAAGAGAGAAAATACAGTCAGCATGGAATAAAGGGCAACCAATGAGCATATACATTAACATTAGGGTACATGTCTAATATCCACCGTATATTTCCGCAGATAATGCGACCTTCAGATAAAGCGAAGTATAAATTTTCGTCAAAGTTTTCTCGTTTTAGCACACATCTGCCCTACGAGACGACTCCCAAACTCTCAACGGTCTATGAATGTAGTTTAGAACAACGATCATCATCTGGATACTGCCCAGTATATTCGGAATTATACCCTATTCGTAATTTTTCGAATAAACAAATTTTGTTTTCTTGCATTTGGCAGCACTGCCTTGTGATTGCTACAAACGTTCGCACAGAAATGGGCAATCGAACCTTGACTATCTATTAGTAGCTCAATGAACATAACTTTTAATATTTATTTTGTTTTAGCATTTTTCTACTATATTTATACAACTAAACAGTTTTGAATAGATTGGTGAGTGATTTATTTATTTTATAATTATTTAAATTTATGTAAATTTCAATCTAATTTGTTTTGTATCCGTCCTATAAGACGACCGCGGATTTTGGGAGCCATTTTATGAATCAATTATTGTCTTATCTGCGGTAATATACGGTACGTACCGTGAGACGCAATATCTTTTAAGAATCAAAACTATTTCACTCACTGGCTCGACTGTGATGTAGAACTTGTGTTTGTCTGGATCGGGATTCATGCCTTCGATCTGCGATGAGTAAATTGGATCCGCGTCCATAAAATGCGGATAAGACACGAAGGCCGGGGATCCGTATCTGCAAGAAGAGGCGTTGGTCACCCCCACGGGCATGCATTCGCCTCCGCAGAAGCATTCGTTGGCCTTGTCGTGGGTGCCGTTGTCCATCAGACCCACTCCTCCCTCGTACCGGTAGCCCTTTATGCCCCACACTTCCGTTTCCGACGCATAAGGAAGATCTATTGACCTGGAATAGAGTAACAGACGTCAATCGACGGAGATGGACACTTGTGGGACATAACGAATGAATTTTGCATTTGCTGCGTATAAAATTCATCATTAATATCTAATCAAAATGGAAAAATATTGATATGGAAAGACCAATGTATGCGATTAATTTGAGAAAATTAATCTAAGTTTTAATTTAAATATGGCAAAGGGGACATTCACTTCTCTGATGATGTTGGATCAGATATCAAAATACATTTCATCTGATGGAAATTCCATGAAGTAATCATTCATTCATTACGTCGGGGGAACAGGAAACCCAAAATAAAAGTATATTTTCAGGAACATAAGATTTAAAGTTTCGCCATTGGTTAGTTCTGTTAATCAGTATGAAGTATGCAGATCGTGGAAGGATGTAGACAAGATGAAGATAAATATGTTTATTGAATTATTTTTTTATAATTATTTTAAATTTCTTACGTATTTCGCTTTGTGATTGTCTGAAAACAATACCCATAAAATATTATACATAAACGACACACAGAACCAGCCAAACGAATACAAAATTGCAACATTGTCATCGAGCTCTCCTATTCTGTGATACAAAATGAAATAATATTAGGTGTCGGATGCTGGCATCTGTAGTCCGTTGAGGATTAAGCTCGGTATACTGATTATGTTTGGCTTGAAATGATAGATAAAATAATATTTTTGTGTGTGTTGAAACTAAAATGTTTTTTGAAACGTGGATTTGATAAAAAAACGTCAAAAGATCATAATATACCTCTGACTCGTGAGAAAGAAGAAAATAAATTGTTATGATGAAATGAGAAGAAACAAAGTGTTCGAAATTTACCAGAGCAAGGAAGAGTTAGGTATTACTGAAGATATAAAACCAGGCATATTCTCACACATTTATAATCATCCCTTCATCTATTTCAAGGATGGAAGAAGAAAATCTGCTGAAGATCTGTTGAAGAAACGTGTTGGAGAAAAGATGCCTGCTTCAAAGAAAGATTTTGTTGAAAAATTAAAGAACCGTTCGTAAATGCTTGATACCAGATGACAGCAAAAGTATTAAGAACAAAGAGACTACATTATACTCAAGGCTGCAGCGGATGCACGCAAAGCTGTTTTAAATTTAAAAGTGTCACCTTGCGGTTAACCATTGATAGCTAACAATATAGTAGACATTATATAGTATAATAACAATCAAGTAGATGGAAAAACCTCTGCGAGCTAGTTGTATCTAGGAATATCCATTTTAGTTTACTAATGTCGAATTTCTATTTGAAAGACAGATATAGGAGTTTCCTCGCCATAGGAGTATAAAAAACACAAATATATCATACATTCGCGACATTGATTGAAAGAGTAAAGGCCCAACGAGGCTTACTGATAGTATCCAACAATTACTGATTTCACTAAAGCTTTCATGGCCGTGAGTTTTTATTTCCGTGACAAAAATTCGACTTTTACTCTAAGGGTCGTTCTCAATATTTTTTGTATCAAAATAGTTGGAGAGAACATGAAAAAGCACTTAAATTCCGATAGAGATTAATCAATTTACACCTCTCTTTTTCTTTGGTAACTGGTCTGGGAATCGAGGAGACTGGATGTGGAACTACCAAAAGAGACAGCGGAGAAAGGACAGTTGAACGATTCAATGCGAATTCGCGTAAAAATTTAGGAACAGGAGAAAGTTACATTTAGAGGTGGGAGCAGGTACCAGTTTGTGGATTAAAGTAGGCATGGAATACGTTTAGCGGAACAGGCAGGTTCCGCCCTCCAAAGTCAAATCAACCTTTCCCATATCAAATTCATGATGGTGAAAATCAAATCGTAACATTTAGCAAATCGTGTTTAACTATTATTGAATAAGGACTCGCTAATAAATTTTCGTTCATTTCAAATATTATGTAATTTGAGCTAGTTTCTAACATATTCAAGATATCATTAGTAAAATATGGATATAAAATATTTATTCAATCATAATCAACAATCCACCTCCTCAGAACGCAAAAATGATAAAAATACCTCCTTTCTTTCATTGTGTTAATCGTATTTCTTGAGTATCGTATCTAAGTAATTTTATAAGACAGTAGCTCTAATCGCCAACTGAAATTATCACAAACTGACTCGCTTCACAAGAATACTGAAAATCGTTAAGATATACAAGCATTGTACATTCTTACTTGATGTCGAAGTCATAGTATTTTAATAATAATATTTTCAGGAACATTTTATCATGAATATTTTATCGTAAATATTTTACTATGAATATTTTACTATGAATATTTTGTTATGAATATCTTATTGCGAATATTTCATTATGGATATTGTTTTATTACGTAATTCCGACAAACAAAAAGATACAAATAAACAAACCTGCAGAGATCCGAAGAGAACATAGAGATCTGGTCCTTCTTTCTTTGTGGTGGCCACAGTTCCCCCGCTGATCCGTTGATCTCTCCGCATGGACCATCGAAGTAATCTGTTCGCCTTTCATAATTCCACTCTCTTAATCTTCCCAATTTGTTTATGTCGTCTGCACCAGTGTCCATGTTAAAGATACCGTCGTATGAGTCAGATCCGTTCCTCTGTGATAACGATACAGAGAAAATGATCTTTGAATATTGCGAATAGTAAACCTCGAGTACTCGCCACTGGGTCGAATCGATCCATTGAATTTTAAAATTCCATATCTTTTTATGAGTGCATTTTTACTTCTTCTTTCTCATAGTAGCCGAGTTTTGGAATGTTCTGAACCAGTCATGCATTTTCGCCAGGTCGGAAATAGAAGTTTAATTATTTAAACAAATTTTCCTTAGCGGTAGTGCCAGGTAGATGAAAGACGTAAAATATTGCATTTCTGACCTTATTTCCGCCTCAATTTTTAGAGATGTTATATAAATTTCATATAATTAACAATTATTATTCATGTATTAAATTTTATTTTATTTTTAAACAGTTTACTTTTTATATGTAATATTCCAAATTCATCAGGCATATACTCGGATATCGAGTTTTTACAGAATAATTTTGCAATTATAAATTATTTATTTGATTTTATTTTAATAACCAACATTAATATGACATCATCACTAATGAATTAAAAATATATTCACTACATTTTGAGACAATTTTCCCCTTTGGAAGATTTCGGGTTGATTCCACCCAACGCGAGTACTGACGTGACAATTTGTGATGCGAGTACTCGACGGTTAAGAAAGAATGCCCTTGCAATTAAGTGTTACAGCTGAGTCAAACGTATAATATCCACTTTAAAAGATATATCCGAATTATTCTTATGAAAATAACAGCGTTTGAAAATGCATTGAATTATGATTTGTTACTGCTTATTTTAACGTTATCATAATAATATTATTACTATGTTGCTTCGCCAAATTGCTAAAAAAAAACATGAACGAACATTTCCGTGTAACCATCAGCAATATAATATTCAGGAGGCTTTATTAGGAGAACTTGCACTGTTTTGTATGTAAACTATTGATTCAAAAAATATTGGGGAATAATAATACTGTTACTATGTTTAATTTTTGCGAAGTAGAAAACCACCTCTTATGAATTTTATTATTAGATCAGATAATTTAGAGTGAAAAACAAAATGATTGTTATAAAAACTTATCCAGATTTAAAATTAGATCCTACACTAACATAAAACGCCTATATAGCCGTCAAAGAATTTATTAACTTTTCATGACTAAGAAATAATTCGAAGTGAGATTTGACATCTGTCAAAGAAATATCTCCTGAATCGCACCCTGGTCGTTTATTACGATTTTGGAATTCTTTCTTAACGAAAAGAAACAATCTCCAAATGACATGACTATTCGAATACAAAATTTGTTTATATTTTTATTTATATAGACATTAATATCAAGAATACTTTCCTTTTCCATTATACGAAAATGATTGCTCGATGCCATTTCCACTAATTTATCTAGTTCTCATTTAGATAATTTCTATTGAAAATTCTGACTGTTAAAAAAGCAGCATTGTAAGTCTCTTTTTGGTATTTTTACTGCGATTTTTCTGCCATTACTCTGCTGCGAAAATATTTCATTGCCATGAATGCCATGATAGTGTTCTGGGGCATTATAAAAATCATCATTATGATGACTGTCAAGCATCGTTAACAAATCGTGTTTTCAATCCCATCATTTCACTAGTTATTTTAAGCAAGGAATAGAGTGCTTTATTTGTGGGATCAGAAATTAAATTAGGAAAAGTTCCAGAAAGAACATTTTCTTCGAGGAAAGTTGTGATCCGTAACTGTGGGTGCGGCTAACGAGAAGATCGGGATTGAGGGAAGGTCTTTGGGGGATCTTCAATCGTATTTGTATCCATGTATGATTAAAGTGTTGTTCGTTAGAAAAACAAAATTACACTAAAAGAAAATATCAAGAACAGTAAATAGTTTAATTAAAAATCCCTATTTAGTTTAAATCCCTAATTCTAAGTCGTTTTGTCGAAAAAATTGTTACTGAAGTTTACCTCAACAGAAAATAAGTAAGCCACTGATATATTATGTTTTTAATAATGAATGAATACTTTTCATTTGAACGAAAAGATATTTTTGCTGTGAGTAAGATTACCGTTTAAAAAGGAATGAAGCACGATATTCGCAATTTTATGACTCGGATAAAACCATACGTTGAAAAGTCCTTCCAAAAAATAGATTTTTATCATCAATTTTCAGTGCCTCTTTTAAAGTCATACTTCCTTCTTGAATTTTCCATTCCCCGAAAGATAAATAAAATTCCATACATAACGAGTATACATGATTCTGAGAAGAAATTGAAGTTACAGGAAAGTTATGCAACACTTTTTGCTGAAGGTTTTGCTGAATGGTGAGAGTAACTCGGTCTAGCAATAGGAAGCCTATGAAGAGTCGAAGACCACATTCCACTACGTAAACTCGCTTCAGAAATGACAACTCACCGTGTAAAACCATCCAAATCTATCGAATGGAATCTGTACGTTGGCTAGAGCCGGTAATGTATCGGCCAGGGTAATGAGGGGGTCCTCGTAGCCATCGAATAGCAGTTCCCTCACTTTCTTCGTCACCGCAACCTTCTCGAGGCGGCCCAGAAAATAGGAGAGGGACGTCTGCACGAAGAAACCCCAGTGACGGGTCACGAAGGCGGCAGTCTAGAGAAAAAGGCGTGAAAATACTTATGGAAAATAAAAACAAAACCATTAAAACCAGTTCGAGGCCAAAGCCGCTCCTCCTCAATCTTCCAAATATATTTTATTTCTTTTTTCGTACTTACACTTACATGGAAACCAAACTTTCCATCAAGGAAGAAACATGAACGCAACGTTTCGGTCAAAATAATCAGATCAAACGTGAGAAATGAGAACTTTCAAATATAGAATTATTTCTTAAGGAGTGGCACCGGGGCTAGTGGCGAAGGAAATGCTCTTGTTTCCTACATAATATTGAAGTTACACTTTCCTTATAATAATAATAATTGATCCAATTTAAGAGCGAGATTGGATCTTCTGTCTTATCTTACAGCTTATCCCATTTCAAGATTGTTTTTAGAAATAGGAGAAAAGAAAAGGCAAAAAGGGGGAAGTATATGGTGTGCTCGCAGAAAAAAATTAAGTCAGTACTTAATCAGGCAATAAATTAAAACCCCGCGGGAAAATGCCCTTGGTAAGGAAAGTGTGAAAAA
This sequence comes from Sympetrum striolatum, assembly GCA_947579665.1. NCBI lineage: Eukaryota > Metazoa > Arthropoda > Insecta > Odonata > Libellulidae > Sympetrum > Sympetrum striolatum. Next base: position 17,155,202 of record OX388347.1, on the reverse strand, counting down.
CCTGCGAAACCTACTGACACTTGTAATTAAAATTTAAAACTTCTTTAGAAAGGAGAGTATAGAAAAATGAAAGTATCATATAAAGCCTGAAATAAAAGATTAAACATACGTATATTAAATTAGCAAAGATAGATAGTAGGAAAAAACGAAACGATAAAACAACAAGAAAAAAGTCAAAATAATGAATGAAAAAAGTAATAAGAATCATGATAAATTCTCTATGCACAGTCATTTAAAGTTGCTCCAGAGGTATCATAAATTTGTAAATTATAAATGAATAAGATACTAGCAAAATGACACACGCACGTATAATCATTGTATACATACCAAAATGTTCGGAAAACAAGATTTCTGTAATCCGTTTAAAAAGAAAACTTAGTGTTCCAAAACTTGCAACTTTCGCCAAGATTGAATCGATGTCAAAATTCCAGCACGGTTCGAGGAAAGAATTTGCGAATAATTGAGTTGATACAATTTATGTTAGGATTCCTGCATGATATCTTTCCTCGCGCCCGCTTATCGTGACTTTAATTATAAGTTTTATTTTGACAACTTATCATTTGAAATGGAAATTTTAAAAAGAATGGCGCATGAAACAGCTAAGAAACCTGCATAATATTCCGAGTAGCTTTCCACATTGAGGATGTAGATTTATCAAAAATCGCTCCAGGTCTTGCGGAAATGTTCGAATTGTGTGTGTTACGTAATTTGCATTTCAAAGCAGATGATAATTTTCCTCCCCAAAAGTAGTATTCTTTTATGGTTCGATGCTCACTTTTGAGCCTATTTTGGTTCGGGAAACTAACTTACTTAAATCTCCATGCCATTTTAATTTTAGCGGAATAGTGGTAAGATATGAATTATTACCTTTAATTATCTCCTAAACCCATCATAAATATCAATCATATCCATCCTAATTATCTATTTTTATTTCAACTTTGCACCTGATACAAATGTTTCTCTAGTATGACTATTTTAATCCTCCTTTGGTTTGTTGTTGGTAAAGTTGTCTTTGCTACCTGTATATTAGTTTCTATAAAAGAATCCTGCAGTAGTACCAGAAGATACAAAATATAATGTAGGAAACAATTTTGGATACGCATACAGGTTTGTTGCTAGTATTCCCTCACGCTGGACACCCAGATCATTATTTTCCCTAATCTCACATTTCTAACATATTTTCTCGAAACAATTCTCAAGCATATCCGATTATTTTACTAAATTAAGCGAACTTCCTTCACTAAATGAGGTCATAAATTCCTATCTCCCACGATATTTTAATTTAGTGCCGCTTTCGACCATGCTGCATCACGACCTGATAATGACTTCTAGGACGAAATTAAGTCTGCTGAACTCATATTAATTACATTCCGATAAATTATCACGTTATACTTATGAATGCATAGTATTTTACATCATGTTTATAATTATTGTATACAAAATTATTATATATAATAATAGTTTATCATTTCAAACAACACTTTGTTTAATAGATTTTAACGTAATAAACTAAACTAAGAAGTATATACCATACACATAATTTATTTGAATTCTCGTTTTCACTATAAAGTTACATTATCATCAGGATTTAACCATAACCATAGTTGTATCAAATCAAAATTATCTAAGGGCAAAATATATTTCGGTGTAATTAATAAAAGTATAATTAGTTCTACTGCTGCACTTCGATAAATATTAGAATTCGGTAATAAGACATTCATGAAAGTGAAAATTAATCATAAGATGAAATAATATTTGTTCTCTTAACGTTTACATACTTCATATTTACATGAACAAACTCCGGTTGAGTTTCGGAAGACGTGTCCCCTTTTTTAGTTCCGAGTCTAACCATCTAGGTGGCAGCAGCGTTTGTTTACTTACATACTGTATAGATTATTATAATATTATAGACGATTTAATTAAAGGAAACCCGCCAACCCAACCCCCAACCCATCGGAGTTTAGCCAAAGTTATCTTCAAGTGCAGCCACCTAGAGGGCTAGACTCGGAACTAAAAAGCGGACGCGTCTTCCGTAATGCAGCCCAGACTCCTGGTTCCTACGCAAATGTTCATGTAATTTTTCCTATTTTATTTTTCCCTTAAAATGTAATTCCTGATCACTGGAATATGGAGTAAAAGATTATTAGCAATGAGTAAATCAGTTGAGATCAGTGTGAATGGGAAAGCAAAAATGATCTTACCAAAGGAGGAACATTGAGGGTTGTCACCATATCGTCCATAGTTCCGTTTGAATTTTCCGCATCAAACTTCCACGTCCTCACTTGCTGGAATGTTACAGTGTTGTTATCATTAAAGGAAATGTTGACTTTTTCGTGGAATTCACTGAAAATAAATAATCAAAAATCGGTCAATTACACTGAACATGTCATCATAGAATTTTAGCGATATAAAGATTCATCATTTAATGCCAATTTTCATGCCTTCGTAATGAACAGAGCTCGATTACTCAAATTATACTTGTACTGAACAACATATAGATGAACGGAATATTTAATGACATGTTCAATCGTTAGACAAATAATTTTACTACATAAAAACATACAACATAAAAAATACAAGTAAAATTAAATAATTCAAATAATTTGGGAGATTAAAAGCAGCTGTAATGAATGTATCCCCATCTCAGTGATAAGGATTTCTCAAACATTGAACTCATTACGTAAATGAATCCTAAGATTAAACAAAAGTTTAATTTCCATATTTTCCAAGATTTGACTTTGATGGAATCAAGAAAAGTTTGATTTTATTACAGATTTATTTGATTTATTTTCATTTTTACGCAGCATCAGAAGTTTAATGTTAATTATCAGCCATTTTTCTATTCATCATCTGGAATTTAAATCAACTCGAATTGAAATAAATAGTAATCCCAAATGTTCCTTTCTGTTATATTTAAAATCATAGGTTCGTTTAGGGGCAATCTAAGGTCCTAAATGATATTAAGCATCTCCATTTTGTGACATTTCGTAATTGATATAAACTCGTGTAGTTGCTATGACATAGGAATGATTAAAATGGCCTCTAGTCGCAACATTTAAATTAATTACGAGTCAGCACTTCTTGCTGTTGGTTATAAATCTTGCTATTCGCAGGATATCCATCACCACCTTTATTGGTTATATAACTCAGGAGAAAGGATGGAGTCCTTCACATTTATTTTGGTACACTAAATCTTGATATCCCTCGTAATTTCTTTGCGTGAAAAGTCGGTGCCTTTACGACATTTTTTTTGGCGTAACCGGTCCATAGGTCTGATCAACGGATCTCTTTGGACAGCCACAGGTGGAGGAGTCTACATGGGCGAGATGTTATCTTTGCGTACTTACTCGAAGGTGTAAGGACCCATTTCGAAAAAGCTTGGTTTCTCTTTGGTCTTCAGTTTCTCCGGGTTCGTCCAGTTGAAGAAATACACTTTCATTTTCATTGGGACGGGGGTGTCCCTCCATACCTCGAAGCTTTTCGAAGATCTCGAGAGCTGCAATTGCTGCATATGAGGAAAAAGAATGGAGGCGAATAAACTGATGGCCTTCTAGATCGCACATAGATAGGGAATCTAATAAACTTAGCAAAATGTCATAGGAATTGTTCAAAACATCGCAAAAAGCAAGCGTATCCTTATTGGATATACATTCACATATAATGCATATTAAGTTAATTTAAATCGTTTTTAGTCTTTATTTATTTTGCAAAATAATTTTAGAAAGAACAGTCACACGATATTGACACCAAAGCAACGGAAAATAAATCCCGATTCTTAATCTGGTCATGAAAAATTATTTCATAATTAAAACAGCAAGAATTTCAGAATTACAAGTATCAATAAATATCGTATTTCTTTTTCGATTTTTAGCAAGAATTTCGACAAAAAGTATTTTTTCTAAATTTTTAACAAAGTAACAACAATTGGCACTTTGGGTCCATTTACAGTAATGCTACCAGTTAATTATGAACTATGCGAAGATAAGGAAATTTTACCTAAATATATCCTATGTAAGTTTATTTCTCCGCTGAGAATCAACGTCGAAATATGTCGAAGCCAGTTTACCTCTACGAATCCTATTTTTAAGCTCAGGAATTGTATTCGTTTAGAAACATACACTGATTTAAGAAACACTAAAAAGTCTTAGAAAACAGTTTTGAAACTTTGGTTTAAAATTTAGTTTAGATTGACGTATGCTGCAAAATAGCATTTATAAATTGTGTGCATATTTTCCCATCGTAAATGAATGTATATTTTTACATTATTTTCAGACGTTATTTCTATCGAAAAATCAAATAAAAAGAAAAATTGTAACAGCGTTAGCCAGTTTTTTTAAAGAAGATATTCCATAAAAATTTATTTTTCTATCATTGATTTTTGATTTCGGCATCATGTTGCTAGAACTTTGATAAGATAATAGGGTTTTAACTCTCCTTTTCGAACATCTGTCCCGTTGAACCAATCTAGGATGAGAGACATTAAGTTCTACTCTCTAAAAAATAGGACAGATATATTTAATCCTGCTATTGAGTATCCTACTATTACTGTCCGTGATGGGAACCAACGGACACTTCGGCAATATTGCAATGAATAAACTCAACAAGCCTATTTGCACGACTATCAGATTTAGAACTAGCTTCATAATGAAACTAACGGGAACTATTTGAAAATCCAATATATCTATTTTTTACATATTACACATGATCTGTGATTTATTTTCTAATCTAATCTTTTAAATGGGACTTTCTTGGTATCCAATTTATTTCCTTACGAGTAATACTTCCTGGTAAGATCTTTTGTGGGGAGTTACCAAATTAGGATACCAGCTTAACGACTCACTTTCCTTTTTCAAATTAAAAAAGGCAAATCTCTTTTTACGTATACAATTTATACCATTTAATTCTATATTTTTCAGTTTTCGCAAGCACGAGAACCTGATTTAACAATTACTTTCATTCTCGACAGTGTAATTTCTTACCATTAATACCATTAATAACTCTTAAAATTAATTATCTTACGAATTATAACTATTATTTAATATTTAAGAGTGGATTGTTTTTTAATTAGTAATTTATTCAAAAATTTCAAAAATACAATAATGCAATGTAAATAATATGCCCTGCCTGTGAACGGCTTACAAATGAATTTACATGACATTTAAGTTCAAGAAACAGGATTGTAAATATTCATCTTTTTGGTCCTCCTGAGCCAGATGTAGGCTCATCAGGAGGTGCCAGAAGTTAAATAACCACAAGCCTAAGATTACAAATTATTTAAAATTTGGAGCATTTTGTAGATTAATGATGAAAATTTAAAAACAATTTCAAAAGTTTCTAACAAAATTAATTTTAAATTTACAAAAACAATCACAAAAAACCACTTAAGATTCCAAATTTGTAAATACTGCATCTACTTGACTATTGCACTAATTATAAACAAATAATAATAATTACATTGTAGTAGTATATTAATCTTAATCTTTAAGGCCTCCATTACTTAAATCGCACCTCCGAAAGCTCTTTATTTTCCGTCTACTCTTCTCCTTCTTTCTTTTCAGGCAAATGACATCCGTAGTCAACCACCAAGAAATTTACCCAACAATATTGGTCAACAATTATGCAACTAGTGATGTACCTGCTTGTATTTATTTTCCATCTGCGTTTTCGCTCCCCTTCTTGTGTGAGTGTTTTCCCGCACAGTGGGGATTCCCCGAAAGCCTTCAGCCGAGGAGTTTTTCCCCACATCCCAATTATTTTATATTTTACCTTTTCTATTTATTTTTCTTTTTATATATGGGCCATTCCATGCCAAGTGGTCTAGTGGTCCCCGCTCGACCATCACAGATTTCGATGAAATTTTGTATAAACATTTACACATATCTCTTATGAACATTTGTAATGTTTTACTTTCGCTGATGGTATACTTGCTAAAATATAGCAGTTTATTTGACCCCATGTCGCTGCCTTCTTCAATATGACTGTGCGTTTTCAGTAACTTTGAGGCATAGTATCTCAGAGAATTGTTTTATGAAGTAAACAATCTTTGGCTATCTTGAACAACTTTTTGCGTTCTATTAAACAAAATAATAATAATAACTGTAAGAGCGACCTTCTTGCAGAAAATTCTGTGCAAAATTGGCCCAAAAAATTGCGGATCGAAAAAAAATTAAAACTTTGGCTTTTTATATTTCAAGAAGAAATGATATAATCTACGTGAAACTTTGCGCATGATAACATATCAATACATAGTTTATACATATAAAATTTCATTATCCTAGTACTTTCCATTACTTTAAAAATTGAGCCAACATTTGACAGTTTTTGTAAAAAAGCCAAAAATAGGCTATTTTTACCCCGCTTTTACAAAAAAAGACCCTCTGGAATTCCTTTTGAAAAATTTTTATTAAATAGAGAATGATTTCAAACCTCTAAAAAAGTATACCTAGTTTTTCATCTCGAGCATATAAGGCCCTAGAAATAGGGACAACTATGAGGATGACATTCGTAAAAACGAAAAAAATAGGTTATTTTCTGTCCGCTCTTATAAAAGAAAGACCTTTTCGATACTCGTGTAAATTATTTTCATTTAAAAGAGCATGTTTCAAACCTCTTAACAAAGTACACTTGGATTTTCATCGCGAGCTCGTACAGCCCTAAAAAAATTAATAAAGTTGAGAACGTTGCTATGGTGGCGCCACATGTCTTCTGTTGTTTATCGTCCTGGTTATTTTATGTAGACATTTTTAGTATATTGCGTTGGTCCATGACTGGTACTGGTAGTGACATCGTCACTACCAGTTCAGGTATTTGAACCAGTAACCCCATGGCCGTAGGGGTCACGCCCGATAGCCATGCAATACCAGCCACGGGTGGGTTTCTTGGTTGAGGATCCCAAGCCTGCAATTTGTTTTCTTCGATGAGGTTGTAAATCTTTATGTGGGTATCCTTCTGGTGGTATTAAGACAAAATAGTGTGCCGACGAGACATCATGGACAGCAAAGTTATAAATTAAATCATTCTGGTAAGCTTTAACTTAGTGAAACTCCATCCTAGTAAATGGGTGGGAATAACTTAACAAAATTCCACTTTTATAGTTTTTAATATATGCGACCGGTTTCGGACGTTAGTCGATTATCAAGCATAAGAGTTATTCAATAGTGCATATTTATATACAAAGAATAAAAAACCAAGGCACCAATCAGATTAGCTACTGTTGATAGGGGGAGCGGTGTTAGGGGGAGGAGGAAGGGGAAGCAGGTTAACAATGGACAAAATGGGAGAATAATTAGTAAAGTTAGTTAACTTCAAAGTTAGTTAAAACAAATTATAACAAAGTAACAAATTATAACAAAGTTTCTGTTGAAACATGGGTAAAGAATCTTTAGTAGAGACTTGGGTTAAGTCGTGGCTATGTGGCCATTCTGTTGTGTGTTACTTCGAGTTTTTTTCAATTGTGAGTTTTGTCATAATTTCATTTCTTGGATCCTTCAAATTTCATCCATACTCCACTTTAGGTTCCTCTAGAAAATTGACAGCTGCTTTGTATTCTGTAAGTATTTTATTGACATAGCACTCTCGCATGGCCACGTTTTGAACTGAGCTGCTGTATTTATCGTATTCCATCATATCTTTATTACTTCTTTCTCCAGAATTTGCATTATTGCACTAAATATTGCGATTTTACTAATTCTAAATGGATGTGGAAGAGTCAGATAAAAATCCCACCTTGCCCATCTGCGTTGTTAGGGAAAAACTTTCGTCTATTTTCCATCATGGTTTATTTTATTCCAATAAAATTGGGCTGCAATATGAGCACAATTTATCGTTGCACGAATAAGTGCTCATTTTTCTGCGATCGGAGGTTGGGAACACAGAGTACGATCAAATCTGTTTTCATCACAAATCAAAGTATTTAGAAATGTATTAAATTAAGCAAAAGTCATGCTGCAACCCATTTAACAAAAAATCTGATGTGGCCAGCACATGACTTTCTCCATTTATAAGATGTAAATATTTATCTACGACAGCAATTTCGAATTCTATATTCCATCTAAACTTGGAAGATGAGTGATTAATTTATATATTATTATCTTTTACGTCACAAACATTATAAATAATGTTTTTCGGGACATGATCGATGAAAAACGATGAAATTGGCCTTTCGCCCATAGAGCCCAGAGCGCCCACGAAGTACATAATCAGCAACTTACGGTTTATCAGTATTTCCTGAATAACTCCTAAACAATCAGTGATACAAAAATATGTTAAATACAAAAGTTATAGTAAATTTCAATTTCTAAAACTTTTAAAAGTAATACAATATACGTATATATCATATTTATGGAGATATTTTGAAAACCGGAAATGAGCTTTGATGAATGAAGCTCGACTTCCGGTGAACCGATTTACTCCAAAAACTAATCAACTCTGACAGCACACACCACAGTACTATATATGAAGTTTGGTATTGATATGACAAATAGTTTTTACGTTAGAGCGCCCACAAGCACACACACACATACATACACACACACACACACATACACACAGACATCATTCCGAAAATGGTTAAAACGTGTTCTAGGGACCACATAACATGTATTTCCGTTGAAATCTCGAAGTCCAATTTTTTCATGAAAACAATACTTTCTCTATACTTCGTATATGGAGAAAGTAAAAATAACATACAGCTAAACATGGGCTGCTAAAAGTCAATCAAGCCTTGTCTAATGATTTGCAAGCAGTGAAGCCTAGTCAAAAAATTTGTTCCAAGTGTAAAGCCAAATACATTTCTATGGTCCAAAACACTACTGATTCTTCGTCTTCGGAAAATTGCGATATGGAAATTTCGGATACGGTTAATGGAAGTTTAACTGATTTGGGATCTACCCCGTTAATAACGCAGACAAAATATTAATATCTTCAGCTGGAATACCAGCTGAAGATATACGACAAACTAGTCAGTGTGATGTTGAGGAATGCTCGTCATTCTGATCTAATAAAAGAAATTCAAACAAAAATTAAAATATCCGATAGATCGATGAAAGTTCAACTATTGACATTGGCACCAAAGAGTTGGTCAATAGCACTTACAGCGAAAACATTTGTGGTATTAGAACGTACGGAGAAAGCAGCACGGCTGGTTTTGCACGGCTATCGGGCGTGACCCCTACGGCGATGGGGTTACTGGTTCAAATGCCTGAACTGGTAGTGACGATGTCACTACCAGTACCAGTCATGGACCAACGCAATATACTAAAAATGTCTACATAAAATAACCAGGACGATAAACAACAGAAGACATGTGGCGCCACCATAGCAATGTTCTCAACTTTATTAATTTTTTTAGGGCTGTACGAGCTCGCGATGAAAATCCAAGTGTACTTTGTTAAGAGGTTTGAAACATGCTCTTTTAAATGAAAATAATTTACACGAGTATCGAAAAGGTCTTTCTTTTATAAGAGCGGACAGAAAATAACCTATTTTTCTCGTTTTTACAAATGTCATCCTCATAGTTGTCCCTGTTTCTAGGGCCTTATATGCTCGAGATGAAAAACTAGATATACTTTTTTAGAGGGTTGAAATCATTCTCTATTTAATAAAAATTTTTCAAAAGGAATTCCAGAGGGTCTTTTTTTGTAAAAGCGGGGTAAAAATAGCCTATTTTTGGCTTTTTTACAAAAACTGTCAAATGTTAGCTCAATTTTTAAAATAATGGAAAGTACTAGGATAATGAAATTTTATATGTATAAACTATGTATTGATATGTTATCATGCGCAAAGTTTCACGTAGATTATATCATTTCTTCTTGAAATATAAAAAGCCAAAGTTTTAATTTGTTTCGATCCGCAATTTTTTGGGCCAATTTTGTACAGAATTTTCTGCAAGAAGGTCGCTCTTACAGTTATTATTATTATTTTGATTTAATATAGCGCAAAAATTTGTTCAAGATAGCCAAAGATTGTTTACTTCATAAAACAATTTTCTGAGATACGACGCCTCAAAGTTACTGAAAACTCATAGTCATGTTGAAGAAGGCAGCGACACGGGGTCAAACAATCTTCTATATCTCAGCAAGTATACCATCGGCGAACGTAAAACATTACAAATTTTCATAAGAGATATGTGTAAATGTTTATACAAAATTTCATCGAAATCCGTGATGGTCGAGCGGGGCACTTCTCTGAAATCAGACCACTTGGCATGGAATGACCCATATGTATATATTTGTATTGTTTTTCCACCTTTTCTGTAATTAATATTAGTTACCCTTAATGGTTAGGTGTAAGAGAGGTACTAATGGGCCTAACCTCGCCGAATAAAGAGTTTATTATTATTTTTATTAATTATAATTCACAAGAGAAACATTGCTTTCGCTCCAATCATCTCCCAATAATCGAGCAAAATTGGCACATCGGAGTCGAAAATTATCCGTAATAAAAACATGTCCTTAAGGAGAGAAACCCTTCTGCACCTCTCTTTCACGATGGCTACAAAAAGACTCCGCAACAAAGAGGTTTATAGCCCCAGAATTCATCTCGCTCTCAGTACGGGAAAGTTGATTTTTTTCATCAGCTCAAAGACCGCCGAAAATAAAACGATATTCCGTCACTCATAACGAGAGTATCAACTCGTTGGAAATCATAAAATAAGTTAAATGAGGAGTAAAGTTTCGATATAAACTGAATTAAAGCTAAATCAAATTCTTCTTAAATTCACGACAGAAATAATTTACTCATGTATTACTTTTGTTAAAAAATGAAGACGAAGGAGAGACGAAAGGAAGTACATGGACATAAGAGGATCATGTGGTCACAATAAAAATAAATTGAGATGATTAGTACTTTATCTTTAGTAAAAATATGAAGTTCCGCTAGATTTCACTTTAGAAGATTAATTTTAGCAATGTGGTTAGCTGACGAAACAGCTAAACTCACTGAAAAGAACTAAGGCTTAGCAAAAATCTTTCTTATGCCAGCTAGATCATTAAAAAGCACAAGCCCTACACACATGCGAATAGAGCTAAACTGATTCTGTGTAGCCAAAATAGGATAAGAAATTTTCTAGATAAATTAAATTTTATACGCGGAAAAATTCTGCTACTTAGAAATAAGATTGCAACGGAAGTTAAAACAGAGAAATATTCTGCAGTATGTCTCCAAAAAAGAGGGCATTATATCAAACAAGAATTGCTGGCAGCAAATAAACAAGAATGCCATGAAACGGATTATAAAAACTAAATACGGAGTATTAGATTTTGGTATGCCGGAAAGAATGAACCATAACAGCAGCAGTAAAACGAATAGAAGCAATGAAGATGTGGCGCGAACAAAATGCGATGGAAATTAAATGGACAGACCGAGGAGCTAATCAAAAATTACTTTGAAGAATGATCGAAGAAATATGACGGAAAACAAAATAAAACAAAAAAGAGGAAATCTAATTTGGATGACAATAAGTTTTCTCAAGACACTACTGGAAGGAATAATGGAAGGGAGGAATTAGAAAATGTGGGGGAAGACCTAGGATAAAATAAGAAAGGATGACGATGTAAAGAGTCAAAATAAGAAGTACGAGGGAATGAGACAGATGAACAAAATTCTTCACGGAAAACCAAAAAATGCATCAATGGTTCTCAGAACACCGGTTGACGACCGCTGTTTTAGAGAGGGGTCACAAAGCAATCTCTGGACGGATAACCTTTGATAATGATGGTGATAGATTTTTTTGGCACTTTAACACTACTTTTATTCCGCAATTTTTGTTGAGTACGCAATTGTATAATCCTAGCAAACCGATTTCAATATGTACAAGTAATGAATATCAGCATTACTCTCTATGAATACACAGCATATTAAATGCATAGTCATACAATGTAAACGCATATCTTTCACAAGTTTCTCTTTGTGTAAAATAGAATCGTCGACGATATTAATGTCTAGTCATTCACTGACGACACAGCTTTAGCCAGCGATTACTTTTCACGGTTCCTTGAGCAAAAACAGTTTCTTCAGCAGCACTATCTAAACCTTGCACAAAGAAAGGTCAAGAGTCTCTCGAACAATGCAGGGAAGACCTCTGAATTCGAGAGAAATAAAAAAATCTTCTCCCAATCTCTTACCAAATGATTACCATTTGAATTCATTAGTTACCGAATATGATATCTCAGTTGCATAACATTCCGAAGGACTCTTGCTGCAGTTATCTATCTCTTCAGGGACTCCTTGATACTCTCTTACTCTTGGTACCCCTTCTTTACTCTTTAGCACTTCGATACAGCTCTCTAAGATGATCCATTTTGTTATCGGAACATGCATAATCGTGTAATAATTCATTCTCTGAGACGGCATCGAACGATCTTCCCGTCTGTCAAATTGTACCAGATAAAACTGCAAGGACGAGGTTTAGACCTTGAACTGTCAGGTTAGTGTTAAGTTCCTTGCACTTTCATCTTCTGCAACTTTTCCAGAGGTTTCAATGGAGGAAGACTTCCAATTCCATATGCTAATGGTCTCGTAAGAACCCGTTATTTGCTCGATTTCGAAATGAAAATTTCAAAAAATAGAAAAAATTGTTACAACATCGATTATTAATGAATGAGCATTATCAGTGTCAGAGGTTAATAAGGGCAAATAAGTTAAGAAGGGCCAATTGTATGGAAGATACGCACCTTACTATAATAAACCGTTAGAATGAATATTAAGATAGAGTAATTGAGAAGCAAGAAGCAACGAACAGTGGACAAAAAATCTGATAATTGCTATTATGAAATTTTAGAAATCTTAGGTGCTTATATTTAAATATAAGTTCACATTATTTTTGGTTGGATTAAAGTAATTTTCGAGGTTTAGGCTTGGAGAAGATTGATTATAATTGAGAGATCGCACACAAAGTAATAATTTAAAAGATGGCCCAAAAATAATTGGCTAAAGGAAGATACCGATAGAAATCGAGAAAGGAAAAACTCAAACATAATGAGTCCTCACATGAGAACAAATCTGATACTATCGATCGATCGACTACTGATCGAAAAGGGTATCGAATGATAATTAAAAGGAAGGAACGGCATTGGCAGATGAGAATTTCATGAGAGAGAGAATAATCTGCGTCATCTAAAAACCAATAAGGAGAGAGAAGTAAGTCTAAGCATGACAAATCAAGAGCTTGAAATAGGAAATAATACATGAAATAAATCCTTCTGAATAAATAGACTTTTGTGTTGATGTCACATACATTCATTCATTGAAATATAGTTACATCGAAAATAATGTACCAATATATATAAGATTATACTGAGATCCCAATTAAAATCAAGACCTATCCAGTTCTTAAATTTCATCTGTGTTGATACATTTCAACCAAACAGTGAAAAATTGCTTCGCTACCATTGTAGCCTTCCTAAAAATCTTCCTGCCTCCTTCGAATAGTAATTGCTTTCAACATACATACTTAAACGTACATCGGTCTCTGCTCACATTAAATGGAATTTTTTAAGACATAATTATAATATCCAAAATGAGTATCACAACCGAAGCCCGCTTTTAAATGAGTAGGTAATACACAAATTGGGACAAAATGGAAGTGTGGCCAATAATGTTTGAATGAATTGGATGGTACGAGAACTGAATTCTCGCAAAGGTTATTCATGTGACCTAACAACACCTATTCCGGACCAAAGGAAGAAAGATTTTAACGGATAAAGTTTACTATAACGTAGAAGAATTTATGATTGAAAAAAAGTGTGATTAAATTCTATATTGCTACTAGATATCATGTATTTTGAGTGTGTTGTGTTAATGTAATTCATTATGTATTGACTGTTTATTATTCATTGTGCCTAAATTATTATGTACATTATATATTCTATTATTCTATTATTTATTATGTATTGACAGTCTGTGAATATATTGTTTGACTTGTCCTATACATGCCTATGTATGTATCTGGATTAATAAATATTATTATTATTATTAAAGGGAGTGATTTTTAACAGAACCTAAAATACATAGAAAAGAGTTTGCGAGGATCTGAGTTAATATTAATTAAGACTTATTTGAACACGGAGAACTAATTATGTTGATGATAACACGCTTGGGGGTGTTTTCTTGAATTTTTTTATATATGGACCATCAGAACTACGGAATCGCAAATCGGCAATACAGTAAATACAAAATAACCATGCCCTCTATTTACATGGAGTAGCACATTTCAATTCAAATCCCCAAGGCAAGTTACGGAACCCAGGTGGTTATTAGGTTCTCAAGTTGAATTTTAGCCCGACAAGCACAGATAGTACAGCATAATAGTATATTTACATAGTATTATTATTACTGAAGTGATTTTGGCAGTACAATTAGTAGAATTGATAAAAGTGCTCCGATTGCTTAGATCTTTTCGCACATGGGCTCCCAGCGAGAATTGAACCCAGAACCATTTACACTGTGGTCTATTAAAGTCGAACATGCTGTCAACTTGGCTTACCGGAAGCCAAATTAGTTATTCTAAATATTATTACAGCATAATTACTACCATAGTAATTACTACATTACGCATATATAAAACCCAAATACCTTTCTTTGAGTGTTCGCTTTGGAATAGTTAACATAAGATATTTAATGAGCATTAATATGTATAAAATGAGTATGACATTATATTTACCTCACTTTAAGATTTTAAATAAATACAGGAAACTATTATGGTTGAGTTGGACGAAAATTGTGAGAGGGATGACAAACATTGCCGATGTTTTGATGAAAAATATTCTTCTTTGTTTATCTTATTTCAAACCACATCAGGTTAGATCTAAGTCTTCACTCTCTAATAGTATATGAATTAACTTTATTTTCCGAATCGAGCATCACAATCATATGCCACACGTGCTTTAAGAGCGAGCAATATAATTTTGTGAGATGATATACGAGGGTATATCGCATATAATTGGAGTCCTTGAATATGGCCATCGTTGTAGAACACATGGCGCTTCCGTTTAGGTGAACCCGGAATAGAGTTGTTTCGAAAGCGTACGCGCACGAGGGATGGATAAGGAAGCCCGTCTACGATACGGTCACTATACCTTTCGGACGCGCAATATCCGAAAGGGAAGCGATGCCTTAAGTAACAGAGAATCAAAGATTGCGCGTGGAATACGAAATACGGGGACTTTCAACGCGTGACGGCGCAAACTTAGATTCCTACGATAAAATGCATTGAATACTCGGTTTATCCACCGTATCATCTCAATTTACGCGCAGTTATTGTAAGTTGCTTCCTGTAACGAGTGAGTGAAACCGCTCGCTAATCGATCATAAGTGAAGGTCGTCGAATAAAAGAGTGACTCGCATTTTACTTTATATTTAAAGATGCATATCATAACTGTTGGTATCGATCGGTGATCGATAGAAACAGGGCATCGAAGCTTCAGCAAGCAATCTTTTTCTAGAAAAATTGGTAAATTTTTAATTTTCCTTTGCGACAATTCTAAGCCTAAAATCATCCATTTGTTATGCTTATTATTATTACAAAAATTAGCCTATATTTACTCTAAAATCGCTTACGCTACGTACGGTAATGCCTACCTGCTCGCAAAGTAAACAGCCCAAAAGCAGGTATGATCCTCATTTCCTAAAACACCAACTATAGTTATATTACGAGTTATCATTACATTAGATTCTCAACTATATAATATTCATAGCTTTTGAATTGGAGTGAACCTCTATAGGAAAATAATAATAATAATAATAAATGGCCTTTATTCGGGCGAGATTGAGACTAGAAAGTCTCTTCTTACACCTAACCCATCGTCATATGCGAAACAGAAAGAAAGAGATAGTTTGCAAAATCACACGAAGAAAAGTAATATGTGGATTGAAAAAACCTAAGCTGAAGGCTCAGGAAAAAAATTCCACTGCAGGTAAACACTCACAGGAAGGGGAGTGTGAAAAATCTGCGAAACTTAAAGATAGAAAACTATATTTTTGATGAAGGAGAAAGAAAAGAGTTATGATAGACAGGCAGTGAAAATATAAAAATTGTACAAAAAGAAAGGGGAAATAACATAACTGCATTACAAACAATCAGAAAAATAAATCAACTTCACTAACTGACTTAATTATGATGGATTAAAATAAATGCTGATAAATGGGAAATAAATCTCAAAGAAATGAAGAAAATGAAATTACATTGAGAAAAACATACAAATGAAACATTAAAAGGTCTAGTACACTGAAAATAATCAAAAACATAGTTTATAGGAAATTGTTAAAAGACAACAAGAGAAAATAAACAAAAAATATAATAAATTAAATAAAAAAATAAAAAGATGTGCGAAAATTAAAAAGATTAAAACATCTGCGGCTTGCAATTTGAAAAATACTAAAACAGAAAATAAGGAGTGACGTAAAAGTGAAGATCCGTACCTTTGCATTACTCAATGGAATTAGGAATAACGCTTTTCGCAAAATCTAATATCGAGAGACTAATAAGGTTAATCAATTTTTGGCATAAAAAATACCAAAGTAAGCTTTCATATTATCACAATTACAGTACAATTAAAGTTGGGCGAAAAATTCAATTTAAATTTACTGTGCCAAAACCTCGAGGCATTAAATCATTAACAATATAGATCTTGCTTCTCTTGTACTCCTAACGCCCTGGCATTCATTCGCAGTTCAATTTTTGCAATGAAAATTGTGATATTTACATTAAGTTACTCTTGAGATTAACCCAAAGCTCATCTTCATCCGGAGATTTCTCGAATTTCCTCTCTCGGAGGCTAAAAATAGAGGAGAGATTGCACAGTACCAATGAAAGCGTTTTTCGTTTGTGACATCGCGAGATGAGCAACTGCGACCGAGATTTCTTTGCGCCATAAAGCAGAGATTGCGACCTCTCAGACCAGACGACAAAAACACTGCGGAGATATCAGAGGAAAAATTCGTACGTGGTGTTTGAGTTCATCAATAGGAACGCCACAAAAGTACCATTGATAGGTCAGTGTTGGGGATATTAGTAATATCGCACACTCTTCTCACGTTACTGACAGTGAAAACAAAAAGCAAACATAAATACGCATTGCAAATTCACTCTCGCATACTGAGTTTTCCACCCCTTACGTGGTTTTAACCCATTCCTATACATAATTGGTCAACGCTTAGCAAATATACGGCAAAAGATCCCTTGTGAATAGTAAAATAACCACTGCTAACTGCTAACAATACTGCAACACTGCTAACTGCCAACAATAAAAATAACCACTGCTAACAATAACAATGCTCTCACGAAATAAATTTCACGTTATGTAGCTGATGAGCTTTGAAGCACCATATTATAAATTTAATGATAACGACGGATTCAAAGCCGATTTTAATTTCTAATCACAATTTCCAATCTATACACAAATTTAAATACAATACCACCACCATCTGCTGAGCTCGAATGACGGCCTCCACAAAAATAAAACAAGAATAAATGTGTATTCATTAAGCGATTAACTATATTACGCTTATGTTTCAATGTTACCATGCAGTTGAAATAATTTGGGTACGTAAATATTCTTCCAGTAAGCGCTTGGTGCAAACTTCACTTGATTATCTACCAAGTAAAACCCTTATGTATGTTTCCAAACTGTAGCAAAAAATTATATTTTCGATAAACTGAATTCGTTCGAAAATATTTTAATTGAACTTTCTTGTCATCGAAATTTTAGTAAATATCATGCAATTTTCAATAAGTCTTCGACATGGCACCGAGTGAATATAAAGATGAAAACGCGATGATTGAAGTCAGCCAACTCCACTATAAAATAGAAAGGTTTCGAGGCATCCGAAGTTTGTAAAGCAATAGAGAGAAATTCAAAACCACAAAATATGATCCTTCACTATCGTGATATTAAATAGCAGCGAGACGAAGTTAACAAGAAATTTTCTTTTTCCATAAATCAATAGAGATCGCTTTTAAACTACGAAATATGCATAAGATTGAAAAGACTCGCAAGATATTTCACTTAAGTCTATTTTGCTGCTTGGACTTCGGGATTATATATTAATGGCGGAGCTGAATATAAAATAGGTTTTCTGTCACTAATGTCACCGAAGACTTAAAATATGTCGAGTGGCCTACCTGAAGATGATGTTTATGCGTTGGGGCACTGTTCCACTTAAACCACTGATGTTTACTTTCACTATTAAATAAACTTTCATTCATTCACTGTTGATCTATCTTGAATACGCAAAATTATCGAATTCACCGAAATGCGTACATTTGGTAAAGTCGACCGTTAAATTTTTCTTAAAAGAGCAATAAATATACTCATGCCCGTGAAGTGGAGAAAAATTGGATTAAATACGACCACACTTAGAAAATATGGATAGAGGATGTACGCAGTACCCGAGCATAACAATGAAAATTTAATGAGCTCGATATGGAGTGTAGCGGTACAATCTGATAGGCATGAAGGCATTTCATCGTAGATGGAAGGGGGGGAACTTAAATGTCCATGAAAAATCGATACTTTGGTTTTTGGTTCACCTAAATGGAATCTCGCACATATTCACCAGTGAACACCACGGGGAGGGACGCCACCAATGGAGATTTAAACGCGTGTAAACGACGGCAACACCAGAAGACTTACCTTGTTCACCAGCGCCTCAAATATCGTCGGCCAGAAGATGGTGGTGATGGCCCCAAGGGTACAGAGGAGGGCCCCGACGACCAGCAGCACCAGCTGCACCCACTTCCGGATGGCACCCATCGCGCACACACCAAGGGACGGCACTCGGCTCTCCGTCCCTTTCAGAGTCTTGGGGTTGTTCCCTCCAGAGCCCTCCTTCCCTTGCTCACTGTCCAACAGAAGAGAAATATCACTCACTTGTGGTCCTCGGCCCGAAGAAGGTGAATCCAGTTTGGAGGGGAGACGGATTCGCCAATAACGCATTTCGAACGCGTCTCCCCTCTCCTTTCCCCCATTTCTGCAAAAATTCCCCCCTCCCCCATCATCCCACGCCCATTCTTACTCGCTCGAGAGGGATGGAATACGCCACTTAATCACTAGTATCACGGATGAAGGAAGTCGCTCGCAGAACCTCCCTTCTAATATTTCGCTCAATTTTTACGTCACCTCGAGACAAATCTTTCGTCAACTTTTGCAGTCTACGAAAATGTTTCATTCATAATATGTAATTTTAAAACTTAATTTAAAGCCGCGAAACTAATACAGCAAAACTTCGTTAATATGAGAGCATTTTTCCAAAACTAATACGTGATATTTCTTCATAATAAGCCTCACTAATTGATTATGGGCGTTCAATATTACCGCCATCGACGTAGGGGATATTAGGACACAGGAACCTACCGGAAGGAAGAACACTAATGCATGTTCAGTATTCAATACTTGGGTAGCGGGATAGAGAAAACATTTTATTTGCACTTAATGGCGATGTAGAACCCATCATCAAATACATATTTACAGCAATGTAACTCAGTAAACAATATGAGACCATACATGGAAGTAGCAATAGACCTTACAGAAGCCTTGCACACTTTACAGCTATCCATCCACACACGCTCTCACACACACGTGTATATGTTAAATAATTTGTTGATTTTTCACGATTTTATTGTTATTTTGTTCTTTATTATTATTTTTAGTCATCAGCAGTAATTGGTTTCGTGCTGTATGTTGATGTTTCTTAATAAATAAATAAATATCATAAGGGACTTTTAATAGTAACTTATATTCAAGGTTCAAATAAATTTATAATATTTTTCGTTGATTATCTTACAAAAGAACGAGTAAGGATTAGTTCCCATCATTTTAAACTTTTCCGATTTTTGGAATTTCTCTAGGTTCATCGTAGCCCTAAAACAATGCAACACTTAGCATCGCATGCAGCCATGGATCTACCGAAAGAAAAGAATTAGTGCCTCAATCACTAGCATTTGCGTTCGTATAGGTGAAGGACTCTCCAGCATTCTTCTATTTGTCTCTTTCCTATGCCTCTTTCCTCCTCATTGCCCTCAGAATTACAGCAATATCGCTCCATTAATTTCTTTTGGTCTAAAGCATTACCATCTTCATCGGCGTTCTTTTTCCTCGCCTGGTCCTTTATCACGATCTACACCGAACGCTCCATTGTCATTTCTGCAACGCCCATCCTAGATCTCCGATTTTTTTATCCTCAGCTCATCTAACAACTCAACTCTTTTCCTCATTTTAGACTCCAATTCATAATTTTACCGCGATCATCTTTTTTATATCTTGAATAAGAACCTCCTCCTAAGGAGCCGAAAACTAATTTTTCCACAAGAAATATAGTTTTATATATTTCGCACTCAACCAGGGTTCGATTGCAGAAGTGCTCCAAGATTTTCCGCCGTTGACCCGTGATGATCCCAATGAACCTCGGTGTCTACCTGCGTACAAGCATAAGAAAAATGGTTGCGAAAGACATTTCATGTACGAGGCCGACATAAGGCGCAAACCGCAGTTTCCTAACTTTTTTGCGGCCGGGCTAGAACTTGGCCTTGTCTGTTTCACCACCGAATACGTCTACTCTTACTTTTTGCAGTTCCCTGAAAGTCTATAGCAGGTGCAAATGTGGATGCAACGGTATTGTCTGTGAGCGATGTATGCTGTTACAATGGTGCACGTTAAAGCGTAATTAATGGCTTAATCACAAGTTTTTTCATACCCATCGATCACCTAACGTGTCTACAACGTAACGTATCCTTTTCATCATCGATAAGCGTTTCCTGATATGATTCACGTGTATAAATGCGTACATACCTTTGCGAAGATGAACAAAAATAGAAGAAGACGGGCATAAACTATAAGTAAGTAATACTCCATAGTTGGGCAATGCTCATGACGAAATTAGGGGTAGATTTGGCGTCAGACTTTTTCGTGGAATCTTATAAAGGACTCGTTTATACAGTTGTTTAGATGCGCCAGATGTGGTTCTCACGGAAAATTCACGCAAGAAGTCACGAAAAACTCCACCTTCACCGCCTACGCTAAAGGTCATAGGGACTTTTTGCCAAAGAAATTTGCTTTCTTCCAGTTTTCAAAACTTCAACAGGCCGATTCACAGGTATTCATGTGATACGGTAGGAAACCAAGAGTGATCGATTCCGAAAATTCAAGAAATATATCCTTAAATGTTTCATATATCGATTTCATATAAAAATGAAAGGTATATTACATATAGCATGGGAAATTATGTTAGAATATCATTTCCTGTACTGCAATAGACAATTTGCACAATCGTAATTCAATGTTACATTAGGGGATGCTACACTCGTCCATAAAACTAAGTTTTGCATAAATAATTAAATAACTCCATGCGGAGAATTTCTCTTCTCTCAATTTTTAACATTCAGGTCTTTGGATGACTGATGTCTTGATTTTGACGTTTTTCAATGGTGTCAAACAAAGTATAAATCAATATCATAAACTAAAAAAATACGTTAAGATAGTGGGAAATAACTGAGGGTAAAAATAAAGTAAGACACTAGATTATTCAACTCTGTCTAACCATAGAGAGGATATCCTTACTCTATGGTCTAACCTATTGATAATAGGTTAGACAGAGTTGCAATAATACTATAAGGTACATTTATAATGATACTTTAAAACATTAGGCTAGAGTATATTTACTTCTTGGTGTATTTTTAAGAATGACGTTCCATCAGATTTCATTGGGCCTGGCCAAAAACGAAAGCTTTACATTACCCGACTTAAACTGTTACTTGTAAGTACCCTTTTGCGATAAGAGGTGAAACGTGTCAGTAAACTGAAAGCACCGTTCAGAGAAGATAAAAGTAAGCTTCTTATAAATTTCTTTCGTGCGAAACGATCTCTTTCTTTTATAAGCTTCCCAACGTACAGAATAAGCACCTCCTTCCCTCAGCGGTATCAAATCTACTCATATAAAACCTGTTTTCAATCAGCAAAGTGAATTTTTCGGTTCCGATAAAACGCTATGACACCAGGTGACGATATCTCTAAGTAAATGTGCCTTTCGAACGGCAATTAACAATTAACGGGAGATAACTCTTTTCAAAAACTTCTAGAAATACACTGGAGGAGACGCACGCCCTCTCGCGCCGAAAAAATGGCCTCCGTTATATAAGAGTTCCGACTTGCAAAAAAAACGTTTTCGAAAGCCGTTCCGACATTTCTTCGTCCCGGACTACAAGCCTTACCCTCATAGCTATTCGTGTTTCTTTTGTGACTTTTTTCGGACAGGGTAGCTATTTAATTCAATGGATATCAGGCGGGAGGATTTCGAGATGGCTCGGAAGAGGACAGCACGAGTTTTTATCGATGTTATTCTGAAAGCCTTGCGTAAGGCGATCAGACTGTGGCCATTTCTTCTTCCTCGTGTTCGACCTTCCCTTCTTACGACCACCTCCTCAGGGAATACGCTATCGATTCGGAAACTCCCCCACGTTCAACAGGCTGCAGGAAGTGGCTCTTGGATGCGTTGCGATAATTCGGAAGGAATATTCAAACGGAATGAATTAAGAAATATAGTAATAAAGAAATTATTTACGGGCGAGATTGAAAATCACAACTCTCATCTTACATCTCACCTTATTTCGTTAAGTATTTCAAGTAAGAGCTTCTGAGAATAGGAAAAAGTGTCTATGTCTATTAAGAACCCTGCAAGCCGCCTTTCGGCGTGTGGCAAGGGGTGCAGGCACCTTAACTCTATTTTCCTAAACGGTTACTTTCGCGTATACTTTGCGGAAAAAATGAATTTTTGAAACGATTCGTTCCAACATCTATTTCCCTAATCTTTCGGGCAGTATCAGAACGGCCCATATAACAGGGGGGTCGCATTATATCGGTTACATCATCTGAGAACGTGATTTCTCTGAACTTATTTAATAAATTTATCCTTTGAATTTTTCTTCTATCTTCTAATGATTCCCATCCCGCGTCCTGTAGCATCTGAGTGACACAGTAAAAGCGAAATAAGAGAAATGTTTCGAAGCTTTACAAAATATCAAGTTCTTTCTTGAAAATAATCCAATCATTCATTGTTATCGGTGAAAAATTTGTACTACAATAGGATACACATTTCAAAACCCCGATGTGTAAATTAATAACATTAATAATATGCTCTCAATTTTTCAAAGTAAGAAATCTGAATGACTTCCCAAGTTCTTCCAAGTTCTCAACAATCAAACATTATGGATGGAAAATTAATTCAATAAAGGGAGCCACATAAAAAACTTGAGGTTTGAATTAATTAACTTATTTTCATTGGAAATTATTCATCGCTACTCATTAAATCAAGAAATTTCCAAAGTTTTTTCCTCAAATCTCCATTACCTTAGATAGTGGGCTCTTAAAAGTTATTTTTAAGGGGCATCTCGATGAGAACATACATACAATTTAGCTTAAAACTGGATGTAGTTCCTTAATAATTACATCTTTTCACTGTCTTGATTTACAATCCGCCCTTCGTGAATTTTGACGTTACACTGCTCGAAAATGTCGCTGTCCCCCGTAATTTTAGGTCCTTTTTAATTTAAATTGGGCGATATTTATAAATAACAGGAAAGCATGCATCAATCGAAAAACAACTCATACGTCAACCTAAAACATTTCATAGATCTTATCTTGTTTCATGCATCCTCCAAACTTAGTTTTTTTAACAAACGCTAACACTCCTTCCTATTATCACAATACATTTCCGAGGAGGTTTTCGCTACCTTTGCGTAAGACAACTTCATACTTTCACCATTTCTCAAAAATAATAACCGATGGATGTGTAACTCCTTGAGCACTCTGAATGAAAGGATGGCAACAGTGTAAACAAGAAGTTTAGTTCCGTTGAAGGTGATGGGGAATGCTTGCTAAAAGGCGCCTGTACGAGCAGGTGAATTCTCAGAGAAGAAGAGATAATTTAAGGAAATATCTCCTAAGGAGAAATGGTGTGAAAACAGTGGAAAAGAAAAAAACAATATCAGTAGTGATGAAGTTAAAAATCAAAAGATAGAATTAAGAAGAGAAATAAAAGTAGAAGCATAAAAATTAAAGGATGAATAAGAGTCAAAAGACAAACTTCTAAGTTATTGTGAAAGGAGAAATTAAAAAAGGGACGAATTTATAACAGAGATGGACCGGAAGAAACTGGAGGGTAATGTGATATTTATCTTAATAATACTAAAAGTAATCGAAATATATGCAAACATGCGAAATGTAAACAAATGAAACCTCGCAGATATCATACGGATATTAATTCTCATCGACGGTATGGAACTCTTCCATGGTAAACGTTCTTTTCCTTTAGTTCACAATTATTCTTATATATCTGAAATAGGACACTTTTAATTTGCAAAAGGATAAAAGTTTCGAGACAAAACTTTAGATGAATAACGGTAGAAAAACAAAATAAACAAACTAATGCGAAGATGAGATGATATTGCTCCATTTAAGAATATCTCAATATGCGACTTTATTGTTCGTTATTTGTGACATCCTATTCCCATCTATCATTTAACCCCTTGCTAGAAATACATACAAAAATATAACACACTAATCTTATGCATACTAATAAATAATACTTATTTAGCATCCACATAGTAATTCTTAAGTACCACTTGACTTTCTCTGTGGAGCAAATATATACAAAATCTATGTAATACATTAACGTCATCATACAAAAAATAACACTTTGTTTTCTTCCACATGATAGGTTTTATGTATGGCCTAAGTTTCGCTGTGGTGCAACATCATCAGGTGACATCTTATGATTCTGCAACGCAAAGTTTTTTGTTGAGTAAAAAGGATGTGATACAATGTGGCCAAAGAAAAATGTCTCTTATGAAGGAAAACATTAACAGAGAGAAGGGAGCGTAGAAAACCTTAAGGTGTAGTAAGAGAAGGGAAATTGGGAAATATTGCAACAGGGAGCAACGCATTGCAACGATACACGATAGTAATAGAGTAAAAATGTAGTACGTACGAGTGGTGTTTACACCCCCTGCTACACACTGAACACTGAACCTGCTACATGGCTTGCAGGGTATTTATGTAGAAGTAGAAAATCATAAGAGATACTAGAGTTATCAATTTAAACAGAATACAACACAAAACAGACCATATGCATTCGTTGTCTCATTACTTAATACACAAGGAAGTAAACAAAACTTGAACCATAATAATCGAAATCTTACGAAACGAATACATTACCATAAATATTGAAAAGGTAACCTGTAACCATCACAAAAGATTAATTAAGATTCGAAAACAAAACAGAAAAGACGGGTGAGGAAAACAAAGGCATATAAATTCCCAGGAATAAATTCTTAACGTTACAGTATTACGGTTTACCCTCTGGTTCACCTCTTCCAAAACAAGTCACGAGAGGGAAGGTTAAGGGATGCTATGAACCATAATGGAATTCAGTTGCTTCGCAGAAACGTAGCTCTTGGGCATGGAAACCGGCCGCTGAGCTCGTGAACTTAGAAATGAGGAGGGTAAACTGGATCCGAGACCTTCTATGAAAGGAAAAATAATTGGGCGATCAAAAAAGGGGGAGGAGTGGTAATTAGGCAGTAGGGAGAAGGCAACGCAAGGAAACAGCACTTGGGCTGTCGTACATACATCAATACTCAAATGGACGATACGCTGAGTGAGAAAGACTATCAGCAGTAAATAATGTCTCACCGAAAACTGCCATTTGTGGTAGCAAAGTTTCCCATGGTTTCATTATTTTTTACTGATGCGGTACTTAAAAGGGATTTAAATTCCACGATTCGTGCTACCTAGATTCAGAAACTATTTGTCATCTAGCATTTTTTGTCTTTGTTTTCGTCTCTGTTTGGACTGGATACACTTTCTTACTTTTCCACTTCGGCGATAAGAAATAGATATGCCACCATTTCCGCGTTCTATATTTTTAATGAAATTTTTAAGAATGCTCTTTGAAAGAATATACAATGAGAAATATTTAAAAAGCCTTAAAAATATGGTGGAAAGTTAATTTTCTTCTCGACTTCAAAAATTTAGTTATAGAATACACTCTTAAAAACGTTAGACATAGATAGACTTACGACTTAGACGACGACTTGCTCACAGTTGAATTGTATAAAGTACTCAGGATTGTACGAACATTTTAGATATAACTACCCAGTGTCTTGCGCTAGAGAATCAAATCCTGTGCCCGAGAGTGGTAACTCTTCTAAGGGATGAAAACACAAATTATTTTTAGAGGTGGCAGCTCCTTAGGCGAACTCGATGCTATCTGGATTATTACGTCAATGATTTGCCTAATATAATGTTATTTACAAAATTAATAATGTATTTACTCTAAGAATAAACGGAATCTACATATTTGGAGATATAATGATTTCAGTGAACTAGATTAGGGTGGCCTTCCCCTTCCTAGGGAAACGGTCCATTGTTAAGAGCGAAAAAAGTTCGTAAGTCCTTCATAAGGTATTTCCTTCAATTTTTGTCAGGTGCTAAACTTGCGGGGGCTTTACAAAATAATAGTACGTACATTACTGTTCGAAAGGAAGGGATATCCTGGGATTCCGAACAAAGTAAGGACAAGTCTTTGGCTGAAAGTGTCTTTCGTTATCTACGGAAGGTGAACGCATGCATATTGAAAGGAAGGGTGTGTCGGAATTTCTCTTGTTTTGGAGGAGCGGTCGCGGAATCGTGATGACAAATTTGGAGGACCGGAGTTGGCTCTGAATGCGGTCGCTTCGGGCTGGAAACGGAGAAAAGAATTCGCCGTTACTAACGCAAGAAAAATCAACAAGTATTTCCTAAACTACGCAACACAAACTTAAAAATTTATGTATATTGGGCACATACACACATATGCGGTGTAAGGTATGGGAGAATATAAACAACGGTGTGTTTGCAGAGTTATCTCTCAGAACGCCGCGATAACAAAACCAATAATGCCAGAAATACCACAAGGAACTGTTTCGCTGCTTTTAAATGATATTCAGGATGATTTTATCCCCTCTCCCTATCTGTTAACGTTTTCGGATGTTGCTAATTTTATTGTATAAACAAACAGTAAAGCAGTGGATAAAGACGCCTCAATCTTCAATAATAACAAAAACCTGATTTTAAAGTGTCTATACGCCATACCGATCATGACCGACATGAAAAATTTGGCTAAATAAATTCAGTAACACTAAATGAATGGAATTTCAAGCCCGATTTTGACTATCTTCATACCCTGGTGATATTTAATGTTGGGATACTTCCTTTTTAAAAACTTATGCATACCGGATGCTGTTGGCGGTATGCATTCAAAGAACTTTTACTTTTTATAGTATCAACACATGATTGTGAAGAATCTTATGCAATGTTTAACACGCGAGTACATCGAATATTTAATTTCCTACTTGCCCAATTAGGAAAATTCCGTCCTTGAAGACGAGTGATCTGTGTGAAAATGTTCAGTAACAATGCTTTATTGCTCAATTCCTTGCCATGAATTATATATGAAAAAAATTCGTATTTAAATATTTCTCTTTCTACTGCAATTATATCGCATAATTCGAAAAGAAGCATTTCTTATTACTATTTACGCAATTATATTATAATAAATACATATATACACATTTGCAGAATGAAAACACTTCGTACTTGGTAGTAGTAGTAGCATTGCTAAAAGTGCTTCGACAGGTTAGGTCATTTCGCACATTGGCTCCCACCGGGATACTACGTACTTTTCCACAGAAAATTTATTTTGCGACCGGTCTCACAAGCGAGCTTACATCTTCAGGAATGTAAGCTCTGAAGGCCCGAAGATGTAAGCTCGCTTATGAGACGGGTCGCAAAATAAATTTTCTGTGGAAAAGTACGAAGTGTTTTCATTCTGCAAATGGCCTTCCACGAAGTCACGCATTCTCATGTCAATTATATATACACATTTATATAATGAATATTAATGGGTTTAATTTATTATAGGTAATTATTTATTAAATATATTCAATTAAATGCATTTTGAATTATTGGTTGATTTTCCAAGTTTTTCATTTCGCAATCCTTAATGAATCAATTTGCCTCGGAAGATTTCCTCATGATTTCAATTCATCCTGCGACTTTCAAGAAACGAGTTTAGATTTACAAATGAATAGCTCGATTGAAAGCAGCTCGAAGCTTTTACATCTTACTTAAGTCGATGAGGAAAATGTTTGAATTCATCTGGGACTCAGAGGGTGGATTTGTTAAAGAATGACAGGTATTTAATTTGGATTTAGAAAGAAAACGTCTTACATGGTGTTTAGCATTGTTAGTAGTAAAAATCAAATTTAAATTCTTCCCAACATTTATTTCAAGTTAAAAATCCGAAAAAATTATTTCAAATTCCGCATGCGAGTTCAGGATGCTGTATCGCATAATAAGATGGTAATCTAAATGAAGCTATGGTTAGGATACTTTCCAAATGAGAGGGATTATGATTTCATAGTGTAAATGATTGCCCTCGTCCATGATAATCAATTTGCGATTAAATAATTACTCATAGCTAATCGTAGTAGCATTGTTTCGCCATGGGCTCAAGCACAGGTCCAACAATCTGAAATGATCCTCAAGTACATGCATTAAAACTCAATACTAAATTATTGTATTTATATAAAAATGAGTATATATCAATAAAATTCTGATAAAACCTGAGAGGGTGAGATGTAATGGAATAAATGCGTTGTTTTCGAAATTAATTCTTAGATTAATTCCATCACAGATAAGATATTAACTCTAATTTTACGAATTAGTCCCCGCATGTAGCTACTCTTTATGGTGGCAGTGAGTACAATTTAAAAAAATATATATCATATATAGTAAAAATTATGAGACATTTGAAAAGAACGCATTACCTGTTATGCTGAACTCTTCAATTCTCCTGCATCTGGAGAATCAAGCGAAAGTCATTACGCGAAAATTTTCCAATCCATGAAAATATTAGTCAAAATAAATAAAATGGCAATACTTAGAAGATAAGAATAAGGATTCTCCTCTTTATAAAAATTTCTTTGGACATCAATTTCCTAAATTATATCTGTCATCGTAATCCTATATCGATATCATATCCGCTTGATGATTACTGAGACAAAACGAAAATAGTGATCCAAGGTGAACTCTGCAACAAAGCTGTCATAGGCATATGACAAAGAAATTCAACTGTGACTTTATTTCTGTTACGTGGGTGTTGCCTCATAAAACAAACGTATCAGCAAAAAAACGTGGAATGATAGATGAGTAAACTGGTTAAGCTGAGAAGAATTGAGAATTGATTCAATCTCGATGCTGACTCGATTCCTCCTCTTTTCACGCGTCGTATTTTCCATTCATCTTAAGCAGACGTACGAGGATATATATATGTTTCAATATTTGTAAGCCGAAATCGTCAAAAATTCAATGAGCTCTTGATACAGAAGCGGCTCGTGGGGCGAATCAGATTTAACAACTCTCGTCATTGATTTGTCATCGCGTTATATGCAGAAGTCGATTTTTTTATATACATCTGTTCATTTTTGCGGCTGACCACGACTTTTTTGCGGTATTCCGCATTTCACTCCCGCCTGAAGACACTCCAGATCATGTTTTTAACAAATTTTAGACGAAGAACACATTCTTAGCAATTTCATCAAGGACTTCCTTCATAGACTCTTCCCAAATAATCGAATCTAGATATCCTTAATTAATTAGGTGTACAATAAACTCCTTTCGATTGTAAGCCTTTTTCTATTAGCTTTCATGCGTCTCATATATCAAGAGGGAAAAATGAGAAGATACAGGTGTCTCGCATGTTCAAGTTTTTTCCACAAACCATGTGGCTTATTTTGTCCACCTTTTCTTACATAATTTCCTGTCTTTTTTACATGCTGCTCTGACATTTCAAGGGACACCACAGACATCATACGAGGGACACATTCCTATATAGTTGATATGACGGAGTGGTTCCAGCCGCATCTTCGAACGAATGGACATTCACACAAACTAACCTCGAGCTTCTGAAAAGGCAACGCAGAAAATATTAACCTATTAATTTCCGATTGCCCTCTCATCCATTTATTGAACATCATTTAATTGATCGATTACGTTAGTGACGTAAAAAATATCAATGGATGGATAAATACAACTAAGCTCTAATTATGAAAAATGGTTAATTGGGGCTCGAGACAAGGCCCTTGGCGTTGGTAGGCTAACATGCCGTCTACCATACCATTCCGTCTTGAAGACGATAATCAAACGAAATTTCGTACGTTCATGATCCCTTTTTGAACAAAAAGACTTATTTGAACGTAGAAACAAAAGAGAGTTCTATTGAAAGTATAACTTTATCTATATAACCATGTATACTATAAGTATAATGGCAGTTGTATAGAGGAAGTAAGAAGTAGAATAGCTCAGGGAAAGGCAACGTTCCAGAAGATAAAAGATCTTTTGACAGCAAAGAACATCAAGATGGAGCTACATCTACATTGATACCCTACAAGTCGCCTTTCGGCGTATGGCAGGGGGTGTAAACACCAGTTGAATCTATACTACTTCCTTATTCGGTTATTGTCACGTATTGTTCGCGGAAAGAATGAATCTCTAAAACGATTCGTCCTAGCATCTATTTCTCTTAACTTACGGTCATTATCGGATCGACCGAGGTAACAGGGGGGTTGCATGATACCGATTGTATCTTCCGAAAATGTAGTTTCCAAGGGAAAGATTTGCAAAGTGTTTTATCTGGAGTATTGTGTTATATGGATCCGAAACATGGACATTGAGAAGGAGAGAAGAAAAATACATAGAGAGCTTTGAAATGTGGCGACGGCAAAGGATGGAGAAAATAAGTTGTACAGACAAGATCAAAAATGAAGAGGTACTGAGGAGGGTTGGAGGAGAATTTTGGGAAACATAAGGAAAAGGAAAGCAAGATGAATGGGCCATATACTAAGAGCAGAATGCCTACAGAAGAAGATTTTTGAAGGAAAGATCAATGGGAAACGAGGAAGAAGAAAATTCGGAATGCTGACTGATTTAAAACAAGGAAAAGAATATCAAGTTCTAAAAAGGGAGGCACAAGATAGAGATGCCTGGAGGAGCAAGTTCCGTTGAGACCTGTCCGCGGACAGAAACAATGATGATGACACTATAAGTAAACTAATCGAGGCCTGATAATTTAATCTCAATTAGATTAGATTTAAAAGACTTTAGGTCATCCATCCCAAATATCCACATTTTAATTTTTTGGCTATAAAAAAATATTCCCTCAGTCAAGCGAAAAGACGTAATTAATCTTGGAATAAAAGCACACCAATCTTTTAAAGATTAGATAGACTAAAATAACCGGTTATTCCCAATATATTACCTCTTAACTCTCAAGCCAATTAAAATTTTGAAACTCACATTGCTCTCCTATAATTAAAAGGTATCCTCTCGAAGCGGCTCCTTCCTTGTGACGACGCTTCTAATGATTATTCATACCTCCGTTCGCTGAGGAATTACGCAGATCCTGGGAATTGCTGGGGAAAGTTCGTCGTCCCCCAAGTTGGTTATCTTGACAATGACAGTGATCACCCGCCCAACACGTTTCCCAAAAGGCCTCCGATCTCGTCTGCACTTGGCTGTCGGCAACATGTGGGAGAGTGACACCGTTGTCATCTGCGGCAGACAATCTGATTGTCTCCCTTATCGCATTTTATCGGAAAGATACGAGAAATAACTGAGGACAATCGAAGCGAGAACAGTTCGGACGAATCTCCCACCCAGCGTGAATGGAATGTATCATCTTCTTACGTAATTTCCCCAATGTATCATCTAAATGTCTCAGGTGGAAAAGTTAAAGTCTCGAGTATGGCAATACGGAATTATCCCTGTTAACCCGCTAACTCTGGACTCAACCCCTAGCCGGTTACCGTTTATTTCTTGTTATTAATTATTTGCATACATAAAGTATACAGGCATTCAAATATGTATTTCTCCATGGGAAAAAAAAACTTTTTCTCAGAATTACGAATAAAAACCGATAAATGTTCCTTTTCAATACGAATTTATTCTAGGTTCATAAATATGTATAAAAATTAAGTGTAGAATTTTTCCAAACAAGTATAAAGTAATGTTTTGAAAAAGTAAATAGAAAAAAGAAAATAAGTTCTTCTGTTTTTTGGCTTCTATGAATTGTTAAATGCGAAATTTTTACAATTTTAATCCAATGTGCTAAATAATAATAGGAAAATAAAATACATTAGCTGAGATCATATTGCGGCACGTCTTTCTATGCATAAAATCCGTTATACGCATACCAAATACATTGGCCGGTTGATGCGAAGTCGGTTAAGAAGAATTATACTGTAATCGGACATCAGGCTATAAACATGAGGACAAGTGTCACTCCCTCGCTATCCGAAATAATTAACATTAGGCACAACGTTATTTTGCATCCTAACAAAGTATCAGCAGTAATAAAGCTTAGGCATATATACATTTTAAGTCGTTGAGCTAAACTCAATTTCGATGGGAGGTGAATCATCGTAACGTGTTGTGAAAGTCGCACCTTTTCGTTTCTTATAAAAGCCGATATATTTTTCTCTACGGTCATTGACATTTGGAACACAATAGAAAAATAACTGCATCACAGGTAAAGACTTATTCTTAGATAAAATGACCAAATCTGTGCTATAATTGAGGTAGAGTCTCGTATAAATAAAAATATTCAAAACTTCTCGAATTTATCAGTTTCGAGAGTACTGGATCCATATAGCAGCATTTTTATATCAATTTTCGGTATCGTCTTACATCTACATCTACATTGATACCCTACAAGCCGCCTTTCGGCGTGTGGCAGGGGGTGTAAACACCAGTTAAATCTAAACTACTTCCTTATTCGGTTATTGTCACGTATCGTTCGCGGAAAGAATGAATTTTTAAAACGATTCGTCCTAGCATATATTTCTCTTAACTTACGGTAATTATCGGATCGACCGAGGTAGCAGGGGGTTGCATGATACCGATTGTATCTTCCGAAAATGTAGTTTTTCCTGAATTTATTAAGCAATCGCAGCCTAGCTTCCAATCTCCTTTCTTTCAAGGATTCCCAACCTACGTCTGAGAGCATTTTTGTAACGCTTGCTTTTTTATCGTAGCATTTCTTAACAAAACGAACCGCTTTACGCTGCACTTTCTCGAGTACACGTTTCATCCGCCGGATCCCACATACTTGCCGCATATTCCAGAAGGGGTCTGACCAAGGTAAAATACCATCGCTCTCTCACCTTTTCATCGCATTTACCGACAATGCGCTTTTTGTCATGATCATGATTATACTCGTACCTATCTATTCCCTTTTGAAAAATAAGAAATTTTAGCTCTAATGCATGGTCAGCGTAAGCATTTGATGCTCACAACTCTTCTCTTTAGCACAATTGCATATGGTCTATGCATATCTAAAAATAAAAGCAGGGATGAAGCTCGGAGATTCCAACTCCTTGCTGGTTTTATTATTAGTTGGCTGCAGGAATGCACCCAGTTGACGATACGTACCGTTTAATCTCGAATGACCTGAGTGTTTTAAGTCACACGTTCCATGTTGCACTCAAAACTCAAATGAGCACGTTTCAAGTTAAAGAAATATACATAAATATATATACTTTCGAAGCATAGACTTTGATCCGGCACAGATCAGAGGGGCAAATTTTGATGCAAAGAAATATTAAAATAACGTTACAAAAATGATCATAAATTTAGAGTCGTTGTGAGCTGAGTTAGTTCACAGTTACTTTCTAAGCCTGTTTGTTTCACATAAATTAACGACTAAGGTTTACTGGATATATTTAGAATGCATTTTCATGGTCTGAGAAAAGTCGCTCTGTTTTACTCAATACTGCAAATTTGAAATAGTCGATCCTCGTTGCGATTAAGCAGAAAAAATGCTAATATATATTATTTTTGCTTGAGTGGAATATTTTTGCAAGGAATGAAAAATTTGGTACAAGGTTGTTAAAGAATTAGAGGTTTAAAATCTTCAATAGCCGTCGTTGTCGGCGTTCCTCGTCTCATTCACCGAGAAAACAATAAAGGACACCGCACTTTTTCAGAATACTTGCGGTGCGGTGGTTGTCCTGTCTTCTTTTCTCTGAATACCAGTGAATGAGGAACGCCGACAAAGACGGCCATTGGAGATTTTAAATCCCTAACGGAATATTTTGCTAAACCAACATATTGGAATACTGTATAAACGAGACGGACAAGTGTCACTTCAGTGAAAGCCTTTATCATTTATCTGGTTTGCATGGAAGGTCATTTATACCATTCGTCATCCACTTTTCCACCGACATACTTATCGCCAAGCGACTTCCTTCAGCTTCATATCTGAATGTGTTTCCTAAGTGCTAACCTTCAGCCTCAGATGTAAACATTAATAGGTCGTAGACTGACTCCGTACGATCTTCTTCCTTTTTTACGTCGCATTAAGTAAGCAGAGGTTTTTTGCGTAAACGGCTCCTGTTTTGCATGGGATATTCTACGCAACGATAAGAGGAAACTGAGGAGATTCTAAGTCACCGGGTACAGACGATGTGCGGCATCTTCGGAATTATATTACTGTCCTTCGCGTTCATTTCAGGAGGAACTACTAAGGGATGATACCCGTTACTATGCAAAAATGTAGTGGTTATCCTTTGCGGATTTTACTGATTAGTTTAAATGTATAACAACCAATGGAAATAGCCATGCTATGATCTCTTTAATCGGTTGGTAGGCAACAGTTTTGACTCCAAAATATGATCCTTTATGATAAAATATGAACTTTAATCATATCGTACTAATGCTCGTTGCGAAAATGTTCAAATGACTCTTCGGATATTAATTAATAAACAGTTTTGACTCCAAAATATGATCCTTTATGATAAAATATGAACTTTAATCATATCGTACTAATGCTCGTTGCGAAAATGTTCAAATGACTCTTCGGATATTAATTAATAAACAGTTTTGACTCCAAAATATGATCCTTTATGATAAAATATGAACTTTAATCATATCGTACTAATGCTCGTTGCGAAAATGTTCAAATGACTCTTCGGATATTAATCAGATTCCAAAGAAGTACCATAAATACGTAAAGAAGATAATGTTATCAATCAATATTGATAGTGAATTATATAATGCATCAAATCTGATTTTTTGTAGATTCGGAAAATCATCTAACATAAGAGAAAGTAATAAAAATAAAATGATGTCGTTGTGTTGTTATTCATATAAAATCAAATTTAAGTTTCTAAATATACTCACTGAAACCAGATTTTGCTCTACTATTCCACTGCGCTATCATTCTATGCTGCGTGAATATCGGTTATGATGGTGAAAGTAAATAAAATAAATATTTACTGATTTTTAATGTTGGATGATAGTTATCCTTAAGTGTTAAAGATGACTATTCTCTCTAGTTCTCGCATGGGTTATGATATCCCTTATCTGCGATAAAATCTTCAGACATATATAATACAATTCTTAACCTCTCCAGGTTTTTTTGTAATTTCCGACCTCAGCGCTTGACCCTAGCTCGAACTTCGGAGTGACCTTTATCCATTGCGCTGCCAAACGACTCCATTGGCCTATGAGACCGTCCGCATGATCTCCCGAAATAAAACCACAGGAAACAGTATCTTTGGAATTAAAATGCGCTTACTGAACCTTGGATCCATTGAACCATTTTCTCTTTTTCTTTTGAAAGTTTGAATTCTCCCATGTTCAGTTAGCGGTTAGCGTTTATATAAACTATCGGAGATAGCTGGATAGGACTAGTAGGAGACAGCTCTGAAGCTGAAAGATTCCAATATATTTAAATATTGCCATTCCTTCTCGCCGCTGAAGTACTGATCAACTTATGGGGTCTTAATTAAATTAATATTAATTAATGATCAAATAAATTAAATTTATGAAATCCTCGTGTATTTCATCTAAATGCATCAAAAGTTTCGATTCAAACCCGATTCGAAACTATAAGCCAACGGGTTTGAATTAAGGATGAGGATATCTCTAATGAAATTTGAACACGAGGTCTAAAGATAGAGGACTAAATACACAAATTTACACTTCATTATCGTTATGATAGGCTTGATATACGATAAATAGATCTGCTCATAATTTTTATTTTCCAAATTTGAATTCTTCATGTGATAGCCTTGATTTTTATACAAATCGATGTTATAAGAGCATATAATCACTAATTTCAGATGTGGGTAACTAGAGTAATCTCGAAAATACAAGAATACAAATTTTCTAATTGCAACTGTTGTGCCATAGAAAGCGAAGACGGAAGTAATATGGAGAAAAAGAAGGGAATCGGAAAAAAGGAAAAGAGAAAATTAGATGTTTTTTTTTCAGCCAACTTTAACCAGCTTACGGAAACAATTAGCCGTCATTGAGTTACATTTTGCTTTCAAAAAATAATCTCTCTAATAAATGAAAGAATGAAGCCTCAAGCTATGGAATGAGAACATTGCGTCTAAATAGAATTTATAAAAGCTAATCAAAGTATCACTGAAATAATAGTGTTTTCCTAGACACTTTTAAGAATGTGGTAATTCCTTGAATAAGGAGAAATGTATTTCGTGCGGGAGCTAGAAACAAGCCAGTACGTCTATTAAAAGGTGAATGGATGAGAAATAAGAATGGCAAACGATTAAAAGGTGAAAAATGGGAAACTAGCGTGCTGGTGTTGTTTAATTAAAATAAAAAAGATAAAAATATTCATTATAAATTAAGTACTAAAATCTTTGATTTAAATTATGAATCATTTTAGGCTTCGTGAATGAGCTATACATACGATGAACTCTCTCTCAAAGTTTGAGTTAAGTTTTTTGTGTTAACTTAATATTTTACTAATATTCTTTGCCGATTGCTTCCTTCCGATACGAAAAATGTATATATATTATTATTTTTAACTATTCCCTCTTTTTGTTTGTTTGTAAGTTAATGTGATATATATAATATAACACATAACTTATTGACATAAAAGAGTCTCAGCTTCGAATATTAAGGTGCGGCTTAAAACTCTGAGAAGTTAATCGCGATTTTGATATTCACGAGACTACCGATAATGTATAATACTGAACGCTCATGTATTAAAATATTGAAATTCAAAACAACTCTGATTTAGAGTGGAGGAAATTCTGATCAAAGAGATGCTTATATAAGCTATGGAGTCGTAAAGCAGGTCCTTTACGGCCCTGATATCAATGTTTGTCTCGACAGCTTTTAGACACTCGACCAAATCCGTTACGAATTGTTAGATTTTATTTATCTCCTTATTTATCAGCCCTAAACACAGAAGAACAGCAATTTCCTTGAACCATTTCTGTGCATATGAGCTGCTATATGCTTTATGCTTTTATGCTATAGCTGCTTTTACTCTGATAACATTTTCCTATCAGGGTAATTTCCAAAATTTTCTTATAACAAATCAATTATATTATTTGAGTGCGCTTTCTAGAACTCGTTTTTCTACATTACTTTCAGAGATGTTAATATTATCAAATTAATATTTTACACTGGGAAAATTTGATGATAACTTAGAATACAACTGTATCAAAAATATATTAACTCTGTAAATTTCGTTGGAAGAAAATTTTAAGAAGGATGATTTCTTAGGAAAGCTAAAGCCTAACAAAAAAATTGCGTTTGTATCAAAGAATACTACTAAAATTGGTTGGATAACACAAAAAACTACTTATGTTTAAGAGACATGCCCTGGACCAGCTAATATATCTTTATCATGATATCATAATACTGCAGAGCTAGTATAGAATATTATATATTCATTTTCCGATTCTTGTGATAAATACTTTAAAATATTACTGTGTTAAAATAAAATCGATTTACCGCTTTCGCTTTGGAGATAGAACTGGGTTAGAGGAGGGAAACATAAACATGCTTACAGCTAAGGCTCGTTTTTAGTC
Organism: Sympetrum striolatum; assembly: GCA_947579665.1. Lineage (NCBI taxonomy): Eukaryota > Metazoa > Arthropoda > Insecta > Odonata > Libellulidae > Sympetrum > Sympetrum striolatum. Next base: position 17,117,269 of record OX388347.1, on the reverse strand, counting down.
GTGACACATATAGATAAAGATTCGAAATTCCTGATTCCTTGCCATTTTCGGATGAAAAAATTTGACAAGAAATAAAAAATAATAAATTTATGAGGATCTTTCTGGCTTCATAATTCTTTTTTAAACGACCGTTCCAAATTTTGTGACTAAAAAACTCTACCAAGTTCGAAAGCGTCTTACGTGAAATTTGAATAATTTCTCTGCTAAATATTTCTACGGATAATTAATGATAATAATAATAATAATAATAATAAATCGTCTTTATATGGGCGAGATTGAGACTTAAAAGTCTCTTCTTCCATTTAACCCATCGTCATTAATTATGAAATTAGAAGTAGAAAAAATTAGAAGAATTGTGGATGTAAAAAAACGTAAGAGATTCTTAGGAAAAAAATCCACTGCAGGAAAACGCCCACAAGGAAGGGGGGTGTGAAAAACCTGCGCAAACCTACCGATAGTAATAGCTAAAAGATAAGAGAAGAGAAAAACATTCAAAAATAAATAAATACACTACCAATAAGTACTTACATGCGATACATAAATAAGAATCAGTAAACATTTAAAGAGATAGCAATATACAAAGTAACATAAAAAACAAAATAGAAAAACAAGGAAAAAGTACATTATCAGGAAAAATAAAATAATATTGTAAAAAAACAGTATCAAAATAATGCATACAGTATGTACTAGTCAAAATTTTATATAACATTGATGATAGAGCCGTTACATTACTCAATGAAGTTATCCAAGAAAATAGTATATTTTTATAGTTTATTTACTAAATGATTGGGGATGAGATTCATTCTTTATAGTTTAATTTTTAAATTTAATTATTTTACATGAACGGAAATTATAATAAAAAAATCAATTGTATAGGTTTTTGAGTTTCACTACAATTGATGCTGATTATAACTGAATGCCCGAACACGTATAATAAGTATAAACCTGACCCCTTTAATAAGCGCGTCTAATTCAATAATTCAATGTAAGTATTTTTATATAAAGAAAGAATACCAGACTTTCTACTTTATGCAGTAGAGAGCAATTGGTAGATAACATTGTTTTGAAAATATTAATTAATTATCTGGCTCGTTAGAACTAAATTTATCTATCCAAATGATTCGTCCTATTTATTTATATCAAAGCTAAAAAATGTACTCACGTTACTATTTTTTTCTATTTCTGCACGTTTATCATATTATGAAATTATGAAATAATTGATATTCATATACTTGCGTAAGTAGGAAGTGAAATTTATTTTTTGAAATTCATCTTTGACGCCAAGATATAAACACCTAGAAGTCAGAATTTGAGATTTATATAATATATAATAATATAATAATAATATATATAATACAAATTTGTGTTAACACATATAAATATCGTCACAGCAGCATCGTCAGTGTATTGAGGAAATTTAACAGTACACGATGAATTAAAGCTGTCATCGTGTTTATTGATAGGAGAGTAAGATCGTAAATAGAATGAAAAAAGTCTCCCATCCATCTCCATTAACTCCTTCTGGCCTAATTTACGCGTAATTCGATGAGGAAATTGAGAGAGAATACGGGACTACAAGAATAGAATCGATCGTCTACAGTACAGCGCTTTAAAGCGGAAATGATTCCAAATTGATTAATCGTTAGTAGATTTCATCATATTCCGACTAATTTAACCCATAAATATTGAGAACGATGTGAATCATTGGTGAATTATCTATCTCGTGATACTTATCTTGATTTCACATGGCCAATGTTTCTTATGAATGTCATCAAAAGATATAATACACTAGTCTATAGATTCGTATTTTAAGTGTAGTTCCTGAGAAGTTCTTTTAAACAATATTTTGTGGACCCTGTGATAATTTAGGACAATGGTGTCCAACCTTTTGGCGGCGTAGGGTCGCATTACCACTTTCTGAGGAGCGCCGGCCGCAGAGGACTCCTTGATTTAGGCAACTCATATATTAACCAAACTGAAGAAAAAAAAGCTTTGTACTTCATCTACAGTTTAGAGGAATATATTATACAATATTTATTCGCAATATACCCAAATACAAATGAGTATATTAAAACAATGTTTATCTCCCAAACAAAAGAACATAAAGTTTTAAATGGAAATGCTTGTTTTTTCGATACCAGTACCGTTTATATTCCGGTTTTGCGACGCGGGCCGCACTAATGGGCCTCGAGGGCCTCGGGTTAGACACGTCTGATTATCCAATCATTTTCAGTGATTTGATATCTAAAGTTTTACAGGTGTTTTGCAACGTCCAATTCTAAACATACCCTCCGATAATCTACGATAAATAATGCATATGCAGATCATTTCCCTCATTCATAAAACTATTTTGATTGGTTGCTTTCGAGGAAAGAGGTTAAGGTACTTTAGCACCTAAGGGGGTGCACTCAGGAAAATCCAAAGGAAAAACCGGATTGAAGAAAGTCTGACGGGGCCGGGAATCGAACCCGGGATCTGCAGGATGGAGAGAGTTCCCGTTTCGATTCCCGGCCGCGTCAGACTTTTTTCAAGTCTGTTTTTCCTTTTTGCTTTCGATTAGAGAAACTTCTAATTCCCTCTGTCGATCTTATTCTTTGGTCCCTGATGGTCTTTCGTCATTTTTTATTCCGAAACATTGAAAAGGCTTTCAAAAGAATAAGCAATTAGATTGGCAATGAGAATCTAATCTTAACTTGTTCTGCGTTCCACGACCGAGTTTACTCCGAAGATGCCAACTAAAAGCTTCCGCAATTCGCAGTCACAATTATCTTCTGATTTGCCTAATTGAAGGCAGAACGCAAGCAACTATTACCGCAGGGTTTCAACTGCGTACTGGAATTTCTCTTAGGCTTTTTCCGGCTTACTCGAATAAAAAGGATTACCTAAATTATTGTACTCTAGTTCTGATGAACATCATAAAATCAACATGTTTTAATTCATCGTAATCCCTGAATCTGATTATGGTATGGCAGAGAATATATTATTATTCCGTCAATATGTCATCAATGTATTTGAGTTTCTAGATATAATGTTAGAATATTTATAATAAAATCGGAAAGGTCACTAAATTTATCAAAGAGAAAGAATTTCATAAAAATTTTACATTTTTTAATTGTGTTATTTTGATAATATTAAAAATTGTTGACTGAAATGAAGCATTTTATCCTAAATTAATTAAAATATTAACAAACAGTATTATAAATAAAAATATAACATAAAAATAGCTTAAGCATCTCCTGAACCCAGCAAAAATGGCAACCAAAGATATATAAAGAATATTTTATTAAATATCTTTTCATGGTATGTAAAAATTTTCTTTTTAACAGACAAATCTTAGAACTACTTAAGACTTTAATTTGTCTATAAAATTTCTCTCGTTCATTGATAAATATAAATAGTAACGCCAGACTTTAATAAAAATATTTCTCAATGAATATGAATTTCAACGGATCATACATAACTACAAAATATAATAGCAAAATACAAAGCCACAAAATAGAATTTCCAATGAAGAAATATTCAGCCAAATATTTAACTAATAATTTCTAGGAAAATTAATTATCATTTGACAAATTGATTTTCGAAAATTATTGGTAATCTAATTCTTCATCACACACACTAGCGTATATTCAAATGCCTGTTTTTAATTCCCAGAATTTATTCCAAAGATCCCAGTTCTAAGTACTATTGCCGGAAGAAGTTTCGCTCTTCTAGGAAAGAATTTTTATTTAGAGCAACCATCGTAGAATCCGAATATTTAACTCTTGGAAATAACTTTTATTTTAGGCGTCAGAATGTAGACGTTGTTTGTATTGCGAATAAGAAGAAATCATCTTGATTGCCAATTCTTTCCGGACTAAATCAACTACCGATAAATATAATAACTAATATAAAAATGAACTGATAATAAATAAGGGTTATAAAAATAGACCAACAGCACTGCATTAATGTGCCGAAATATTCGATTGAGAAATGTTCCCTTCTTTGACACACGTCAATTTGGTGGTTAGGATTTCTTTGCAAAATAATAATATTTTATAATTATGCGTCTGTAGCCGAGAGTATGTAAACCTAATCTCACGCTCAGTTTTGCCATAAAATTCGACATTTTTCTGTTTCATTATGCTACCTTTCAATTTCAGAACCAATTATTGCAATGTATCTATCACTGATTGACGAATAATATACAGATACCGTATTTCCCGGCCTATACGACGCACCTTTTTTACTCCAAAATTTGCTATACAATCAGTCTGCGTCTTATGCGCTGATGGTATACAGGTATAACTCCGTCCTATAAAAGCAAGCCTCTTCGCCAGGATAAATGCGTACCATTAAGTATTTTTTACCGGATCAGGCATTGAAAATAGTTCAGGTAATTACAAATTTCGATAATAACATTTTTTTCATTAAGTAGTAAGGAATTCAGTTTTAATATTTCGATGACAGAACTTCCTTTAAAAAATTCCCAGGTAAATCGGAAATGCATACAGTGTAGCACGTTTAGTTTAATCTCGCATGTGGTGCTGCTGCAAAACTTATACACATTGGGCTAACGGAGATGTCATCCCTATGCTAATACATTGTATCTCTCGCGATAAAGAGTTTACCGGCACTCAACCTTATGCAACAAAGTATGAGTTTTTCTTTGTAAATTCTTACCTGAAAAATCGAGGTGCGTCTTATAGGCCGGGAAATACGGTACTTGTATTGGAGTAGTGATGAATCAGAAATTAATTTTGGGAAGAATTTCTTACATACAAATTTACCTAAAACAGAGATAAAAATACAAACATTGTTCTTGAACTAAACGTGTCATCATGTATTCGGACACTTGAGAGGGTTGGGCACCAATGCATGTGGAAGAACGCAAATCGAAAGGAGTGCGTCGCAGTTCAATTTCCCACACCTAGAAAAGCATCTGCTCCCATTAATCCCTTCTTCATTGAAGTCACTTATCATCTCATTTGCCAGCGATCACTCTGAATTAAAAGCATTGGGCGACTAATCCACGCTCCCTCGAATTCCCTCTCATTGGAAAACGTCAGCTGTCGAATGTGCAGTCCCTCCAACGGAGTTAAATGCGGCATCCGGTGCCATCTTTCAATTGCGTGCCAAAGGATTATGACCGTTTCCATAGCACCGTAATGGGAAAAAGAAGAACGAAGTGGATGCTAAAAAAAACAATCTCTCGATCGCGTGCCTGACGTAATTTTTCTCACCTTGAGTGAAACTGAAGCCGGAAGGTTCGCGGATTTTACAAGGTTTGATGGACATTAAAACAAAATCCTTGAACCATCACACAAACATCCAACAATTCAATGAGCTCCCTCTGTAGCAGTTTCTCCACTCGCTAAAGTTTTCTAATTTTGAAAATTTCGCTCCGAATAAATTCCACAATACAACAAAACCTTGCCAGGGGTAGAGTGTATAATATCAAAGAAATATTGCGTGCGTTAACCGTCAATCGCTGATACACCCCAATCTCTCAATTTTTTATATTTGCGTAAGGATTGGAGAGAAAAAAATACAATTTGCAAATGTATGTTGTTCATAGTTTAAATTGAGAAATTAAAGCATCGTATGCAGCTTCATTATTCCAACAAAACTTTGAGATGAGTAAATGTGATGCAAACTATGATTTAAGGTTAGATTTTATAAGAGACTTACTTAAAAGTTTCAATTGGGCCTGAAATATAGCCGATGTATCATTATTATCATTGAAAGTTCGTTAACATTAAAAATATTCATTCTATTAATAAAGTAGTAATTTGTCCAAAATCCAAAAAGTTGTAAATTTGACACGTTAGGCGGATTATGTCCTTAAAAGCTATTGTTGGAGAGAGCAAGGGATCCGATAATAAATATGCTGATTACTAACTCTAAAGATAGTTCTAAAAGAGCGATGAATTGAACGTACCTGAAGAAATATTAAATCCAAATGGGACATTAGCTAAAATTTATCTAGTTCACCTTTTCCCTTCTCCATATATGCGTTGAAATGTGTCAATTGTATGACTTGAAAAGTGACAAATAATAAACATGCCATTATTACTTAGTTTATAAGTCTACATTTCCATACTGCCTGATTGAATTGCAGATTATGCAAGTAGAATAAAATATTTCAGAGCAAAATCTCTTTGAAGCTATCTGAGATATCACTTTAGCTCGAAGGTTTTCCACACGGAAAATGAAACGTATCTATAAAATAACATTATTTGATTCCAAAAAGGCATAATTTCCATGAGTATTTTAAAAATATATATTCCTTTGAATGAAGCTATAAATAGAAAAATTTCAACAGCATCTACAGTATGTTGATTTCAGTGGAAGAGCTTTTTCGGAAAAGTCCTATAAATTTATAAAAATGCTATAAATCTCGAATAGGATAATTAGGATAAATTACTATACGTCTATTATAAAAATAAAACATGTCAACCACTTATATCAGTAACATTTGCTACTTATTTGTTATATATAACTAACGGGTTAAATAACTCTCACCGCATGACACCAAATGAATCTTGAATACGTCATCAGGAATTTCCCATAAAATAAATGAAATTATTTGCAACACATGCCGTGAAGAATTCCATAATCATGGCGTAATTAAACAGAGTGACTGGATATTTTCGAAACTAGAATCTAAAACTGTGTAATGGGAGTAGACGTTTGCATAATTGGTATCCTCTTCAGGAACCAAGAGGTAACTATCTAACGGCACAAGTAATTGATGATTAAATTTATAACGTGAAGACAGATAAACTTTAAGTGTCTATCGAAAAATACACAGAAAAATAACTTCAGCGAATGTTGAAGGTTGATCACATTAATCTTGAATCGAAGCCAGGTTATAGAAAATACGTTGCGATTTCCTGTCTTTGCCCAGAATGTAAGACAAGTAAATGAATCAGATCAAAGAAGTTTTGAATGATTCTGTGGATCTGTAGTGAATCAACCACGGCTCACCACTTAATTTAATTTCGTCTGCTAACATATTAAAGTAGTGTAAGTCATAAGCGGTAGCTAATAGATTAGGGTATATTGAAAATGCACAATGACCTTCTGTGGTGTAATTCAAACAGATATTTTATAGGTAGACAAATATATTTTAATCGAGTAATGAAGTCATGGGAAAAATGCATTACTTTCTTGATATACACAAACGTAACTCGCTACACTTTGTACCACCCATACTCTTACCCGAATGCAAACGTTTAGTAACGGGGTAACAGTGTACATACTTGTTATAACTGCACCTCTCATAAAGGATTTTATATGCTGCGATTTTATCAGAGCCGAATTCCGCATTGAAAATAGATCAAACACAATACTTCAAGCATCCAATGGAAAAATGAGTGCTGAATCTTACATTGCTGAGAACTATTGTTGAAAGTTGGGAGATAAATATATGACTTTTATGACATAAATACTCATGTTCCATGTTGCTTGGGGTAGCCAGCTGAACGATATTAGAAAGTAGCTAGGCATTTATGTAACGCAATCTATTTTTTCTCTTCTAACTAAATTAATTGATAACAAAAATCATGATGCACTGTATGAATCGTAAAAGAAGAACAGTATTGATAGTGTTTCCAAACATAGCTGAAAAAAGCTTGAAATAAAGACCTCGTCAATATAGTATAAATTTTAAGGTTAATGGTAGTTATGCGGGGGTTATACCATTACTTTTTTCAGGTAGAAATTTCGAGGGTCGCCGTCCTAATCCGGACCCTTAGCTCGCCTTGGCAGCTCGGGAGCGCCCGGCCACCACAGCATGGGGGACCATAAAAAAACTGACCGCATGGAATAGGATTTAAAAATTTATAAACAATTAAAATGAGCAATAATATATTATCTTCGTCGTCTCACTCGTCCTAAGAGATATACAAGCGTCTTTTGATCGACGTTCTACGATGAAAATTGAGATTTTTCGTGATTTTGCAAGAAATTACCCGTTTACACACGGCAACGTTGCCGTTGGGTTGGGGTAGGGGGGAGGGATTTCTATCAAAAATCTAGAAATCTAGAAATCCTCCCCCAACCCAACCCAACCCCCTTTGACATATTTAAAACTGGAATGGGACAACTGGCCGCTGGGTATGGGATGGGTCGGGTTGGGTAGGGTAGGATTATATAAAATATCGTGTTTTTAAATAAATATATTTCCCGTTCCTGCGGCCAGTTGGCCCGGCGGCGGTCAGTTGTCCTACACCCATTTAAAACACCCGCCTATCTGACTGAGCAACGTTGCCGTGTGTAAACGGGGGTTTTAAAAAAATAGCAAGAAAACGTACGGTCTTCTACGCCGAATTATCAAAGCAGAAAGAGTCGATTTAATTCCAACGCTCGATCGTGAACTAAATCCATGTCGTTACGTTATTTCTGGAATTTTTGCTGAGTGATTCGAAACTTGTAAGCAATAACCGTGTAAAAGCACGGAAAGCTGAGTTTGCTAAAGTTCTTCAGTTCTTGTCGACAGTAGCACAAATTTAATGTGCGAATTAATGCGTATTCATTCAATGCTATTCATAAATTATATTTCCATCAATTTAAATTGTTTCGTGCAATTGTGAGATGTCTTCTTTATCATTATCCGAAGTATCTTAGCTGAATACTACAGGAACAGTAATATGTAGCTCATTAGCAACATATTCCTACTAACATTTTCTAAGCACTCCAAAGTCTTTAGAAACACCCCTTCCATCTCTTATAACGTAATCTTGATTTCTTAGTAATGGCGATTAAAAATTAAAAATAATCTACTTTAAGACGTTTGTCAATGATAAACTTTGGAATAACTTACATCACTTCTTCTGGGTGTAAGAAAAAATATGTTCAACCCAAAGTTTTTAAAATGAAATAATAAATACTCATAAACCAGCTTTCCCCTTTTCTAGAAACGATCTCAAATAGACTGACTATATTTGAGAAGTTTAAAAGAAAAATAATGTACATCAGTGACTCTAATATTATTATATTCCATATTAAAGATGGCAAAGATAAGAGGATGTATTATTACTATCAAACTATACATTTTTGTGTTTATATATCTATATGAAATTATACTCTGCATCAATAGCTATGTGTTAAAATTGGGTAAAGTTGATATAACTATCGTTGTCAGAAAATATTTAATGATTCTTGTTTAGATAATAAACATTTTAATCTGATTTGGTGATTGTAAGTTTGTCTACTTCTTCAAAAACGTCTAAGCATTATGAGAGAAAATCTCGAGTACATCTGCACATTAAAATAGAACCTTCCTTTGAATTACTTTTTCAATAAATTAAAATCCCCTTTCGTTAAATTAATTAGACGGCTATATGGTTTACTTGACGAAGAATTCTATCAAAATTTTTAAATTAAAAAATGATCAATTTTTAGTTCAAAATCACCGCCATCTTAAAGTTTTGAAATATTTCGAATATAGGGAAAAACTGATTATAAATTGTGTCGAACTATTATTATATATTAACAAGTTCCTCTTACCAGCATTTCAACATTTAGTACTAAAATAAATAAATTATATCAGTAGTGATAAAGCATTGATTTTCTCTAAATTTTATGCAGGTGGTTATTTTAATCTCAGTATTTAGTACTTGCCGATCTGTGTGAATAATTTTCTTAAGCCATAGTATGTTCTTCTCTTTCCAAACGGATCAATTGATTACGCATGCTAACTAATAAATAACAAAACCACATAGCAAAGAACTGTTTATACGTATAATCGTGACCGCGTATTGCTATCTTTCTTTTCAAACTTAGATGCACAATGCTACTTTCCTTTCATTGAACATTTAATCCAATTTATAGTTTTAAAATCTACATTTAAATGCTATAAAACGCCTTTTAATATCCGATATGTAGTTCCTAACAATTTCGTCAAAGCAAAAATGGATGAATGATTCAAGAAAGGCTACTTTTCTCCTATATAAAAGGTAGCATACCCACCAAGATAAATTCGTCCAAGTCTGGATTCCAAGTATGTGAAGTCGTCTTTTGATAAAACCTCCACTTTCTCCAAACACCAACCACCTGCGACTTGAAGTAACCGCGCCTCGTACTCGAAATCACAGAGAGAAATAGTATGTATAAAGAAAACGAGTGACTATTTACCTTGTAGCGGGCCGTAAATTCTTTCTCCGAGCGAGGGAAGAGCTGAATGAACGCATCGGAAGCCATTCGCCTTTAGCGGAAGACTGGAGGAGAGAGGGTTCATTGGGAGTACCTTTACATAACAGAGCGGCAGATGCGAGTGGTAGGGATGCGAAGGGTACGAGGGTGGGGACATCGAATCGAATCGTAAGGGAAAGGGGAAAGGGGGGAGAAAGAGGGTGGGAGGGAGGGAGGGTTGTCGATGGGGAGGAGATTCGTGAGTGCGGGACAAAGACAGATTTCGCGCTCAGATTGACTAATTTGCATCGAATAGCAAAATTTCTGCGGAACGCAGATTCGCCCGCCCGAACCGATTCTTTTCTTCGACGCGAGCTGCTTCAAAGGAACCGAAGATTGACCTTTTAGGGGATATTTATCTCGAGTTGTGAAAGTGGAAATTGTTACAGAAACAGCGAAAGTATTGAAGGTAAAGAGTGAAACTTCGGTGATGGAATAATTATACTAGACTTCGAATGCCGAGATTCTGGTTTCGAATCCTGGAGGATAGGAAAGGCATAGTTTTAAATGTCCGTACATCGTTATCTTTTGTCTCTGTAAATTGTCCCAAAAAGCAATTTTTATTGAGGTGATGAATATAAAGCAAAAATTATTCAAAAATAGGAAATCGCTAATCTTTTAAAACGTTTCAATAAAACTAATCACTATACTATTTACAAGGTGCTCTTTTAATGGAGAGAGAAAGTAGGAGGATCACAAAAGTAAAGAGTAGGAGGAATCTTGACGATTGACATCACGGATGTAACTTGACCTCTCGAACAAATCAGCTTCCTTAAAGGGAGAACATTTTACGAATGCGGTGTAACGGATTGCAATTATTTCCGTAAACAATGAATGCGTGACGTCATGCAATAAATAATAATGAAATGATAAAACTCAAGATATTTCAATATAAAACTGTATTAAATTAACTATATTGAAGGGTGAACAAGTAGTGAAAATAGTGTCTTGGCTGGAACTCTGACTGTCTTTTGAACTATATTTATTTTATACAACTGTACACAATCAAGTGGTTGTTTTTATTCACGTCCCACCAAATTCAGCTCTTAGAACACCAAATTCAGCTCTTAGAACAACAATTCTCAGCAGTTAACCGCTTTTTCTAAATTTAAGAGAACCAGGAACGAACGTATTACTTTTCACATCCGATATCGGCATTCACATTCAATGGACTTTTAAAATTTTATTTTGTCTTTCCACCTGAGGATGATTCTTGAATCCAAGTATTTCTGAGCAATATTTGTGAAATGAACTTCTTATGACTGATTTTAACGGTAAACATGTAAACGATGCAGGCGGAGGATTAGATGGAACATCGAAATCTCTGACAAAATCTTAAAGAGAGGAAATGAGGTTCCCTAGAAAAGATGAGGATGAGGTAATTTCCCTATTTAGAATACTGTGAGTAGCAAATATCTGCAATGGTGAATCAGGATTACCCCATGTATAGAATTTATCTTAGCGTTCAATATGGAGAGACCTTGACGAATTAGTTTATTCATCATCTTTCTTATCAAATATTATGACAGTCATTGCTAGGACAGACAAATAGGAATGAAAGATTCTTTTTTTATTAATTGGAACGAAACACAAACAAACAGTATTCCTTCCATCAAAGCGTAATTGCGGAATCAATTTTACCAGTAAGGAACAATTTTTACTTTCTACGCCAAGAGACTTCGTTTTAGGCAACATTTGAAAGCTTCGAAACTCCAGGAAATCTTTACATTTCTGTCGATAACGCGGCGGAAAGTCAAAGTAGCCCGTCACAACTTTCCCGCCAATTAACACTTTTGACAGTAGGAAATAGTTCTCCCAATTTTCACATCCACGAACAGTATAATATTCGCTCCGCGTTTCCTCAAAGATGTCGCGGGCGAAAAGGCATTTGGCAACCCCATTACGGAACAAAAATTCATGCAAAATTAATCAAAAAATAACAGCACTATGGTCGTTCCACAGGTTGAGTATGAGAGAAAAATTTCATTTTCACACGATCGTGACGCCATCGCGAGGGATCCAAGAACCTCGAGCCACGTGGTGGCCGCCATTAGGTGTGTCCTCGTGCGGAATAGCAAAATAGTGTGTCACAAAGAAAATTGTTCGCATCCTGGTCGTCGTCAGTGTGACCTGGCAGAAATTCGTCTAGGTCCCCCGGGGAAATTATGCTTTTTGGGATTTTGAACAATAGGTTTTGTGCCGCCTTCATCTCGTGTTTGTAATTGGAGGAATTCTTCCCGAATGCGAACGTTTGGCAAAATTGAGGTCTCTCTCCGAAAGGAAGTCCGTGGTAAGATGCTTTGTGCCTTTTTAATCTTCACGTGAACGACCCAAGAAAGCCGGTGGTGACGTGAGCCGATTTCAAAACACGAGCGTAATTCGTGGACGAAGAACCTCGAAGAACCTTTGCACTCGGTTTTGGCAAAACTACTGTCGTGCTTCCCAGGAAAAAAGCATGAGGTTTTAGGGTGCTTAGCTGTTGAGAAGAAATGTATCACGTAATAGGAAATAGGCGCATAGGGTTTTTACAGTACAAATTGCACTGTTATCTTACTATATTTTCCATGAGCATTGCCACCTGGTACTCTTATATAAATTCAGCGATTAAATTAAATAAATTGTCAATCTAATGATTCGAGCTAAGGTAAGGAAGGTACTTTTTTGCCACGCATTACATGAGACCTTTTGATTGCCTTATTCACTTATTTAATCATAGATTACTTTGCAGAGTTTTGCTGCATTGAACTTCCAATACTAATAAAAATTAAACGTGAATATCCTCTTAATATTGCTTCAACTATAGATATTGTAAAAATAAATTTTCGGTCCTCGAAGAATGTTTTAAGGGAAACTTTTTTTTCCTTCCAAAAACCAAATTACTTTTTGGCTAGAAAATCTTATCGTAAAATTAAATGTCTGGGTTCGATTCCCTGCCATGTTAGACTTTCATCGTTTTCCTCTATCCGACCTTTTTGTAAATTTTTCAAAAGTTCTTGTAAATTCTGCATAAATTTGTGATCCGCCTCATGAGGACCATACTTTTAGCGACTTTTTCCAGAGGCAGACTTAGATAATCGTGTTGGATATCAGTTTTATTCAGGAGCCTGAAGAAGAATAGAATGATGGAGGGGCTTGTTTGGAATCACATCACATACAGGAGGTCCTGATGCCGTCGTATATTCAATCACTGTCACGGATCTACAAGTGACCGGAATGGGCTTCTTGCAGTTGTATTTCAGCGATAAAGACGTTTGCCAATCTCTTGTCAAGTGGTCCTTTTTACCAATGAGCTTCCCATGTACGAACGTATGTTACCATCATTTTTTCCTCTCCGCTATATCACTGTCATTTTATTTTCATGATGGAGAACAACTTTGCGCTCATTCAGCCACACCAAATTAGTCTTATACAATATTAAATATTCAACCTATTCAAACTAAATATAACTAGTAATTCTAACTCCTTCTTTATTGTTCAACTAGATTTTATCCACTCCCTATGTATAACATAGACATAATATATTTTCCGCTAGTGAAAAAAGATGACTGAAGGATACAAGCAGAAAAAATAGTCTTCTCCAACGACGAACTGATAAAAATCTTCAAGAAAGAGTATTCATAATTTCATCCCAAACTTTGAGTTGTAATTCCACTCACGTGTTGTGCATTTAAGGTATTTTGTAATTTAAAATGAATTACATCAGAAAGGGCATTTATTTTTCCGATCCCAAAATTAGTTATAGCAGATTTAGAGAAAATCTGTCATTTTTAATATTAATAGTAATTACGTGAGTACATTTACGTTAAATACTTCTTCGCTAATTCAAAATTGAGTTTTTATTCTCTAGACCGGTGATTCCCAACCAGTGGGATGATAGTAAGACTTGTAACTTGCGCGATAGGACTCAGGAAGGTTGACATTGTTTCATTTTATCCGTTGTGCTTTTTATTTTTCTAATACTTTACTTTAGATTGCACCAATGAGTAAATCGAACTCATTGCATTTCAGTGAAACTTGGATGTCTTGAGGATACTGAAAGTGGAAATTTAGACATTTCATTTTTTTTCCAAAAAACTTCCATCTCATCCATTAGTATGATATCCATATTATATCCATTAGTTGAAAACGATAGGGATTCGGTTAAAGAAATAATTTGAATCGTATCAAAGTAACAAAACTTCTGCGTTGCCAAATTGATACTTATAACTGGAAAATCAATTGAAATATTAAAACCTCCTCTTCGGAACATTTAATGAATAATCTATCCAAATATATTTACTCTTCAAAAAAATTCCTTCCATTGCAGTGAGTTCTTTGACTGCCTCTTTGAGAAGCTTAATGAATGACTTTTTTAAAAGTTGTGGCTTTTTAAAAGCTACCACTCGAGTGTAGTGTACACATTTAACTCTCATTAGACATTACCGCCGTCACCGCTTTAAAACACACTGTACACGTGCCTCCCACGTTTCGAACACCAGATGGAATTTAATTCTGTAACTTGATGAGAAAAGAAGTAATTGACGCAAAATTTGAGCGGGTATTCTTTTCATACCATCCTTATCTTTTGCACTCATAGCCATCTGTTGCACTTAGAGGCGTACTCATCAGCTCAGCACTAAGCAGCCTCTGAAATACTGATAGGCCACAAAGGGAAATCTGGGGGAATCAAAACTATATATACCATACCTAATTAGAAAACCCCATTATAAATAATCACAGTAATAAAAATATATGAATTCCTTCTTTGTTGAAAAATACAAAAACAAAGGTTTCATAAGAATGTGGTTTTTGTAATTTATCGGAAAGAAAAATGAAATTAAGAAATTAGTAATGGTATTTGTCTCATGTACAATAAAAATAGGCTTTGCTTTAAACCATAAACATGCATCTGAATGTGAGTTATGTGGCATGTTAAAAGAAGTTCCTCGGAACAATATCTTTGGACCACCATTCAAGAAGACTCATTTAGCCTCTGGTGCACCTTAATTGTTAATCAAATTTTGCTCCTTTATATTTTGTTTCTGGACAGAAAAACTTGCATGGTGATATTAACATTTGAATATCCATAATCTACGAACATCCTCTCAACTGCAAAAATAATCATATGGCTAATACTTTTAACTTCTTTTCAATTCTAGGCACTCTCTTGCATCCCTTATAATTATTATACTTATAGCAGTAATAGAACCTGCATCATAATCTGAACTATTCTGACTGGGCAAGATTGACTTTGGATGTTGATATTATAAATAAACGAATCCTTTGGCGAATATACTATGGCTCCCAACCGAAGAGTTAATCCTTGGAAAAAAATTACGGGAGATTCCGATTCATCATACTTGATTATTTTTCGACCTTTTATTGGAGGAGTTAGGCCTTACTGAGACTCTTTTCCATGTAATACTGTCTCATTTGGTACCAAATATTCTGCGTGATAAACCAGGATGACCCCTATAATACTATGTCTAACAACTTGCATAGTTACATGGAGAGAAGATCCATTATCCTGCACTCTAATCGATAGTTTGTTTACTAAAGAATTTAAAGCAACACAAAGCAATAACGCAACGAAATTTCTCCTAACAAAGTAAGAAAGTAAGTTTATTTAGAATGAAATTCTAATATTTACAGTTTTCCTCATCTACATTATAAATTGCTTTAAATAAAAAACCTACTACTAGATAACATTTTTATAAAAGAAAACAACGTTTAGCAACTTTATTTACCAACAAAATTTCCGGTTGCTAAGGGAATTGCGAAGGGAATTAAAAACCTGAGTTCCTCACAAAAAATTCGCTACAGTATCCAAAACATCCAGAACTTCATTGAATTCTTCCTAAGAATGACGTGCCTCAACCGGTGCTGTACGAAGCACAAGTATTCCGTGGATACAAATCAGGTGATCCACAAATATTAAAAAGAATACACTCGATAAGCTGAGTTTACACAATTATCGTATAAATGAATTTATTAAAAAGAGCCGCAGCTTTTTGTCACCTGCGATAATCACGATGATTTCACAATATATTTTGCTCGCCGAAAATATTTGGCGGTGAATTCTGGCGGTGCTCCGCGTAAAATAGACATTTCCTTCCTCTGCTCCGCAAGTTTGAGAAACACTGACCGAGGGGAGCTGCCCCGTAAATTAAATGTATCATGCACTATTCACAGAGCTGTCACACCGTTGATTTAAAGCGACAGTATCCGTTGGGAACTTAACCCCAAAAAAAGACAGTCAAAACAGGAAAACAGCTTGGCGAACCCCGTGAGGATAGGCAACCCCGCCGCACAGGCCACGGAGGACCAACACCTGTCCGAACACTGGTCTCCTCAAAACTCCTTAAGTATGCTCCAAATTCGCTACTTACTCTATTTACGCGTGCATCCGCGTCCCGGAACCAATGCGCTCTCTGACGGCCCTCGATGGAATCGCCCGTCCTCGCCGTCGACGGTCGAAACACAAATGCATGAGGATGAGTCCGTCCATCGCTTTCCGCTGGAGGGGTAGGAAACGGGGGCGGGAGATAAACGGGGGGAGACTAGATAAGAAGCGTCGATGGCCGCATCTTTCTTCAAAGTTTTTCCCTTCGGAGGAACGCGAACGTGGTCGAAAACGTTCGATCCCTCGACGGCCATTCCCGCGACTCTGGAGGAGTTAATGTTGGAGAACGAATGGCTGTGAGGAAAGAATCGGAAGTGTGAGAGGAGAGGTGGTTATGACGAGAGGGGGTTATGTAAAGAGGGAATTTCCAAGGAATGGGTCGCGGTCATGGAAAGGATCGCGGATGGATCAAGGGTAAGGACTGCCAGGCACTCTGTAACGGCATTCTCACCACAAGTTTCCCTAATGCAGTTTTTCTCGATTTTGCGAACAAACGTCAAAAGGTCATGGTGCGTGCAACCTTGAGTTTTCACAATTATTTTCCTTAGTTACGTGGGAAACTCTAAGTAAACGCATGTTGCAGAAGTTATCGCATAAACATCGTAAGTATCTCTAAGGTCGTAATCGAGAGAAATGTTTTAGGAATCAAAATTTTCGGGAGAAGATTTGTTCTTTTCGATATATCATAATGATAGTGGGACAATTTTTATATTTATATAAAATAATATTTGTGTAAAATGTATATTTTTCGAGATAAAAACTAAAATTGATTGAGAAGTTCTCGAAACTAGGACCGCATAGTCTGGTATTTCTATAGGGACTATTGCCTTATCATTTAAGGGGTATACATGGATATAAAACTACTTTTTTACACGTAAAATCTACCCTTAAAATGTGAAAACTATATTACTGAGTATCTAGTATATAATACTGAAACACATATAATTTAAAGGTAACTAGTAATAAGAGGATGACTTGTGCAACCATCCTGAGGTTAGATATGATTAACGTCAAGCAGCTTTCATAAATCTAAGCCGAGCAATGGATTGAATACCGATGAAAACAAGACATCACCAATCATTCTAAAACGAAGCAGTAGAAGCATGAGATTCAGAATTCAATCCAGTCCTCCTTTAACCTAATAGATTCCTTTCGACCTTAAAATGACAAAATGTATTTTATGGCAGTGATTCATTGCAGACGTTTCCCCTAATTAACGTGGAAATATTATCAAACAATCGAATAGACTAAGTTAGAACTCAAAGATACAGTGACCGAAGTAAATAACAAATCAAGTGTCGGCGACTTCTGGCACGAGAATGTTTTTTAAATCGAAGTAATGCCAATTTAAAAGAGGGGAAGGCAGCAATGAAATGGGTGGAAAAGGAAAGAAGAAAAAGTTGTTCTATGAAGCAGTTTTCCAACTAATCACGAACCAGGACAAGGTCATGATAAAAGGTAAAGAGAGGAATAAATGAAATAGAAAGAAAGGAACAGAGGAAAGAGAGAATGTGGAAAACTTAGGCGTTATATAAAGCAGTCTTTCGAGAAAATTTCATTGAGAGATCATCCATCCGTTAGGATAACAAGCTGATTACTCATCAATCACTTTAATGTCGGAATCTTTCATGGCTGTGTAATCAAAAAGGGTTATTTTTCTTGATTATGAAGTGATACGATGCGATTTATGTCCGCTTGTATTCTCCATCACGGTGATTTAAAGCGAATAATATGATGAATATATTTTGCATTTCCATATTTCAGCATATAGTTTCCGAACGCCATATTTTAGACCAAAATTCTTATAAGTAAATCTATTTAAGGAAACATCGCGAGAAACGTAATCCACAACGAAAAAACAATTTATCAATAAACTGAGTCAAAATTGCATAGGCGACCTTTCCAATTATAATGTAATTTAAAATATTTATATGTCCAAAATCGCAGCCTTGTTAAACAGCTCAATATTCTGGAAACTAATACGCCATATTGACCCATAAAACCTAAAGTTCTCCGATAAAACCATAGGTTCGTATTTAATAAACGCTCTGGAAAATTCTTTTCATGAACTTCCATTCCTAACACGTCGCGACGTATATATCAGTCTGCACATTGCGCTGATATCTACTTTCAACGTCGATACAATTACGCAACAATCGCAGCATTCTTAATTTCTTACGTATTTATGTATTGCGTTTGGTATTTGCTTCGAGATTATCCTGTAAAAAGCAACGCCCTTAAATTAAGTAGGGCTTTGACTGAAGAGATAATACGGTGGATGGAGAAGAGGGTGGGTCTATTGGATAGATACTGGCTTCCGAAGTAAATAACGTAATACAGGATGCTAAAGTAAAATATATATAAAGGGAAGAAAAGCAATATTGTAAGATTCAATGGAACCAGCTGCTCGTGAAAGATGAAGAAGTATTGAGCAAGGATTGTGGGAGAATGAGATCCTGACATAAGATAGAGGACTTGGCATAATTATGTAACTTATCAGTATCGCTGCTACGAGAATTTTAAATTCTATTTTGAAATTGAAATTCCCTTCAACTAGATAATGATCCCAAGGTATGGATATTATTTGTAAATACACATTTCCCAACTTAAACGTATTGCTGCGACTGATCGACATATCAATCGGAATAGAAAATGATTCACGGGTATGTTTTCAAATATATTCTAACCAACAAACTCTGAGCATGCTTATAATTAACGCATCTCATTGATTCTAATACATTTTGTGATTACAAACCTCAAAATATCGTAAGAGTGCTGTAAACAAGGAATGCTTAAAATAATCGAAGCCAATAAAAATAAAAAGGTAAGTTTTACGAATAGAAAATTAATTCTAATAATTTTCAAAGTTTTCAGTCAATCGATTTGATAAATGAGACAGTAATAATAAAAGGTGATGGGAAGATGAATAAAATTTGGTGTCATAAGAGAACCGAGGCAAATCCTTATACACACAACTAAATGTGGAACGATGCGAGAAAAGTAAGTCTTGAAGGTGAGAAGAGAAGACAAACGAGAAAGAAAAAAATACTGAATTAGGAGTGAGCAATTCTAACTCCTTGGGAGGCCATACGTGAACGAATGGAAGACCAAAAGACCGTACTTGCACCGAATGTGCATTCTTTCAGACGATAGGAAAGTAATGACCGCGATTTTTCCCCTGAAACGAGCACTGGTTATTCGCCTCACTTTTGATGATTTCAACGGCAATCATGAAAGATAAATATCCCAGCCCTATACACTGTCAGAAGCCTATCTATCAGCTACATATTACAATTGCGCTGTTAGTAAGGTTGCCTACTCCACGCCAATTCACGCAGCCTCTCGGATACCGGCATAGTTAGAGATATCTCATCCATCTACCTGCGAGAGGTGACAATCTTGTGGAATAATAGTTGCTTCACGAAGCGTGTTTATTCTAGAGTATCATTGTTTCCAATTCGTCTTACCTGTGCCTATAAAAATATAATACAATAAATTTAAATTATAATTTAAGTGTTACAAAATATTTTGGTTCCATTCGATAATATTAATATGATTTTTGATTCGTTACAAATAATGGTTAAGTTGAATTGAGACAATGGAGATCGCAATAAACCCTTTCACATTTACCTTAATTTTATCGATTTTTCATAAATTCTTCGCATTTATAATATGATTTATTTTGCAGAGGTTTCAATAGACGCATTTTACAAGATAATGCAATATAATGTTAATCACAATTTCAGCATTTTTGATAATACGTAGGTAATAATCGCAAATTGCTTAAATTTAGCGACGAGACCTTCCGATATCTCCCGAAATATCTTTGCATAAATTTGCTATAATCGATTTTAATATTCATTAAGTGCCAACACTAGTCGCTAGGTTACCAAAATAAGCCTCACAAAACTGTTAGTTCCATATTTATTTGCAGAAAATAGGACGATGAACATTTAAATTCGTGTTCCCTTATATCGAATCGATACCTACTACAACAATCAATTATATTAAAAGTCGAAATACGTATATAAAACATGTGGGAAAGGTCGTGATATGGTTTTCACTTCAGGAATAAAACATTGCATTCCATTGAAAAAATTCCATTCGAAGAAAGGATATACCCATTAATCATATTTATTGCTGCCTTTCACATCTCACGTATATACAACAGACGTGCAGAAATGTAGCGCTGAGTAAAACGTACTCAATTGACCGATATATATATATTAATCCGTGTGTACGTTTAAGATTAACAAAGGTTGAGTATAAAAATTATCATTTATGTTTCCACAAATATTAAAAAACCTTCTAAAAATCATACGTTTTTTATCATCGCGTCCAGTTTTCATGAAAATCTTAGGGAATTTCTTAAAATTTATTTCCAAACACTTACTATAACCGCTTTCTTTAACAGCTTCTAGATAGTATAACTAACGAGATTAAAACGATTTTAAAAGGAATACGTAACGCTATAGATAATTGTAGATGTTTCAAGGGGTCATATAACGTTTAATGGTAAGAAATATTACATAATAAGTTTCTCGAGAGGGAAATAACTGAGAAACGGGTTTCATATTTTCCTAAACGAGTTTTCTTCCCTGTAATTTTTCCCTAGAGAAGATTTCAACAGATTCAAAATTACTCCTTGAAATAGAGCAATGAATCCCTTCTAGACTCTAAATTCAACGATGCTCTTTTTCGAGGTGAAAAGGTGTCAGGATTTAATTATATGTGGAGCGGTTACGTGCAAACTATTCCATTACGTAAGTAAAATTAGTGCCTCATCCATCGTATTTTAAATATGGATTTTCAAAAATTTTAGTTCAAAGCAGTAGATATTAAAATAGGTTCAAAATTATTTTTCTCATATTTAGAAAACGTCCTGCGATCTTCCTAACTCCGCGAAAGCATAAATTTCAATTTATTTTGAAATGCGATCCTTTGATACAAAAACTGGCAATATTTGTAACATACCACTAAAAATATATGCTGATATTAACTTATTATGTTAAGTAATCATAACATCGCTATGCTTCTGGACGATTTTGAACGATGACGCCCAGGCCCGTGCGGGGGGGTTTTGGGGGTTCGAACCCCCCCATGAGGATCCTTCATACAAAAAGTTCCACGAATTATGAATTAAAGATAGGATGAAATTAAGTTATTCTATTTAATGTTTCATTTAGTAAACTTTTTCTCCCAAAATGTAGTGCCTCTTTCAACTTTCATGTTAACGTCTGTCAGGACTCCTCCTTTCGTCTCGGTGAGTCACACTTTCGCGCTAGTCAGAAATCGAGTTTCACGAACAAAAGGGCCTAAAGCCTCAAGTAGTGTCCTCATGGTTATGTATCTTTATTCGGAATGATGAAAAATATTCCAGAAATGTATGAAACTGAATTCCTATAATTTTTAATATAATATTTCATACATCGTGTACGTTCATTATTGATAGTTGTATTAATATAGTTACTTTTTTTATGAGAAAAACCCCTCCCACGAGCAAATCCTGCGCACGGCTCTGGTGACACCAGATGAGACCAGTTTCTTTAAATTGAACCCATTTATGTAAATATTTACAGGCAAGTGAGATAAAATCAAATATACTTCTGCAAAGTTTTTATGATATTTAAATTGTTTAATGGAAAGGTATTGATAATTGATGATTTTATTTATATTAATTACTGATTAATGATATTAATTACTCACATGAAACTCGTGTAAAACTGAATTTAGAGCACGTTTTTATTAAATTTCAAAGAATGAAAAGAGGAAAAATTTCAATTTTAAAACAATTATTGCTTTGATAAACCTTCTCTTATTCCCTCTCCTGTTCTTCTTTTCTGTAATGCTGTGTAATGTGTAGTAGTAATTTAGGGACTTCTGGAAAAGTAACGGATTGCTTGACAGGGTGATGTACGGTGGGGTTCTACCCCGTGACCACTAAGGTAGCCGGGAAGGCCTTTCATGAACCCCGGAAAAAAAAAAGTAAAACAGTTACAAATTATATTATAGATTCATTATTAAGTTCTCATGTAAATATAATATGTGTATGAAATCATTCTGTGGGAATTGTATGTTTATCAAGTATTTATTTTATGTTAATTATGTTTATCACTAGTATATGTATGTAGGTATAAAAACTGCCACCAGACTAGCAGCCTATCTGTAGTTATATGTAATAAATCCATCTTAGATACGATTATTTCTACTCTGTAAGGGAACAAATAGAAGCAATACGGCGTAAGTCTGAGCAGAAGCCCTTCAAAACGGTACCAATTCCTCCAGAAAGAGACATCTCTGGAACTTCTTCGTTGGTATACATTATCTACTCAATATCATCCCATCTAAAATGGACGAGAACAGTTGCGTTGAATACCGTACATAAATCAAAATCAAATGAGATTCGTTGCACTATGTATTCATGAAAGTTAAGTTTATTATATTATTATTCCTATTTATAAACAAATAAAGCTGTTCTAGAATGGTCATGTCGTCAATGAGGAAGAAATATTTCCCCATTTTTCGGACTCGTTTTCACAAATGTCTTGCAAGCAAGAATACCAAGATAGCAAATTCACTAAGAACTAAAGCTAAATTTTTCCCTCCTTTTCTGGTTGATGAAAAAAGTAAGTACTTTTGTAATTTATTGCAACTATTTTAGGAGCTAGAACCTGATGGAATATGTACATTTGGCTGAGAAAAGCTTGGGCTAAAAAATTCGATTTCGAGTTAACGGAGGACTAAGATCTTTTAAATCAATTTCTATAAATAATATCATCTAACTAAGCATTGAATGAACGACAATCGTACAATAATACTTTGAATAAAAAGTGAGAGTAAAATTATGCATATTCGAAAAGTGAAATGCATAATTTAGAGCTAAAAACAAATGATTTTTTTTTCTTTTCGCATCGGATAGTATTTAATTAATACAAAATATATTATTTAAAAATAAAATTCAGTAAGTTTGATTAGGTTAATGTTCAACTTAGTTTGATGCACTTGAGTAGGTAAGGCAAGTTGATAGACCTGGCCAAAATTAACGCAGCACCGGCCGTAAGGACCGCTAGGGAAGTGCTGCGTTAATTTTGGCTAGGAGTGTACATATATTTCCATGAATCTTCCATGTAAACTTACATTAAGTAGCTCACTAATTAGGAAGACTACAGATCCGGGTCCTTAACACGTTCCGTGCGGAGAGATGCCGCTCACGTTGGTCCTATCCTGTGGCTGAGAGCGGCATATCACGCCATAAATATTTTTTTTTAAACCGATAAATGTTAGCATTAATTTTTTTTAACTTATTGCAGCATATAGAGCTAACATTCTATGAATAATTGAAATGTTATTTATATATATTTTATTAGTATATTATATTATTATTTTATTTTATATATATATATAAATATTATATTAAAAGTATTCAGCCATTGGATACCAACCAATGAAATCGACACCGCACGGAACATGTTAAGGGCACCACAACTCCTCATGACTTTTATTATATAAATTCAGGCAAACCTTTTGTCTGTTTTTAGTTCCAATAATCATTCGTAACGTATCAATTTCGGCTAAATGCTTTTGAAGATTTTTATGGAAACGTATTCCTCTGCTTTCCAGAGACATGAAGTCTGTACTCAGAGTGCCAAGGTTTTTATGTTGATAAAATGATGAAAGACGAAGAAGAGGGAAAACACGTGAATACGATGAGCACGTGATCAAAGGAGGGGAAATCGGAGGATGGGAAACACTATGACTAGGCTGGGAATCGCATCGGAATGAGGAGGGATCCGCATCACTTCCAATGTTTACATGGACAAGGTTGGAAGGAATCAAAGTTCGAGCGCAAGCAAGGTCAGCGCATCTCCTCTGCGCTTCAATCCCCCCTCTAATGAGATTTTTATTGCTAATAAACGCCGGTGTTGAGCGACCAATGACACTGGTAAAGGCAACTTCCTTGCTCGTATCCGAAGATATGTTTATTTTCCCAAGTTAAAAGCCGAATGTGGGCGTATTTCGAAATGCGTCATTATTCAGCAAAAGGTGTCAAATCTTGACGTCATAAAATCATTTATACCGAATTGAACCCGCTTTTGTTGGGTACAACTAAACTTGCCTTGTCACCGATAGGACAAAATTCGGTATAACTGGATGGATACACGAGGAAAGGGTTATAGATACTTTGCACATAAGGGCGTGCACCCAGGAAAAATCCCGAGGACTTGAAAAAGTCTGAAAATCGATATTCAGCGAAAGGCGTCTGGTATCGCTGATGTCACTCGTATGAAAGAATCGATTAAAATTGCGAAATTTAGAAACTTGCTCAGGGTTAATACTAAGCAATTATACACTAATAAGAGAAAGTAGAGCTAATGTATCTACGCATTCTTTTAGGCCCTATCTTCTTTTAAGGTCACAATAACTTCAAGAGTTTCTGCAACACAAAGTTCATGAAGCTCCTATAACTGCAGGCTCGAAATATTTTAGATTACTCTCCTTTTGTCAAATCCTTGGGCTGTATTGAAGCAATACTATGTGTAATAATGATATTGAAGGAAGGAAGTTCATGGAAAAGGTTGCACCATTTATTTCGCGTATTTCAGCTAGCAAACTCAAATGGAAGGATTTACTGAATTGTCACAAAATTAGGTGAATTGCAGAATCCTAAAACATGGTAGAGGAGAAAGTGTGGTATTTTTATGGCTCTTTTGTCTGATTTTCTCTTTTTGGACTTAAGTGCCGCTTCCGTGCACAATAATCTAGCTAACCTCTGAAACATAGGTCGAGGTTTCTGTTTTTCCTTCTTACATAGAGCCTATTCATTTACTATGAAATACCACATAAACACCAAAAGGATTGGACGATCCATCGCATTCCTAGAAACTCGTTTAATAGCTAATGAGGAACGAAAACACCGGTAATGTCTGCACTGTTAGCCACACATTCAAAAGGCATTACTAATAATGTTTCCTGAGATGATACAGCAGGTCATGCAGACTCTCGAAATTAGCACTGCCGGAATCACAATGGGAACATTTACCGCCGTGTTATACAGCATGAGAATCTCGTAATTCAGGGACAGAAAGTGAACGTCTTTACGGACTGCCTGGGGAGAGAAAATCTATCACGTGTTGCTTCATAAGGCCTTGGAATCTCTTCCACAAAACGGGATCTCGTTAATGCTGAATCTAAACAATTTAATTGAGTCGAACTCTCCTTCGAACGTCAAGGTGTAACAAAAAATACAGCGAAAAATCTTTCCGAGAGAGCATTTATGACCTTCTTGGAAACTTCGTAAGGAAAGAAGATAATTCAGCGATGCGGAGTATGAATGACTTGGTAAACTCTAATTTCCTGACACTTTTATTTATGTTATTCATTTATTACATCAATCTGCAGATAAGTATACACCAGGTGTCTGAGTCAGAAATAAATGAAATACAACACCAAAAACTAAAACATCAACAATACTAAATAAAAAGAATCATCAAAAACACATCACTTATTAAATCCTAATACCTTCAGTACAAACAAATATCAACATGCCGAATCTTTGAAAGAAAGATCTAAGTAAACATGAGAAGAAGCAAATTTCATAGGAAATTTTCTGCATGAATTATGGACACCTTAAAAATTCTTCTGTTAAGGATTCAAGGTAGAATAAATGAACCTAACTCTCAGAGTAACAAAGAACTTGAGACTTGATTAAATAACCCTTAAAATGTATATTTCCTGCTTCGAATCTGGAGACATATTGGTTTACTTTCACCAAGCTTTTAACGTTTAGGGCAGTTAACATCCCTTTAATACTGAAAATTCTCGCACTCCCTAATGGTTTACTAGCTGAAACAAGAAACTCAGCTGCAAAGTGGGCGGTTTTAAATTTACTACTACTCTTTTATGGTAAATGTTTCTTCAGAAAAGGTCCATCAACACAAATCATTTAAATTTTCAACCGTTACCACTGAAATCAGGAAGGATAAAGGACAATTTGTTAAGATCATGATACCAAATAGCTTTTCCTTATGCCTACGGTTTAATATCAAAGAAAAGAATTTTGAAGAGGATCGAATACGCAGTTTACGTAAAATTATATCAATTATATCAATTCCCAATTGAAATTTTCCCCCGCGTCTGGGTGCTTACAATACAATGAGAATGGGTTTTAATTGAAGAATTTTATACTTATAGTTTATAATTTCAGACTTTATTTTACCCTATCCTATAAATACAATTACAGGTTCGATTCTCAGCGTAGGAATTTATTTGGAATACGTTTATCTCTAACGCGTCTACTAGTCTGTGAATTTTACATTCGTATTGAAAAGTGATACTTGATATCACCGAGGCGACCGCAACTATATTTATGACGACATATTTTACGACATTACGTCACTCTCATCAACTCAATTCTGTCGCCGTAATTAGAAACATCAAAAACAAAAGTCGGGAACGGAAGAGGGGACGGAATCATTACGGCGGAAATAATGAAGGCTATCACCGGAAAATACCGGTAATTAAATTCCTCTTTAATACCTCAATTTTCACGCCATTTAGGTCAGTGGTGCGTATATAGGAACCAGAAAGCGAATTATGACTGACGTAATAGTCCCAATTTCGAGGAAGGAAGCTTTTCCATCTCACGCGATTAATTAGCCGCTACATTTCTTCCGAACGATTGAAGGCGAAGGAGACCTAAGAAGTGCAATGTAAGAGGATTTCCATTCGTTACGACGAAGTTCTCCCCACTGCGAGTAAACTTCTCTTCCAAGCGGCTTAATCTCATGCCAATCGTTTTGCTTTTTCGGTTGAGAAAGTCAGAGCAGACCAAAGTTAATGGCGAGGTGACTTTATGGACGTCTTTATGTTCCCGGGCTTCCGAAAGATGTAACCGACGAATGAAGTTACGAGAGGAAAAGCAATCACGCGAAATGTATGCATGAATACCACGTTGTATTATTCTCGGGTAGCTCAATAAAATTTGCGGCTTGATTTCGGCTTAAATGAAGACATCGTTCTCGTTGTGAATGAGTTTTGGGCTGATAAATATTTTGAAGTCATATAAAATCAAAATATCACCAATAAATTCATATATTAAGGCTACCGATTTCTTTTCCCATTCGTTGGTTTTTACTGAACAGGTAATTGTGATTCTACAATGATTACCTTGGAAAATTGATATTCATACCACTCTAAGACTCAGAAAAAATTATTTGTATGTACGTGCTTCTATATCTCATCACCAGACGTCATTATTGAACTTGGTGCTCTCAGATCGAAATTTAAAAATCTGATGTGGCCAGCACATGACTTTCTCCTTATATAAGATGTAAATATTTATCTACGACAGTATTGTCGAACTATAGATTCAATCTAACCTTGGAAGATATAAATATAAATACATAAATAATATATATATACAAAAATAAGATATATAAATACATTTTTTGTAATTTTTGTGGATAACTTTATATACCTAAACATCAGATTAATGGAGGAATTTTACAAAAACAGAAACGAGCTTCGAATAATAAAGCTCTACTTCTAGTTAACCGATTTACTCTAAAAACTAATTAACTCTAACGAAACCAACCGAAGTACTATATATTCAATTTGGTGTTGATACGACAATTAGTTTTCCTGTTAGAGCGCCCACAAAGTACATAGTCAGCAACTTCCGGTTTATCAGTATTTCACAAATAACACCTAACCAATCAGTTATACAAAAATATGTTTCACACAAAAGTTATAGTAAATTACATTTTCTATAACTTTTATTAATAATAGCATATACCTAAATATCATATTTATGGAGATATTTTGCAAAAACCGAAATTTGCTTCGAAGAATAAAGCTCGACTTCCGGTTAATCGATTTACTCCAAACACTAATCAACTCTGACAGCACTTACCACAGTGCTATGTATGAAGTTTGGTATTGATACAAATAATAGTTTTTACGTTAGAGCGCCCACAAACACACACACACACACACACATATACACAGACATCATTCCGAAAATGTTCAAAACGTGTTCTAGGGACCCCAAAACATGTATTTCCGTTGAAATCTCGAAGTCGATTTTTTTCATGAAAATTATTATTTCATTACTATTACCAGACAAAAAATGTTTCAAAATCATATATTGATCTTTTGTATGCATTATAAAATCACGTATACAAAGTAAACATTGCATTAAATATAAATTAATCTAAGTACATTATTATTTCCAACTGATGATTTTTTAACGGAATGCATAGCAATTGTTACAAAATAACTTTTGTTTCATATGTATATCTTAATGCTATTTACACCTCTCCTCACAAACGTGGAATCCTCCATCAAATTAAAACAAAAGCTATAGAAGAGTAGGATGAAGAATTAGTAATTCAAATATTTCAATGCGATCTCTCTTAACATTTCCTAGCCATTCATGTGATACATCCATAAACTTAAAAAAATGAGGAAAAAACCTCAATAATTCACTCCCCATTAGATGTAAAGAGGTAAAATCAAGTATTCATTCAGCCGGGAGAAATGCACCCAGAAAAATCTACAAGTTGAAGTAATGCATTATTTCACCAATATACAATGTAATGCAAATGTAAAATCATACATCTTTGTATATCCCTCCCTTCAAGTCACTGAAAGTGAGCAAGGACGTCTTTATAGTCTATAAGGACAAACTCACAAAACTTCATCTTCTTCCAAAGATAACTTAATCTTACATGCATATCCCTATAGGTATTTTAGTCTTTAACAAATCTCCCAGAAAGATACTTTAGTTTTGAGACAATTACGTAAAAAATAAACACAGTAAAACGCTTCATCCACCTTGTGACAACATTAATTTTCTTTTGCGAAAGAATTCCTAGGGAACCCTATTTTATAGATCGAGAGAGCAATATTTTTCCTCCATAAAAATTGAACCATTGGGAATTTCTTCGACTTAAGCTAATCGAGGGGGCTCGCAGAACATCAATATTTTCATAGTAGGAGGAAATCTTATTCAATTAATGAAAAGATGAATTTTTGCGTGATAAAAAGCTTAATTTCTTAACTTAAGGAAAATAATAAGGCGTTTTCAGTGATAAATTTGAAATTGGCGCTGATATATTGTGTTCTCCCGCATATAATTCCATCTTCTCGCAGTGAAAGTGCTCAAGGGTAATGCACTCAAGAAGACCCGGGAAATGCGAAAGGTATTCCCTCGTAAATCTCTTGATATGCCCCCGCCTCGGAAGCCATGAGAATGACGATCGTAAAGCGATGTTATTACACCCTACGACTCCCTTAAGCTCACTGGAGGATATCACGTGAGATTTTACAAAGATCTCATTGTTCTGGCCAATCATTTATAAATGGAACATGGGTTCGGAATAAGGAGAGATCTGCTTTGGATGATCGAGAGTCTCTTGAAGCCGCTGATGCAAAGGATAGAGAGTTTCCGACCAATGAGAGAACTAGTTTGCCTTGTTGTTATTAGTCTGTCATCCTTAAGGAATGGCATCAGAAAAGACCTTGATCTTTGGCTAAAATTTTCATGGGATTTTCCGGAACACTTTTCCCTCGCTCGGCACAGTAAAACTTCCCCAGGACCTGATTTCAAAAGTAAAGGTTCTCAAAAAATGTACCTGTAAAATATCCTAAGGAACTCCTTGGGTTAATTCAGGCACACAAGTTTAGGGCAAAGAAAGCTCCTTTCGTTCATACTTGTCTGTTAAGTGCTCAGCCCGAAAGCCAGTTAGTACCTCACCACCTCAAACATTAGCTGCTACGAGCTAGTAGAAGGAAATGAGGCTTACTAGGTAGGATGAGGAGTGAGGCTTTCCTCACCAAGCGAGAATGCTCTAAGCGGTTGCAGATTGAAACCATGTATAAACAGTGTTTACAGCTTTTATCAGCATGGTTATGGAGAAATATTCCATCCATATTCGCAAATGGAACAAGCAGATCTCATGCATGCTTCCCACAGATATTGAGA
This sequence comes from Sympetrum striolatum, assembly GCA_947579665.1. Classification (NCBI taxonomy): domain Eukaryota; kingdom Metazoa; phylum Arthropoda; class Insecta; order Odonata; family Libellulidae; genus Sympetrum; species Sympetrum striolatum. The sequence continues at coordinate 17,086,727 of OX388347.1, read as the reverse complement.
ACCTTTATAATGATCAAATTTTCCGAATTTCGGGAAAATTCGGAATCTTCAAAAATTAATCTTTCAGAAACTCAGAAACATAATATTTACAAGGTATCATGTTCGCCAATAAGGATTAATCGAGGATGAATTAAAATGTTAAAGAGATCCAGGATTAAAGTATTCCAAGACATATTCTGTTCGAATTTCAGTAGAATGGCCCAGTAACACCTAGTACCTCTTTTTTCCCATAACTATTTTCATAGGTAGATTACATTGGATGACTTTTAAAAACAAATTTAAACAGGGAGATTTTACTGTCTTATCTAACGTGATTATTTAACGTTTTAGTAAAGTTTTTGGGGTATAAGTAAAATAAACCTCTTCGGAAATGTACAGCATTAATTTTCAACCGCAACGAAATCCAAAACAAAACATTTTCTATAAATTTAGATTAGAGAAATTCGATGTACAAATTTAAAGAGTAATTAATGTCATTGATTATAGGCTTTATAGGATATCAAACAGCTGGTGATCGAAAATAGCACCCAAAGAAAGCCATAAAATTGTTGCTTCTTTGTTATGGTAGCTGGCCAGGCCTTGTCTTTCCAACTCCACAAGTCAAATATCCAAAATAATTTAGGATTGAACTCTCGAAAACAAGATTGAGAAAACAAAAGCTCATCTTCCCAATTAAGACCGCAAAATCATTGCCTTTTAATCTCTTGGAGCTCCAACTGTTGACCTCCGCACCCTTAATTAGCGCACCGAGATCGTGACCTTTGACGTATCATTCGAATCCAAACCCTTAGAATCTTCCTTGCGACTCAAACATTTCACTGTATCGCGTCATTTTTATCCCCGAAAATGAGAAAAATTCAAGCTTTTCAAATAATTAATGTTTTAACTGTGGCCGCATATAGTTTGCTAATTGCTAACCTCCTCTCGTAATTTCTGCAGTAGGATTAACTGATTTAGAAAGAAAGTCAAAGATAGTTCAGAAACTATTGCCCAATATGCCCGAGTATAACGATGGTAAATTCATTGCGTTTCTTCGAAAAAGGAGAGGTTTTTCAGACGCATGCAAAATCCTTCATTTCATTGCATAACCTAGATATCGAGGCATATAATTCATCAATATATATATTAGAAAGAAATTAAGAGGTAAGTTGCAAAACAGAATCTATCAAGAAATACGGCACATACTTCCTTAATCAATAAAATTGGATAGGGATGGAAACAAAATAATATAAAATGTACGTAGCATTAATTGAAGGTGCTGTCAATTTACATAGAAGCAAAAATGTACACATAAGAAAATGTTATTATTAATAAGTATTAACTTGCATTTAATTAAAGGTGAATCCTTAGATAATTAGCCATAAGGGTATATTTGAAGGAGGAGATTCCAAAAAAAAATTTCCTGAATTAATAATTCTCGGGTCTCCTGCCGGGTAAGGGTTCCGGATAAATCCGACGTTTCGGCCACATCCCTCGTGGCCATCTTCAGGAGAATTTCCTGATGAACGCATTTTTGGACTCGTTGGTTTTATAGCGCAAAACTCAGCAGCAATGTACTAAATTATTAAAACGTTAACACATTGAGAAATGCAAGCTATAGCATTCAATTATCCAAAATTATACAATAATTGACGAAAACTTTTGGATAACCTTAAGAAGAGGTTGCTAAAAAAAGATATCAAAACCAGCCAATGCGTTAATTCCTTATTTCAACATCAACTTTTCCCACTCTGTGTGAATTTTTTTTATCATTTTCCTTTCAGGGGAAGCACTAGAATCTTATCGCTTCGGCCTTCGTGCGTAATTGTGTTTTAACTCGGAGAAAAAATCGAAACTCTTTCTCATGTCGTCGTAAAATATCCGATCATGATTCGTGACTCGAATTTTGGAGTGAATTACGATTTTGAATTGAATTTTTAATAATAGGAATAATAAACGTCTTTTGTCAGGGCGTTTATTATTATCCCCGATGTTAAAATACGTTTAATGCGGAAGAAAGAATTTGAAAAATAACCCTAATAATGATAAACTGACATACTCGTAGTATTATTGTTCAAAGTGCTTTGAAGGATTAGGACATTTCGCACATGGGCTCCCACCGAGAATTGAACCCGGGACAGCTTTCACGAAAGCTGAACGCGTGGAAATACACCAACATTTAAATCATTTGAACTAATCCTACTGATAAAGAAGCTCTAATCATTTTCGTGTATATTTTGATTTACATAATTAATTAGTTTTGAACCGTGTCTAATAGCTCCACAACGAATTGTATCCGAAATGATGATTGTTAATTAGTTTCAAATACCAGATGTAACCAATCAAAGTAATGCTAGCTGACACTTTTCATCGAAAAGTACTCTTTTCTGAGTAAATAAAAACTTAAAGGATTAAGAATGTCAGCTAGACTAGATACCTATCAACAGGCCCGTTCTTATAATTTTGGGGGCCCTACGCAACATTATTGTATAGGGCCCTATAGACCCCAGTGCCAGGCTGCCCCTCTAAAAATAATTTAATAGAATGCATATAACATTCATTGTGAAAAGTTGATTTTCAAATTCCATAAAAAAATAATTTTATAGCTCAAAAAAATGATTGCACCGTTCCAGTGACAGTTGAATAACCACTTCGTTTTAAATTCGTTACAAGTGAGGCCAGCGAAATATAACGTTGAAATATCATAATATGGTACGGAAATTGATTTTTTTATGCTTTGAATTTTATTTATTTAATAAAAATTTTAATTATTGAAATGTTTATGTCCTTTTTGAGGCTTGGCGGCGGGGCCCCTAAGTTGACGGGGCCCCACGCGACCGCGTATGCCTAAAAACGGCCCTGCCTATCAAACACTTCAAACTATAAAAGTATAAAGTATATTTCTACGAATCATGCTTATCTTTTATCAGGCAAATATGGTGAAAACATTGTGTGTGGAGTGTGGATGTGAAGCAATTCCAACAGATTCTACTTATAGTCTGTCACAATGTATTACTTTCTGATCGATTCCGTAGTGTGTTGAATACTTTTGACCATTGCTGTCTCGGAAGTTGCTTTAGTTACATGCCTAGTTGGAACTGTGATAAGTTCAATACGTGAAGATGAATAAGATAGCTGAAGGGATTGGAGCGGCCAAGTGGGCCTGCAGACTGACGCCTCCGGCATTTCAGGCCCGAGATGAGCCCCGTAGATGGATGTGGCAGGTGGTCCCTGCCACTGCACCATCCGGAGAAAGTTGAAGCACCACTGCGTGCTTCCTTAAGGGCTCTGTGCACCCCCTGGTGAGTCTGAAGTGCACTTGGGTGCACACCAAGTCACTCCTCACCCAAAGGCAACCCAGGTCGCTCCACAGCGATACGGTTCCTCGTGCACATATAGTGGACAGTCACTCCTATCCCATTTTTATGCTGTTTGCATTCGTTCGTTTTTGTCGTCATTCATCGTTATCTTCAATCATTATTCATTATGTCCAAGAAGAGAGGAAGGCGGTTCGAATCCTGGTGGAGGATTTTTTTCCTGCATCCTGCAAGAAAGTTGTCTTGCAGGGCGAATGCATGTATGTAAGTAGATTAAGCTCATTTAGCATTTGATTATCAATGATGACATGTTTAACTGGATAACATTTTATATAAATTTCTTACGTCGCAGTCAACTACTTAAAGAATAAATTCCGTGAATCGATAACATAACATCTGAGTTGGTTTATAAATTGCACAGTTCCCATCTAACCTTTTGTTTTTTAAGTAATACTATCAGTGAATATCGAAATGAAATGCGAGGTTAGGTTGAATAAATGTCCACTTGGAAATAACATCGCTAAATCAGGAGTCAATAATAATGTTTTCATATTAGGTACATTCTTGAGAAAGGTTATCACTCATCTGCTGATAATACTAGAATATTTACTAATTTTCCTGCATCAAAATTTCACTGATATGAATCTCGGATACTTAAATTTCGACGAATGATCTCTATCCTCAGGTCGATGATTCTTTAAAATCGTGTATTTCCGTTAAAATAAAAATAACCTTTGCGAGTAAAAATTACCGTTTTTCTAATTTCATTCCATTCTGGATTTCCATAATACTCCTCCTTATTCTGTGAATTTTAACCCAACTTATTCATCATATGTTTTTAACGTTGTATTTTTTTATTTCCACCTATTTATGCATTTGCGTTGATTCTACCCTTTCTGCAACGGAAATCGTCGAATCAGCATGAAAATTGAAATCTCGAGAGATTCCGAAAGTGAAAATGTGCGGTCCACCCAAAGTGTACGTGTGTTTTCTTTCGATGGACTTCCGATGGTTAAAGAAAAGTGTCAGGAGCGTCACTTCAATCGGAGGCTTCAAATCGATCTAATGCACTGTGACAACAAAGGAGTCAAACATAGGGTCAGCTTCGGATTCGCTGAGAGGAAGCGGAAAGAATAAAGAAAAAGTATGACAGACGTCGGCGAGAAGCCTCACTCGTGTGCGGGAGGAAAAGATAATCTTTTGCTTGAAAGAAGAAGTTAGCACATTCCTTCTATGCCGCTGAATTAAACTTAGAGAGAGCGTGCGAGGGATTACAGATCGAAAGATGATTCTCGGCTTTCAGAATTTCTTATTGAATTAAATTCTTTTACCTTCACTACAGAGACATCTATGTCAAAGTGTGCGCAAGATGCTTGGAGGTCCATTGTGCGTAAGCGGCATATTAATCTCCGGATGGTTGGAGAAATGATCGGAATAAGTATTGCTTCTTATCGTAGCTAGAGGTCAGGGGGTGATTTGTAATTGGGGCAACTGGGTGCTAGTTGGGGACCTCATCCATATCGGGGGCCGCGGTAATACTGTGGTCCCCGATTTAGCATACAAAAGCATCCCTTTTCAATTTACAGGTTTTCTGTTATTTAATTCAAGAAAATTCTTTTTATAAGTTGATAAATAAACAATATTTTCAGATAATAAATAGCGTAATTTATAATTCTATTTAATGTGACACAAATGAAACAGAAACTGTTCTTCTTCTACAGGAATTGTTTTATTAAAAATGGGTGTAATTAGTAAAACTTTCATGTGGAAGAAGCACAGTATTTGTTTCATTTGTTGTGGAATTCTCTGTCATCAAGGCCGCATTTGTTGGCTGCATTGAAGCTCGTGCATAATCAGACTTATTTATTCATTATTCAGAATTTTTATTTTACCGCTCGTAATTCAATGTATTGATTTCTGCTGCGGCGAAGCAGCTGACTGTTCTATGTTATGTAATATTATGTACAGGATGTCTGGGTTAAACGTATAAAAGTATGTACAAATTGTGATAACTTGAGAGTTAATAATGATATTTATTGGTGGTTAGTTTCTAGAAGTATGGTAACTCAAAATGTTTTTTTACACAATTAATACATCTCGATGTATGCACCATTAGTGGTAGAAATACATCTAATCTGTATGTTACTCTCTCCGAGTGTTTTGCAGCATTGCAGACGTAACATTTGCAATAACTGCACAGTTCTAGTAGATCACAAACTGGTGTCTGATACACTTTATTCTTGATAAACACCCATAGAAAGGATCAAGTGAATAATTATTTCAATTCATTCTCAAGTTATTACATTTTGTATGATTATATGTTTAACCCGGACACCCTGTACATATTCTACATCAAAATGCGAGTATTTTTTCTCAGATGATTCATTATGGGCCCTCAATCAGATCCTACTGCTTATGGCATCTATATTTAATTTTTTTCTAGATCCATCCCTACAAAGGTATTAAAATATTTCTCATTGGGATGCATCAGCCATACGTAAAAATATAAATAAGTCGTTTCGTATGATTATATTCAGGTTAAAATTCTTCTTCTCTGTGAGGAAGAGAGTCGCACTAGTAATCGTAACACATTTTAGAGATTTTAGAGATACAATTTTGCCGCAGAAAATTCCTCAGTTTGGTCAAAACATTCTAAATACTATTCTGATAGATAGTTCCAAAGTAACAGCAAAACTTGTGCAAACTTTAGAAATACGGCAAGGTTGACGAAATCCACGACAGATACCGGAACACCGGGAAAACTAACTCAAACTCTCTGACAAGGACCCCGAAGGTTTTTAAAGGTAATTTTCCGCATAGAATTAAAGATTCGCTACTTAACGATTTCAAAAATTCATCGTACGCTAACTTTAAGAACGACCAATAGAAGAAACTTCGCTTTTTTCCTAAATCAATAAATTGAAAGTCATCGAAGATAACTATCAGAAGATTTAATCTCGTAAACATTTCCGAATAAAAGAGATAGTCTCCGTCTAAACTTGGCGGTACCCCATCACAAAAACAAAACATTTCAAGCAAAATTTTTTTAATGTTTACCATCCACAGAACGCACAAAAAAAAATTGGCCTAGGTTTTGGGTCCTTACCTCATCATCGGGTGGGTAAAACAAGAAATATCAACAAATTAATAGTGAAGCAGGGTGGAGGAGAAGGTCGGGACCAATGAGTAAAAAGGAAGGAGGAATGAAGTGAAGGGGGGAGGAAGGGAAGGAAGGGGAGAGGGGGGTGAGTTAAATAACAGCACTGAGGATAGGTGAAACATTATCATAAAAATATCGTAATCATTTACAAATCTAATCGGATTCCTTTTAGATGTTAAAATCTCTAACTGTTCCAGCGCATTCATCTGGCTGCTCTTAGACGTTAGATGGTGTGCGCGTATACTGTTTTACATTTATGAAGCCATAAAAAGTCATTTAATGGAAAACAACGCACAATTATCCGACGATTACTATCAGAAACAAGATTTTTAATGATAATATTAATCAAATGGACGAAACTAAATTATAGGTGATGTATATAAGTACGAAAATGCAATTCGATATAAAGGCTTGAAACTTGTCGTTCGCTAATACATCTTGACATATTAGATTTAGATTTTAGATATAGATAAGGGTACGCATTAAGTTGACTCTCCTAGATAAGGATAGGTCTAAATTTATTACTATTTCTGCAACAGAGATTAATTAAAATATATAAATTGATGCGAATCCTACGAAGCAACTTCAGGTATCAGATAAAAATTAGACAATTTTAAGTAAACGCTCGATGATATTAACGTTCAAAATATACAATAAGGTAAGACGGCTGTTGATGGTTGTGCTTTCCATGGTCTCTGGCGTTTTCTTATACTATGTTCAAAATATGTCAAACATTTCTTTGTTTGAATCCTCAACCTCTCCACCATTAGCGAACAAAAGCCCTGAAGAGATACTTATGAGTGTGGAGCAATGAGGAGTGAGGTATTTGGTCCAAGCTTTCCTTATTGACGCTCTAAGTGGAAAAATTCAGCTCAATGACCCTAAGACAAACACTTCTCGCAGTACTCAATGAGGATATTCCAAAGTGAATGCCATAGATGGATGACACAGCATCACTCTGACCTCGGTGAGATTTCATCACAGCCATGAGCAATACTGAGACGAAAGTAAAGGATACCATATTTTTCTCCTGTACCAAGAGACATGTAGACAATATTCCATTTATCAAGGTTAGGTAGCAATCAGGCAATAGGCAGAGTAGAATAATTGCCAATCTTATATAAAATTAATTCATTTGTCAGTAAAATATTAGGCCCAAAGGCCAGTTGGTACTACACCCCCTAACATTAGCTACCAAGAACCAGCAGGGGGAATGAGGCTTACTAGGATTTATGAGGAGTGATGTAGTTAGCCCATGTTTCACTCGCCAGGCAAGAATGCTATAAGCGGAGCATGTAAGTGAAGCACAATGACTCTACGATTAACACTTTTCTCGGCATTTCATAAGTGACCTTAATTAGTGCCACTATTCGACATCACTCATACCTAAATAACATTCAGACCATCACAGCCATGAAAAAGACTGACAAGAGTAAATTCATACATTTTTGTTTGGATTTACTCTAAGATACATTTTTCACCATCCTGTATTAAATGACAATAAAATATTCCACTCACTAGAACATAGTAGCAGGTACCTTAATTTCATCAAATAATTTTTATCGTTTCATTCCGCTTTGGTAAGTTTTATTGTCGCTGAGCTGTCCATCCGCAAAGAACGCCATCTGCGAGATGACCGCGAGCAGTTGGATCAAAATTTTGAATTTTGGCGATTAACAACTTTCTCCATAGATATGACGCTTCTATAGAGATGTAACGTCTAATTTCCTTATTATATTAAATTTGATTAGATCTGTGACCAAAAGATTCGAGATTTCAAAAACTCCATCGGAACCAAGTTGAAGGAGACTATTTGAAAAAATTCCTCAGCTAAACATTTCCCATAATAGGTAAATTTTAACAAATCGACATACCAGTGCCCCCATAAATCAAAATATATCCCGTAAAATCCCAAAATATATCCCATTTTTCAAAAGACATTTCTGTTACTACTCTTGGGCAGAGGTTGGCGAAAATTCACCGGCAAACGTGACGATGCTCATGTCGTCAATCTGTCTGAGAAATTGATGAGCGTGGTGGAATGCCTTCGCCCCGGTTGGATTCAATCCTCCAGACTACCGACCTCACTCAATCATTTCAGAACATAACAATAACGATGCGTCCTTGCACGAGGACGAGATTGGGACCAAAGATAAAGGAGAACTCTTAGTCTATTTGGCCGAGACGAACTGAGAACTTCATCATTGAGTGTTGTACCTATCGATAGGATCATGTATACCTATCTAAAGTCCACATTCAACGACCTCATCCCGGTACTTACCCCTCCTTTATGTAATCTAGCATCTTCTGCCTTTGTCTTCTGTTTTTTCTACTGCATTCTACCCTAAACTACTTTCTTTAGCAATCCCTCCCCTATCAATCCCTTTCCTCTGTCGATGCTTAATTATTTCAATTAAAACTCTCTCCTTCCCAAACATCCCTGGCACCTCCGTGTTCGTTTTTCGATCAACCCAACGTATTTTTCCATTTTACACCACACCGACATCTTGAAGGCGTTCAATCGTTTGATTTTTCTTTTCTTAATGTCCATGTTTCGCACCCATAAAGCAAGACACTTCAAACCAAGGATTTTACCAATCTATTCCTGACTCCTTCATCGAGATCTCTGGTCATCAATTCCCTTCGCTTCATGAAGGCTTCCTTGGCTAAGGCCATTTATTCACGAATCTCATCTTTGCGTCTTCCTTCCCAAGTAAAAGAATTTATCCACCTGCTTTAGTTTATCCCCATCCACCTTAATCGTTAACTTAGCTTTCTTTCCCTTAGTGAACCTCATTAATTTAGTTTTCCTTACATTAATCTTTATTCCAAACTCCCTTACTTTATCCATAAGTGCATTTACTAAAATTTGTAAGCCCTTTTCGGAATCACTCACAATAGCTGTATCTTCTGCATACTTTACAGACCACGCTACTTCTACGAACTTAGGAAACGATTTATCTTTACCAGTTCACCTCAATCTTCAAAGATTCCTCTTTAACCCAATTCTTGAAACGCCTAACAAAAAGGCTACTTCCATTGGTCTGAATTGGAATCCCCAAGCGAGTATTTTTCTTTCATTTCTGTTTTTTTCGCCGTTGATGGACGGAATCGAATTAGAATGCCCTTTTTCAGATTCTCAAGAGAAAACTTCATCGTCCGATTGATTCGTCTTCTTCAATCATTACGATTGACGTGCGTGTGTTTGCTCTCAATACAAGCTGATTCAACTCAGGAAAGAAACGAAGTAATGGCCGTGGGGTACACAATGGCAGAATATTCGCAAATCGTTTTCATCCAACCTTTCGAAGCAATGACGTGTCTTTCATTGAGGCATTTATCGTAGAAGGCGAAATATTAAACATTCAAGATCTTTCTCGCTGCCCAATCAGAAGCTGGTGGAAGTGGTCCCGGGTTCGATTCTGGACCAATTTTTCTGATACAGGTTGGCATTCAAAGTAATCCGAATACCACACAGCACCGTTATAAATGTAAAGGATTTTGAACAAATTATAAAAAGTAAAGATTTTATAGTCGGTGGTTTTTGTAATGGTTAAACACCACTGACATAAAATTCTATTGCTTTAAAAATGTATGCATAACATCCTCCTGCAGGTAAAAAGAGTTTCCTGCAAAGTTAGTTTTATAATTAAAGGTTGAAGACATGCTGAGATAAATCAATCAATGCTTACCCTGGGTTTTGCTTCAAGTTGTTCGAGAATCCATCAATCACTTTTCTGAAACGACATAGAGTTAAATATCATCAATAAATATATATAAACGGATATTTTTTTATTAGCCAGTGATGCATAAATAAACCAATAAATTACCAATAAATTACCAATAAATTCCGTACCTTATTCCAAACCGCCGCAAAGAGCTGTTTCTTATGAATGCCAAATCCATTTCTAAATCCAAAGAGCCTTGGAAGAGTTTTTTAAGAGCATATGATTGTCGTCAATCAGGATTCTGTAACATAAGAAAAACAAATGTTTTAATATACTTCAGTCTCCTCAGTTATAAGATAAGTCTAACTAAAAGTATTCCTAAAATATAACACAAAACCTTAGATTGAATATTTAGCTTACGTATGGCTAAGTAATTTAATTAAAAGAATAAAAAGAGATGTATTGATTCGAATACGAAATCAGTTTTCAGTTAATGTATAGATCGTCAAACAAAAGAACATAATAAAAATACCACGAAAAGCATAAATCTTACTAACTTATATAACCATCTCGGAAATATGCCATCCCAAGAACATTTCAAAGAGTGTTAATTTAACATTTTATTCTGTCGCATACGTCAGCGGTAAAAATATCTGAGAAAATTTCACAAAGGAAAATTTGCACAGCTAAATATCCTTCCTGTATATTTCATCACTAAAATAATGACTTTATTCTTGGAAACTAAACTTCTGCACCTTTAGTCTAATCAATTTAATTATCTGTTTTATACACTCTCTTTGATAATTGCTTTCCTTATAGAGCTATCTCACAGGATTTCATTATCGCTGAGTAAAAATTATCAAAACTTACGTTAATTTATAGCAAATAACAGAGCGAACATATATTTAGCACATAAGTTGAAGAATGTCAAAGATGTTCTAATGTTTATTTCAATATGCGTGTAAACCTAAGACAGTCAAAACTCTTGCAAAATGTCTTAAAACAGCATAACTCCAAAATCGATTGATATTTCACCCCTGCTATAGCCTATTCAAAGTTTACCTGATGTAAAATCAATGCCCCGTTTAAATTTCTCAAAATTTTCATTATCCTAGAAGAAAACCTCCTCAATGATTTATTTTCAGAGGACATTCTTGGCGCTATATTGCATTTGGCTTATAAAACTCGAGCGTTGTGCTACGTATTACGTTTCAAATTAAATAATTAGATATAAGTCAATTCTTTTCTGAGAATCCAATCAATTATGTTATATTAACCGTACTCCAAAATTTATTTAAATCATTGAACTTTTACCTATCAATGTTTCTTGGTTACATATTTTCCTCTTTTTTAACCGTCATTGTATTTCAATAAATTTTAAAATGCATCCTTCTAACCCGATAACAAGTTTTATGCTAATTTATAGATTACTAAATAATATTATCGATAGGCTTGGAATTCCTTCTCAATGAACTCGGTAAAAACCAATGATAGAATAATGTATGCATTTTAAAGTAAAGGAGCGATAATTTTCAGCGATAATCTTGAATATCTCTTCAAAATATTTTGCAAAAGATACATTTTCAAGCTAGCTTCATCGATGATTTAGGTAACGTTTTATGAAGAGCTTGCCTCGGCTATGATAGTATTAATAAAAGTAACCTTTACTAAGTAACCTTATTATATGTTTACGCAGCTTTGACGAGTTCTATTTCACAAACTCGACATTCCCTCCGAAACATCACGTAATAAGTGAATTCTTCATTGATTTTAAATATCCACAATAGTTGATGCTTTCCCCGATATTATATCTTCGAATAACGAATTCAATACAAATTTAACTAGTTTTTCTATAAGCGTCGCACTTGACAGGCTAATCACTGCTTGTTGAGAAGTTGGCTCTCATATTTGCACTAATTACCTCGTGAATACTTGAGAATGTCCTCTGGCTTACTCTTCAAGATGAGTGACGGAAAAAAATAAGATTAAGTTGCTGATACAATCAACGTGCGTCCATAACTGTTCACTTATGGAAACCAAAATTCACAGCCCTCAAACGTGCTGGAAAGGCCACTCTGTTTCAAATGATCTCTGAGGAAAGAATAAGAGTATCCTTGATTTTAGTTGTCTAGTCTTAAAATTGAACTTTTCCATCATCCCACCGCATCCTTTATCAAAAAATGCACTAGGGCATCAAACCCTAATTATTTTCGTTTCTATTTTCTCTAAAGCTGAATGAAAATCCCGAATTTCGGTTAAATTCTGGTTTCCACCATCTAACTGAATTAAATCGTTTTTTTGAGGCTCCGAGCATTAAATATTAGTTCCTAGATCCTTTACCATGCTTAATATTTTAGGAAAATTGCATTAAAATCAATCTGGTAAGCTTTAACTGTGTGAAACTCCATCCTAGTAAATGGGTGGGAATTAACTCAACAAAATTCCACCGGTTAAGCGGAAATTTACAGTGGAATTTTGTTAAGATAATTCCCACCCGTTCACGAAAATTACATTGTTCAATTTTAAATAAAAATCACCATATTAAAAAATATGGCATGACTTAAATAAGTGAAATATAGTTGTCAATTAGTAAATTGCAAATCACCGTTGGAATTGATTTGTAAATACTTCTCTTGTTACACTAAATTAGAATGCAAACTGAACATTGGAGTGGAATAAATAAAGTTTACCGTGTCTTTTCACGTTCAGGAATTTTAATTGTTTGGTTTTCCGTTCTGATCAGTTTTCACTCAGGGAAAAATAACGATTATTATTGGTTTCTGTTTACTGGTTTCTGTTCAATATCCAGACCTGAAGCTTAAAATACGGCAAATGCGAATAAAGCGCTCCTTTTCAATGGCACCAGCACAACAATAACCACACTTGTTCTCGAAAAACGATATAGAGGCCAGAGAAACTGAAATTAGCACATATAAACAGCACAACGCTTAATTGATAAAAAAAACACTTGAACCCATCAGCATAGAAATCTAGTGCGTGAGAAATAGCATGTCAAGAGAGCGAAAATTGAGTAAACTAAACGGAAACTATAAAACATGTTTAAAAAACACTTATCACACTTCAAGCACAACCAAGTGGACAAATTTAGCCTAATGCCATACCACAATCACAGGACTACATTGTATGAATTAAAATTGAAAAAAATCCGTTGGAAACAGTCGAAACTAGACGCTTATGAAAGCACGAAACTCTGACAAAGTCAGCTTCTGCAGTGTTTATAATCCTCTAGCTCATTAACAGCCGCGTTGAAATTTAAATCTTAAAAAAAAACACTTAATTGCCGCAAATGGGAATCAAGAGAGCTTATTCCCTACCTAGAGAACTACCGAGGGGAGGAAAACGTTTGTAAAAGACGTTGAAGCACTTACCGACGGGGTCGCAAGGCGGAAAGCGACTGTGCCCGCGGTGGTACCGACATTGCAGAGACCAGGGAAATGGTCGAATTTATAAAGCGCGCACCCTCCGTTTGAAGAGGGACGGGAAACATCGTCGTCCAATCACATCCATCCAGCAAAGCAAACGAGGAATCCTAGGAAGTGCGAGAGTAGGGAAAAATCTCCTCAATCCTCGACTCTTATCTCCTTTTTTCCCTACCTACTGCTAATTCATCTAACATATGGGAGTTCATGGTTGAGGACGGAACCTCAAAAATCATGGGGGAAAAAGGCTTCCCACCCCATGGGGTTAATCTCATTTAATGGCCATTTGAAGCCGTGAGAAGTGGGACTATGATACACCGAGGCGAAATTGCATCATCCTAGAAAAAAAGATGCGTTTAAGATGCGATATTACGCACAATTTGCGTCGCTTTATTTTTTGGTGGTCTTTTGTACCCTTAGGATTGGATTGGACGTGAAAAGGTTAACGCGTGCAAGCAACGATGCTCGGTAGGGGATAATAATGATCATTTGTTGCCCTACCTTTTGCTTCACTTCCGTTGTCCCTTGTCCCTGAAAAATTTTATCACTCACAGATGAGTTTATTGAAGATTTAACGATATTCATTGCATTGATCTATTCTTTAATCACCATCCTCTATTCTAATTCCACTTAACTTACGTTAACTTGCTCTTGATTATCAGACAGTATTTACACTTCTCAGGATAAGATCATGTCGTTAACGATGCCAAATATGTCTTGTATCTTTAACTTCCATATTAACCGTACGTTCCTTGTATCATACTACTTGATTTGGCCGTCTTATATGACGGAGTTAAAATTAAATAGTTTACCAATCATATAAATAATCCCAAAACGATATTGGAATGCTCTGAAGAAATATGTTAATATCAACGAATGTCTAAAAATCACCTTGCCTGATTTCACTCGAACAAAAGTTGTCTTGTTGTTTTTAACAGGCGTGTCCTCTATGAATGGAAAATATTTCATTTGTCTCCAATTACAGAATCTTTCTTTTTGAATCTACTTTAGTTTATTATGTCATTTTTAGTTTTACATTTTACGGCTTCGCTTTCAGGTACTTTAATTCCAATCATTTCCCTTCTGTAGCCCTTTTTTGCCGTTGTTTCATTTTACACTCAGTTTAACTCCTTTTTCCGATAATTCCCCTTATTTCAGGCTTGCAGTTCGAAGAAAATAGTTTTATATCTCGAAAAAGGAAGGGTCTCGCAGCTCATCGATGACTGGGCTTTGAGTCGGCGTTATCTTAAATTCTGTCCTAAAGATAGGCATTTTTCAAATTAGGAATTTTTGGATTTCTCCATACAATACTACTTCAAATTCGGCAATTCATCATAGACATCGGAAATCACTAATAGAGAAAATATTTAATGATGATTCAATTTTCTGGTAGTCGTAGAAGTAGAGTTGAATATGAATGGTGCCTCGACAATTAAGGTCATATGCATCGGTTTCACAGCATTTAAAACCCCATTTCCCTTAAATTAGAATACTACAATACATTATAAATAAATAATCAAAAGAAAATATTTTTCTTCGTCAGATCATATGAAAATTTAAATTTTATATAAAAATAAAATGGGTAAGTAAATCGTACAGAAGCCAACAGATGTTACAGCACTTGGAATAAACCGATCCTCTTTAAAAAAAAACTTAAAACTCTGGAAATTTCCTGTGTCATATTTTAAAAATGTGGCCTGGTCTTTCCAATGCTAAGCATGTTACGTGTCCCGTCATACATTGTTGAAAATGACGTCATGGAAATGAGAATATCGAGTAAAAATTCTAAATTCGCTTAATAAATGGTTAAAATATAGCACCACTGTTTTTGCGAAAATTTCATTAGCTTAAGGAGATTCCGAGTTAAAACCTACAATAATTACTACGGAAAAACTAATCGATGAAACAGCAATAAAATTATGTCTCCGAGATAAAGCGATTAACTAGCATCTCTTAACATCAACATTTAAACGCTATATAGGAAAAATTGATACAGAGTATTATAAAAAAATATTCATAGTTAAGATCGATTGTAAGAACTTGTTAGCGTTGTGAGAGGTGAAGTGCGTATGTAGGGAAATTTTTCATCTAGATTTAACCGATCACAACTGTCTAAAACTTTGAGAGGAATTTTTACATGGGAACTGCACGTCTTCATAATTTTTAATGCTATCGTTCAGGGGGAAATGCTACCACTAGAGGGGGATTTTATAATAGCCACCAATTATATCAAGTCAGTAGTTTACAATTTACAAAGACCGACCATCACATAGGCGGTGGCACTGGCCTCGTTAAAATCCTAAACACTCATTACTCCATGTTTAATGAATACTTTTCTTCCGATTGATTAAAAAAATACTGAAAAATCTTCAATTTAAGGGTTTTTATATTTTAAATAATTTACCACAGACGAAAATTATCGATCTTAACACCATCAAAGTCAACAATCCGTAATATTTTACCAAACATATGAGAAATCCTAACATCCTCATTAAAATGACAGGTCTGTCTAACATATTTAGTTGCAATTTCCAAATTTTTCGATGGGTAAATGTTTTAAATCTTAAGCTATGATTCTGCTTCAGGGAACATTCTAGTAAAACCTTCAAATGGCACCCATAGCAGTACTAACAGTTTAAACACTCTATCACGGAATCGTATGTAATGTTTACATACAAAATTCCAAACTAAAATAACATGAGAATATAATCGATAATATGCAATCCCTAGTTAAGGCCGATCTGACAGTGAAGGAAAATAAAAGCTAGAACAAGTCTTTTTAATAACTCATTCATTTCGCAAAAAATGTGCGACATCAGCAATATAAAGAAACCGTTCAAAGTTTGAACCTTCAAACACACTGCCACACAACAAGAGGTTGCTTGCAGGGAATTAATGTATGTTTGAACAACCAATAAAGACTCACAAATAGAAAAGTATATAACGCGTGCGTATTCGCCAAAAGGGGTGACTGGGTTCATTCTCAATGAAAGCCATGTCGTTAATCCAGCATCGTGACAAAGTTGGGAAGCTACCTGAATTAATAGGCAGCGGATACAAACTGTCTACAAAAGCCAAACACGGCAGCGTGGGAGGCGATTCGATGATCATGTATCTCCCACGATAAATACAGCCAAGCAAGGCCATCTTCAAAGAGATATCGCGCCATGGGCTTACCTTTTTTTAGATGAACATAAAATGCTACAGCATACTTATGAAAAAGATCAAGGAGTCTAATCTCCTTCTAATTTACGTCTATAAAAGCTAAATGTAATTTTATTTTGTGAAGTCAGCTTTGCTCCTACTAATAATCCAAATGGAGCGTGGATAATAAAATATGTACTTCAGAAATGCGAAAAAGAACTGGCCAACAGAAAAATGCGAACTACAAGGGAAAGTGTGAGTTAGAGTTCCCGAGAACTCGCAATAAGACTGTTGAAATTATTCTTGTTTACTGAAATTTATAGTTATGTTGGCTTAAAAGGAAAGGTCTTAATAAAAAATATGCTATTGGTGAGACTGTTCAAGAATGCCCTCCTCAGTTAATAAAATCATTATTTTTTTTAAAATTGTTAATGAAAGAAATATATGTTTTAATATTTATTATTTATCTCTGTGTTTTGTTTGAATAATATTTGAAAGTATGAAATAAACAAATTTGCAGAGTTATTTCTGTCATTATTCCCAGAGTGGAGTTTAGGCTTCATCTGTTGATTTTATTCAGATAGCTATTCTTCATAAATTTTAAAATAACCTTCATCATATATTTTATACAGGACTTGCTATTTTTATCATGATTCAAACATTCAAAATATTGGAGTCCTCAAACATCAAATCATGAATCTTGATTCATCTGAACAAAAGATTACACCAAAAAACCTAATGATTATTCCTCTTCTAGTTAAAACTTTATGAAAAATTAATTCCCTGCTCTCGTGAAGGTGGGTACAAACACACCACATATATCTCCTTTCTATATATTGAATGTAAGAGTATTTTGGTATTTTATACCATGATGGTATTGGTGATATTTTAGTGGTTGAGTGTACTCTGCATATATTTTCATGTACATAAAATTTTCTTGTTTATAATGAATTTGCATACGTTACAATTCATTAAGAGTTCTCTACAAGTAGACTATGCCCCATGGGCTAACGTAATGTCCTGCTTCAGGTTCTGAAATTTGGTCACCTTATGTTTTTTAGAGCAATATCATTTTAAATCCAGAAGAAGATATGAAACCGCTCATCACAGTTAAGACAATCATTAAACATTTAATTTAATATTGGTGTGGTAGGGATAACATACTTTTCTTCTCAATTTTGTTTAACCTTTTGAACCACTGCTTTGTGACCAAAATATGTTTGAAATAACATAAATATTTCTTTCAGTAATGAAACATCCTGGAATCTATGAATACTCATTATATTGTAGATTGAGATCATTGTGTATTTTGAATTTCTGACGAGTCCTATACATGTATTTTTTATCATGTCTTTGGATAATAAAGTATCTATTCTATTCTATAGATAGATTTTAATTAAGATAAAAACTCTACGGATAGATATTTGTGGTAACTTCCTAATAGAGACTTCTCACATTTTTGCACAGATAATTGTATCTATGTACCAATGAAAATGGCATACTTTGAAATTTTCATTCAGATAATATATGTGCAACTAGCAAAAGTGGCGTAAATTTACTGTCAATATCAGTTCAGCTGATGCATAGGCTCAATTAGGTCTTTGGACACTTAGCTAAATATAATTGGGCACTGTAGCTTAGTTAATTGTCCTTATTATAGAATAAAATTATTGTCTTCCTTTTCCTGAAGACAGACAGGGTCTTCCCTATCCAAATATGTGCAAAACTGCAACAAGTAAAAAATTAGCACTGATTGGTGGTCTAGAAGTCATCCCTAGATATTATATAAGTTTATGCAACAGTATCTCATCATGATCATCAGAGTCAATGATAGTATGAATTGTTTGAAATGTGATTACCAACATCAAATGCATAGGAAACACAATCTTTTTTAAAGATGAATGAATCACTAAATGACACCAATTATGCATTGACAACGACTTATCAAATTCCAGGAACATGCTGGGAAAATCTTGTCATCACAGGCAACAGGCAAATTGTATTAAGTTGGCAACCTTCAACTACCATAGTGAGCATTTACAAAAACCTGTGCTGATACATTGACACTGAACCTTTCCAGTATAAGTTTTTAATGTGATCAGAAACAAAGATGATATCCATTGAAATTTAATCAAGGTATGTAGTTAGTGTTTTAGAGATTCTAACTAACTAAGATGTACTTCTACCTTTCGATGAGGAAAAGGTTTAAGTGAATTGTTCATCTTATAGGTTTGCTATCTGCAAGGAGTAATTATTGACGTTATGACAAACAAATCCTTTGGTCGGCAGTCCTTCATGTGTCCTCCTTTATGTCTTCTTACCTCCAAATTAACTTCTTCTGTCAATGGGCATTCCATGATGAACTGGAATATGATTGGTGGTGATTCCTAAAAATGTAAAGATTTTGGCATTAATTGTAAGACCTAAAGAACAACAGTGGAAACATTGCCGTACAAAAGTGTTTAATTTCCAACTCTATTTCAAACTTTAATGGACAAGGACACATAATTATTACTCTTTTTTTAAGTGCTACTAGCATTCTCCACTTTTGCCATTTTCATTCTGTCTTTTGTTTTCTATTCTCAAAACTAACTTAGACTCAATTTTCGATATTTTCTATGTAGCCTCTTTTATATTCTAAATTACTGCTGACCATTCATAACTGGTTTATAATTATAAATTAAACTTATCCTCAATCAAGTCAATGATTAAATATCCAATTAACACTATTATCCGATTTCTTTTACTTATAGAAATGAAATGAAAAATCATATAAAAATTCCACAAAAGGCGAGTTTTGAAATCAAATAATGATATATAAGTTGAACTTCCATTAAAGAAGAAAAAATCTTTCGTAGGTATTACAGTAGGAATTATTTCTTAGAATCAGTCAATATTTGAATTTATGACATATTTATTTCAAATTATGTTCATAGAAAATATATATTCATCAAACTCTATGATAAATAAAACTTTCGACGAGAAGATTAACGCTGAGCATAAAATAAATTGCAATTGGATGTTATAATCAATTAAAGATTCCCAAATAAACGTATAAGATTACGCCTTCTTTTCATTAGTCTATAATCTATATTGGGTTGATGCGAGAATTCATACCGTATCTCCAAGGACGTCTCAATTTCTTCTTGGGAATAAAATGCATTTAAGATGTAAATTACTTGCTACCATTTTACATGGTATTTCCCTTGCAATTCGTATGTGGCGCGTCAGCGCCTTAGCTAGAAATGGTACTTCGAGGAACTACAAACAAGTGCAAGGGAATGATGAGAAGCAACGAAATACAGCTTTCACACAACGTGAAGTGAGAGCAAGCGCGCCCACTATTTAAACTGACTAAAAATGTGAACGACATTCGTAATACTTCTAAGAAATAGAAAGGATAAAGACATTTGCTATGAGGCGTCAATCTCACTTAAAGGACGTTCCTTTACAATACAAACGTATTTATTGGAGAAGTGTTTCTTTACACTCTTTATTTCCGTAGAGAATACGAGGTCTGCTAGTTATAAAGAAATATTGTATTAAATAGGTTGCATATTCAGCTCTCAAATATTGCGCGAGCTGCAACCTGCTTCACCAGTTCCATCCAGATTTGCTTCCATCAGAGTATGTTTTCATTAAATTTTCTCAGAATATCACTATCATTAAAAGCGATATGAGCGCAATCATTGCCTATTATTTCAGATTCCATTTCATCCATTGCACCAGAAAATAAGATGCGAAATAATTATAAATACCAGAGAGAAAACAAGCTACAAGCTTTCATATATTAATGTTAGTTCACCATTATCCTAGCTTTATGAACAATTAAGGTTGAAAATTTGATTTTATTGAATATGGTATATGATTATCATAATACAACAGTTTGATCAAGTTAGCTAATTTTTCCATATGAGATATGCTTTTACAAGATAAATATTCTTGGAATCAATCGTATTATATAATAAGAAAATAGAAAGAAAGGAATGTAAGAGAGCCCCAGGTTAAAATAAAAAGCGTCCTTTGGTCAACAAGAATTTATTATCCTCGCAATCAATGATCTTCTTGGAATGATTCTGCCCTTTCAATCTTATAAAATGATAAAAGGAAGACAAATTAAAAGAATATAAAATTGGAAGGCATAACGTCACTCTAATTGTATTATTTTTGAAATATTAATGATATTTAGAAAAAATATTCAATCCTTCTTATTCCTCTTCATACAAATTTTCTTTGATATCATACAAAGCCCAAAAATGTATGCTTCTTATATACACTAAAAATTATTTCCTCTTTCAATAATCTTTCAAAGATCACAGTAACTCTTAAGTTCTGGAATTCATTAGTATTCCATATACATATCATATTGTCTTTCAATCACTTATATTATATAGTCATTTACACAACTCATCAACAACATTAAGTCTTTAGCATTGATATAGTTCAGTAAAATGAGCTGGAAAAGATTCTATGCTGCCATAAACAATCACACAAGCACACATCTTAAACTTAACACTGATTTGAGCAAACCCTTTATACAGCAATTCATTACATTATGAGAAACAAGATTGACAAGAGCAAACAAACAATAATAATTTCATATAATTTTAATGCAAGTACACAAACAGATGATTGAGATATCAAAACTTTCCTATAACCAAAACTCTGAGCATGTCATTCCTCTCAAGGGGCATATCACAGATGCTTCTAGCCTTCCCAAAAAATATTCAAGAGACTATTCCATAATAAAGAACTCTGCATGAAAAGGAAGATTTTCAGGAAATCTGGATAAAGCATAACCCTTGCTTGACTTGGGACAAGAATTTCACGCACAAAAGTGAAAAATCATAATTATGAGGTGCTTACTAACTAATGAATTTGGAATGTAAGAGAGAAGACACATAATGGGTTCTATACTACTTAAAATATCTCATCTTGGGGATGAATACATATTTCCTGGCCACGTGCATTTGAATAACGTCTATTGAACACAGTTAAACAATTGAAAAAAATTAATACCTGAATATTGAGATATAGAACTAAAGCACCACTCTTCATACTTATTGCATGAAGAGATAGGAAATATATTTTTTTTAAACTTCATCCCATCCTATGTACAGTTAAAGTTGGGTCCACAGTGGCAGTAAAAGGCATTTTCAGAGAATTGGAAGTTATTTAAATTGCCAACCAAACTCAGGTTAATATTGCATTTAGTGAACAAAATGAGAAATGTAAGGTAACTGACATGAAACAAGTCAAGCTCAATTACCATGCTGCAAATTTTTCACAAAACAAAAATACAATCGATGGAACAAAAGTTTTGACGAATCTTTACCTGAGAAAAGATAAGATGAACTGGTTATAGAAACAAAAGAATCACCACAAAATATAAATTTCCATCAACAAACACACCATCTATAAAAATCTTTCCCAAGCTCATTTATCCACACTGGAATCAGTTACATAACTGACGCATTTTGTGGTAAGGTCACTTTTTAAGTCTTATTGAAACTATCACAGATCATATAACTTCTGGTTGTTAGGTGAATGACAACACAGCAGCTGCAACCCTTTCATTCTCGTGCCCTCTCAATCAATGGAGCGCCTTCAGCACCCTTCCAGTTCTTACGAAGAACAATCAGTATTCCAACGAGTGTAAGGAATACTCCTAAGCCAAGGATGCCAAAGAATGTGCCAGTGCCAACAACAAGTGCTACTACAGGAACTTTAAGTTGTGATGCCAAATCTTCCGTTATCCTTGCTCTTTGAGTAAACCACAGCATCGGCATGAACAAGTCGGGGGCACCCTTATATAAACTGAAAGAAAAAGCTTGCTTAAGATAATACAATATTACCTAAAATAATATTTTTGTGTGTCCAATCATCCTTCAGAATTGTAAAAGAAAGAAAACTTTGTAATTTGCACAGCAGATTTATTATGCCAGAAGAATGACTCCTACTTTCTAAACCAGCGGTTCCCAACCGATGGGTCGCGGAATGGTTACAGGTGGGTCGCAACTCGATCCTAAAACTATCATAAACCATCATATTTGCAATATTTGATGGTAAATTATATATACATAAGGAAGGGATACGATACAAATAAATTTTTTACTACACCATGGGCCGAAGGACCGTGGAGGAATTCTGAAAAGGAAAGGTGGGTCGCCAACTGAAAAAGGTTGGGAACCACTGCTCTATACCTATGAGTATTTATTGAGTGATACTAAGGCTTATCTTTGCGTCGATTGACTTTCAAAAAACAACATTTCCTTTAGGTTATATCCTTGGTAAAATTGATTCAGCAAGACTTCCTGATTTCAGTCTTGATCCAAAACTAATGGATAGAGAACATTAATTTGACCTGTTGTGAGTTATCAAGGGTGTTGTTTATAATACCGAAACTTAGAACATCTGTCTCTCCTGAAGATATATCAAAATGGCCTACTTTACATTCTTTCTCTCACATTTTACCAATGGTATTAAGATCTGAGAACAGGAGACTAACATAAATGATATATTTCCCCTACAGAGGATGGCCATAAGAATTCTCTGTCTTCACAAGAGAGCATTATAAGCTTATTAGAAAGCAGGGAATCATGAGTCTAATCTTTCTACACACATTTGAATTTTCTACTTCAAAAATAACTTTCACAGGTTCTCACTCGAGTCTGATACACTTTAACACAATAAACACCTCTCCATTTCCTTTGAATAACAAAGACAAGAGTAAGTTAACTTACTCAATATGGTCACATTATTTTTCAAATATATATTCTGTCAACATGGTCAAATTGTGTTTTCTTTCTATGAATCATATTTCTTGGGAGGTAAAAAGAAAAAAATGATTTAACACTATACATTCTAACGACACCCAAAATTTATGCACACACACATGCATATAAATTTTCTCGACTGAGTAAATATAGTAATTAATTTATGATACTTACTTTATATCTTTATAAGGCTGTATGTGTAAATTTATCTGCAAGCTAGCAGCTACGTCAAGGGGAACTCCAGTTAACTGTAAAACAGCAAGTAATTACAGCACTGAAGAGTTTACAAAAATGATTTTCACATCACATATAATAAATGTGAATAAACTAAAATATCTAAGATACATAAAACCTAATATAATGCTAGCTGACTTGCGATGAGTAGAGAGCACATGTAGTAGATTTTACGAATATAAAAATAACTGTCATCATCTATTCACAAAAGAACGCAAATATAATGCATTAAAATGATGATCAAACAACAAAAAAAATATTAATTGCACTTCTCAAGAATCAAATACTTACAGGTTCTAGAGTGATTTGAAATTCATGTATATCTCTCCTTGGGTTCATCCCCACAACTTGGTCTGAATAGAATTTGTCAGCCAAGTAGAAATTAGGATAAGATATGTACGCAGGTGCACCAAATTTGCACTGAGACACATCAATGATGCCAGAGGGAAAACTATCATTTCCCCTCCAGAAACAACTATTTTCTGGGTTATCCGTAGCATTTGCAACCACTTTTTTCCCAGCTACAAATTTTCGACCAGTGAGTCCATGAACATTTACTTCTCCCTCAAAATCCATGGTAAGTGACCTAGACAAAGTGACACATGAATATCAAATTATCATTGAAATTTATAGAATCTCTCAAAAAAATAAAACTGTTAGAAGGAATAATAATAAGAAATGATTTCGGAGAAGT
Source organism: Sympetrum striolatum (assembly GCA_947579665.1). Taxonomy (NCBI): domain Eukaryota; kingdom Metazoa; phylum Arthropoda; class Insecta; order Odonata; family Libellulidae; genus Sympetrum; species Sympetrum striolatum. The sequence goes on along the minus strand of OX388347.1, from coordinate 17,062,315 downwards.
TAGTTATAACAAAGTAAATTTTCTATTATTAAATAAATTTACTGCTATTTAATTTACAATAATTTTAGCTTTATTCATTAATAACCAGAATATTTTATTAATCGATAATTCATTCACTTCAAGTACATACATTTCTTAATAGTATGGGTTCATTGAGATTAAACTTCTGAAGAAACATTTAGAATCCAACAATATTCAAGTAATATTTTAAGGTACACTCCTGGCCAAAATTAACGCAGCACCTCCCTTGCGATCCTAACGGCCAGTGCTGCATTAATTTTGGCCAGGAGTGTACAAGAAAGCAACAAAATTTTATTTACTTTTGTCTGATTAATTTATATTTCAGCATAAATAAATATTGCATAAGATTATGTTAATTTTGTATAATTTATACATAATAGAGGCAGAAATTTTTTTACAAACATTTCTTATGAAGTGACTTTGTGGCAATATATAATACAGGTAGTAGAAATAAAAAATCATCTCTACGTAATAAACTTCAATTTTTTTGCAGTTAGGTATATGGCCAGTGTAGCTTATCCTAATTATTTCAAAGTTATTTCCAACATTATCTGAAAGAAATTCAGTATTGTGTAGATGGAAAGGCATAAAGCATTTAAATATCTAAAGAGGCTTCTTTGATACATTAATTAGTAGTTATATATATGATAAATAGTAATTCAGTCACCAAGGATGTCCAAATAAAACGCCTGCTTTAATATACTGGGGTTGGATTTTTAACTATAAAGGGAAACAAATTGGAATAATTTCCAATATTAAAGAATATCTAATTCATTTTGAAGGCTATTTAAAAAAATAAGAACTTCTTTACGGTAAGTACCATACATGCCGGCATATAAGTCGACCTATGAAGCCTAAAAAAATCTCTCAAAAACCAGGGGTTGATTTATACACCAAACATAAAATTTAACCCTTTACCACCGACGAGTAAATAAGTGAAACTGCCTCTACAACTGTCTCTCGCAACTCACCATGATTATTTCTTACTTAAAATAATTTTTGGCAAGTCTAATTAATGTAGATATCATATAAAACAAAAGTTTGTTATGTTATGACAAGTTTTCATAATAAAAGCGTTGAATTAATAAATCATATCTTTAAAATAAATTTGACGCATAATTATTCTTCAAAAATTATATTCATTTCTTCACATGTATTTTTATTTTACAAAAATGTAATATGTATTTCGATGTTTTCTTTTTACAAATGAAGATCAATAAGTATATCATGGTTTGTTTTTGTTTATATAATTGTTATGATTTGAATTAGCATTACGAGCTAATAATGATGGAAGATGTTTAAGCAAAGTCGTGATTTGATATAACCATGCTATATTGTGTACCATTATTTCTATAAGAAATTTTTAATACCATTGTGTTTCTGTTTTGTAACGCATTTTTATTTGTAACATTTAAGCAGAGGCTAGAAGCTGAGATGGCAGCTGAAAGAAACAATTCTAGAGTCTTAATCTTATGCGGTAAATATTCCTTAAGCTATCATACGTATATGGATACTGTAGTTTTTCTTCCCGTAAAATAGAGCTGGGGAAGTGTTGTTGCCTTATTTTTTGGGTCTACTTCTATACTGAACATAGGCTAAAACCTGTAATTCACCTCAAAATTTTAGGGGTCGACTTACACACCAGGTCAAATTATAAGCCAGCATATATGGTAAGTATAGTATAGTAATATATATTCCAAGGAAGAACAGACATGAAGAACAAAATGATGACAGGACCAAGACTCGAACCCAGATCTCCTGGTACAGTCAGCCTTTTTTCACACATATTCTTCCTTCCCATACCTTCCTTGCTTGTTTATAAGAGTATACCCTAATTAGAGTTGCCTTACCTGCATAAATCTGAAATAAACATGGTGATTTGCTCATCCTCTTCATATGGAGGCCAAAGTTCACCAGCAGTGCCATTAACATCAGCACAGTAGCCATCATAATAAGGAACTGCTGTAAAATTGTTCCATGAAATCAATTTTCCAAGTTTTTCTAAAAATGGTATACCGGTGAACATGGTGAAATTCCCATCATATGACCAAGAGTTGTTTCTCTGGAAGTTAAATGAAACTATATAGCAAAAAATGAATTATTTTAACGCAATTTACCAAAAATAAATCCAATTCATACAGATGGAAAATTTAAAGACTTGACATTTAGAGTCAGCAACCTACAATTCAACACCGGAAGATGATATAAGCTTCCCATGTGAGTTGATTTTTCTATAACTTTTCTTTCAAGCAAAGTACAATGGCTCAAAATAATACTTGATCAAATTCAAATAATTATCCATCTATTTCTTTTGAATTCAACAAAAGTTGCAGCCAATGTTAAATATAATCACAATCTACATAAATCACAATTTACTTAATTTTATTATCATTTCCTACTTTTCTTATGGAGACTATCTTACTCTGATTTAATTAATCCTGGATGTCATTACCTGAGCAAATTTACTATAAGGGGAATTGTTTCCTAAATTTAAGATTTTGCCTATTCTTGATAATGCTTCAAAACTTCCAAAAATGGCATCTAAATTTGTATAGCAGTATAGCTTATAATTAGGATAAAATACACACTTTTTTGATGAAATTGTACAAATAATCAAACCAACAAGACAAAATTACAATCCATTAATACAAGATATCATTGATTAGAGATAACATTTGAAAAAATAATTCTTTCAAGTTTCGTATTTAAATATCTACATAAATATTATACAGAAGGGATATGCAAATTTAAATATGCATTTCCATACAAAATAGCTTACGTAAATGGAAAAAAAATTCTTACCATGTAAAACCAGCCAAATTTATCAAATGGGATGTGAATGTGTGTCAATGGCTCATAATGATGAAGAAAGTCAAGAAGTTTATCCTCGCAGCCATTGAATAATAAATCTCCAACTGTGTTGTGTGAAAATACCTCACCATCTTTGTCAAGAACAAGATTAACTATAAAGGGTGACCCAATCACTGGCTCCATATTAGCCACTGCCTGAAAAAAATTAAGTTTTCATTTACAAAAACTCTCAAATTTAAAAAAAGTATAACGGCTGTAGAGAAATAAACTGCCATTGATGAGTTGTGCTTTAGTTGGTTTCCAAGTACAGTCATTGTTACAATGGCGCAATCAATGATTCTTAAAGCTTCAAACTGCGCTAGAGAGAGCATTTTACTGCAGTGCACTTGCACACTATAATCTCACAAAATTAGTGCTGCGATTGAAATTCCCGCCAAGGCGAGATGCGTTTTATGATATGATTTCTTGAAGAAAAATTCTGTCAGGAGCAGACATTTATCACAAATTGCTTGCAGTATATGGACGAAATATTATGAGTGAAGAATTTGCAGTACCAATTCTCAACCAGTAGAGTCAATTTCTTAAAGAGCAAACATACATGATTACTGCAAGTCTTCTTTCATTAGTGATTCAAATAAGACATTTTGAGCATCCCCCTTAATGATTTTCTATTCACAGTTTGCTCACTCCCTTAAAGAATCTTTTTGTCTTTAAGCCGGCACTTGCATGACAATGAAGATCTTCAAAATGATATGATAATACAACTACATACCCAGGCTGTTGACTTTTATGCAGATGGGATTTACAAATTATGGAAATGCTATGAAAAATACTTGAATTTAAATTGCAGTTATGTTGAAAAATAGTGGTAAGAAGTAGTTTAAATAGGTACTATATCAAATATTTTTATCTAGACAGATGTTTACTATATAGCTAAACAGCAGTTAGTTTCAGAACCACCCTCGTAATAAACCACCCGCAAAATTAAAATTAGTAAATTTGATATACAAAAAGAGTAACTAAAATAAAAAGTTGAGGCAATATAAAAGTCACAAGGGTCACAAAAAAATGTACAGCCTTTCTGAAAACAAGAAAATACTTAAGGAAAGGGTTAAAAAGGTACTTTACACATAAGGGCATGCACCCAGGAAAAATCACAAGGAAATACAGACTTGAAAAAAGTCTAATCGAGCCCGGGATCTACCTCTATCCAGGAGGTTGCCTTAACCATCAAGGCAACCCGGCCAGAACTGATCTTGCCGGATAGCCTAGATGGTTGAGGCAACCTCCCAGATAGAGGAAAATCCCGGGTTCGATTCACAGTCCCGTCAGACTTTTTTCAAGTCCGTTTTTCCTTAAGAAAATATATCTTACATCCCTAATTGTTTCAATATAAAAAATCTGTGAAAAAGTGTACGCAATCTTTATATTATGAATGCCCACAACAGCACAGCTGCCTCCATGAATTATATCCCTAATTGTTGCTGGTAAAGAAATTACTATTTAATTCTACTACTTTCAGGCCCATGAGAGAAAACATTTAAATTTTGCTGAGGTTTATGATGATCATAGACTTTCTGTGAAGTGATGATCCTATTATTTTCAAAAGAGAAATATTTTGCATAGAAAAAACAACACTATTAAATAATAGAGACAGCTAAAATACCTAAGTTACCAAACATACATGGTCTGTATAAAAAGTATCGGGAACAATTTTTATCTGACGTGACTGTACGTTGCAGCGCACACGAGCCAAGTGGATTCGGTGGTGGATTTCTCACCTTCAAATGCACCAAGAGTCAGTCACCTGCAATTGTTTCTTTAGGCTAGATCAGGTTTTTAATGGACCCTTGTCGAACGACTCGGTGCAAGCTCAAAATGCAGCGAACAATTGATAAGCGGTTTGCCATCAAATTGTGTGTTGTACTGGGTAAATCGGGTATGGAGACATTGGGCATGATTCGCCAAGTGTTTAAGGATGAAAGCATGTCACAAACAGCAGTTTTCAAGTGGCACAAGCTCTTCAAAGATGGCCGAGAGAGTGTGGAGGACGGGCCCCGTGCTGGACTGTCGTCAACGTCAAGATTGCCTGAAGTGCTGAATTCAGACCGTGCGCATGATCTCAGATCGAATTGGCATTGATAAGATGTCAGTGCATGCCATTATCACTAAAAGTTTGGCGATGCAAAAGATCTGTGCCAAACTCGTCCCGAAGGTCTTGACGGAGCCAGTCGCACTACTGCTCCCAGGTGACCCACTACCTGACGATAAATGGCGTTGCGACGATTCCCCAACCCCCTTACAGTCCTGACTTGGCTCCAGCAGACTTTTTTCTATTCCCAAAAGTTAAATCCTTCCTCAAAGGACACTACCATTTGACCCTAGGTGAAGTCAAAGAAGCTTGCACACGTACCATTAGGTACCTACCGGAGTCCGCCTACCAGGGAGCCTTCGAGTCGAGGAAAAGTCGCTGGCAAAAGTGCTCAATGGATGTACTTTGAAGAATTTTAAGGTTTTGTAGCAATATCCAAAATAAATCTATTTTTCAGAAACTTTTCCCGATACTTTTTATACAGACCCTGTATGCATTCAGCGAGTACTCTTTGGGGGTTTCAAAATAGTCCTAACAATTATATTTTCTGAATCATGAAGATATTAATAATACAAGAGAAATAATTCCAAAAGATAATTCAGTAAGAAATACTGGAGTAGAAATTAGCAAATTAGACCTCTATTAGAGCCTAAATACTAAGAGACAAACATATAACACGTAAAACACACTTTTGTTGCGTAAACAAGTAAACAAAATGCACAGACCACTTAAGTTGAGGATCAAGGCTAATGCCTTAAAAACTAATTGCATTGATCCCAGCAGGAACTTGTGCATTGTACCTGAAGAAGTACCAAAAAGAATAATTTAAGTCTTGTCCATATTTAATAAGGAAAACCCAATGCAAAACTTTTATTATGAAAGCAATCTGAGAACTGTGTGCTTCAATATGGAGGGCACACACATTAGAATAAAATACTTATATCATCGTAAGTAAGGAAAGCTAATTATGTTATTAGTGGCAGGTAAAGGGTTATAATAATATTTCACAGAAAAAAAAATAAAAATATTTTACTCACCAATGACATGACATTGAGATTAGTGACAACATCATCAAGTGATCCATTGGACATTTCTGGAAGAAAGTGCCATCTTCGAATCTGGTTAAAGGACATAGTTGTATTGTCATACCAAGTTACATTTACTTTGCTGTGCTCCTCACTGAAATGATACAACAAATAGCATTTAACAGTGCTTAACTATGACATAATGTGGAGTTTTTCAAAGTAAACAAAATTCACTTGCACTTACAATTACTACACATACTGTTAGTAAGATCATATGAGTAAAACTAAAGCATATCTAAAACATTCACTGGCATGCGAGGACAGCGAACGCCAACATTTTGAAATTTGATTCATTTTCTCATTTTGATAAAAATGATTTTCAAAAGATATAAATCTCTCGATAAATGTTATAATAAATATAATAAATGTTGCATTTACAATTCTCGTCTACCTTTTCAAATTTGCGCTCTAAACAAAAATAGACTAACTAAAAATAGAAAAACCATCCACTAAATATACAGTTGTGTAAGTTGACCTTTCAATGCAGGGTATGATGAAAACATTTGAAGTTGATTTGAATATAAGAGTGGCATTTCAAAGTTAACAAAAATAAAATGTCATTTGAAATGCAATTTAAACTTCTATAAAATTTCTCATACACATTCATAAAGTCTATCTATTGAAAAAAATTAAGTTAATTTTGAATAAACATAGCAAGATAACCACCCCAATTTGTGACAAACAAAAATAAACAGACAAAATTCGAACAAAAAATTTGGGAACGAACCTATATACAATTCGATACACTGTATTTTTTACTTAATCAATGAACACATCTCTCCAGCCTTTTAATTTAATTCACCATTAAATAAGTAAATAAAATCCATAACAATTGATAAAAACAGCCATCAATACTATTAATAATGAAATAGATTGATTAAAAGTCTGTAATATCAAAGGAACAAATTTATACAAACCATATAGCAATAAAATTATTTTTGAAATGGATATCATAACTATCACTATGAATTTTATAATTTCAATAGATCATACCACAGAATTTAGATATTCTTTTGAGATGCATATTTGTAATTTTTGATTGTATAGGATAACTCATTTGTAAACAACTAATATAAGAGGTAATATTATGTTAATACTTCTCTTTACATCTTCATGTCAAGTAGGTAAAGAGTTTTCTAATAAAAAAAGTCCTAAAATAAACTTAAGAAAGATTCAGTTTTAAAATTTGCATTAAGGTAACAAGTATATAGAGATAAAAATGTGATTTCATGATAATTTCTCAACTTCATGATGATAATATCATAATTCTCAAAAATCATAAAACAAATTATTTAATTAGTTAGACTACTTTTGGCTTGATAATAAATAATTCACTAACCTGAAAACATACGGCCCAAGCTCCACCAGATCTGGCTTTGCACTCTCATTCATCACTTTATCAAAATTCGTACAGTTGAATAAATGAAACTCTATGAACATAGGAATTGGTGTCTCTTTCCATAGATCAAAACTTTTGGAAGTTTCCGTTAACTGTAATTGCTGAAATATGTAAATAGTACATGAGTATATCTCTGACAGACTCAGGGATAACGTTCATATAAATTTATCACCGAATAACATGGAAAATAACCACACGAACACATTAAATGCATATTAAAATATTCCAGCACAGAGAAATGGAAGAGTTAGGGGTATTTATCCCACATGCACATTAATTATCATTGTAGAAAGTATCATATTTTTCTCATAAAGGGTCAACAACTATCGAGGATAAATACATTATCGATACTTTACCAATGTAAATTCTTAAACAAATGATAACAACTATTCAAAACAATGATATATCTAAGTCGGCAGTTACACGAAATTAAAACACCAAACTGTAATAACAGTTTCCACTGAACTGTGTAGGAATTTAAGGGAATTTAGAACTAACCTTCATTATTTAGACATTAAAAAACATAAAACAATTATTTCCAGCTCAGGAAGAGAATATGTGAAATACAAATGAACTTCGGTCATAAATATAAATACTTTAAAGGCGGTAGAGGAAGAATAGCAGTTCTTATTCTTACATTACATACGAAGAGTTTTGGTTTTAGGAAGTACTATAAGGCTTCATTCGAATAATACAATGAAAACACTTCAAATCATAAACTTCCACAGACGCATAAGGCATCAGAACTAGCACTGCCAGCTTCGGAGAACAGTCACAAAAATCACAATGATGAGGAAAACGATCCAACGTCAACTTACCTCCTTAAGTATGTTGTTAAATATAGGATGCCAGAGCCAAGACATCGTACCACCAACTACTATGCATGCAATAGATGCACCAAATAGAATAAAAACTGGTCGAATCATGTTGTAATCAGATGATTACCTCCTGTAAAATAAAATTATACCTTTTACTAACTGGTCGGATTTAACTATCCTAAAGTGGATGATATCTACGTAAATAGATGAAAAATGTTCAGATGTGAATGGATATATAAGAGTAGATCATAGTTCGACAGGAAAGTAACGTTTTCATAAATAAACAATGCTTACGACACACGAAAAAACATCCAACGTTTGAGATTGACGCCAATTGTAAAACACATCGGTGTTGATGAAACCACCTCCCCCACCTCCTAACTAAACAGCTGACGTACAAAATTCGTCAACATAATGCACCAAAACCACCATAATATAGGGCCACAACGAGTGGGTTTATAGCGTTTAGATGTCAATCTTGATATGATTAATTCTTTTATTTTTCAGTTTTCCATAAATGGATAAATCTGTATTAAAATATCGCCTTTGAAGAGAAACTTTAGCAAATAAAAAAGGACTAGTGAATAGCTTGGATACCTACACAGAACTATCGGGATGAGACGAAAATAAAATATATATTTCCTAATGTACTTTGATATCCAACAAAAATACAAAACAATTCTTTTATGTTCAGAATATGGATCAGGGCGAATACTTCGAATGTCCAGCAATTTAAACTTGTAACTTCATGCACTTAAAAATTGCATTTGGAAATCGATGGAAAATGAAAGAAAATAAATATTACAAATTTTGAATTCCATAATTACCTATCCTATCCTAAGCGCGTCGATATAGAAAACTTCGTGATGCCAGGCTGTTCAAGGCGTGAAAGTGATGAGCTTTAGAAAGTACAAGATAGGTACTTACTTTCACTTCCGTCAGTGCGAATGGAAAAGAAAATCATCACTAACAACCTGTTCAGGTACCACATTTCAAATACCGAAAATGATGATCATATTTTATTCTCTATGACTAGCTTTTCCTATTGAAGAAGTATCCCGTAGAACATTTTTAGTATTCGTAATATATAGTATATAAATTCGAATGAAAAATAGGCACGAATGCAATATCCCATGTAACTTCCAGAACACAATTATTATTATTATCAAACTAAAGGATGCCAATCGAGAAAACACGTTATCCAGCAACCCCGGAGGCTAGTAGTTTTCGTTTCCTGTTTACCGGCAATTATACATTTAGAAGAGTGCGAATTTCGAAAAAAGTGTCTTCTTGAAGAAAATGACAAGACTGCCGCATGGTATCAGATTAATTGTACGATAACATTCAATAAACACAATAATACTCACAGGTATTTACTTGAAGTCTTAGCGTCGACTGTCTACTCTCATGTCTGTCTGAAAATGAAAGCGGGGAAACTCATGACAAGCGGAGGAGGGACTTTTTTAAGCGCGTTAACTCATTCAGCGTGGAACAATGTTGCCAAGTTAACTACTACATGACAGTCATCCCCTAAAACGATTACGTACAGATGTTTACCTCACGCTTGTGAAACATTTTTCCTTTGACAGCACTCGATCACTATCACACTCTATTCCATAACATGGCATTTGATCTACAATCGAGCTATATTTGCTACATGACACTTATCAATCACGACATAAATTTAATAATGTTTCCGAAATGATTCATTGGTTTGGAACAATCACGAAACTAGGCAGAAAAAAGCAGATATTTCTTCGGAAGTCCATCTTATTCCGAGCGCCATAGATTCAAACACGAAATTGTATCATGAATAAGACCTATCATACTGTGCAAAACGTATCTTGCGGCTTATTCCGGGATTTTGGGTTCCGGGGTTTGGAAAAGATCTTTCTTACGTTTAGCAAATCGGTTGATGTGCCTGTTTGGTCCCATTTGCGTATTTTTCCAAACTCAGTGGACAAGATAGCGTTCTCGTAAATTTGGAACGAAGTCGCTCTTTGACAAACAAACCCTATGGAAAATTTACCGCCAAAGGCTACCGGAGGCCTGAAGGTCTACGAAGCCTTAGTACATACCTAGAGCTGCGTACACCTACAATGATTATTTTTCTGAGAATATCTTGGTTAATTCCAATTCTAAAATTATAACTCTCACAAAGTACCATTTTGTGACAATCGTACACCAATGAGATGAGGGAAAAGAAAATGAAAATAAATCAATTACTTGACTGATTGGAAAGCGTTCAGCTGAGATGTCAGACGAAAATAGGCAAGGCTCACGAATTTATGAGAAGGAAAGTTCAACGAAAGAATTACGATATAATATGGGAAACTGGAAAACAAGGGAGAGAAAGGTTGAAGAAACAGATTCTTAGAAGGCGAAGACGCAGTATGTCTTGTGTCGTGAAGCTTGTTTCATTAAATAGGATCAGGAAAGAGGACAGAAAATATATCGTATGGGTGAATGGAAAAAGGTGGATGGACATACCAAGAATTAGAATTTGGAGGAAGATCTTAAGACTACTTGGGTCATAACATACTGGAAATCGGAGGTACAGTACGAAATAATAGAAAAAATAATGAAAGTACAATGCCCCTCTTGAGTTGTAACGCCAGAGATAAACAGAAATAGAGAACTAAATTACCAACGAAAAGGAGCAAGGTAAAGTATGAAATTACTGTATGTGGGACCCTTCGGCTGCTACACCTTCGGTTATATCTTTTTGGTTTGCAAATAAATCGATGGTTTCCTACGTTTCAATGGTTGTATCCTATTAGGAGGCTAAGAACTACCAATCGATACGCAAAGCCACTCTTTTCTAACTCCTACAGGTGGCATGTTCAGGGGAAAACATATGTATATACATACATATGTATGTACGATACGTTCAAAATTGAAAGAATTAAAGACGAAAAAACGGACGGAATAAAAATAACAGACGGTTTTCGATCCGTAAAGAAAGAGATACATTTTACTATACCTATCTAGAAAGATAAATTTTACAATTTTTATTTATCTTTGTTGTTTTAAAACATTCTTCTATTCAGCAAATCCTCGTTGTGTCGAAATTCCATTAATTAACTGAAGTGACGTGAATTTGACCATAAATTAGCGCGCAATTATTATAAATGTATAGATACTAATCGTCCTTGATAATCAAGATAATAACTTCTTAAGTAAATCACGTGATTATTTAAATTTGAATTATGATTCATAACTAATCGTCTTTGATTAATTAACTCCAATCGGAACTATTAAAGGAGTAGATTCCTCAACATTTGCCGTCAAGATGTTCTCCTAAGGTTATTGGACCTCGTGCTGATATGAATGCGTCAGATATGACGAATCGTAAATCTGCGGTTATAAATATCCGCCGCAAAACGGGGGAGGTCGCAGTGCAAGCCAAGATGAATAATATCCTTGAAGAAGTCAAATGAGGAGAGATAGATAACCTCTGTGAATAATACGGATTTCTTCCAAATACTATAGCGCACGATGCAAAAATGTGCGATTTACAAGGGGATAGGTCAAACTGCGATTAGAATGAAAGATAAGCCAGGAAACAGACTGTATGCAGCGCATTAACTCTTACGCCCGTTTTATGCTGTGCTCTTAAAATGAAATTTAAGTCTAATCTTCGCTTTGAATTTAAAATACCGTATTATAAGCGATAGTTAAATCTTAGCTGGCAATTAAAATGATGATTAAGGATAATGTTAGTAAGTAAAACATTGTACAACAATGATGGTAAGGATTATAATGTATAACAACGTCAGATTATTAACTAATATTAAGATTAAGCTCAATTGCAATTCATCGACATGGAGTGTGCTATAATTAAACACAATTTTAACATTTAAAGCCAACTCAATCTGGTCTCACGCAAGTCGTGACTTTAAATACATTTAAAGGGGTAACTGTCGATTATAATACGGTTTATTAGAATTCAAGATTACTGTTTAAGTCCATTTACCTTTACACCATAATACCGGGCCTTAAATTTTATGTTCATGCTAGAAAAAGATAAAACTAAAAATATAAATCATTTATGTCTTCGCACATAATTCGCGGATATATCTAAGAATAAATGAAGTATTATGGATTGTAATAGGGCATAAAAGTGATTTTTCATTAGAAGTATTTGATAACAAAAGTTGTGAGCATCAATTTTTTTCTAGTCGGCCCTCTTTGCAGGAGTCGATTTTAAGGAAAGACATTCAGACTTCTTCTGAGGAAATGCTCATGACTACTAATAATATACTTTATTTTTCCGTAGTTTCTTTTCAATCACGGCAGTATTTTGAAGGCAAAGAAAATGCATTTCTTCGAAGTACAGGGTAGGATCAAAAAGTAGTAGGACTGAATTTCTGTAGCGCAAACGGAGCGGTGGAGGGCGATCGGACCACCTGGGCGTGGTAATGGGGAGCGTTCCGAAAAGACCGATATTTTTTTCTAGTCACCTGTGGGCAAGCGGAGAGTAAGCACGTCAATTCCCGTAAACCTCTGTTAAGAAGTGTCGTCGCGATCCAACATGGAGAGAGCAGCGCTACGCAATTAAATTCTGCGTCAAACTTGGGAAAACCGCGACGGAGACCCTCGGAATGATTAAGTACGTCTATGGAGATGCTGTCATGAGCCGCTCAATAGTTTTTGAGCGGCATAAGCTGTTCCGGGAGGGGCGGGAGCCCGTCGAAGATGACCAGCGCGCCGGTCGCCCATCAACTTCAAGGATGAAGAAAATGTGGCCAAAGTGAAGGCGCTCCTGGACTCTGACAGACGCACAAACATTCGTCTGATTGTTGATGAGGTAGGGATTTCGTACGGTAGAATCCAAAAACTTATTACTGAAGATTTGGCCATGCGAAAGGTGTGCGCCAAGTTAGTGCCAAGAGTCCTGAGTGATGAACAAAAAGTGAATCGTGTGCAAATTCCCCAGGAAATTCTGAACGTTGCCCCACCCCCCAGTACAGTCCAGATCTGGCACTGCCGGAATCTTCCTCTTCTCTAGGCTCAAGTTGGACCTCAAGAGAAACCGATACAGCTCCGTAGAAGACGTCCAAGGGGCCGTGACGGCGACTCTGAAGGGAATCCCGGAGAGCGAGCTCCAGAAGGCTTACGCACAGTGGCAATCGCGTTATACGCGATGTGTCGGAGCACAAGGGTGCTACTTCGAGGACTACTAAGAATTTGTACCGAATAGTTCAATAAAAAAATTTATATTTATTCAGTCCTACTACTTTTTGATCCTACCCTGTAATTTGTACTTCACAGCATATTTGTAACAATGTGCCAAAATGCAAAACGTATATTTTGGGATAGAAAGAAGAGATGTGGATTTTAATCCCCGGAGAATACGGCAAAGATTTTAATAGCAGATGGAGAATTGATAGTTTTTCTTTTTACAGATAGTAGTACCTGCGCGTTAATCTCTTACGAATGTACTGAAGTGAGTTACTTTACTGCTCCTACTTTGTTTTAGCATCAAAAATATATTCTGACAAAAATACTTGTTCACCAGCGAAAACCTAGGTCGCAATAATGTCTTTCAGTGGAATTCCATAAAGCTTTTTCATTATTCCGTAACGACTTACAATTCCATTCTTGCGTCAAGGCCTTGCACAATACTTCAAGAACCTCTTTACTACGAGCTACTAGTGAAGCTCAATGAAGGATAAGTTAGACGATTTTGCTAAAATAGGAATCGTTGAATTCATGATATTCCAAATGAGTTAGAGGTAATGTACCAAAATAAATTACCGACGAATAAGAATGCTAATTTTTGTGTCTTAATAGATGAATATGCTGGAAAATACAGATGGCGTCAATACTAGAGGGCCTCCGCTATGAGGGACCAGAAGGAAATGTTTTTTGATACGGTTTTTTCCTTTAATTGAGTGGCAGTTACCAGGCTCAAGCAGTATCTACCGGAAAAATGCCTAGATAAGACTAACATAAAATCCTAGACAATAATTATGACGTAATATGATATTGATTGATATGAGTCAACACTCCATCATTCAACATTTTGGATTTGTTTGAGATTGATCAATAATTTAAGATATAAATGGAGATCATATGATCCAGTAAGTGAATTATAGTATATGGAGTTACAACTGTATCTAAGTTTACAGATATATTTGCCCGATGATTCCAATTAAAAGGTAACCGCTTACATTCAAATTCGAATGAAGGGATAAATAAAACTACGAAAATGAGCGTCACATTGTTACAAATATAATTTAATGGTCCAAGCGTAACTTTATAGAGCGAAAGATTTTGAGATATATTTTTAAGAAGCTTGATGATGTTTGTTTTGCATTCTGCTATAATCGAAGACATATGAAACAAGCAACACACTAAAAGCAACTAGACATAATAAGTAGACAGAGAGTAATCGCGCATGTATGTTTAACACGAAGTAAGTCAGAATGGAGATAGCAGAATGAATAATTATCATGCATTCATATTCAAAATGCTCAGAGAGTAAGCTGATATATCTCTCAGGAAGCTTATATTCAGCTGATATATGCATGGTCGGCCTAAGAAATTGTTACGATAATGTTATGCAGGCATTTATTTATATTTTTCTTCATGACCGTTATATAATTGAGCAAATTTTGAATACTATAAGTATATGCATATTTTTTATTTAAAGTCCTGGCCAAAATTAACGCAGCACCTCCCTAGCGATTCTAACGACCGGTGGTGCGTTAATTTTGGCCAGGACTGTACACTTCCATGTATATTTTTCTATAAATTGCCAAATTATCGAGCTAACTTAAGCTATAAAGCAACATGGTAGTATCTAAATTAAATCCAGATCAATACATCTTAACTGAACTTGGGTGTCTTCTTTAAAACACTATACAAGGATCTATTTATCTCGCTTCCATGGTTACAAACATTTAACGTCTCCTCAGTCTGGATACTTGGGTCTAAAATCCTGAAAAAAGGAACAGGAACGGCCTTTTCTCAGTCTTAAAGATGCTTCTTGCGCTATGTGGCGACATTAATATGTTCTTTATTTATTATTTATATGTTTTTATTCGTCATATCATATAAAAGTTTAAAGTTTTTATAAAAATAAAATGTAATAAAATGGGTAAGTAAATCGCACAGAAGCCATTAGATTTTACAGCACGTGTGTTCGAATAAATCGAAGTCGAAATTAACAAATAAGGTTTATTGCTTAAATAACAATGAATGCTTCAAATCGATGACTGAGTGATGATTGACTGAAGAGTGACTGATGGCTGCTGCCAGCTGACTGCCGATTGACTGCCAATGACTGACTGAAGACTGAAGAATGACTGCCTCTGACGGACTGTTGACTGGCAACTGACGACTGTCGGAAGAAGAATGAGAGCAGCAATCTCGCCAGGTGTCGCTTCCGTCTTCCAGCAGACGATACAAACAAAAGAACGCTCGTTTGCGTGAACAACGTGGAATAAACCAATTATCTTTTAAAAGAACTTAAGACTCTGGATATTCCCTCTGTGTCATCTCTTAAGAGATAATAATAATTATAGTATGTAAAAAATAACTTTATATAATCATTAACGAATTGTCAAAGTTATCAAATCTGCGGGATAGCCAAGTACTTACACTTGACACTGAGTCACAAATAAAATTTATTTCGGAGAAGATAAAATTTATCATTTGATAAAAATCGCATAAATGGGGTTAATTCATTTAAATTGGCATTTCTAAAAGGATTTTATCGATGGTATATCTGCTTCATTGAAATATTTAAAATTCACTGTTTTTCCACCGATAGTGGACCGGAAAAAACTGATCTTAAACACTGAGTTTGGAGTAACATTGCTTTAATTGAAGTATAAAAGCCCTAGTTGGTAACTCTACACGCTCCTTTAACTACAACATCATATGCTGAAAGTAATTTATTACGTTAAGATTGCTTTCAACTCGTCGGAAAGCTTCCTCATATGAATAAGCAACGAATATCAATGACACCAAGTCCTCAGAGTCGTTTTCATTCCTTAATGAGGACGGCAATTCCTCAAGGAGGTGAATGTCTGTTGGGAAAGTTGCAGGTGCTGCAGACCTTCGAGAGTTTCATAAATTTCCCAAAGGGAGGTAATAGATGCGAAATCACCCATAGAGGTCACACATCGATAACACGGCATTGCTTTGTAACGACTTTAATATCTGTTAATCATATCGTTCGACTGCAACTGTACTGAACATTAACGTCTTACATTAGTCAAATGATATGAGAATACTTCAAAGGTAGAAGGTAATTTCAGATAAAAAGTTCCAAGGTAGATAAAGATAATTGTGGTAACCCGAAGGTTGGTTAATGCTAATTAAATTAATTAATAAATAATTGCTTTTCGTCTCATTACCCTGAATTCTCATAGATTTGTTTTATGTAATTATTTATTTTCCGGAAGAGTTTAAAAGAGGAATACGCGGAAAGACCGAGGAGTGATTAAAATTCGTTGCTTGTCTGACAACAGTAAACTTATAAAAAACATAAACTACAGATAAGCGTTAATTTTCGCATCATCTTTCGCAGTCTTTCTATATTTACCGAAACTGAATCAAAGCAGTTCTCCGAAGTCGAGAGGAGCTCTACGAGAAGGTGAATTCAATGAAAACTTATTCTTAACGACAACAATTTTTCTTTTTGTTTCGAAATATACAGCATTCATAGCAACTACCCTCACAACAAATGAATGCCATATGGTTCCAAAATTTGTTTCCTAAATATTACTACTGCGACAAAATTTAGGACTAATAATTACGGTTCTTTATTTTTCCTCTATACTTAACTCCCCGTTGGACAAGATTTGCCTCTTCATTCCAATGTGTCTTGTTTTCTGTCAATAAACGATTTTTCATCTATCTTTTATCTCATTAATAATAGCAATACTCTATTAAGCCCTTAACCATCTAGAACAGGGGTTCCCAACCCCGTGCCCGCGAGCACCATGGCGCCCGTGGAACGATTCGTCTGTGCTCGCCACTATTCGACCGAGACAGGATTTTTTCATAAACATTAATTAAAAATGTGAATTGTTTTTATTTATTTGTTAGAGTTTTAATTTTTTTTGAGTGTCTAGATTTATTAAATACGTTCGTATGTTTGCGATATTGTATGTATGAGTGGTTCCTTTGCTGACAGTACTTGTCGCAACTTGGCTATCGACGAGTCAGACTGCACTCCTCACGCTAGCCTGGAACCGCGTTGTTGCCATTGTGATTGCTGCCCGATCGGGTCACGACAGTAGCTAGGAGACATCTTCGTCTGACGAAACACGAATTAGGAGCTTTGATATTCCTTCTGAAAATTTTTAACGGGCTAAAAGCGAGGTGCGTAATATATTATATTAATAAGCGATAATCTATTATGATTGTGGGGATAGTTATAGATCTTGTTATGACACATTTATGCATATAATGTAGAACAGACGTGCGCTATAACATTGATATTATATTGCAGTTCAATTACTATTTAATTTTTATTTTTTTAGACCGAAAATGAGTGAACCGAGTAAAAGACAACGAACCTATAATTTTAACACTGACTGGGAGGAATCATATTGTTTCGTTAATTTGAAAAATAAATACGTTTCTTTGTTGTGTGATAGTGGTATTGCAGTGCCGAAAAAACATAATGTTGAACGTCATTTTCAGACAATGCACGCCACTTTTGATGTGAATTATCCACTTAAATCTGAAGTAAGAAAGAAAAAAATATGTCAACTAAAATCAAGTCTAACTGCACAACTGACTCTTTTCACTAGACATGTGGATAATTCTAAAAAGGCCACCATTGCTTTAAAAATTTCTCACATGCTCGCAAAAAAGAAGACACCTTTCATTGATGGTGAGTTGTTTAAAGAACTATTTTTGATTGGTGCCGATTTTTTGTTTGATGGATTTTCTAACAAACGTGAGATTGTCTCAGCAATACAAGACTTACAGTTGTCAAATAACACCGTCTTAAGAAGAATATATGCAATTTCAACAGACATTCAAAATCAGTTAAAGACTGTCTTGGAAATATGTGACTGGTTCTCGTTACAATTTGACGAGTCGACAGATATATCAGACACGGCACAGTTAGCAGTTATGGTGAGAATGGTATTTAGTAACTTAACAGTAAAATAGGATATGTTGCAAATATTACCTATGAAAGGACAGACAAGGGGTGAGGATATTTATAATACATTCAGAACATACGCCAAGTCAATAAATATGCCTTTGCAGAAGCTGTCTGCGATAACCACCGATGGGGCACCAGCAATGGTAGGTAAAAACAAAGGATTTATTGCCCTCTGCAAGAAGGATGAATCATTTTCAAACTTTATGTCCTACCACTGTATTATCCAGCTCTGTGTTGTAAAATATTACCATTTGAACACGGTATGAAAATGATTATAAAAATAATCAATTCTATTCGGGCAGCTCCTTTGCAACACCGACTTTTCAAGGCCCTGTTAGAAGATACTGAAGATAAAGAACATGATCTTATTCTGCATACTGAAGTACGTTGGCTCAGTAAGGAAAGGTTCTTACGAGATTTGTGAGTCTGACTGAAGAAATAAAAACATTTATAAACGATAAAAATGAAAATTATGATGAACTAGCTGAATCTCGCTGGCTGATTGATTTGGGATTTCTCACAGGCATCATGGAAAAATTGAATTCTTTAAATTTGGAGTTGCAGGGGAAAGACAAAAACATAGCTGAAATGATATGCTCTGTGAAGTCATTTAAAGCTAAATTGGATTTTTTGATATCACATCTGCAGATCAATTCTCTCGTGCACTTTCCATGAAATGCTAGGTAACAATGAATTAAACGGGTCATTATTTATTAAGCATCTTCAAGTGTTTAAAAAACAGCTTGAAGAGAGATTTTTGCAGTTTACACGTATCGAGCCAATTGTTTCCTTCTGTATCAATCCTTTTACTTGCCAAATAAATGTAATGGAAATGGCCCCATGTATTGCAGATTTTGTTCAAGGTAAGACAGAAGAACTAGTTAGAAATTTTGGACCTTAAGAATGATATTTTGCTAAAATCCTTAATATTAGAGGACTTTTGGAATACAGTGGACAAAGAAAAGTTCCCATTTTTGAAAAAAGCGGCATATAAAATTTGATCATTTTTTGGTTCGACATATTTATGCGAATCATTATTTTCAAACATGAACTTAATAAAATCAAGATATAGATCTCGACTCACCGATGAGCATATTTATGTTGCTAACAGGATTATCGTCATACTCTCCTAATTACGAGGCACTAGCCAATGATATGCAATGCCAAATATCACATTGACATATCGATATTATATTTTTTTATAAAATGTTTTATTTGTATTTGTGTCTTTTGTTTACGTTTTATAAATACATTTCTCCGAGTGTATGTAATTTGAATAATAATTTTATTATTTTGAAACATTTTTGTTTATTATTAGTTAATAAATTATGTATATAAGAAAATAAATTATGAGAATGAGAAGTTATGGAAGGAGTTTGTCGATCAAAAATAGGTGGTGCCCGTCACCCTACCGATATTTTAGAATGTGCTCTAGAGTACAAAAAGGTTGGGAACCCCTGATCTAGAAAGAAGGATAGGCTTCGTCATTGAATTCTCAGCATCATCAACAATGATGTTCTATCTTCCTCTTTTCTAGGATATATATATATATATATATATAATTAAACAATAATTTATATTACTGAAATCATAATTATTTCTTTTACTACAGTGTTTACATTCACAAATCCCCTACGGTTTTCCTTAAAAGTCAAAGAAGTAGAATAGCATTATCAACCTCGTGATGTAAAATACAGGAAATCAAGCAGGGAGGGATAAAAACAATAAGAACAGCTTTATGGTTCATTCATCTCTAACGAGATAAAGAAGTAAAAATGCGTGACTCAAGTGTTAAAAAGAGAGGATTTTCAAGTTCAGATTTATAAAAAAAAATCTCTTCCCGCTATCTCCTTTCACGGCTACATTCATCGGTCTCGTTAATTAGAACATGATTCGCAACTGGTTGATTTGCAACATTCTTATTCCCATTTAATCAACAGCAGGTAGCTTGAAATATTTCTACGCGCATAAATGAACACAAAATATCTCTCAGCAATAATTTCTTGGCTTCACGGTTCACGAAACATCTCACGCTGCCGTACTTCATTTATGCCCACAGTCTTGCACACCGAATAACGAAAATTGTTAAATAACACAAAGGCTTTATAAAAAAATCTGATGTGGCCATCATATGACTTTCTCCATATTTATTGAAAACAGAAGCCTATGCCGGTAATATATAAATAATTCCAAAACAATGAGTGTTACAGGGCAATGTTTCATACAAAAGTTGTAGTAAAATACATTATCTATAACTTTGGTAGAAAATTGTATATTTGTATATTGCATTCTGACAGAGATATGTTAAAAAAACATCCATTTCTGGATAAACAACTTCCGGTTAACCATTATTCAAGAATAACTCCTAAACAATCAGATTTACGAATAAATGTTTCATACAAAAGTTGTAGTAAAGTACATTATCTATAACTTTTGTATGTAATTGTATATACCTATATTGCATTCTGACAGAGATATTAAAGAAACAAAATTTTTATCCGGTTGAGCGATATTCATCAAAAACTAATCAACTTTTGGCATTGTTATGAAAATACTAAATATGAATTTCATAAATGACCGGATAATTAATTTTTAAGATAGAGCGCACACAAACTTTTTTACCACAGACAGACATGTTCGGGAAAGTAGCGAAAACGAACTCTATGGGCCCCAAAACATCCATTTCCGTCGAAATCTGGAGGTCGAATTTTTTTGCGAATACAATACTTTCTCTATAATACGTATAGGAAGAAAGTAAAAACACAATATCTTTTACTATGCACATAAAGTATCGTCAGCGACTAGTTTAGGCTAATGATATCAATCTTCAAAGACTAAGATTATTAAGATTAAGAACGCTTTAAATATGGCTATCAATAACCGAAACTAGTCGCCGACGATACCTTACGTGAATAGCAAAATTTACTGCGTTGTTTTTAAAACCTTTGTTTTATTTAAAAATTTTTTGTTACGTCGGAATTTTACAAAAATTCGGCCTCCTCCGTGAATTTTTCACACCGAAGGCCCAAACCTTTCCTTACTGTCATTAGAAAAGAGAAAAATACACCTTCTCTCTAGTAAGAATCTTCTCAAACTTTCTCCCCTTTGTTTCTATGCACCTTACGCACATACCTACCACTGATCTCTCTTCCATTCTTCGGTATCGCATTAAAACCCTTTTACCTTCCCCTCTGTTCACTTCTTTTTTCACCGTACAAGTACCTAAGGTAATATATCGGATAAGCTTCTCCTGTGCGTTATTTTTCAAATTGTAGTATACGTACCAACAATTATGAAAAATATTTATATACTTGAATGTTCATACTAACTAGCTTTCTAAATATTCTGTACCACTGAAATCCGCGAACAATCTCGAAAATTATCCAATAAGGTTTTGATTCAGGCAACTCATTTCATCGTAACCTTTTGTTCTTTCTGAGGTAGGCAGTTGATAATAAATGCATGACTTGACGAATTTTCACCATATAAATTATATAAGATATACGCACTATCAACGTGATCTGTCCATGATATACCTACGTAATACTTTTTCGGTAATATGGAATTTGTAGATCATTCATGTTTTCGTTTAGTGGTGGGAATGGAACAAAGTAGCAAATAAAAATTTTTCAAAAACATTAGGCTAGAAAAGAGCAAGTATTGAAAAAAGTTCGAAATATCATTAATTATCTCTTATAACTCACTGAATTTCAGATTATGTTTACATCAGGAAGGACTTCATTTGAAATTTGGTATTGTATTTGATTTTTTTCAATGTAACATCGTTCAATGCCAGTAAAACTAATACTGATTTTGTCATGTCGTTAGTCCAACTTAGCGCTATTCAAAAAATATACTGCCTTTTTAAGGTAAAATAAATAAAGATAATCACGAAATACTCACTTATAAAATTTTTAGCTTTTGTTATAATCTTTATACCGTAACGCAAAAGAATAAAGAGCTCCATTCATTGTTATATAACATTAATGATATCACTGGTAGATAAAGCGATGAGACTTATCTGTCAGACAGCACTGCATTTCCTTCAATGTCATCCATACAAAAAATTGAAATGAGTTGAGCATAATTCCATGACTCATCACGAGTATTTTCGATGGGAATAAGTTTCGGAAGGGGCAGATAGAAATGTTTGACTTTGGAATATTGTTTCGAAACGACGTTGAGTGTAACAAAAAAATCTGATGAGGCCAACACAAGACTTTCTCCATATTTATTGAAAACAGAAGCCTATGCCGGTAATATATAAATAACTCCAAAACAATTAGCCTTACGGAAAAATGTTTAAAACCAATGTTGTAGAAAAATACATAATCTATAACTTTGGTACATAATTGTATATACCTACATTGCATTTTGACAGATATATGAATGAAAAACTTCCATTTCTGGATAAACAACAACTTCCGGTTAACCATTATTCAAGAATAACTCTTAAGCAATTAGTGTTACGAAAAAATGTTTCAAACAAAAGTTGTAGTGAAGTATATTATCTATAACTTTTGTACATAATTGTATATACCTACATTGCATTCTGACAGAGATTTGTATGAAAAACTTCCATTTCTGGATAAACAACAACTTCCAGTTAACCATTATTCAAGAATAACTCCTAAGCAATCAGAGTTACGAAAACAGGTTTCACACAAAAGTTTTAGTAATGTACATTATCTATAGTTTTTGTATATAATTGTATATACCTACATTGCATTCTGACATGGATATTTATGAAACAAAATTTTGTTCCGGATGAACCGCAACTTCCGGTTAACCGGTATTCATAAAAAACTAATCAACTCTTGGCATTGTTAGGAAAATTCTAAATATGAATTTTATAAATGATCGGATAGTTACTTTTTAAGATAAAGCGCCCACAAACTTTTTTACCACAGACAGACACACACACACACACACAGACAGACACACACAGACAGACATGTTCGGGAAAGTAGCGAAAACGAACTCTATGGGCCCCAAAACATCTATTTCCGTTGGAATCTGGAGGTCGAATTACTATACAATACTTTCTCTATACTACGTATAGGAGATTGATAATTAAAGGTGAAGCACTATGACTCTACGAGTTGCATTTAACTTGGTATTCAATAAGAAGATACTTTAATTAGTGCTACTATTGAGCATCAGTCATACCTAAGTATCTTTTATGTTATCACAGCCATGAACAAGAGTGTGACAAAATGAAAAGCATTTTTTTATCTATATCTTGTACTAAATGAAAAATTAATAATATTCGATTCATCAGGAAAGGCAAAGGCAGCGGGA
Organism: Sympetrum striolatum; assembly: GCA_947579665.1. NCBI lineage: Eukaryota > Metazoa > Arthropoda > Insecta > Odonata > Libellulidae > Sympetrum > Sympetrum striolatum. The sequence goes on along the minus strand of OX388347.1, from coordinate 17,038,653 downwards.
AAATATTTTTCGATAGAAAAGATAAAACAATGGCATTGATCGTAGTCTTATCAAAGTTCGACTTTTTTGATTCGGAGTCCTGATTTCAGGTACAAAAGCTGAAACGTAGACCCAACACCTAAACCACGTGATCCACTTCCATTGATAAGAGTTCGGTCATCCTTGTGGCCAGTAATGACTCATCTTCATGATGAGTTGGATTGATATCAGTACGAAGCTACGATGCATATAAATAAATTGAAAAACTTCTTCCGCTTACTGAAATAATAGTTTCTCATAAAAATTGTATGTTGGTTAGTGTTAATAGCAGAATAAAAGTTTTCATTGTCATAGCATGTTGAACATAATATTTTCAAACAAACACAAGGTATATAATAAGCTTTGATTATATTGCTGCGCCCAACGTTATTTGATGGAGTTTTGTTTGGAATGTTCTCCACTCATCGGGAAATGCCGCAATCGATTATATATACGCGACGCGGCAGTTGCTACGGACAATAATGGTCTCGAGAGAAAAATAAATAAACAGTTAGTTTTTCGGGTTGAGGAAGAAAAGTTTCTAGTGTTGATTACGCTCCGGATAAAGTGTCGTTTTTCGGATTACTAGAGTTGATTAATTATCCCGAACCCTTAAGCTCGTAACAATATTTACCTGAATTCTATGACAAATTAATCGATATAAACATATAATTACGATATACTATCAGAACTTTACAGGACGTGTATCCAGCAGGGGCAAAAAATCAATGAATGGATTACTCATGCTCTCCACTAAACAGAAGCCATGATTTAGCGTTATTGGAATATGACGCGTTTAACAGCGCTAATGGTCCAAAGAGCGAATTTCTCTGAAACGAATCATCATAGTGATGCGTTCCAGTCGATGATAAGCATTTCAGGAATACTTTAACCCTTATTTCCTCAACGTTTTTGCCAATATAGCTGTGTGCAGCCGAAGGGGGTATTTTTAGAGCAGCGAATGAATCCCATTAGTCATCACGAGAGAGCTAAAGGAATTCCTGCATAGGAGAGAGTGAGATGTCGACTGAATCAAACTTCTGCAACCTGTAGAAAAATTTACATTATTCCATCCAGAACGAATCGCTAACTCAAAAGTTGATACAGCCTGAATGTCCATAAATTAGTTAAATAATGAAAGAATTAAAATAATATTGATTCTTGCTAAGAAGTGTAGAAGAGAATGAAATTCATTTACATGAATATTATTAGGAAAATGCGATGAGATGTGCAAAATTATTAGAGTATTAAAATCCTCAATAGCCGTCTTTGTCGGCGTTCCTCGTCTCATTCACCGGTATTCGGAGAAAACAAGAAAGTACACCGCACTTTAAGAACTCTCAATTCTCCGAATACCGGTGATGAGATTAAGAACGCCGACTAAGGCGGCTATTGGTGATTTTAAACCTCTAATTCTTATATCAGAAAGTTAACTCAATTGTCTATAACTTGTAAAATATGAATAGGTATTTATGGAGTTGGACAGTTCTCGTGAATTTACAAATAAATACTCCTTATTGAGCTTTAGGTTTTGAGACAAATCGCTATATCGTGACTGATGTAAAACCAGTGCGAGTATAACAGAAATTGTAAATCAGTATGTAAATTATTCGAAAACCCGCAAAGATTTAAAAAAAATAGTTTAGCGAGAGATTCGACTACACCTTTTCACCAAAATCACGTTTAATTATTTTAAATATACATATATTTCCGTTCATTTCAGAAGCTTTTCAAGGGAACCGTTAGCAATCCCCTATTCTTTACTCCTATATGCTCGTTGTCTTCCAATACAACATTATTTTTAATAATAATAATAATAATAATAATAATAAGTAAATTTTTTCCATCTTAAAGAGAATACAAACATAATTAAAAGAATTTAATCAACATTGTGATGGAATTAGGTACCCCATAGGTAAAACCTGTTTCGGGGTCACCATCAAACTAAAATACACGGATGGCTGGTGCTGATACATACAAAAAAACATAAAAAAATGCAAGTGGTTTAACAAAAATGTAAGTGGTTTCCCTGGTAAGTGCTGAGCTTGTGTGTAATCGGTGTCACAAAACTTTCTATGCCGTTTCGGCCAGAATTTTCCTATTTTAGCGAGTTGTGATACGTATATACGCCCGAATACTAGAGAACTGATTTTTTTCTGTTGATGTAAACAAATGCTATAATCACGGATGGATGTTGGACCATCAACTGACAAAACTGTAATGTAATCTTTTATCGAGCAAGTGACCTTGGCACTAGTTTTGTTTCAAAGCAGCATAGTTGGATAGATACCGCTCAGAAAGATATCTCTGAAATTATAGAGAAATAACTGAGCCGTAAATACAATGGAGATAAACATTTCCATTAGGAATGAAAATAATAAGATTTCATAATATTTTATCTGCACTCTACTTGGAGATAACGGACAGCACTTTATAATCAACAATGTATCCTAAGTATTGATTTCGTATTAATTTTTGCAGACATAATATATCATTGTGCCTTCGTCTGTATCGTTGTACATAAAGTGAATAACCTCGATGAATTTATGGCAGAACCTATATCACTCCTTCAGCTTATCGTGATTGCTAATTATAAATACACATTTGCGCATAATACAGTTAATATAAAAATAAAATTCTCGATAAAAGGATTGCATATCTGATTTTGTTTTTCCTTATCATAGGCGAATCGACGTTTTTCAGTAAAAACCAGTTACTTTTAGTATGGCTTCGTAAAGATAGGAAAATTGAAAGAAATTATACGAAGACAGAGTGGGAAGTTGAAAATATAAAATTTTCTCCTGAAATGACAACCTTGTCTTAATTCGTTTTCAATATTAAGGTGATACAATTTTATTTATACAACCTAAATTGCAGGATAATGAACGAATAAAGTGTTTGTACCAACGATAAACGAATTTAAGTGTATGTACACTCCTGGCCAAAATTAACGCAGCACCTCCCTAGCGATCCTTACGGCCGGTGCTGCGTTAAATTTGGCCAGGAGTGTACCTTTAAAGTTGCGTTAAGAATTATTTAAGTGGTAATGGTATTCAATCGAAACGAGATCTGATAATCATCAGCCTGGATTAATCTTAATGATTACAGAAATTTGAATAAAGAACTGTGTTAATAGATATTCGCAATAATTATAAACATAGAAAGTGTCCAACTCTGGCACCGAATCTGCATGCTAGTAAATATAACCTACCTTGAAAATTTCAGAAAACTCTGCAATACCATGGAAACTTGAAAGCAGGAAAAAGAACACGACCAATAAATCGCATAAATTGATCGGAATCTGTTATGAATATTTAATACATTTAAATTGATTTAAACCACTGATATGATGTTCAACCGATCGGATTGAAATATAAAATACATAAAAGGAATTGAACTCTTGAATTTACATACATCTTTTTTACTTTTTAATCTGCGTGTAGGAAATGGCAAACACGTTACATCGGGAATCGCAGAGGAAGAGAAGGAGATTTAAGAGTGGAATTCGTTCGAGATTTCCTGTCGTGCTGAATGGGTGAGGAAATCAGTGATTTCCGAGTGATAGCCCCCAACAATGGTGGAAGTGACGCCAAGCAACTGTTCCCTAGGTATCATAGGGCGATATAGATTTTGATTAATTTCTCTGAACACTTAACGCGGCCAAACAAGTGTGATAATTAAAGACTTCCATCCAGGGTGGGGCTGAGGGATGTATCGCAAAGAAAATAATCAGATGTGGCCAACACATGACTTTCTCCATATATATTGAAAATAGAAGCCTATGCCGGTAATATATAAATAACTGCAAAGCAATAAGTGTTACAGGAAAATGTTTCAAACAAAAGTTGAAGTAAAATACATCATCTATAACTTTTGTATAAATTGTATATAAATTTATCACATTCTGTCAGAGATATTTAAGAAAAACTACAATATTTGGATAAAAAGCAACTTACGGTTAGCGAGTATTCACTAATAACTCCTAAACAATCAGTGAATACGAAAATATATTTCAAACAAAAGTTGTATTAATGTACGTTATCTATAACTTTTGTATATAATTGTGCATACCCACATTGCATTCTGACATGCATATTTAAGAAACAAAAGTTTGTTCCGGATAAACCGCAACTTCTGGTTAAGCGATATTCATCAAAAACCAATCAATTCTTGGCATCGTTAGGAAAATACTAAATATGAATTTTGGAAACGATCCAATAATTAATTTTTAAGATAGAGCGCCCACAAACGTTTTTACCACCGACAGACACACACACACCGACACACTGACAGACATGTTCGGAAAAATAGCGAAAACGATGGGCCCCAAAACTACTATTTCCGTTGAAATCTGGAGGTCGAATTCTTTTGCGAATATAATACTTTCTCTATACTACGTAAAGGGAGAAAGTAAAAATCTATGGTTTGCAAAACTTTCGAAAAAGTCAAGTAGTAAAAAAGATAAGAAAAAATTAACTGATTTCGGGAGAGACGCGCAATAAATGATAATTGATATGATAGGAGTTATAGTGAACATTGTAGTTTGTGAATAGTATAGGTTAGTGAAGGTTCACTACTACATTTATAGAGAAATAGATATGACATTCTTGTGAAAATATAATCATGCTAAAAACTATCATCGTATATAATTCTTAAGTACAATTATAAATAGCTTATCAATTATATTTTTATATCAATTATAATTTTTAATATAAGAGTTCTTCGAACATTGCCAATGAGTTGAGTTATTGATTTAATTTTAATATTTATATTGTACTGCTTTTGTGATGTGCATGTTTTACATACCCTTTCTTTACGTCTTTTAGCTTATACTATCAGAAGGCATTTGCAGGTTTTTCTTTGAATGTGTTTTCCTGCTGTGGATCATAAGTTTTTTTACATCCACTTTTGAATTTTTACTCTATATTTGTAATTACCCGCACAATATTTGTGTGTTTAGTAATATCAATGACGACATTATCAATGACCTTTCAGTCTCAATTATCTTCAATGAAGACATTTGGCAAGATCGTGGCATTATTCGTGAAAATTAAGCCAATTAGCTTTCTTGTAGAATTGGTCACATCTAAACTTATTTCTCAATTGAACAAATGTTGCTAAAAATATTGCAGCCTGGATGATAATGAATGAATCAGGGCGCTATGATGAAAATAAGCTTGATATAATCATCCGTTCCAATCCAAAAGAGGAAGAAATCTTGAAAAGTTCGTCTATTCTCCTGCCACAATTTCAAGAACCAAATCAAAGAGAAAAATCACGCTTGAGATTAATTATTTATCGCGGGAGGTGATCTACTGAAAAATAAACAAATATTATCTACTGAATCAAATATAATCAATTGAAATCAAAAATTAATTGTGACTACCGCTGCTAAGAATTCAAAAATTCCCCTTTTCTCAACTCTAAAATGCTTTTTTTTTTGTTTTTTGATATGCGTACAGATAAAATATCGCCATCGTCTAAACTGGGCAATTCTTAATAATGATAGAGAATTCAGGCAGATCGGTGATAAAGATAGACAATGGTATTGCAATAAGGGCTGAATCATCCCATCGTTGATCTTTTATATAACCGTTATTTCCTCTTAATGCATCTACCGATAAAGAACCCAAGCTCCACCTCCGGAGATATATCGATTACAATGAAAATATATTAGAAGTAGAAGAAAAAATTGAATTTTTATATCAAAACAGATTGACTGAGCTTGATTTCTTCAGCTTAATGATGCACTTTATGCTTTGTATATCCTAAAGGTAATTTAATAATAATAATAATTTATTCATCACAAACAGGTAATTCTACCCTATTACATGTGATATAATATACAGAAAGGAAAATAAATAAAATAATATTTAAAAGGTGGTTATAAAATATACATATAGAAATGCTGTTTTTTCATTGTACTAGGAAGGGAATATGAGTATCTTCGCAACCATCTAACATATTAACATCTAAGGCGTGATTATGAAAAACTTCCGAACAGGATGGGCATTTTAAAAATCTGAAAAGACCGAGACCCGAACCCGGATCTCCCAGATGGCGGTTGGTTGCTCTAGAGCTCCGGGTTTGAGTCCCGGTTCGATCAGATTATTTTCATGTCCGTTCTTCCTAAGGAGTTCATATTACCTATGGTTTAATAATAATGGAAAGGCCGCTGCTGGTTGAAATATAGATAGAACGAAGCACCAAAAACCATCAAAAGATGTAATCGCCATATCATTTACGTCTTTTGATTATTTTTGATGATTCGTTCTATCCATACCTATGGTTTGCTATATTCTTCTAAAATTGACGATTGATTGATACTGGTTTGATTCATCTCTTCACCATTAGCTACCAATTGCTTGAGGAGAAAAAATGCTTACTAGGCAAGATGAGGAGTGAGCTAGTATACCTTTGGTAAAATCTGGCCAGAATGCTACGACAGAAAACAGTCCACAATAGTGGATCAAAATAGCTTAAACACAAACCCTTTTTCATGGTATTCAATAGGAAGATATCTGAATAAATGCCATTATTCAGTAGTATCACTCGTACCTGCGTTGCTTTCGTATCACTATACCCACAAACAAGACTGAGAATGACGTACAATTTATATTACTTAATTCTTGCACTTAAATTTCCTAGTTTACTACTTGCACTATAGCCATACAACTTCTTATCTTTGGACTTTCCAACTCCTTGTTTCCCATCTGTCGAGGCTTTCATCCAGAACCTGGAACACTCTTTGCGCTTCTTAAATTTAAATATTTAATTCATTTCGTTTCTCAATTTCATGAATAGCAACTAGAGAGGATAAAACGTAAACTCTCTCCTACAGATTACTGTGTGATTGAATTTCTTTCCCTGCGTTTTGATGTTTGGCAAATTAAATATGAGCAACACGCAAATCAAGATCTGACTTGCTGTTTTGCATTCGGCCCTCCAACAAAAGAATCCACTAATCTAATTGTAATAATTTTTCCCGGCCTTCATTTCCCTCTCAATCCTTGAAGCAGTCTTCGTCCTTCAGCTTTACCACATATCTAAACCATGGAGAACTTTTCTTTATCGGAAGACCGGATGTACCGTCCAATCACAAAAGAAACCGTTGACCCTGCTAGAATGGCACATCGCTTGTATTCAAACAGTTTAACGAGGAAATTTACATTATAAATTTAGGAAAATTACAGCTTCCCCATTTCTCTTATTTTCTCCATAATGGGAAGGAAACTGCCCCTTGGAATCTAAAAGTTTAAGGAAAACAACAACTGCTATTTAAAGCCACTTTAATGAGATCAACACATAAATATATTTGTGTTATAATTATTAATGTGGAACAATAGTCACTTTACATTGTTTTTTACTTTATACATAATCATAATTTTCATTAATGCTTACATATATGTAAAAATATACGTAAATGACACTGATGATGTTGCAAATATTATCCACTGATAATGATGTTATCACTGAAATCTTTTGATGAATTTCAAACATTTTATTTCGAGTTTTCAAATTATTATTCCTGTTTCACTTCCTCAAAATTATACTAACGATAAATAAAAACGATTATTATTATTATTATTATTATTATTATTATTATAACAACAGTCTACAACACAGTAATACAACAACCTCTCGCTTACTATGAAAAATAGTGTCGATTAAATTTTCAATTTTGAATGAGAAACGTAAAATATTTTTCATTTCGCATATAAATCGTGAAAGAGATCCGTATTTTCCTTCGTAATTTTTTTCACTGAATAATAGCAATCGCATCATTTAACTTATAGATATATATATATATATATATATCTATTATATATAGATGCTTCTCCGGATTCACTCATATATCATATATTCATATATATATATATATATATATATAGAGAGGATACAAAGTCACAGGCTAAACCACTAGCGTCAATGGCTTGAAATTTTTACGACATATTGGCCATAACGTATAACCTCCAGAAAAATTGCGATTTTGAACCTCAGTGTCATGGGTTCGATTCCAGAAGGCCCCAAAGTCGCGATTTTCCCCATAAGATTACATGGCGGGGATTTTCGAAAATTTTTTTGAGGCACTTCCCGGAAAAGCAGAGAGTTGAAACTCGAGGGACCGCTAAATGCCGTGCATAGCCAACGAAAATCGGAAAGACATCTTCGAATATTTTCCTTGGTTCAATGCTAGGCCGGGGCAAAAATCGGCCGTTTAAAATGCATTGCGGCGATTTTTAAGATTTTTTTTTGGATCCTTTCCCGATAACATGGATTATTGAAACTCGGCACGTCGATAGATATCATGAATTTATTTCATAATCGAATTTTACATATTAGCTTATGGTCCTTGGTTCGATCCCAGAGGACCATTTGCACTTCCCAATGCTTTTCTTACGGAGATAACGGAAACAAATTCTAGGTACTTCCCGGCACGATATCAACTTCAAACTTTGCATGTACAAAGATCAAGTCCATACAAATCAAACAGTGCATTCACAGCTATCAAAGAGTCCTGGGTTCGACACCAGGTGTCTCTGCAATCAGAAGTTAATCCGATTTTTAGGAATTATTTTGAAACCTTTGCCAATAATATAGAAACTTCAAATTCGGCATATAGATAGAGATCATAAATAACTTTCAGAAACATTTATTAGATTTCCAAGATCGTCCTTGGTTCGAATCCAGAGAGCCATTTAAATTCGTAAAAATTAGAACGTCTTTTGAGGCAGTTGTAGCCCATATTTCTGCTTGAATTTTCACACATCGTTAGAGATGGTGATGTTCTATTGTTGTGCATAGTAAGTTCACAGTAAAGACCCGGGTTCGATGCCGGACGATGGAATTTAGGCAAATTTTAAGAAAAATTTCAATCTTTTTTTTTCTTTTGATGGCCGTCCGGATATGATGCCGACATGAAAATAGTGTTGTCGATCTGCTTGCAGTATGCAAGCAACATTTTACTCGTATATATATATATATACCTTAATACCTCGACTGAAAATTAAATGTGCCAGAATAAGCGTGCGAGCTCGATATACGAATCCAAAGAAAATAATCTTATTATGGTCGTGGAATTTGGTTCTAATCGAAATTACGAGATTTTTAAAGGAATAAATGAAACATTTGTGAAATGTTGAGGTTGTAAGCAACCCGTATCCTTGACGATTCACACGATCGTACATTAAACTTATGCAGCTTTCCATAAGAATAAGTTGAGAGTTCAATCCCACTAAGAAGTTATGTTGAGAATCAGGTATAACTTTTGAAGTAGAGAAGCATTTCTCATGATGTAGCAGTTGAAACTACGGTGAAAACAGATTGGGAAAACCAAGTATAAGTGCTCATACGTAGAAGGGGAATCAGTCTGACTTTCTCAGAGGGTGTAAATGTTATATTTTGCTTTGTCATGATCAAGGAGATAAGAAAAATAGATATTTAGGACATGAAAGGGAAACCTTTGAAAGAATTCGGAAATTCTTTTGTAAAAATGAGAACGAAAATTGTGTTGCGTATTCAGCGATAGGGTACGCGAGTAGATTTATATTTGCATTCCATCATGTCATTATATAGTCAATTTCTGACCGTATTTTCAGCTTATCATACGTTATCATACTTCGTTTGCATATTTCTCACACACATTCGGAGGTAAATCGCCGACGTCGACGTGATTTCAAAGTAACGAAGCATTTCTTTCATTTCCTCCTCTTATTCGTTACGTGGACTTTCTTACGAATTTTAATCTCTACTTCCTCGTTGGGAATCAACTGGCATTTCAACAGATTGATAAGATAAATCAAGGTTTGAAAGGCGTAATTAATCAAAAAAAATGAAAATCGAAAATAAAGATGGAAATAATAACACAACCGTCAAGTCTAAAATATTGGTATACATTGGAATAAAAAAAAAGATACTTCATGTTTTCTCAGTGGAACGCCCGCAGTTGAGCATCCAACATCAATACGGATGATTTTTATTCAAATGGTGAAAAGATGAAAAAACGGAATTTTTCACGATTTCCTCACGCATGTGATCTTATCGTAAATTCCTTTTGAAAACCCGAAAATAACAAATTAAGTGATTGCACAGATTTCGGTACAGTCATCGACACAAGGTTAAGTGTCGGCGCGTGGCAATCTACTTCCAGTGTCTGTCTTAACGTGGGAATTCTCAAAAATCTGTTGACGATTCGTCTTTTTATTATCTTTGAAAAATATCTTATTTTAAAATATACGACCATGAAAAATTTTGTGCGAAAGATGATTAACAAGTCTATTTGACAATATGACAATGCTATTTCAAGGTAGTCGCAAATTCATATTTGAATTAAAACTATTTAGCAGTGCTTTTTGCATGTATTAGTAGTTGGTTAGAAATTTTGTATATGTGCTTACGTTTTTTGTTTCCTTGTGAAATACTTTTAGGGTATAGTTATAGTGATTATTATGTGCGCATGCTGTTTGTATCGGTTGTAGATTAATATGTAAAATATAACTATTTATCATTGTAAATTATTCTTATTAATAACAATTGCAGTTATCAGGCGAGGCTGTTTACGTACCAAAGTTTTGCATATATTTTGCAGGACTTGTAATATTGTGAAATTGTAAAATAGTTTGATTTATTTGGTTAGTTGTCAAAATTTAAGTAAGTTAACTTCGCCAACTAATTAAGCGTCGAACTACCACTTATTTACAATAAATGCATAACTAAACACATAAGCTTGAATTTCTTACCCGTAAAACACCCGAACACGTATTTTATCGAATGTTACGAAAATATATCCCGTATTACCAAGCACTAATCAACGATCTCTAAAGGTGGAAATGTACGGACCTCGGAAGTTACATCAATGCGGAAAGACACGTTCCATTGCGTGGGTATTGAGATCACTTTCTTTCTCCCTTAGGAAATACATAACGGGGATCACATGAATCCGACAGCCATTCGAGATATTCCAAGAGTTCGGACTCACTCTTCGCGACCGACTTTCTCTTATCGCGTAGAATACCGAACGAAAATACGATCTAGTTTACAGTTTGCAATTTCTATTTCACGCTTGACCGCTGTCTGGTTGGTCCTAATCGAAGTATTCATAGCGAAATTTATGATCGATCCCACAATAGAAAGTAAACGGACACCTGAATCATATTTAGCGGTGGAACTTCTTAAGATAGAATAGAATAGAATAAATAAATTTAATTTATGTTCTACGACAAAGTCCTATGGAACATGTTTACAAAGAAAAACACAAATTTACACAGCTTGTTTACAAAGAAAAAACACAAATTACAAAGCTCTGTGGCGGAAAAAGTACAGAAAAAAATGAACACAAGAAATTTCAAATAATACTATTACAATTAAATTCGTAAAACACAAGAAATAAATAGAACTTCTCGAACAAAAATTAAAACAATTTAACCTTAAATTGACATAAATTAGTAACCTTAGTTAAATAATAAGGAAGGCTATTCCACATTTTATGCCGAAATTAATGGTGGATGATTGGAAAATATTAGTCCTGCATTTAGGGTTCTTAAATTTTCTTCTAGAGCTGACTAGTCTTGCTGAATCATTAAGATTCACAAGGATTAGATTGTACAAATAGTCGGGTAATTTTGCAGATAAGATTTTAAAAATAAAACCAGATAATTTGAAAATGTTTCGATGTTCCAGCTTCGTCCACCTTAAGTTAACATAAAATGTGGTTATTTGTTCACATAAACTAATATTAAATATATATCTTACCCCTAAATTTAAAAGAATTTGTAACTGTATTTGTTGTTCTTTAGTACAATCAACAAAAACTAGAGAACAATAATCAATACAAGGAACTATAATAGATGATTGACAAGTTTTTTACGCACTGTCAAGGGATAAGATGTTTAAACTGTATCATCAGCGCCAACGTCATGGAGAATTTATTAGAAAAAGAAGCAATATGCTCTGTCCAGGTTAGAGTGTTATTAATGTTGACTCCTAAATTAAGAACAGAGAATACTAGATACTGGTAAATATAAAAATTACCTCTAAAATTATAACCGGACGTCACCAATTTCCTCTTTGACTTTTTATGCTACAGATTACATTACAGATAGATTCTAAGAATAGCTCAAATTTTAGTTCTCAACAGTCGCAACATTTGTGGCGCTGATGAGTCGAACCAACGGTCATTTTGTGAAATATCCAAGCCGCATAGTATAAATGGATAATAAAATTAAGCACACAATTTTCGCACCAAGTGACACAAAAAGCAATAGCTCCTAATTATTATTATTATTATTAGGGTCTTTATTAGGCGAGATTGAGACTAAAAAGTCTCCTCTTCCATCTAACCTGTAAAATTATAGAAAATATCATTGTGAATCAAATATGTTTTTTGCCTCTTTACTCCGGTGTTTAGCTAAATACATTTTAACGACATATACGATTTTATAGACCACCAAAGTAGACTAATTATAGCTATGTTAACGATAAATGTAATAGAATTCGCAAGGATGAGGATTTATAAAATAATTGACAAGACCGGAACTACACTGTAAAAAAATCTTTGGATAAATACAATAAGAATCATTGGCACTAAAATTGCCAACAACTTTTATTGTATTAATCCAATAATATGATAACATTAATATTCATTGTAAAATCACAATGAAATTTAACGATAAATCTTACTGTAAAATTACAATGAATCTTATTGTAAAATTCCAATGAGATTCTAAAACTCAATTGAGTGGAAAAATAAACGGTCAAGCAAGGGTTCGTACCAGGTAACTTAGGAGTACTGGTAGATCCCAATAGAATGCTAACACATGCTCTGCACTCTGCCACCACGTCCTTCAACAGTAAGTGGTAATAGAGATGTATTGATAATAAAAAAGAGTAGGCTGGTGGATGAGGTACAAAGAAGGAAATCATGAAGTTCTTTTTTTCCATTCTATTATTATATCCCTAATTAATGAGCCACCTTGTGGGTCAATATGGATGTAATCAACTTTTAAATTACACTTTGACCCTATATACTCCCTATGCATGTGACTTCTGAAGGAATTAACATTTTTGAAAAGTTTACTGCATCCCGCATGGGACACAGTCTCAACTCCAATATTCATGGGAGCACAAATATCACGAAGGACTTTCAGTCTTTCAGGAGATAATTGTTCATGGCATGTCCAACAAATTAATCTACACCTGATGCTTGAAGTTAAAGTAAATACTTCGTCAGAATGCAATTTAAAATAATGATTCTGAATAGCTAAAAGGCTAGGGTAGGATTGACGAAAATGGGCAATGGTAAGACTTATTTAATTTTCTATGAATTAAACAAAAATGGTTGAATTAGATGTGTCAGTTGTGAACTGCATGTTTTTTTGCAATGTATGCAGCACATACACATTTCGAAACACCGCAGACTTATCACTATTGAGGGGACATAATAACCACAGCTAAAATAATGCAATTAATAGAAAGCACTCATTAGAGATAAATCATTTATAAACGGCACAACTACAATAAAACATATATACTTTACTGTATAAAGTCATCTATTGCTATAGATAACATTCTAGAATTAAACGATAGTAAAACAATGAAAAACTACTTTTCAATGGAATATACTCGATATGCGAAGGCACTGATGAATTCCATTCCGTCAAAATCGTTGGACCCGTGAAGCATTAGCATCCCAAATCCGATGGATTTCCTTTTATGGACAATAGGAGCTGTTTTTAATGGCCAACCTCAAGAAAAAGCCATTAGCATAGACATGAACATCATCGAAGTCCCGAAACTGCGAATCTAATGATTGTTCAGTGGGGGTAAGAGAAGGCCTCGCCCTTACTTTAAAATTTGTTGGAAAAATACAATGATATTTAACGTGCCAGCCGGAGACGGCATTTCCCAATAATACGTACTGTAGAAATCCAAGCAAACCAGTTTTTCCAGTGAAACTTATTGTATTTTTACAAATCTTTTTTTACAGTGTAGGACCCGAATCTTTCCACTTTCCGGGCGGATGCTTTGCGCAATTCAGTTATGTTGCAAGAACTTCCTCTGAAATGATTTTCATAGCATTCTATTTTCTTGTAAATTTCCTATCGGGGTGTTTTTACGAGCAAATTCGTATTTCATCCTTTACCAATCTAATAGAACTATCGTCTATTGTATCCAAACGAATCGATTTCAGAGTAGTTTATCGATTCTTACGCATATTTGCAAAACTAGAAAATGTTATGACACCGAAATACGTTTGTTTCCTACCTAGTTCCGAGGAGAGAGTATGTAACTGGAATGTAACTTAGTGAAAAGAGAAAAATGATTGTTATATTATGATGATTCATGAAATTTTACATGACTTAACGAACTGTAATGATCTTATTATATAAAATTTATTGCTTAGAATATAATTTACCATTTTATTTCACTTAAGAGAATTGTATGAAAACACAGTGGTTCAACCGGTCTTTTGACAATAATATTTCTCTTTATTTATTCTATAATTATATTCTTTATGTTCAATTATTTGTGATACCTTATTTTTTTATATGTGATTTGTTGTGGTGACAATTTCTTTTCAATTTCTAACAAAATTGGTACATACATTCCGTTGTAAAAGAAATATATGAAAATATCCGAAAAAACGTTTTTTGACATCTTTTGGTTAATCTCCAAAAATGGAGCAAGACTTTTGTGCAGAGATTTGTAGTTCAACAGTGAATCGCTCAAATTGGGCGATTCGATCTAGTGAACTAGGTGAATTAGTTCCTGCTTTATTTAGTGAATCGCTCAACAGCAGCGACAAATATTTCGCCGGGAATACCTCTGAACTAAATTACATTAAAACTCTAGTTCACCGAAAATTATTCTGAACTAAATAGTTCACCGGAAATTATTCCGAACTAAATAGTTTACCGGAAATTATTCCGAACTAAATAGTTTACCGGAAATTATTCCGAGCTAAATAGTTTACCGGAAATTATTCCGAGCTAAATATTTCACCGGAAATTATTCCGAACTAAATAGTTTACCGGAAATTATTCCGAGCTAAATAGTTTACCGGAAATTATTCCGAGCTAAATATTTCACCGGAAATTATTCCGAACTAAATAGTTTACCGGAAATTATTCTGAAGTAGCAGTCTAGTTTGCCACAGACTCCACTTTCAGTTTATAAGGTATAGCCAAAATCGATCTCGATTTTATGATATGCCTATATCAAATTGAATCATGATCATAATGACCATAAGCGGTAGGGAACGTGAAAAGCAGATTGAACTCGAATATAAATCCTCACTGTTATCCAGGACATTTTTTCTGGAAAAAAGATGAAGTAACTGAATGCATTTGTAACTTTAATGCCCGTAAGCATTACTATGGTAACATGCTCGCTGTGAATAGGAAAACTTTGCATCGCAGGTGGGTTACCAAAATCAAACGCAGTTCCATCAGAAAAAAAAACCTTTTTTTAGCTAAAATAAAATTGGGGCCGATATAAGCAATTTATAATGCCTACAAATATTGGTTGGGAATAATTCAACCTTGGTTATTTTACGACGCCTTTCTTTCTTATTTTGCTACTTTCCTTGCAACTATGCAACCATCTCGACGCAATTGAATCGCTCAATTTTTATAGTTCACTGAGCGATTCCCGAATCGGTATTCCCATCGCTACTTTCACATCAAACCCAGAAAACACTTGAGACTTCTTAATTTCCTTAATCTTATCGTAAGGGAAACATTTAATCCGAAAATATGCGCACAGAGGTTGTATGGTCTGACTTTCTAATGATGTACAGATAAGGATCCCTCACAATGCACGTGACCAAATATTTTTTTTGGAATTCTTGCCTTTCCGCACGTCACACCTCAAATTCCCAATGATCTCATTCGAGAAAAACACCTGAGCATCGTCATTCCACTGTCTTTCTTCGAGTGATAGATTACTTGGACACAACGTAAGCACTTCCCATATAAAAAATCCATGTACAGAAATAATCCATAGGTGTGCCCCAGCAAACTTAACTACAATATAAACGGATTGAAGAGACAATATTTCCAAACTGGAAAAATCTTTATATATGTATCTAAAAATCTTATTGTATAGCAGAGATGTCTATTGAATCCCAACAGCGTAAATTAAAGAAAGAAGGCAAGGTCTCCGAATCGACCATGGACGAGTCAAACTGTTTCTCATGAAGAGACTATGCAAATTTCTCATTTAAAACTTCATTCGCGAAAAATGAACAAGAAATTATTGTAAAAATCGAGAACGAAACCATAAGGAAGAAATATTATGAACAGTATTATTATTAACGTAGATGAAAAAGTTCGGGTTCAAATGACACAATATTTGGTAAAATTTACATAAATCCGTCAAAATATTTCCATTTTCAATCTCTGCCGTCTTGAGGAGAACTGCCATCTTTGAACGCGAAATTACGATTGCATTATCCATCACAAAATGGCGACTTCAGCATTTAGAGCAATAGTAAGTGTGATTAATCCACAGATAGTAAATAAACATGATATCATTAGTAAAAAAACAGTGTGAATATGATTTTGTTCAATAAAAAGTTTAATAGGATTTTAAGAATAACTGTAAGAAAGCCTATTGCAGAGTATTCCCGCTCGTCTCCGTCTCCGGAAATCTCCCGAGATTGTGAGCGATCTCAAGAGATTTCCGGAGACGGAGACGAGTGGGAGCAGCGATGGCGAGAAGTCAGGCGGCGCGCACTAAGTCAGATGACTTTTCATACCAACTATTGCTTCGTTAAAGCGATCCTTTTATACCTGAAGCTTTAGCAAAATTTAGGAAGGGAGACATCTATTCTTACTTCAGGTGTTATTCACTAACAAGAAGCTCGTTAAAAACTCATTTCCGAACGATGCAAAATAGGTGATCTTTCCCGTCCTGAGGGGACATAGCTGAAAACACTCCGACAACTTTGAAAAGGCCTTTTACGCGAAACCAAAAACAGAAAGGGAAAGTGCGTTTTCGCGGTGGCTGCAGTTTCTCTCGTCCTCGTCCAGTCATCTCCCGATGATATTAGTACAGTTGGATAATTTACACAGAGATTTACAAAATCGTGGCCGGTGAATTGATCCTGCGGGGATTCGTACGCGGGGAATTCATACGCGGGGAATTCGTCCGCGGGGAATTGATCCCCAGACAGATTGGTACGCGGGGAATTGATCCCCCGCGCTGATGTTATTCAGTCTTATGTTAATCTACAAGCCCTGGTTATTGGTTAATGTTATAAATAAATTAACCGGGGGGGTTGGGTTGGGTTGGGGTGGGTTGGGTTGGGTTGGTAGTACATCCTCAGCGCGAGGGATCAATTCCCCGAGTACCAATCTGTCGAGATATCAATTCCCCGCGGATGAATTCCCCGCGTACGAGTTCCCCGCTTACGAATTCCCCCCGGATCAATTCACCGGGCGCCTTACAAAATATACAAAAGAAAAATCCCCAACCTTGCCCCTGGATACTACTGTTGCTTTAATCTTTTAACTTGATTTCCCAAAGAAAAGGAAAATTTTTGTAGGGCTCATTGAATTCCATGAAAAATTCATGAGACCAATGCGTTGGTCAGCCATTCTCCTCAGCCACTGCACATTATTTGAAAGTAATTGCCGCAAGCAAAGCCATAGCCGAGAGCAGACAGGTAGGTGAGCGACGCTCGATCAATTATTTATTTATTTATTTATTTGACCCTTTATTGGCGAGGTTAGGCCCAAGTGGGCCTCTCTTCCACCTAACCCTGTATGTCGATAGAATATGAATAATTACAAATTAAATTAAAACAAAAAGACAGAGCAGAGTGTGGGGAAAAAATCTTTGCAACTGAAGGTTGCTAAAGAAAAACCCACGTTGCGGGAAAACACCCACAGAGAAGGAGGGTGAAAAAAAACCGCGAAAACACAGTAAAAATAACAATTAAATACAGACAATAATAAAATTACATACAGAATATATATGAAACAATTAATTTACAGAAGAAAGAAAAAAATAAAAATATTATTAATTTCCTACTAATTAGTATTCGTCAAAGAAAAAAGATAATAAATAAATAAAGGTCAGCCAGCGGCGTCCGTCCACTTTTTCAAATTTATCTCAGCAGAAAGAGGGTTAGATGAACCTGAAAATGAAGAGAGAAAGAAAGGGTAGATGAGATGTATACGTAGATATTTGGATTAAAAGAAAGGAAGAGTGTTGATTGGGTGTAACGACGATTTGAAGGAATGATGGAAAGAGCGAAGTAGGTATTTGATGTTCTGACCGATAGAGTTTTTCAAAGATCTCACGTTTAAATGAAAAGAAAGATGATTGTATTAATTTTGGTTGAGCAACTTCATTCCAGTACTTTGCTCCGATGACAAGGAGAGATTTACTGCAAATTTCGGTTCTATGAATTGGTATCATGAGTTTGCCAGTGGGATGAGTTCCTAGTCCTTGCGAGTTGTTCAGTTTAGTAAAGTAATTATCGAGGTACCTGGGGCAACATTCATTGAGAACTTTATACACGAGATTAAGAGTGTGAAGTTTTCTTCTTGACTGTGAATGAAGCCACTTTAATTCTTTTAAAAGTGGGGAAACATTATCAAATTTTTTGGCGTTGAAGATTAATTTGACCGCATGATTAAAAGCTCTGTCTAATTTAATGCTGACCGTTTTGTTTGCTTCATTCATTAGTGTGTCAGAATAATCAAAGATAGGAAAAATTAATGCTTGAACAAGTAATTTTTTCAGCTTAAATGGTAAAATATACTGCAATCGTTTCATATTTTGGAGTGTTGAATATGATTTCCTGCAGACTTCCGCTACTTGAGGAACCTAAGTAAAGGATTGATCTAAAAGTATTCCTAGATTCTTTACAGATGAGCTGAAATCGATTTCAATGTTGTCAATTTTTATTTTAGCTAGTGTAAGCGTGTTGATGTTTCTCAGTGTCTTGAGATAAACAAATATTATACTCTGAGATTTACTTGGATTGATTTTAAGCGCCAATGAGCCATGAGTGTAGGAGGGTGATATCATTATGAATTAGGTGGATGGCTTCAATAGAGTTTTGCGGTTCCGACGATAGATATATTTGTAGATCATTGTCGTATAGGTGGTAAGAAATGTGTTTCAAGTGAGAGGATAGATTTTGGAGGTAATGAGAAAATAACAAAGGCCCGAGAATAGAGAGAATTAGACAAGAAAACTATGAATTTGCGTACCTCAGTAGAAAAACTGTACCTACGGATTTGAATTTTCGGGCGTCGAGTTGTTACGTTACCATGGCATCTATGTTGTTTGTTTTTATGCCTGCACACTGCAAACATATCAATAACACAAATTTCAAGTTGGCGTCATATCGAGAGGGTCCTCAAAAGAAAAAAAGTATTGAAAATTCTTATATTCTATATGAGTATTTAAGTTAAAATTATTCAACTATGTCTTACAATTAAACGAGTTGCATCTCGTTTTTTCCCTCCCTTGTCGTCTTTATTTAAGTTTTAAATTCTCTGTTTACCTATGATGCGTGTTTCTTAATTTTGTTATTCTCAGTGCATTCTTTTGTTCTTTCGATTTTCGATACATATTTTTATTTTTTTGAACATTTTGTTCGTATTCCCACATATTTCTGTATTTCTCAGAGCATTCTTTGGGAAATTGGTCAAATAACCAATTCCTTTTTGAGCGATTGGAATTGAAATGCCTGGATTACTTTTAATTAAATAACTGGTTCATCAATATCATAAGAATTTGAACATGACAAGTCTTGAAGCCAGATTCTAATGAGCCGTCAATTGCATTTATTCTTACTTCATAAAAAATCAATTAAACTTCAATTTTATCTACTGAATTATAGTTGGGTATACCATTATAGGCGCCCGGTGAATTGATCCGGGGGGAATTCGTACGCGGGGAATTGATCTCCGGACATATTAGTACGCGGGGAATTGATCCCCCGCGCTGATGTTGTACTACCAACCCCACCCAACCCAACCCAAACCCCCCGTTAATTTATTTATAACATTAACTAATAATCAGGGGGTGTAGATTAACAAACGACTGAATAACAGTAGTACAACATCAGCGCAGGAGATTAATTCCCCGCGTACCAATCTGTAGGGAGATCAATTCCCCGCGTACGAATTCATTATAGCAATTTTTTAAGATACTTTTAGGGATTCCGCATAAAACATAAAGATAATATAGAAAGAAGACTTGATCCATTTATATACATCATAAGACCACTCGAAGGAAATTCACTATGATCATGTTATCAGAAATTAATAGAATATATAACAAAACAATAGCAGCGCGAAACATTGTTTCTATTTTATCAAGCATCAATGATGCGCTTCCGAAGTCCTAGAATTCGGAAGAAAATCGAGAGTACTCCGTTTGTTTTTGTGGGCGTATGCACCCTCAAGTATGGCTTCTTTGTTGTGATCGCTAACCTGATTTAACTTTCCCTCAAGGATGAAGAGTGACGTAGGGCAAAAGACATGAGGAACTATCTTGTGATTGTTGACGTCACTCAGGAGGAATCTGCGGGAGGCGGGAACTGCCCAGTCACTCAGATTTAAATATATAGGATCGGCCGTGTGAACATAAGTGCACGGTTCAGCCAGAAAGGCTCTAAAGTAAGACACGATTTTACAATGAGGATCAAATACGAGCAGCATGAGTATTTCTGCTTCAACATGAGAAATAATAATCACTAGAAGTTTCATTTCCAATATTACGACTTTCCACGAGGTAACATCTTCGCATACTGGGAAATAATTACATCATTACTATTTCGAAAAAGTAGCGCTGACAAGAATTTTCTTTGAAAAATAAAGTACGATAGTGAAATAAAATTATATCGAGCGGTGACGAACCAGCAACATAACCATTGCGAGTCAATTACGTTACCGCTTGGCAAATCTAGGCTGTGGACTTAGGCCCGAAGTTTAAATTTATATATTAACAGTTTATCTCTGTACCCTATTTTATCACGAACCCGGGCCTATGTGGAAGAAACCCATGACACTTATTACTATCTCACCGTCTAATTTCAGATAAAAAAAGTATCATCGGGATTCTTGACATTCATCTGACAGCGTCTCCTTATGAGATCGTGGTTGACCAAATTCGAACCAAATCCGATTATAGAATTCATGGCTCCAACTTTTACATTTCTCAGGACCTCTCATTCCGCAGCTGTCGCCCCGCAATCCTCGCGGAGCATCTCTGTGAGCGCACTTTATTACCCAATTCCATAAAATGTTTGGCATCATGATGAAGAAATTTTCCGATGATTTTCTTATCCAATTTTACGTAAGAAAATTTGCGTCGGTTACAGTCTTCTTAAATCTATTTTTGCATACCTATCATATTTTAAGATGAAATGGAGATTTAATCTCATCAGCATTGATCATATTCCGATAAACTGCTATCATAAAGCAATTAGGTTTTTATCACAAAATTGGTTCCTAAAAATCAGACCTCATGGTGATAACATTGTTGCTGACAGAAATGTGTATGTACGATAAGTGCTTCAGTGGAAGTATTTTCGCCTTTGATCTCCACCGCAGGTCAATTTGAGGACAAATTAGGATTCTGGTGGAATAAATCTGAAGAAAAAGTTACAACTAAACAAATTTATACCCATATTCTTTTTCGGAAGAAGCGTAATGTCAATAAAGAATATTAATTCTAAGCTAATCAAATTCACATTATACGCATAGAAACAATTAATTTCACACCTAACTCTCTAGGAGTACAAGGACTTGGTTTCCCTAATTATTTCTCTATCCGTGATATTGGTAAGTTTGATCTCTGATAAGTGTGCTTACCGCCCATTATTTTACTTATGCATAAGAACACTATATTCTCAACATTTTATTCAATTCACTTTTACATAGAGCGAAATATAACGTATTCCATTAACGCTGGGCATTTTCTCGTACCGAAGACGAGGATAATAATATCATTTATAATTTACGCTACTGAAACAAATAAAAAATTAAGAGAAAACATTGAAAGGATAATAATTAATTTGTCAACTTATATAAAAAAACACATCAACTCGCTATCTTGATTATCGTTAGACGGGAAATCCGTCGGGATAAAATTTGACAAACAATAACCTCTTGTAGACCATGATACCAACGACTTCCACACTAAAAAAGGAGATGTACACACCTGGCCAAAATTAACGCACCACCGGTCGTTAGGATCGCTAGGGAGGTGCTGCGTTAATTTTGGCCAGGACTGTACATACATTACATATACATCCAAATTGACGTTCTATAAGGTTTACAAGAAACTCAGTTGATGTAAAAGACTGTTTAAAAACTGTCTTTGTTGAAGAAATGCTGATAGAAACAAACAAGAAATGCAAACAACGCTGTATATACTTTTTCCTATGCTGAACGAATTCATATTTTGATGTCGATTCCGACTCAACGGCTCACCTCAAGAGTGATCGAAAACTTTGGACATAGGATATCGTTCAAATTAAAATCGTCAAGAAAATATATGGAACTTCCGATGCTTTCCCCCGACATATTTTCCAGGGAGATATCGCAGGTAAAAAAAACGTTTACGAAGCGATTCCGCGGAATATATACTAACACAATAAAAAATTCTTCGTTCTTTCAACTATTTTCACTCTAGAACAGCTCTTCCCAACATTTCGTCTCTCAAAATACATGTAGAAATCACTCCAATTCCGCGGCACTCTAAAAACTACACTTTGGTGACTTTCAGTACCAATATTTACAGGATAAATATTTATCAGGGGCGAAGAAATGTTTCAGTACTTATGCAAAAACATTTTAAATACTTCGCAAATTTAATTGCAAATATATATCACGAAATTATAAGAATTCGTTACCCTTAGATATAACGCTGCACGCCACTGTGCCGCGACACAGGCTGAGAAGTGCTACTTCGGAATGTATATCAGAAAAGACTATTCTGAGGAAAATATCAATGAAGAGTACTGCACTTCATGTTATCACGACCTCTCTTAGGGGATGTCAAGATGGTCTTATTTTTTATAGTAACCCATTTTATTTAGAGATAATATGAGTTTCGATGAATATAAGCTAATTATTCTCTCCTATCCTAACTATTACGACCAAAACGATTATTTCATTATTGACTTAATAAGGAAATGTAGCAATCTCTTATTTTTGCATTAATTAGCAAATGGAATTATTGATTGTCCAACTCTGCTGGACGAGATTAATTTACAATTTCTGATTTGGTAATTCATAGAATACATGTATACTATGATATGCTTGAGTATTTTATGATTTTTCTTATAATATTGCTCTATTTTTACCATGAGTCTGTAAAATTTTTTATTTGTCTTCCCATTATATTTAAGGTATATTTTTTTAGCATTTTATGTCACATAAGGTCTTAAATGTTTTATAAATATTCATATACAAAATGGAGTTCTCTTTCATAAAATAAAGCTACTGCTTCTATTATACATTCTGCCTTGGAGTGAAATAATTTCCCCCTTCCCATGTCAAGTCACAAAATTGTAAACGAAAAAATCATAAAACAGTTTCAATTTAAATGAAAGTTTGATTAGTTGAACCAGAAACTAATAACTTAAATATAATTTACAGACCATCAAAATCACCACCACTCGTAATTACTCTGGGATAAAACCAGTTTTATTACAGCCAATTCTGCAAAAATACCACCGAGGGTATTGAGTCAAAAACTCCTGGAAGTAATGGAAAAGAATATAGGAGAGGAACAATTTGGCTTCAGAAGAGGAAGGGGCACTAGAGAAGCTATTGGACTATTGGGAATAGTTGGAAAAAGATGCCGGGAAAGAGGAAAAGGAGCAAGCTTATGTTTCATTGACTTGGAGAAAGTTTTCGACAAGGTAAAAACATATTGATTGTGTCCTGTGTTATGTAACTGAGTGGATGTACACCAAGTCAATCATCCACTTTATTTCAACGTAGTTATAGAATTCCAGGTAGCTAAGGTTACTTCCATAGATGATGTTGCTACATGTAATGTTTGCGAAAATTCAATTTCTATTCCAATCCAGAGGAGGAATCTAACAGAAATACTGACATTTTAAAAAATCTCGCAAATATCAACCCAAAATTAATCTTAAAATCAAGAGAAATACTTTCACTTTACTCTTTGATGAAAAAGGTAAAATTCAACTAAATCAATTAAAAATTATAAAGTGTTAACTCTAAGAAGTGTGATGACCATTTATAACAGAAAAAATCCATCATTTCATCATATAATAACATAAAAGAGTTTCTCAGTTTATTATTCCGGCAGGAATGCAATTTCCACAGCTATCAAGGATTCTAGACTCAGAAATTCAACTTGTCTTACAGGAATTGTTGATCCAATTCAGTTTTTGGCGTTCTTTACCTCCTTCCCTGATTCATTTTTAAATAAACAACTTTTCTTATAATTAATATTAGAAAGCAATGTACAGACTTTGTAATGGATCAAATCAAACCCATACCTTATATCACATTCATATCCAACCAGTGATTACTTACATGTATGGACAATGATATTAAAAGGGCAATAATTTATCACCATTACCAATAGAGTACTTGTTTTTCAACGAGCTAATACCTCCGGGTCATATTTTATTTTGAAAATCATTAATATATTACCATTTAGACATACATGTAATGGACTGAAAAATCAAGTATACGTGAATTAGGACCAAAATAATTATGAGTTCAGAGAACCACATTTCAACTACTAAAGCATATTGTTAAGAAAGAGATATAGTTCATAAATAAAACAGAACTCCTTCACAGCTATAACTCAGTCATTAATAAAAATCTGATGTGGCCAACACATGACTTTCTCCGTATTCATTGAAAACAGAAGCCTATGCCGGTAATGTATAAATAACTCCAAAACAATAAGTGTTACAGAAAAATGTTTCCCACAAAAGTTGTAGTAAAATACATTATCTGTAACTTTTGTACAAATTGTATATAAATACATCACATTCTGTCAGAGATATGTATGAAAAACTTCAATTTCTGGATAAACAACAACTTCCGGTTAACCATTATTCAGGAATAACCAATAAACAATCAGTGTTACGAAAACATGTTTCAAACAAACGTTGTGGTAATGTACATTATCTGTAACTTTTGTATATAATTGTATATATCTACATTGCATTCTGACAGAGATATTTAAGAAACAAAATTTTGTTCCGCATAAACCGCAACTTCCTGTTAAGCAGTATTCATCAAAAACTAATCAACTCTTGGCATTGTTAGGAAAATACTAAATATGAATTTTGAAAATGAGCGGATAATTACTTTTTAAGATAGAGCACCCACAAACTTTTTTATCACAGACAGACAGACATACACACACACACAGACAGACAGACATGTTCAGGAAAATAGCGAAAAATGAATTCTATGGGCCCCAAAACATCTATTTCCGTTGACATCTGGAGGTCGAATCTTTTTGCGAATACAATACTTTCTCTATGCTACGTATAGGGAGAAAGTAAAAAGTACCCCATCCTGGGACAGCTTACAAAGAGTACCTTATAGTATATCTTGAATATCTTTCACTGTGATTCAAATTACCATCAGAAAGATAATTGCTGATGGGATAAGAAATTGTTTTCCAAGTGCTAACATTTTTAGTAAAAATTTATTAACAACATTACAACAATGTTATCTTATTAAAATATCTTATCACCAAATTTGCATTTTAGTTATCACTTTCTTTAGTCAAATGTCTTATTTATTGCTTAAGAAAAGTAATTTTGTGGAGTTTAGTCCCTCCACAGTTAATTGATTAGTTATATACTTGCACAAATGTATTAGTGTGTTATTATGTTAATGGAAATAAATTACTTAGATTACATTACAATTATTCAATGACAAAAAAGTGCTTAGAATTTCCTCAAGCCTCCAACGTGAGGTGCAGACGGTGCAGTGAAATTGTGCAAGCTGGAGAGTTGTACATTGTTCACAGACAACAAATCCTCCTGAGTTTTTGTTTTGTCTCTTAATCTTGCATGGAGTAGGGAGTGTTCGGAAATTCCTATCCTCACATCCTGCACAGCAATCTCTCCCTTCAGCTGACTAAGAGCTTTTTTAATGTTGATTAGAGGAGCTAACGGGAGAGAAAGAGAAAATTAACTTAAGGCATACAATGCATTTACTCAACTCATCATTAAATAAATTTTGTAAAAGTAAATCATCATACTGTATTATAAATAAAAGATTTCACTGATGTGAAAATTTTCAAATAATTTTCAAGTTCCTAATTTAGGTTATATGTTTTCAGGGAAGGAAAAAAGGAGTGTTTAAAATTCAAGCAGTTAAATAAAACTGAAGGTGCTTTGGGTGATCTCTTTTGGTCTGCAATAGTTAAAATTATGAGATGAAAACTTGCACAGCATAGTAATGACAATGCGTTCAATTACCATAATAATCTTCAATAAAATACTTCTAGGGCTAATAACTCAGAAAGTAAATTAAATTTGCTAGTACTCATTAGAGAAATATATAGTTATGTATTAATTACACAGGGGGTTGGCTCATACATAGAACAAACCTATATAATAGTCTATAGGTTTTAGGACTTGGGGACACTATGCTTTGGTCACTAGATAAGCCATAACAATCACCGAGTAAAACGTTGCATCCATAATATGGATAGCTTAAGTTGTTGAAATCTTTGCCTAACATAAAGGCCAAAACTTAATCTTTCATAATGTGAATATTAGAAATTATGGATTGTTTCCATACAGATTACATAGTACTGGAGTGGCTTAATTTTCCGTACTTAAGGAGGTGAGATATCTTCTTGACAGCCCTCGTTATAAGAACCATAATTTCAAGAGACTCAGTTTAAAAAAGTTACAAAATACATACTTCCATCAGTCATGCTTGAACCTCTTTCATCTGTTTCTTGCTTAACTAAATCCAGTTCCTCCGTTAATTGATTTAGAATCTGAGTATGATTAGATACTACTTTGCTTGCTGCATTATAGGCATCCTGAGATTCTGCAAGCTTCTTCTGAAAATATAAAACATTAGCAATGAAGCTTTAATTGGAAAACCATTACTCTGCAGTACAATAAATAAAAGGTCTTTTTAACTTCGCAATGGAAACATATCTGTTCAAATTTTAGGGTCAATTTCAAATTGGTATTGGTATCTATTATAAGGGTTTTCACAGCAGAGGTCATTTTGTATAAATAGGTCCCCTCCAGGAAATCAAAACTCAGGACTCCTTTCACCAAAGATGATTGTGCAATATCCTGAAGCACAATTTCCAAATAGATAGTTAAACGAAGAAAATGATTTTACAGTGAAAATGAAAATATATAATTTCATAAACTATTTAATTTTTAGAATTCCATATGCAATAGTCATGAGAGTAAATGCAGGCCCGTTCTTATAATTTTGGGGGCCCTATGCAACATTATTCTATGGGGTCCTATAGACCCCAGTGCCAGGCTGCAGTGCAATGATTGTACCGTTCCAATGACAGTTGAATAACTACTTCGTTTTAAATTGGTTACATGTGAGGCTGGCAAAATATAACGTCAAAATATCATAATATGGTACGGAAATTGAATTTATTATGCTTTTAATTTTATTTATTTAATACAAATTTGAAGTCCTTTTTGTGGCTTGGCAGCAGGGCAGTTGACAGGGCCCTACGCAACCACGTATTCTGTGTAAGCCTCAAAACGGCCATGAGTAAATGCAATATTAAATTCCTTATTCAACACATCCAGAATAAAATCACGTAAATCACCCTTTCCACAGAAATAATACGTATTGAAATGAACACTGGATATGGGTAAGCAGTGCATCATGACAAAATATGGGGCACCTAATAAAAGACCAACGGTCCAGAAATTAAAAGGGTGAAGGACTTTATACTCATTATGTATTAGTTTTAAAGAATTTAGTGCAAAAAAAATATGCTTGAACGGAAATTGAGTAAATGAGAAAAAATGAAATGATGAGACAAGTCTGAAAATAATCAATAATTAGATATTTTTACTGATAAATATTTTCCTTTTTGGGTATAGAAGAAAAATCACAAATCTGACAAAAACTTGAAAAATATGAAAATAAAAATTCAATTTCATTATGATAAAAGTTATCCCCAGGCAGTGTAATTATACACTTAGGCACCTTTAAAAAAATGCTTAACCCATCATTCATATCATGATAACAGTGGAGAAAATCATAGCAAGCCACACTTACCTGCAAAACTTTAAACTCATTTATCAGAGGCTCCAGTTCACTATTCAGATATTTTTCTCTCATTCCAATCTTCTCCATTGACTGTGTTATATCTGTGTGTAATTTTTCCAGGCTGACTTTTGATGGCAGAATAGCTTCCTTCATACTGTCTTTATATCTGTGCATGTCACTCAGGTGGTACATCAGATCTCTGGGATCTAAATAAAAAAACCGATGATGATAGCTGTGCAAAAAATACGATTTTTACTGATATTTTATTAGTTAAGCAAATAAGAGGTTTATTTTAAAGTCAAAGGAAACACCATTTAAACCAGATAATAATATTAATTCGGCTCATACTTTTTTGAAGTGTATGCATTATACACGATGAATTTGTTCCACAATTAACAATTATTTAAATGCATATTTTCAATTTATGTCAAAATTAATCACTCACTCAATTGCCTTGATTGAAATCATGAGTATATCATTCTTGTAACCTCTTAAGCTGAACAGAAGGTTCTGAAGAACAAGTTGTTGAATAATCTTAACTGAATATCCACATAAACAAAGGTGGACAACCAGTGGCACTCAACCATTTTAGTAGCCTGCAGCAACTCTAGAACTTACAGGGAAACCACTTATTGGAAGAGTAAATATTACATAAGTTGCTAGATTACTTACTCAAACATGATAATGCTTGTACTATCACCATGATTGGTAGCTCAATGTAAATATGTAATAACAACCATACATAATTTACAGGAGAATGTTCGTCTTTGTATGCCTTAATCTCCACATAAAAATCAATAACAGAAGTTTTACATGAGGAAACAAAAATAAATATAGGCTAACCGGGCTTAATGGTGACCTTAAGTTGAGGCAACACTCTTTCTACTTCCAACTTCCATTCATTTGCTGTGATATTTGATTCCAGTACACTCTGCTTTTCTCGTTCATTCTGGTCCTATATCAAATAGATATTTTATTTAATGTCCATGAATCTGAAAATAAAGAGATTTCCCGAATAATGGGAGCTTCATACATTCCAAAATCCTTTCGATGTAATGATGTCATTTTCGGGCATAGCAGCATCGTCGTCATCTGAATAGACGGCAGCGAGCTCTTCTTCAATTTTCTCCAGAATCAGCTCTGCTTCATCATCACTCACGCCTTCGGTTATTTCTGCTTCAGGTGGAATGATTGGTCTTGAAAATTAATAAAATGTATTACAATAAAAATCAATGCGAAAAACCTCCCATCAGGAGATAATACTGTAGATATATTGAAATAATTTGAAGCAATATTGATACGGTTAAGAAAGCCAATGAAAATTCAAAATCTTACTTTTTCCAAGTGATTTTGCAAGTTCTCAATGCATCATCTGCGAGTTTGTCCAAAATGAAGATGGCATTTTCTCCTGAACCTTGCTTCAATTTACTTGGAGGAAATGTTATCATAATTCCCTGCAAACGATTTACAGCAAAGTATGTTATACAGCTGATAGGGTAAAAGTAATTACTTCTTTACTTTACTATAGGGGTATCTATACGATACCCTATACATGTTCGTTAATAAGCGTAAAGTAGAACATTCAACAAGAAATAAGAATATTCCGCAATTACTTTATCTCTGGCACAATCTAATATCGAAGAAATCGTTGAATTTGGATCATCGTATTCTTGAGGCTGATCGAAAGGCTGGCCAGATTTTCTAATTAACCAAGCACATAACGATGTGAAACAAGCAAACTGTTCCATCGGATTACTAGACAGCGCAAAATAATGCCTAAAATAGAAAACCGTGATATTAACTTAAAATAAAAATTCTTTCCCGTAATTCATGCGTGGAGAATTCAGTTCGTGTCAATTTTATCCAACGACACTTTCATTTAAGATAGATACTAGATGTGAAAGTGAATACAATTGGAGTCGGAAAGATAGCCCATTGCATTATTTACCATTACCTGTTTAAAGGCTTCATTTTAAGAGCTATTACAAATTCTTCGTGATAGTTAAGTAGTTTTAACTTATCAATCAAGTCTTCCATAGTAGCAAACGCAGCAAAAGCATTTCCAGGACCGCTGTCACCATCATCTAATCGACGATTATCACTTTCTCTCATCATTATAGAGTACTAGGCAATATATAATCACAAAATATTAGTATGGGCACTGGATTCACACAATTTATTGAGTAACCATACACAAAAAAGAATATTTGTTCAAAATGGTCCTCAATCCATATGCGTTTGATATTTGTAAACACATTTGAAGAGTCTTCTGCTGATATTTATGATCGATACCGTCGATATCTTCATCTTCGATTGCAAGTTTCGATATTCCTAAAAACTTGACTTACGTTATAGCGCTAATTTGAAAAGGCCCTGATGATCTTTTTTAATTCCATTTTATGTTATTTACTCAAATAGAACTTAACTTTTCTTTTGTATTAATCTAAACTGTTGTTTTGTCAATGAAATCTGTCTGATTCTGATAATGTCCTTCGTTCAGCTTTGACTGCGGTTCATTTTCACAGAAGCATTCGCATCACATGGTGGATTTGATGAGCATATCCTCCTGTAATTAACACACTATACGTAGCAAATCATGTCTGTTTGTTGGAACTCTTTGGAATTAGGTCCTCCTCCTAATCGATCCATACTAACCGTGAATAAAGGTAACTGCGTAATTAGTTCTGTGGTGATGTGTATTGTGAATGTCTTTCTGTAAACATAGACGTTACTTCTTTAGATTCATTTATAAAAGCCCTTCTGCATTATCTATTTATTCTCCAATTATGCGTAACTGATTATGGAAAAAGTTATCCTTTATTAAAATGAGTTTCCATTAAGATCTTTCACAGTTATTTCATAATTTTATGATTTGCATGTTTCAGGAATAACAGATCTGAAAAGAATATGTACAAATTTCAAAAATATATTAGATAATCAAAAGAATTTACATGTAGAAGCTGCACTACTATCTAGAATGATATATCGCCTAAAGACCAAATTACGGCGAGACAAAGGATTGCAATCCATGGAAAAGGTAAGTTATGTTAAACCTACTCACCGTTGCAATATTCTATATTATCTTGCTCTCTAAAATTTTTGAATTTTTAAAATTAGGTTAACAGGTGCCTTCTACATTATTTGAAACTGAACTTGGCTTCAATTTACAGTAATTTTACATCTTGCATAAGAACCAGCATTGATGGCCATGAAACCAACGAAATCTATGCTCCAACACAGCAAATGCTGGAATATTTGCTCGTCAGGACTCAGGGTTTTGCAAAATTGATGAGTAGAGCAGTTCATGTTAGTGAAATGGCAGGAAAGTATCTCATTGATAGGATCAACATTGGACATTCTTGGAACCTAGCTCTGGTGTCAATTTCCATTGTGGCGAGAATATGGTAATTATTACCGCAACCCTCTCGGTTCAAAAGCTGAATAAATATTTCTCTTAAAAATATATATTCAGCTACTTTTATTTTCAGGTCTCTTTCTAAATACCTCGTTCTGGCTGCTTGTGAGCATTACAACAAATTGCTGCCATTCATGAGAGTGCTGAGAAATGTTGGCATTCCATGGACTAATGAAAATATTATCTTCCCACAAGACTTGAAGGTCTGGTTGAACCTTGAATGGCTTAGCAAATCTTCTGATAATAGGTATGATAGAGAATTTAAATGTTTAGGAAGTAATTTAGTTGTCTGCCATCTTTGTATCGAGGAATTAACTTGGTAAAACTTTATTTAGATCTACGAAGGAGGAACTGAGCGGAAACGAAACAGCGCTGAGCAAGATGTTCACTCAAATTGCTGGCATCGTTTCTGAGGCAAAAGGAGAAGATGACAAGAGACCAGATGTATTCTTCTGTAAAGGAGAGACACCTGCCACTGATTTTGGAGGTAAGTTATCCACACTATGTTTTTGAATGAGTAAATCAAAATTCATTTTCTATTTATCGTCTTATATCTAATAGTATTCTAACGTTGGTATAAATCATCCGCAAAACTTAGCCATTGGTGAGGTTAATCCATGGTTACTCATTACTTGCTGTTATTGTTTGTTTCAACTACTCCCAATTGTCATCTTCTGTGGGAGAACTTACTAGCAAAATCTTTCTTTGGGATAGCAAGTTTTCTAAAAGAATTCATTACTGTGTTGAAACTTTCCTGGCAATAAAAAGTCCATGGGTTTCCAAATTAAGACATTTTGGAAAACATTGATTCTCAAGTTCACCTGGTTGGAAACCCTGGAACATTTCTTCACCTAAAATATAAATTTTTTCATGATTCAATTTATTATCTGAAACTCTTTCATTGATAGTCATATAGAGGTTTAAACTCAAGAAGGAAGGATATGTTATTTCTATATCAACATTAAAGTGGCCATTACTCAAAAAAGTTTTATTTTGACTATAGTTAGACTACTTTTCAATATATTAGTAATTGCTAAACTAAATTTTATACTTCAAGCAGAATTGTAGTATTAACTAACTAAGAAATTGAAGGATAGCTTTCCTCAGTTTTTTAAATAAATTTTAGTTCCAGAATAACCAATTTTGAATTATTTGAATATGATTTTTTCATGACTTACCCAGATTTCCACTCCCAACTAACAGGATCTCATAGTTGGATTTGAAATGGTCAATTATTTGAATGTTTTAACTACATTAGCATATATTGTGAAATTCTTTTGTAAAGTTTCAAAATTATTTTCAGAAAGGGTTTCTAGAACAAGTATACCAAAGAAGAGTACTGTTCGAAATGGTTCGCAAACATCAAATGAGGACAAAAGCAAGAAGAATAAACAGTGTAAAGAGGAATCTATTTTTAAAAGTGTGAAATCTCTGAAAGATCTCTCTAATTTTATGAAAAATGAGGAAAGGTTGAGAACGAGCCAGCGAGAGGCAGCTGTGACAAAACACATGGACAATTTGCAGTTTCATATGCTTATGAAGAGAATCCAAAGGGTTGTCAGCAAATTGAGTAAAATTGATTCAAAGAAAAACGGATCTGAATTCAATATTGTTTTTAAGAAGTCTATGAAGGTGTTGAAATTGTATGTTCAGTCTTGATGAAATAATTTTCATAAATACCTTTTTTGTTTCCAAATGGTCTTGGCATGCAGTTTATGACTTGATTTTTTATTTTTGCTATTAAATTTGGATTATTGAACAGTTGTCGAATCTTTATTTAAGAGTTCATCATGCCTGCTAACACAAAACTTGGATATGATTTGTCAACATTTTCTTACAGGAAACATCTTCATCTGTTAGTGTTGACTGAACTAACTCTATCAGACTCACCTGATTTAACGTATTAATTGATGCATTTTTTAATGATTGTTTCCCAGAATTGAGAGATGCCAAGTCAAAATATTTCATTCCACTACATGGTTTCTAACAGAGTGATTTTGATGTGTCCTTTGCCTTTGAAATATATGGCCACTGGAACCATGATAAATTTTCCAATCTATGTTATGTCATCATTGACTCAACCTGTAGCAAAAAATCTTTGAAGATCTACTTTTATTTTGCATCAATTCTCCAGTCTTTCTTTGAGCATGCCTATACACTGGCTAATAGCTATTGTGAGTGATTAACAGGCTAATTTAAAATATACTGATCCATTATTATCGTGGTATAAATTTCTTTCAAAGCCAAAAAAATTAAGATTTTTAGGCTGATACATAAACAAATAGTTGCTGGGCCTGATTTGAAACAAATTTAAGAAAAAAACTTTGACACACAGGAATTTTTCCCACCAAATGAGTATTTATAAATAAATGCAACCATGTAGAAAGTTTGAAGATTGCAATCCTGAAGAAATGTCCATAATCAGAGACATGTACAATAGGTTCAATTTTTAACGAACCAGAACTGAATGGGGCTAAGGAATTCAATGTGGCTAAGCAAATATGATGGATGGCAGGGACAGATAATGGTACACTATTTAATGATCCAACAGTCTTCCTACCGGAGTTAAGTCATCTACCAATAACGTTAGAGTTATATGAACCAATATCCTTCTTTTCCCATATTGCTCAGGTTTCAAGAATAAGCAACAGTTAAGTCAAAGACAACCATTAAGTGAAACCATCCTTAGTACGACTGTTTTCCCAAGTATGCCCTTCAGGACCTAAGAATTGTCCCATATTAGCATGAGCGTAAGCACTGAATTAAAATAGGGTCACTAAAAATGCTTAACTTTTTATTTTACAATGCGTGAATCGAGCAACTAAATTATTGATATACTAAATGTCTACCCTTAATTTGAATGAGTAGTGAGAAAATAAAGGCTGATGTACATGCAAAGGTGCATTGAATTTCAAAATATTGAATCTCCCTTTTTTGTCCCTACTTTCGTAAAATGTTAGTTTTTCCCACTTATTGAAAATAAAAATCTGCCTTAATAGCATAAATCAAGTGAAATGCTACAACTGAAGTATTAAGATTGATTATCTAAAATATTTGCTTCAACAAGTTCAGTTAAAGACTATTCTTTTCAATACTTTGTTGGGTGCACTTAATTCTATTAGGGTTACAATTATGAGGATACATTCAAAGTTCACAATAAAAATAACTGTACGCCTGTAAATTAACAAGAAACATCTATAATTTCAGATAATGATTGTCAATCTAGTTTTCCATCTCATGCTGATCATAGCATGTTCTTAAGGTACTAGCTTCATTTTATTTTCCCTTTTGAAAGAAAATCTTGATTATTGAATTGATAGATAATACATACCCAAAATCAAGAGCTACAATAGTTTTTTCCCATCAATGCATATTAACCACAATCATTCTAAAGTCTTATACTTTGACTTGTACATCATATGATAGTAATTTATTGCTTTTTAAGTTGTACAGTAATATATAAGAGTGCAAAAAAATTTTGATTTTTAAAATTTATGCCATTTGAAACCTAAATATTTTCTTAAGATTTTTTTTCCCTTGTTTTACCAATCAGGTGGATGAAAAATTACATAAGTATGCCTGATTAAGGGTTGAGTAAGAAGAAGAGAAGAAAAAATTCAGTTGTGTTTCTACTGTAATCCAATTTCATGAAAATTACAGTTTTTACCACATTTAAATGTTTACTACCAATGATTCCTAGGAACTCACAAACAACACTGCACAACAATAGACTGCCAGTGATATAAAAAATTATTAACATTCATTCACTTCATCCAGCAACTTTTATCACATTAAATGTCCATATTGTTTACCAAAAATTATCTTACAACAAACTATAATACATTATGACAAAAACATTGAGTCAAAAAATCAAGAAAGCAACACTGGAATAATATGACATCATATATCAAAGGCCAAGACTCAATGGCTGTACAGTAGAAATATTGCATAAATAAACTGTTTTACGACAAATAAATCTTCAATTGGCTAACTGCTTACAAAACCATACCTGATTGGAATGAGAATAATTATGTCATGATGTTAGTGTAATTAGTGCTTCAAACATTATAAACAGTGGGAAGCCAACAAATGGGATTTACGAAAAAGATAAAGGCACACATTCTCCGTTGGCAAACATATTCTCATTGAAATGGTCATATGTAATTAAATGCAGATCAGTGACTATAACATACACAATTCCACCCAGTAAGCCTTTGGCTAACTCAACTTATGGCAGGCAACGTGAGCTAACTGCAGAGTTACCACTGTGATGGAATGTTTCACATACATTACTGAGAAAGGCATAATTTAAACTATGAGCAAAATTTTCTGATTTGCACAAATTAAATTAAAATTTCACATAAATAATATCATTTTGGGATTTCATAACACAGAGCAATAACAAGAATTAAAATTATTAACTTAAAATGCCCTTATAAAAATCATCCATCAGAATTCCAACATTTCTCTTATGATTTTGCATGGCATCATAATTGTAACAATGGTAAAACAACAACATTATGTAAACAATTCAAATGTGATGATAAATCAAAGCTTACAAGGACATCGTAAAACAAAAATACAACCACTCAATGATCAACACAGAACTAACAGAAGCTAAGACAATGGCGGTAAAATTGCCTTTCTAAACTTGCTAGGAGGAATAATGGCTGGGTGGTTCAATTTTCTGACTACCAATCAATAATTCTGGTACTCTTCCCTTGAAATAATGAGATTTTTTAATCCATGCAGCATCACATCAGTCTGAAAGACTACTGAATATCAAGAAGAGGATCTACACATTAATTTAAATAGGCCGATTCACTCAAGACACGTACAATAGAGCAGTTGCCCCTTTGAGAGTAACATCTTTGGCTGAAAATGCAGCCCCACATTTCCCTATTCTAAGTAACAACAGTAACAACAACAATAACAACAAATGAAGGGGTGATGAACCTGCAGTGAACACCATGAATACAAACCTCGATAATCTGATAACTCATTTCAAATCTTTATATAAGATAAAAGATGCTATCTTTTCTTAATTACATCCCCTGACGACAAAAAGACTTGAGTCAAAAACTTGTAGAGAATGAGGCCATTTTTGACAAGAAAGAAATGTGTTACCACAGTTTGATTCGCATGGTATTCCATAAATCGGAGCAATAACTGGCTGTGAAGGCGGAAATTACAATTCAATGAGAACTATAGTTACATACAAATAGGAGTTTCCTAAAAATGCATAGCATACAGTAAATGTAGATAATATTATCTACTACACTTTTTATACATTTATTTATAACACACTATGTATAAAGATAAAGATCTAAACTCTAAAAAAAATATATTTACAGCCACTTAGAGGTATATTAACTACTAACTTCCTGAACAAATGATCTCAACTATAATCACAACAAGGCATTTTAGAATCTTAACAATGAGAATCTCGACTTAAAAAGTTCGACTATGCCGTAAGGTGGGATAAAAATAAGATCAGAAGTTTTCAGCTACTGTGTTAGCAGTACATCTTTGTGCCACACAAAAATAGTATCCATTTCAAAAAATTATTCAATTTCTGAACTTACTGATTTGAAAATGTAAACTATCATGGTATAAAAAATGGAGAATTACTTTCTTCACTGCCAATTCAGTTTCAAACCAGTGAATGTATAAAATGCAAATATTGAACCTAAAGTCGTGATGATATCTCTGTTTCCACCAAAAGGGGGAAGAATTAAAATATTGTTTAGTGTGAAAAGACTAAACTACCCTTGACTCTTTTTTTTAGAAATTGACAACTTACATTGAAAAAATAAATATGAGGTCTTTTGTGATGCTTAACTTCAAAATCAAAGTAAGAAATAAATTTAGTAATATACACTGGAGCAGATATTCACCAGTTATTGTTTTGTGCACATTGAAAAGGAGATTCCCACGTTCTCCGCTCTAAAGGATCTAAGCACAATAGGGACCTAAAGATGGTGATTTATTCCTGATTTGAAACCCTGCTACGATCCTATTTGTGATTGTCTCTCCGTCAAGATACAAACTGATTGATTTGCATCTCTTTTTAAAGTTTAAAGGGCTCTTTGGTCATCTGTACATCGCATCTGCGTTGATTGTTCATTATATGCCATCACATAACCATATAATGGAGGGTCCGAAATATTCACAGCTTGAAAACTATCAAGCATTCAGATTAATTGGGAAT
The DNA here is from genome assembly GCA_947579665.1 of Sympetrum striolatum. NCBI lineage: Eukaryota > Metazoa > Arthropoda > Insecta > Odonata > Libellulidae > Sympetrum > Sympetrum striolatum. The sequence continues at coordinate 17,000,762 of OX388347.1, read as the reverse complement.
TATCAAATTCTTTACTTCCATATGACATTCTCGAGTATCGTTTCATTTTGTGTTATTAGACTGTAGCATTAAATTTTCAAACAACCAGCAGTTTGCAATAGAATCAACTTTACAATCTAAGCAACAATTTCCCCTGGAAGACCATCCAACTTATGCCAATTATATAAGAGACAAAATTAACATAGCTCAATAACAAAAGATGTCTTTTGCCATTTTTCGTTTAGTATATTTTCAGTATCATACCTTAAGCACCATTGAAGAACATTTTTGTGCATTTGCCATGCCAAGCATTTATCACACAGGAAATAATACTGATCAAAACAACAGTATCCCACTTTAACCAATATATCCTAAAAAGCACACTCACACATCCTCTTCTGCAGCAAAACTCAGCAAGTTCCCAACTACTCATAAGACTCTTGAACATCTGGGGGAGAAAATCTGTGTAAGAATGAGAAATAAGCAAGACTGCAGAAGGCAGATTTCATCTCAAACCATTTAGAAGTACTTTCAGAAAAATTTATACAGAAGAAATTTGCCCACCTATTAATTGAAAAGAACTTCACAATAATACTATAACACAGAACAAGCAAAAATAAACTTATGAGAAATTATAAGCTGCTTCATATTGGATAAGCAAGATACTACAAATTATAAAAATAAGATATCAGGAAAACTTGATTGCTATTGTGAATTTTTAGCAAATGATTAAAAACAATTTGGGAAGATTTAAGTACCAAAACTTTTCATATATCATCCAACTTCCAAACATTCTCAAAAATAGCTTTAAAAGTTACCTTGTGCAAATCAACAATTAGTATCCCCAACTAAACAACAGACTGAAACCTCAATAGATTCAGAAAACTAATGAATTTGTAAGTAGAAAAGTCTTTAAGGGTCAACTATATTAGAAAAATTTCCATTCTCTGAAGAATGTACACAAATACATCCTTCATTAAATAAAAATTACACTAAGTAATTTACGTAGAAAATTTAAATGATGAGGATATTGGATTAATCCAAAATTGGTGAAAATTATAGATTACATTGCTTCTGAAAACAAAACCAAATCCAACCCTTTGGTTGAATCGTCAATTAGATGTTACCCTTACCTTTGGTTTCAACGATAGATTATTAAATTTGAGGTCACTGAGAATTACTGGCATCAGTACTTGGTGTTGTTGGTAATTGGAGCTCTTCTTCAACCCGAGGAAAGCGACATTCATATTCTTTTTGCAGAGCAGCACGAGCCTATAAGCAAAAACAATGATTTTTCAAGCTAAGCTTACATAAAAGTTAAAGGCAGAAGAGCTGTTAACTGGTAAAGATATAGAAAACCTAGAAGCAACAACGAAATTACATAAAGCTAATTTGATACGTAAACTGCTCACAAACAAACATGTAACTCTTAGGCATCATACACAGCATTAGCTACAAAGGAAAACAGATTAGCTCAAGTTCTAAAGAAATTAGATTCGACAGTAAGGTTTCAAAATTGCAACAGATACTATGATAATACATTTTTCTTCACAATAACATTTTTACCACTCACACAATGATACAAGATCTGTTTATAGCAATTAGAAGAAAATACAAATCAACAAAACAGATATACCAGAGAACCCAAGAAATAGAATGATCAATTATTAATAAAAGGCAAGGAGTTCTAATGATTTTATCCAACAAAACAAACCAAACCGAAACAGGTAATTTAAGTTAAAACTAGAAACAAAACATTTACAAATTACCGCCCTTAAACAGTTACAACATCCTTCAATTTTTTCCTCCCACAAAACAACTTTATATGTGAAAGCTGTAAATTCAGTTTGTTAACCTTAAAATGCCATCAAATTTGAGGAATTATCTATTTGGATGTTCAATCATCAAGTTTGTTAAAGATACCCTGAAATTCTATCTGAAAATTTGAGACTACCAATGAAAATATTTTTTTTTGTAGGTAATCATCGCAATTTTAAGTTAACCATCAGTATTCTATTCATATCCTAAAATTTTCAGAGGGTGATGGCTCTTCGGGTTGGCATTTTAGATAAAACAGACTCTTGTCGTATGATTACCACAAGACTTAGTCGCATTATTAATAAGAGAAAGCTATCCTTTAATGAAAGTAGATTACAATATGAAGGATTATGAAAACAATTGAGGAAAATAGTCAGTTATTTACCATGAAAATGACCATTACAGATACATTAGAAGAGGAGAAATGAAAGTCAAGAAGCAAAATATTTCTACATCTCCTCATGAACATGAAATTCTGAGCAATCAATGCTCCTTAAGCTGACGTAATTCTCTTTAAAAGCTTATAAAAGACATAAGGAAAGGGTTGAGGTGACTTTGCACATAAGGGCGTGCACCAAGGAAAATTCCCAAGGAAAAACGGACTTGAAAAAAGTCTGACAGGGCCAGGAATCGAACCCGGGATCTTCCTTGTAAGCTTATGAAAGAGTCAAAACGCAGAAGTAACTCTGAAAGCCATAAGATATAAAGGAAAAAGGAGAACTTATGGTGGGTAAGTTCTCCTTTAGTTAAGTATGGAAAGGTGGGTCAAGCCACCCACTGGCACGATCTAACACAACCAGTAGGTCATCCGCCACGAACTTTTAAATTAATTATTAAAAGGTCAGATGGTTAAGCTGGAATTAAATCAAATAAAACTGAGAGGTCTTAGGTTCAAAGCTCTTTAAGTTTTCAAATTTCCTAAAATATAAATAGAATTAAAGCTTAATGACTATATCCAGGTTAGAGGGAATTCTGTATTTTAGCCTTCCATACCCTGACCTTATAAGCAAAAAGTACACTGAGACATGAGAACCTAAAAACTTGCAACACTGATATCACCAGCTGTTAACTCTACAACTGAGGACTAAAGATGCTCAAATATGAAGCATTAGCATGTAAGCTAAAGGACAAATAGCTCATTTAGTAAATTAAACAAAATTTAACCTCTGAAACTCTAGGATCAAATTATGTAATGATTTACTTTACAAACATGAAGTTATGTAATTCTGTGTAAGACTGAAAGGATTCTGCAAGTTCAAACAAGTTAAGTGTGTGAAAGTGAAAAATAGTAACATGACTAGGATTCAAACCCAAGTCTTTCACTTTCCAGACAGGTATTTTAACCACTTAATTACAATCTCGCATCAATTTCATATCTGTTTAAGGGATGATATTTATGATATCTGTTTGGAAAGTGAGGCACATGGCTACTCGCACTACGTCACGGTTCTTTTTGATCAGCATTTTGCATGTTGGTGATCTGCCTCATACATTCCTGTATTTGTGGTGTTTTTTCAGACAATGGACACTGTTTACAGAAAGAAACAAACAATCTGATAGATGAAAAGAAGGTGAACTGTAGCTTTTTATCATGCATACCACGTCATTCCAAAAAACCAAACTCAATGCCACTTAATTGCAGAAGGCACAGAGATAGTTAATCATGGAAGTTGTACTAGTTTCCTCTCAGTCCTCTTTTATATATACCAAGTAGTTGGTATTTCGTACAACAACACCAAATCTTCTTCTGAAGTATTTAAATTCTCATAATAACTCTGAAGTTCAGCATATTCCTAGAAGCAGAAATAATGAAATTTCATGCAAATTTAACAAAAATTTTGATATCTGACATTTGGAATCATGGTAAACCAGAATTTGTTGAAAGTTATTAAAAAATTCTCTTTGAGTATAATTCAATGAAATTCTAGAGCGATTTTACCAAATAATGATAAATTAAAACAACAACTCAAAACTCCGGCATAAATCAGGGTTTTAGCAACTAATTTTCATTAAGCTTACCAGCTACATTTAGTTATTCTAGCACAAATTCAACAAATATTAAAATGCATGCAAAATTTATTCCTCTAAACATGGAATTTAAAAAAATATGTAAACAAGCAAAATAAAAATATGGAAAGCATCAACTGTATGTATAAATATATAAGAAAAATACCATGATAACCATAATTTTGGTGAACGTGAGAAAAAAGAAAAGAAGCAATTCTTTCGAGAAGAATGATGATAAAGATCAGCATTTCTCAACCTTGCTGCATAAGTAGAGCCAGGAAAATAAAATCCTTAATCTACCTATACACTCAAATCAGCACTTTCATACTTCTTCATCACTTGAATTTGTTATGGTAGGAATAAACTGGAAAAAAGTAAGATGGGCTGACAGGAAAACGATTGAGGAGAGACAGGATAACGGAAGAGATGAAAGTCTTTCAGTTACAGGGATTGTAGCAGAATAGGTGGGCGATGTAGTTATTAAAAATGAACTGATTACACAGTAAGGTAACTGAACATGGGTTTTAAAGAAAACTTAACATAATGGGGGGAAAAGACAAAAGTTCGTAGATAATATAAAAGAGGATAGTAAGAGAGTTATTAGTTATAAGGAAGGGGAACTTAGCATGGAACATTTGGCTATGTTAACCTACCAAGACTCTTGCTTCGCGATTATCTTCACACTAAGCACTCGTTAATGAATACAATCAGCAGAAATACGTAGGGAAAACATTAAGTCTTTGCAATAATTTATTTTAGCACTCAAAATAATAAATAAATAAGGGTATGGTTCATAATCATATCTTGATTAATAGAATATTTCCCATCAGTCTTCTGGTTCAAGAAAATGTATAAACCATTGATTTTAGTCTGTCTTGTCCTTGGCTAAAAACACATGAAAACTACCGAAATGCTAAAGATGCAAAATAATGGTGGTAATTTTGGCCAAATATTAACGAACACATATAACAGGCCTTCAGCTTGATAAGATTACAGATATATACTATGAATGGCTATCCCCTATCAAGATTATGTAGAAAACAATGTATGGATTTAGCAATGTCTTAATTTTGATTAGCATGTTTGCTACCTTGGCTGAAAAATTAGTGGGGAATATTAATTTTCAACTCAGTTTGAAACATCTTTTTTAAGTTATTTTATTTTGAAAATTTCTCGTCTCCTGAGACAAAGTTGCAATATTTTTCCAAATCAGGAGATCAGCACATATGAACCATTCCAAGTATTTAATTTTAAATTAAAATTTTTAGAACTCCAATTTCCTTCTTCAAATCATGTTGGGAGTTAAATGATGGTGTATGTTATACTCAGATAAATACGGTAGTTTGACATCATTATATACGACTAATGTCAGCAGAACTGCAAACACTGTTGTAGTGGCCAATTTTATAAGAATCAATGCCCCGAAATATTGTTATAGACAGTGGAAATGTTCTTGGAATGAAGCAATGGCTTCAAGACGGATGTGAGTGTGCAACAATCATAAACCCTCAATAGACGTGGAAATAACTGCACCCATCATAAACATAATACTGAATTGAAACAATTTATTAAAATATAAGGATATGGTTATGAAATAAAACAAGTACACACCTTAATCTTTTCTTCTTCAAAGCGTAACCTTACTTCTTCGTGCTGCCTCTCGAGCTCCTCTGTCTTCTTTGCATAATAATTAGTAAGCTTCTTCCTTTCACTGACCCCCTTTTCAACCATAGATTTAGCTAGTTCCCGTTTAATCCTGCAGAAATAAAGGAATTCTATAATTGGTTGGCTAAGAAGACCATTAAAACCATAATTTTACATACCGTACATGTCAGCGTATAAGTCAAACCGATGTATAAGTCGACCCCTAAAATTATGAGTTGAATTTAAGGTTTTAGCCAATGCTCAGTGTATAAGTCGACCCGGGAAATTAGGCAACACCACTTCCCCAGCTCTATTTTATGGTTATGATTGTAATGGCTTATCTAGTGACCAAAGCATAGTGTCCCCAAGTGTAAATATGTCAATCTATGTTTCATTGTATTGGATTTATCCATAAAAAACTCGTCGCAGCGCTTGTCGAATCGCGTGTTCAGCTAGCCCATGGTTAAACAATCGACGGGCTACTATGATACTTTGTGGCGCTCGCATAACCATAATAAATATTATTGTGTAAAATTTAGTCATATTTTAGTGGGGAAACACGTTCTACTCAATTAACCCAGTTATCTCATAATTCTACACTGTTTTTTGCAGATAAAACATTACGTAATATTTGCGAGAACACCCCCTCTCCCCCACGTGAGAGTGAGTGAGATTCGGCTTAACCCCCCCACCCCCCTAAATGCCTCACGTAATTAATGGACGCCCCCTAAAGATTATATCAACAAAAATCATGATGTGCTTATTGGTCTTCATTTGTAAAAAGAAAGCATCAAAATATATATTACATTTTTGTAAAATAAAAATACATGTGAAGAAATGAATATAATTTACGAAGAATAAATAAGCGTCAAATTTATAATCTAAATATATTTGACTCACCAATAATTAGTTTACAGGGCTTTATATTTTCACTTTTGGCCACAATTGTATTTTGTGATGAAATTTGTTTTATATGATATTTACCTTAATTAGACATGCCAAAAATTAGTTTCAGTAATAATAATCGTGGTGAGCTGCGAGAGTTTGAGTACAACAAGTGTTAAGCAGGCAGTTTTAGTTATTTGCCCCTCAGTGGTTAAGGGTTAAATCAAATGTTCGGCGTATAGGTCGACCCCTTGTTTTTGAGAGACTTGTTAGGCTTCAAAGGTCAACTTATACGCCGGAATATACGGTATGTTTATTTTTTACATTTAATCCAGCAGGAATAAAAGAATTCTATAATTAATTAGATAAAAATAACCTAAAGGCAATGATTTTATACCTGTTAAAAAAGCCAAAAATGACTTACATCTAAGACAACATAAACTACAATGATTCTTTAAGAGGAAAATAGACGAATTTATTCATACTAAGTAAATAATGCAAATATATTCTTTCTCATAATAAACACAACAAATATATTTGGCTATATTCATATTTGAACATATGCTATAAAGTGACACTTCAGAATATTTATTTCATTTAGTAGATCAGGGGAAATTATTTTCCCAAACTTCAAGACTATAAGGATTCCATCGTAACATGAAATATGGGACTAGATTATGTGATGGCTTCTTAACCTAAAACGTCACTGAATATCTTAGTATTAAACAGTAAAAAGAATACAGAAATAAACTTGAACGGGCATGAACATGAAGTTGAGGCTTAAGAGGGAGTAACCCACCTGATCATTTCATCCCTATCTTTATGTATTTTAGCTCGAGCTTTCACCTCCTCCTTCCTTGTGTTTTCCAACCTCTTCATTACTTCTTCAGTCTCCCTCTTTAACTGATCGGAAAGAGCTTTCACCTGGTTTGTATGAGATGCAATCATCACTTTTTCTAGGGTTGAAAACACCTGAAAAATATCTCTTCATTAATTTCTTCCTATTAATGATTTGCGTACTGTGAAAACATGATTTCACTCCAAATATAAGTCAGAATATCTTTCTTATTGGAACAGTTTTTGGCAGCAGTTTTAATTATGAAATAAAAAATGTATTCGAGGCCAACTTGAAGGAGCAGAAAGAAAATGTGTGTTTAAAGGCTTGGTAATGGAACAACTGAGAAACAGCTTTTGGACTTACAGCCTCGTGATATTTCTCCCTCAACTCTCGCTCCTCCCTGTGTTGAGCTAATATTCGCTCAGAATGGCTTCTTGGTAAACCTTGAAACCTGGGAGCACTGACACCATCCCCATCACACTCGGTTGACTCTGAAGAGGCCTCTGCAGCTATTCCCATTCCCTGACCCATCTCACTACAAATCCAAAAAAATTATTAATCATCAACACCTTGCTTTCTCCCAACTGCTGCTTAGAAGAAAGCACTATGTGACAGAAAATACTGCATTTAATTTAAAATAATGTGCACCCTTTTGAGTCTTTTTTTCGGCTGAAAAATCAGGTTGAGCATTAAAATCAACAGCACACTAGATATTCGCCGCAATACTACTCATACGTACGTCTCATAGCACAGGGACGGTAGAATCCTTGGCTTATCCTGGTTCTATGTAACTCATCAAAGGTTCCACCAATGCGCTATCAATGTTTTCACTTTAAGAGCTCCAAAAGACTGCAGACTATACTGCGGCCAAAAATTATTAATTGAAACGGAATCGGCTAGCCCATCAAACTTTTTAAATGACCGATTTTGAATTGATTAAAGTATACACTTACATAGGACTTTAGGAATGCATAGACAACTACCAGAACTTCGTTTACAGTAGGTATGCATATAATAATATTTGTATAACAGCATGTATGTGTATGGTTAACTCATATTCGGTGCTACAAATGGCTTGGCAGCATGCCTTAAGGTGCATTTTAGATTCCCAGGACTACTTCCCAGTAATCCCATCAAACATTTTAACTGACCAATTTAAAATCATTATTGTGCACACTCGCCTATTAATTTTGCATGGATGACACTTACATGATGCAGCAAATGGTGTGATCACAAATTAATTTTCTATTTTCAACACTCGAATTTGGGGCTGCACATTACATTTAACAACGCATTATTTTCGATCAAATACAGTATTTGCTGACAATACTTACTGTAATATTCAGAGCTTTATCCTGTAAAATTGATACCAAGCTCTATTAAAACCCTATGAAACACATAATAGGTGAAATTCACAGACAGAAGGGAATAACAAGCACACAGCCCAACCTTTACTTTTTCTTTTATATCTGTTCTCTCACTTTCAATCAGGGCAATATTTTCCATTTACTAACAACCAGTTAAAAACGCTACAAAATGAATACCAGAATATTTTACATTGAAAAAGATGCGAACATTAAAAGTAACCAGGTGCAAACAAAATTACCATACTTACATGTTTTTGCTTGATAATCTCTTGACTAGTTTATGACTTCTGTAAAACACTGACTTAGATTTCTCATTATCCTGAGAGGTCCTTTGTGGCTGAAGTTTGTTCCTCTCCTGAAATTGAGATCATCGTTAAGATAAGAGAAATGATTTTATAATCTGGAAAAACTGATCCCATAAGCTCTCAATGATATAAACAAAGGAAAGATATACTCAAAATAATCATAAAATTTTGTCAAAAATCATGAAGAATTAAATCCAATGATTCAATTACAAGTTAAAGTAGCTTGAGACAAAAAAGAAGAAAAGTAAAATAGCGTAAAATACAGCAACAAAAATAAACCAGTATTTGAAAAGTAATCAGAGCAGTTCTGGCAGCATTATTAAACAATTTAAAAGCAAAAAAAGATGTAGTAGAACTATATTACAGAATTGAGGTGGATCGCATGTAAGTGCATAAAATAAGCACACTGAAAGCAAAGCTGAAAACATTAAATAATATACTGTTTTATACCTTGTCATGCTTTTTTCTCAAAGCATCTAATTTTTTCTCCATTTCCTGCTTCTTTTCCTTAACTAACTTATTTTCCATCAACTTTTCCAATGGTTCTGCTGCAAATTCTTGAATTGCTAGAAAGTTGCAAATAAATATGAGAATTTACCAGTTTTACTCAAGCTCATCCAAAAACAATTTAATGGAAAATGAAGTGAAAGAACTATAACAAGAGTGACAATTATAAAATAACTGCAATAGAGCAGGAGGCAAAGTAGGTAGTGATGTTCAAGAAGATGAACTATTACCCTTCTCTTATATATGATATAGGTTTTCCATTTCATCAGAAATGTTTCCCTAACCCATTTGCATCGGAGGCTGCTAATCAGTGGCCTAGTAAACGGTACTTACGAGCAGAGGATGGCAATCGGCATCCTCCACTCGCAAGGATTATATGAGAAAAATTAGATTCAGTTACAGCCAAAGTATAGAAATTGCTAGCCGAGTTGAATGGGCTAATTGATAACACCCCTCTGATCCTGATTAAAGCCAATACTTCCATTTCCAAAGGTTTTCTTCATTTTGAGGCACCAAAAAGAGATTATAAATCAATACCACTAATATAACAGCAGTTATTCAGGTGATGATTTTAGTAACTTTTAAGGAGACGAATAAACTTATTTCTTGATGAGTAGTAGTACTCTCCCTTTCTTAAGGGTTTCACGCTTCTGGGAGTTAGAAGGTTAAGGCTGCTAATTTAGCCTAACGGTATGAATGGTAGTGTGGCCGGCACTTCACTTCTATCGTCTACTATTACCCAGAGTATTCTACTATTACCTCCGGTACTCATTTCAACACATTTACAGGCTGAGTCGACCTGTAGCCTCCCTGAAAAAATGCCGGCAGGTAATTTGCTGTGGCTCAGGATTGAACCTGAGCCCTCTGCGTGGCAACCGCTATGTAGCCAAGGCACGATGAGTAATAATAAATTAATTTATTATTGAGAATCTTAATAGATATTTTTCTGGTCCTGATATAATTATCTCATCTCAATTTCCACACCCTTGAACATCATCTAAGAAAAAGTTTTACGTTGACTAAAATTTGACAAGAAACTCGTTCTCCATAAACAGAAAGGAGAAGATTTAGCTAGTCCTATCATAGAATCAGAAACTGAGGGAGAGAGCACTGTTGGGGTAGCTAAATTGGTTAAACTAACCACCCGGCCAATGGGAGTTCTGGGTTATAATCCCAGGAAAACTTTTTTCCTTCATTACTTCTCCATTATTCCCCATACAACACATCTCATTGGAGCTACAACTACTACACTTGAAAACAAGACGTGACCACGCAGACATCATTTTTCTTTATAAAATTCTAAATAATATGATGGATTCATGAGAAATTACAGACATGTTCAGCTTTCGTGTTCCTCAAAAGAGCACAAGGAATAACTTAATATTTATAACCAAGCATACAAAAAGGAATTATTCTCACAATTCGCCTATACTTAAAGCAATGAGAAACTAATTTATTGCGTGATAAAATTGATATACATAATATTAGTCTTAAATCACTAAAAAGAAAATTGAAAGTTTGTGATATTAATTGATGTTTTTTTTTCTCTTAAACTTTGTATTTCTTATGGGTAAGATTATTCTCTAGGAGATGACTTTAAATTAAACTTGTGGGTATTATTATATTTTCTTATTATAACTCGTTAAATTTTTATTCCCATTCTTTTTATGTCACTTACTTTATATGCTTATATATCTACATTCTGTAAAATAATTTTGTGCGCATCATATACTAAATTGCTTTGTAACAATTTTAAATTTGTCAATAGCTTTTTACAACTAATGTTACTTTTTTATACTTATCTGTATTTTACTTTTTGTTTTCAATGTTTACATATATATCTTAAGATTTGTAAACTGCAAATGGGTTAAAAACCCGTATTAAACATTAATATTATTATCTCAAAACATAAAATGACTATACTTAAAAAATATCTGAATAATTATCAATATTATCACAATGACTCAAATGTTTCTAACACCTTTGACATAGAGAATATTTCAAAATCTCCAAGTTGGAAAAACATTTAAACACTAAAGAATTAGAGATAGGTCAGAGTATGAGATAATGATGAACAACAGCAATCTTAGTACAAAAAAAAATTATAATCAATATTCTGCATTTATTTAATCAGATATAGAAAAGCCATCGTTTCTATATCTAGAGTAATTCATCCATCACCATGAGAAACCATGGTTTCTCAGAGATACATGAAAGACTGCCAACATACCTGGAGTTACAATAGCTGGTGCTTTAGCATTCCCAGATTGCACATCAACTACATTCAGAGCAGCAACGGATTCCGACAGAGAATCCACGTCTTCAGATGTTACCCCAGCTGCTGCAGACTCTTCGGAAGAGGCTCCCTTAGTTATGATAGGGGACACACCCTTAGATATGCTACCACTAGATTGCAGAACTGTTTGACTTGTCTGAGAAGATCCCTGATCAGATGCCTGAGAAGACTGTAACCTCTTTAACTTGGTAGTTTCCTCCTGCAGCATGGAGAGCATTGAAGCAGTGTTAGAACTTCACAAAAAATTATCATACTTTGGTTGTTTGGTAAAGCTATACTTGAAATAGACTAAATAACTTTAGATAGATTCATAGCAAAAAGTATGCAGCAATATGTATTTAATAAATGTGCAAGAGGTAATAGGTATAAGACATTTTTAATGGGAACTTGCAGTACAAGTTCGACTAAACATCAACCACACCTCAAATTACTTTAGTAGCAAAAGTTATCTTCAATTACACCAAGCAAACCAAGGATTATCTCCATTTTATCAAAAGATAAGTATATCTTTAGAATATCTGAAATTTTCTCCATAAAATTGACAACTGTAAAAGAACAGCATCAAATATTAATATATGTGATGAGATATAATTGATAAAATCAATACAAACAACAAAAGCTCTCAAGACAGAACCAGACACTTCAAAAGTACACATGACAGAACCCGTCATTAACAAAATGCACATTGATAAAAGCAAACATTTATTTATTGATTTAGTTGGTACTCACGCAAACATCTACTTATGGTCAATTAAAGAAGAGTCATTAACTATAAACATGTAACACATTGATAATTCCTTAACAAAAAAATCTGGTTAGCCAAGATTCAAACTCGAAATTTGTTGAAGCGCTAGCATGGCATCAAGCTCTGCCACTATGACCGGATAAAGATTGATAAAACCCCACAGGCATAAATGCACACATGGCCAATTTTAAGTATATTGGTTCAAATTAAGACAAAATGTTATAGTTGCTAAATAGGTATTACTAATGTTACTGCAGATATAACGCTTTTAATACAGTAGAAGTCCGTTATAATGAGTACAGCATATAACGAGAGTTGCATTATAGTGAGTGATTTTTTGGCCATTGTCTGTCTCGCAGCAAAAGAGTTACATCCATTATAACAAGTGGTTATTTCTGAAGTATTAGTATAACAAGTGCTACATTTCTATATCTGTCTTGCAGGAGAACAATTAAATGGTATTAGAACAATAAATGATTAAATGCAAAAATTATTGTCACCCAGTTCATGCATTTATTTCCCACAACTCCTTGCAAAGCACCATTCCTTGGCAAAAATGCTTCAGGGAGCTTTGATAAGAAACTTCTCATGAGTATCAATCTCCCCTTTATCCCTCCATAGATCCTATCCCCTCGTCTCTTGTTTCTTTTGGGCCAAGACCCATCTAGTCAGTGCCGAAACTTTTGAGTTCCCATCAAGTCGTTGGGCATCCACCCGAAGGATTTTTTTTTCATATGAAAATTGGCACCAAATTGTCTTATCAAGGATGGGTGGGAATGTAGAAGATAAAAGCAATGCTGATGCATATTCCCAGAGTAACCTCTACCCCTCCCTCCCGATCATTGTTCATGAAGTGCTTAAATGATAAATATCTCTAGAAAGCAATTTTATAAGAATACGATTATTCTATGATATACCATACTTTTCAACAATTATTGAGCATTTATCTTCCATATTTTATATATTAGAGGATGCACTTTCTGAATTAATGAAATAATATTTTCGACACAAACATACTTTTTACGCATTCTGAAGCATTTGCGTTAAGATTAAATACCCTTTCGTTTCAATCTGCCGCACTTGCTGCCCTTTGATTCACAAGTACAAACACTTAATATGTAAAAAAATATGGTGTGGCAAAAGAATATGGTGTCTTCTGACGTTAGTTACCTCCTCTGCAGACTCTTCTGCTCCTACAACTGCAATACTGCCTTCTTCTAAGATGTCATCTGTCAACACGCTGAGTTGGCGAGCCCTCTTATCCAGCTCTGACTGATACTTTATTGGATTTGCAAGAGCCTCGGCAAAGTCTGACAGACCATCAGGTACATAGTCTTTGACTTGTACAAGGAGGAAGAGAGTGGGTGTGAGTAGAGGTTGCCCAACTTCATTGCGCAAGCCAACATGTCTGTAACCTGGGCATAAACCAACCACAGGCAGTACTCGATGACCTATCGGTCTCCCTGAATCTCCTACCGAATAAGCTGCTATGCGAATACAGGCTAACTCTGGCAAAACCACCTAAATTAGAGAGAACAAAAGGTTTTCAGCATGATTTCAGAGCAAAACTAAAATGCCATTTAAGTAAATACACACACGTATAAAGTAACACAAAATGTTAAAGTCAAATCATTGTCTTGAAAGTGAATGAAGAGAACAGCCAAATAAATGAGTAAATTATTTGAAATTCAATGAGGAAGAAATGATGAGAGTCGAAAACAGACTGCAACTCAATTTTTAACTAAATATTTCTCATTAAAATAAAGGAATTGAACTATTAATTTTCCAAATACTTTCATTGAAATCCAATGACAAAAAATCAGTGTATCATCACATGAAATTTGAAGAAAGAAACAAACATCAATGTTAAATCCAGCATAGTGCATAAAAACTCATTAAAGAAAAGTTTTCCAAAAGAAGCAATTTTTAACATTTTTGCAATGAAAACTTAGAACAAATTTGGGAAATGAAAAATTTAATACACAAACCTTTTTGAAAACAAAAGGTTCTTCATCATACACAGGGTTAATGCCATTGTTGGGCACTACTTTAGTTCGAAACTTTCTCCTCACGGTATCAGTGGGTAGACCGTACATCTCAACTTCCACATATGTTCCAACTCTTTTATCAGTTAAGCAATGTGCAGATATCACCTGCAGAAGTAAGTAGAGATAGTCATCAACATCATTAAAGGTATGCATTGATATTTTTCAACTTATATCAAATGCTTATTTCACAATCCTACTTTAAGGGTAAATCAGCCACAATATACGCATGCAATGCAACTTAGCAATGCATCGAAAAGTGCACTATGTATTATAACTATTCATCAAATTACTACTCATCCTAATAAACAATCCATAAATGTAAAAATATAAAAAATAAGATAAAAATACCACAGCCTATCACATCTGTGAGGATACACCTTCAGGGATGGAAAACTGTACCATAATCCATTACCTTTAACTTCTCAATGGGATAAGAATTAAGAGAATACTCTGCTAGATACTTTAAAGCACTACCATAGGTTTGATATTTACCTGAACAGAAACAGTTCCAGCGATTATACCATCTACAGTTGATTCAGCAAATGGATCAAATCTTCTGTCTCGTCTCCTCATGAACTCAGGTTTCAATAAGTAACCACATCTGAAGTTGTACTCAAATATACCTAAATTCAACTGCATAGCCAAATCTGGAGAATAAAAATAGTGAATTCTACATGTCAAAAAGGGATGCCACTACTAAAGACCAGACACAATGCCATTTATACAGGTGGTAGCAATGCCAAGTGTAAGTAAAAAAATGTATGCATACTAAACTTCAACAAGTCCTGTGCTACATAAAACGTGAAATTGGGCCAATATCTACTTATCGATGTGTAAAAATTACTGCCCATAGGAATGTATTACGGTGAGCTATAGCAATGCAATAATTAGATATATGTGCTTGCAGTGAGATCAAGTATTCGATCATAGGATAATTATATAGATCAAAGAAGTGATTTTGTAATGAAAATGGAGTAAAGGAAATCACTAAATCATTTCAATATAATCAAAGCCAAATAGTGCAAAAGGGTAATGTCTAATAATATATCTAAACTGGCTTTTTGATCAAAAATTTTAATAAATAAAGATATGTACCAATAACTTTCACCCTTACCTAGAGTTTGGTAGTTTAGGGCCACAAGCTGGCATCCTGCATTCCAAAATACTTGAGGCATGAAATTCGATGAATCAAATCTGGTCCCAGCAGGATAAACACGGCTCAACTGGTTTTTATTATAGTTGACGAATTCAACAGGCCTTTCTTTCAACAATGTGGTTGCTTGCTTCTCATCAAATGATGACATTTCATAAAACTTGTTCTTTTCTAGGAGGAAAATGGAGAACTCGTATTAAATATTGATAGAGATTGTACACTCCTGGCCAAAATTAACGCAGCACCTCCCTAGCGATCCTTACGGCCGGTGCTGCGTTAATTTTGGCCAGGACTGTACATGCATATAAAGTTTTATATTCACTGAACTACATGTGAAACAGTTAAGCCATTCATCTAAATCGGCATTTCTAAAACATTTTCTTCTCAGAACCCCTTTACCCTTTAAAAAATTAATGAAATACCAGTAGCCGAAATGTTGTTTGTTTTTTTTAAGGCATTATATATGTGTGTTTATCCACAATTAAAAGTTACAGCCAAGTTCTGTTCTTACTCTCCAAGATAACTTTCCTTCTTTCTTTGCGAGTCAGGACGAGTTTGCTCTTGCCTTCGCTCATTCTACCTATTTCAATGAGACAGATTACTAAAAGAATTTGATTGAACGCTCGACACAGAATGAAGAGATAAACTGAGAGTATCCGAATGAATCACTAGGTTTCTAGATTGTTAACACCCATTCAAGTGCAGATAATCTGGAGCTCTTGAGAGTTGCATTGTCCAACTCAAGTGGCCCATGATAGACCAAAATGCTGATGAAAATTTGTATAATTGCTAATACCAAGGATAATGCGACATAGTCTTGGTATATTAATTTGTGTGAAGGAAACGTAAATCTCTGAGAGCGAAAAGGATCTCTGGTCGGGGATAGCAACGTAACATTTGGGTGCTATTGGAAATCACAACTCGAAAAATTGCATTTTTCAATACATCCTAATATTTTACTTCAACATGAGAATCGATATATTGTCAAATAATGCGATTTGTGCAAAAACAGTGGGTTACCCTTTGTTTTCAGTATCGTTTCCGAATTCAGAAGATCGAAATACCTATAGATTCTATTTATAGATTTATAGTACAGAATACCTAATTCTGCAAAAACGTTTTCCACTGTTGCATCGTGTAATTACTGTAGGAAGCACCTGATCGCAGCCAAAACGCAAAGACAAGTGAAGAAGAATGCACGAGAGGATACATACAAAACTTAGGTTTTCCAGAATTGAGAAGTCCCTCGGTTTCCTCAATCCAGACCAATAGAGAGGAATGAGACACCAAGGGTCTCTTTTAGAGGCAGAATAATAAAAATGTGAAAGGACTAGTATGAGGAAGAACTAGGAGGGGCCCTCCCCCATTCTCTAACCATATCGCCATTCCATCGGAGGGGTACGAAACCAGTGGTGGAGCAAGCGTGAACTAAGGGGGGCCCAAACAGCGGTGGCGAAATTTTCTTAAGGTAAAGAGCAACCTTAATTGAGCATTGAACTGACAATCAATGAGAGAAAATTAATATTTTAAAAAATAAGTTTTGATACTTTAGAGTTCAAAGCATCTTAAATTACGGTCAGAATTATTTACATGACAAGAAAATCTAGGATGAAAGACCTACTTTCAGCATTTTCAAAGGATGCAAAATGTACTGGCTGGACATAGTTGACAAGAGCAGATATTTCAGCTCCAGCCTCCGATTCTTTGGCAGATGCAACCTTGTCTGGAGACGGTATTGCTTGATGTTTAGCGCACTCGGCTACGTCTTCTTCATCCTCATCATCCTCCTCCTCACTGCTGCATTCATCATCATCCTCTGAAAATTTTAAATAAAGAAAAAAAATAGCTTAAATTTATGACATATCTATTCAAGAGATTACTATAAACTAGCAGAGTATTTTGATATGTCTTAATTATTCAATGAGTACAATAAATCCTATTCAAATATGAATCAATCCCGATAATAATAATCATGAAGAGTGATGGACAGTTAAGATTATGGTTACAAGAACAGCATCTGATAAAAACGATCTCTAGTAAGTGCACATAAATTATCCCAAATCTTTTTTCTTTCAAATTTTAGATATATTCATTTTTATGATTTCAAGACTATCATTAGAGAGTAACTAAATATTTTCATAATTACTTAGGGTATTTTTCCTTGGTATAATTTTTTTAAGATCCACGAAGCTCAAACTTCTCAAAATAAATTTTTACACTATATATATGTTACACCCCAAACGTGTAATTGTCCATTTCATGAAATGGGCAACTTTTTTGCCCTATTCATGAAATGAGCAACTTTTGCCCATTTCATGAATTAGGCAATTACACGTTTGGGGTGACAAGAAGCCTACCTACCCTACTCAACCCATCGGCGCCGCACCTATTTAATTAATTAATTAATCTCCGCTACAAATCGTGAAATATTCGCGGCGCCGATGTGTTGAGTAGGGTAGGTGGGGTTCCTTTCACCCCAAAAGGTGTAATTGCCCAATTCATGAAATCGGCAATTTTTGCCCATTTCATGAATTGGGCAACGCGCCTGCCCATTTCATGAAATGGACAATTACACGTTTGGGGTGTAACATATACAAGTAAAACTGACAGGTACTTATAGCCACAGCTAATAATACTGTTCAAGAAAACTTCATAGACCTCAAAAAATTGACCAAATGTTACAGAATTGATTTTGTAAAATTCTTTCATCTAAAAGAGCAAATCTTAAGAAAAAGGAAACTAATTAGAATAACAAATCTCTCACTCATAATAAAAAAACTCAGAAGTACTTGGTGAAATCTGGTGGAATTTCATTTAAAAAATTGGAAAGTAAAACTTTTATTCCTTCTTAGATTTCAGAAAACTCATGCACAAGTTTGTTTCACGAATAGCAATATTTTATGCTTCAAAAGAGTGTTAAAAACAGAAGAGTACAAACTTTTACAAAATTCTGTTTCAGGAAAAATTTATTACAAGGTGCAAGAAAAGACAAACATACCATTTAGATCTTCATCATCTGCACTTTCTTTGCTTCCTTCCTTTTGCAACGGAGGGTGAGGGATATCTCCATTCCCTTGCATCTCTGGAAGTGTATCCAAGCTAGCTTCTGAGGGGTGATTTTTCTTGTGGTGATGTTTTTTCTTGTTTTTTATTATTATCTTCTTTTTCAGAAGAGCAGGAGGAGGCAAAGGGTTGCCTGGTTCAAGCTAGAAGGATTTTAGTCAACGAGATTAGCTGTGCAATCATATTGCTTTCATTTAAAATGTATACCACAATTGTGATATATGGATCAACTATTAAAATTTTATACTTTAGTTTTTTTAAGTCATAATAGCCTACATCGATATATTCTCGAAGAAGAGATTTTAAAATAGAAATCATCATGGATTGGCTAAATACAATAGTTTCTAAAAATGTTACCGTATTTCCCGGCCTATAAGACGCACTTTTTTTGCTCCAAAGTATGCTCTAAAATCATACTGCGTCTTATGCGCCGATGGTATACGGGTATAACTCCGTCCTATAATAAGCAAGCCGATTCGCCGGGATAAATGCATACCATTAAGTATTTTTTTACCGTATCAGGCATTGAATATAGTTCACTTAATTACAAATTTCACTAATAACACTTTTTCGATTAAGTAGTAAGGAATACAGTTTTAATATTTCAATGACAGAACTTCCTATTCAAAAATTCCCAGATAAATCGGAAATTCGTACAATGTAGCATGTTTAGTTTAATCTCGCATGTGGTGCTGCTGCAAAACTTATACACATTGGGCTAACGGAGATGTCATCCCTATGCTAATACATTGTATCTCTCGCGATAAAGAGTTTACCGGCACTCAACCTTATGTAACAAAGAATGAGTTTTTTCGTAAATTCTAACCTGAATAATCTAGGTGCATCTTATGCGCCGGTGCGTCTTATAGGCCGGGAAATACGCTAATTTTGCTTTCACATCACAAAAAAAATCCCATTGTTAATAGGAAATTCAAATAGTAAGACAAAAATACATTCATAAACTTCTAGGAGAGATAAGATCTTCATATCGAGCTTTCCACTGAAAATCAAACAGTATTATTTCAAACACAAAAATTACCATAAGGTTCAGAAACTACTATTGATGACTTGAATATTATATGAATGCACATCCCTGTATTACAGTAGAAGACCATTATAACGAGTATGGCATGTATCGAGAGTTGTGTTATAACGAGTGATTTCTCGACTGTTGTCCATCTCACAGCAATAAGGATAAGGAATTACATCCATAATAACGAGTGATTATTTCTTAAGTATCAGTACATTTCTATATTTGTCTAGCAGGAGGCATACCTCTTAATCGTCAGTTGACGTGAGAGGCAAAGTCCAACAAGCAAACAGTAAATGGCTGAATACAACAATTATTGTCACCTAGTTCATGCATTTGTTTCAAGCAATTCGCCTCACCCTTCCTGGGCAAAAATGCTTCATGGAGCTGTGATAAGAGACTCCTCCTTGTCTCTCGATTCTTTCTGGCGACAACCCCACTAGCCAGTGTTAGAATTTTTGAGTTCCCATCATATTGGCATCCACCCATGAGTTTTGTTTTCAAACAAAAATTGGCAAAAATCGTCTTATCAAGGATGGGAAGGAGATAAAAGCAGAGCTGATTGGGAATCCCAGGATAACCTCTCCCCCTCCCTCCTGACAAAGTCATTGTTATGAATCGCTTGAATGAAAACTATCTCGAGAAAGTAATATGATATGAATTAGGATTATCTTATGATATACCATTACTTTTCGACGATCATTGAGCTATAATGTTCCACATTTTAAATTAGAGGATAAACTTTGGTTACGGTTTATGAATTAAAGAAATAATATTTTTGACATGAACGTACTTTTTTACCCATTCTGAAGCAGTTTTGTGAGGATAAAAACCCTACAGTTCCATTCTGCTGCACTCGCTGCCCTTGGATTCAACAGGACTAACATTTAGTAGTAGAGATCAACTATAACAAGTATGCTTTATAACAAGAACTCTTCCAATTTTCATCAGCTCTTGTTATAACGGACTTCTACTGTAAGATTAGGTATTTCATACCCAAAATACTAGATAATGGGTACAGTAAGAATTGCGAAAAAGCAATCCTTAGTAAATAAGAATCTCAAGTTTATTTGAAGGGGATGCTAATGAGAAGTATACTATAATACTACGATAAGGAGCAATGCAATGGAAGCAAATTATTTTTAAGACAGTCAATTCTCAAAGAAAGAGTTTCTAAGACAATCAATTTCTATAAAAATACTAAATACTACCAATATCTACAGAATCATAATAATCGTAATCGTCATATTTATGTATGATGATTATGAAGATTAAATTATGATTACTCAAACAGAATTCAATGAAACAAGAGTAGATGATATATGTGTCAACTCACCCTATGAGATTCTAATGGCTGATCCAAGAGATTTTCTCCAAATATCTCTCTGCAATACTGTGCAATTTTTGCTTGCTGCCTTGGGTTGCAGTGATTTTCAAATGAAAGGACAATCGGAAATTCAGATGTCTTGAAAGCTGATTCTGCAATAGCTTCAATTACCTCCTAAATGATTTAAAAAGAGTATGTTAAGGTTGTATTTATGGAATTCCTCCAAGAAATATAAGCATTGCATCACAGCATTAATTTTTACCTTTGCAGAAATTTCAGGTACAAAAGTATAGCCGTGAACTATTATAGGTTCATCGGTGCGTCCATTCCAAAAATCGAGCTCAACACAACGGCACCCAGCAAGAAGGCACTGACGATAGACTTCCACCGATGATTTCCCAGTCAATTGGTGCCCTGAAGGCAAGTTTACAGTCAATATCAATACGACTAAATAAGAGCAGAATGCAATACATAATGGAATAAAAAAGAAAGGAAGACCTAAAAGCTGTGATTGTCAGAAAGATTATTTAAAAATGTTGATAGAAATACAGGTATCGGCTCTCTCTGACAGCGAATGAAAATGGCAATGCATTAACAAACACATGATTAATAAATGTTGTGATAAAAACTTCCATAAAATGATGAGAAAGATTTTTGCCATTCATTAAAAGAGAATAGTTTGAAACATGATCTTCACAAATATTTTCCTGATAATAAACCAACCAACAATTTGCAGTCTGAGAATCAGATACTGAATATTAGTATCTAATCACTCATGATTTTGCAAAGATAATATTTCTTTACCTGTGAGGTATGTGTTGTGAGATGAATTGATGAAATACTGTGACAAGGGTTGATCCATATCTTGGCTCAGATCTAATTTTGATAGAGATACTATAGGATTGTCTTCACTCATTAGGTACCTAAGAAATCCATCAAAACTAAATTGACCTACATTGAGAGAGAAAACGTATTTCATGAATTGCAGATAATGAGCATGCTTAAAAACGGTCATTCAATACAATGTTTAGAAAATCATCCTACCTTTTTGTGCATTGTATTTGTTAGGCTCATACTGTTGAATGAGATCTTTTGCTCTAGCTGTGTCAGCATAGGGGTACAAAATTTCATTGAGGCGAGGGTCTCTCTGCGTTTTATTTAGAAACTCTACAAACTGGGCAGCAGACATTAATTTCCTCTTGGATGACTCACACCTAAAATTATAAACATTTCAGTAAATAATATTTTTCCGGAAAGAATGATTGGCATCCTGGCATACTGTGGTCAGCTATATAAACTACAGTTACTTTTAAACACCAATTTAATACTATACAAAATATACCAAAAAATAAAATAGCAGATAAAACTCATTAGGATGGTAAATTATCGGTCCCAACTAAATGAAAATTTATATTAAGGCTATGTCATCATACATCTAAGAATAAACAAAATATGTTTTAGTTAATGGCAATCTATCAATTACTTTTTCCTGGATAATTATGATCCAGAACTAAAAGAAAAAAAGCTGTCAAGTTTCAAGCCAAATGACATTATGATAAGTAATGGAATAATCATCATCATAATGAGGTAGCTAATTTTCAACTAGCCACTGAAAAATAATTAAAAATAACAAGCTGAAGTTATCTTCTAAAAATTCAAAATAAATTATTAACACCTAAAGATTTAAAAATAAACAGTAAGAATAAAATGATCAATACAGAAATGTATAGCTTTCTAGACTAACGCTGCATTAGCGTGCATAAAAATGATCATTATATGGAATAATTAACATCATAGGGTGCAAAATACAGAGCTTTAAGCATCTTTCATAATCTTATACTGCAACTACTTCTGATTGATTCATGTATGAGACACTCTTGAGGCCATGGAATCAAAATTTAATGATATTCAACGCACATTTAATTTGAAAAGTGGCATTTTTCTACATTAATGATACCTTCAATATTTCCCTCAAACATTAAATTTTCCACCGCATTATAATTTGGTAGGATGAAGAACATTTTGCATCAATCCAAGAATTTTAAAATTATAATCAGCTAAAACAGATGAAAGCTCTACTTATACTTAAATAGGGAAACCTTAAGTAATCTGTTGGTCTAAGATGTTATCTTGGACCAACCTTAGACAAGTGTATATATCTTCTCAAGAGATTTTTAGATTATTTTATCATTTTTAAGCACGTGGTGATAATATGGAAGTGGTTACTTCATTGAGCCAAAAAATTGCATTTAGAATGCACAGGAACTATAGAAGAGGGCTACATTTTCCAATGTCTTGGGTAATGCTCAAAGATAAAGTAAAGCTCAGAACAGGCAAAGCATAAGTTGTGAAGCAGTTCAGTAAGAGAGAAAAATATAGATGATGATGTTATTACTAGCTAAGAAAGCCATTTTGTGAATGGTATTTCTTACTAAGAGAAACTGCTTTGTATGAATCAGTACAAAACATTTCTTAACAGAGCCTCCATGTTATCTAAGATAGATCTACTTCCAGATATCAAGGTTTGAAGCAAAAAGGGTTATTCAATACTTATGAAATAGTGGGCAGATTAGTAGGTGCTTTAATGATTCAGTGGGTCCATTCTTGGGTAAGATGGCATGTCAATGCTACCAATTCTTTTTGAGATACCATGACTGGCAAATAGGTGTCATCAAACAATACACTGCCCATATCCTGGGGGGAGAAGCAACCCCTTCTGATATACCTGAGGCTGGGGACCTTTATAGTTTGTTCATGAACCTTCATTCAACAACAGACATGGTGAAATATCTGCTTTAAAAACTAGTACTGAAATGCAGAAGGCAATAGGAAACTGCCTCATATTTATCCCAAAGACAGGCAAATCAGAATTATTATCTCATGACATGATTACAATCTCTTGAGTAAAATAATCAAGAGGTGAAATAGCCTTCCATCTAGATTTCCAGGTGGGAACTATTACAGTTTTTACATTGGCTGGATGTGAATAACATTTTATGATAGGGACATAGAATGTTACATCACTCAAGAGGAGAAGGATAATCTTAACCTAGAAATGTTGAGGATAGATTAGATCCATTACGGATAGGTGAAATGAATTGTCCCGAATGAAAAGAACTCTTTCAGTGCTAGCTGTAAGATTATTCAAACAATCTGAAAATGGAAAGGCAGACTGTGAATAATGCTATAAGAAAGTGACATATCATGAGTCAAATTTCTCCTGCAATATAATGAAAGGTTTGTAATGGATAGAAAAGCAATGAAACCAATCCTGAAATGAAACCAAGCCCAGTAGAGGTACAACTTCATCTCAAAAATAGACCACAGTGATGATGAGGTGGAGGTTATGCATTTTGAAAATAAAATAAGACACTGCAAAAGCTTATCTTCTTAATCTTTCCCAAATGAAGCGCCGACTCAAGTCAAAGAAAGTCAAGAATCGTTGAAAAACCATTATCAAATAGAAAAACTGAATAATGCCGGACCAAGAATGATAATTGAGAGGTCAGTAGAAGAATATTTGAAAGATGATACCAACGAAGGAACTATTTAAGAAAGATGGGATACTATGAATGTTAAGCTGGAAAACTATGAATATTATAAAGGAATACTGTACAATGCCATAAAACTGTAAGTACAATGAAATAAATAATAAGAAAACCAGAGACCTGGGCAAAAGATGAAGTTCATTTACTGAGAGAAGAAAGATATATAAATACAAAATATCCTTCAATGGTGAGACCAGGCCCATGTGGAACCCTCCTACACCTAATCTTATAAGTCATTTAATAATGACAATGCTTAATGAAGATTAAAAAGTTGAGTAAAACAGAGACAACGGAGTGAAAGACAAACAGCAAAGAGAGAGTTAATTTTTTAGGACTGAGAAATATCATGTTGCTGAAAAATTAGGAGCATTTAAAAAATGAAAAAATATGAATGATAGAACATACAGGACAAGTAGAATCGACGTGTGAATGGAAAACCTATTCTTAGGGCTGAATATCACGCTACAACTTAAGACTTAAGAACAAAATAGGCTAAAAGCCACTAATTATAAAAATTAAGTATAATATAATTATATATTTGGTACTTGGAGATCTGTATGATCTAAACTGAAAAGAATGATTTCTGAGGAAACATTTAAGTAAAATAGAATGAAAGGAAACCAAACTTGGGAGGTCAGACAAAGTTGGTCCTAACAAATATTTTTCTCCCTTACAGCAAATACATGGGTCAAGTTTAACTTTGCAGTGATCTGAACACATTAGTTCATGGCTTTTGAAGTTATTACGAAAAATGTTAATTTCAATCTTCTAAATTCAAATCAAGAAAGAGAATATCTTGCAATATAGTTCATGAGTGTGATTCCAAAGTACAGGTAAAGGAAATTCAAAGAGATTAAGCAATAAAGTAATATCTTCCTTTAATCTCACATTTGTGTTTCACCATATCCTCAGTACATTCATCCAATAAGCTGACAATAATAGGATAAGAATATTAATTAAGATATCAATATTTTCAGATGAAAATTCCTACCCTAACAAGATAAGTGATGTAGCTTGATATAATTTGAGAACATATGTGAGAGAAAAATCATTCAATAAATTATGCATCCATAACAAACATAAATACATGCATAATCCACAATAAAACATGCATGAAGAGTTATCTGACTCAAAATAAATAGACCTGAATTGGAATGAATTTCAATTCCTCATAGTATGTTTATTAAAATATTTCTTAAGCTATAAACATTAGAAGAATTATAATCTTATTTTCATAGGATGATACTTAGAGAAAAGCATATATATTCTAGTAATCTTTTTGTTTTCCTTAATATAAATTTTGTTTTAGTGATTATAAAATAATGTATCAAATCTTAAATCTCATCATTTACCACTGAAATGAAGTCTATTTCTGCTATTAACTCTTCTGTTACTTCTGCAAAATGTAATTAGTAAAATTGTAATCTAGCCTTGCCTCTGAAGTCTTCTTCCATTGAACAAAAATGTGAATAACTTATATTGGCCTAGATGGATGATGTTAAAACCCATGTCATCCACAACCTGTAATCCTTAATTTCAAATCTTGAATGTAACAGGCTATCCTTTCAAAGAGTGAATAGCATACTAAAATTTTGCGAAGTATATCTTGAGTTAAATTCTAAGAGAGAGATACATGAAAATTTTTGTTATCTAATTAAAATTGGCCTTTTTCAATAAAGTCTGCCTCAGGTCCAATAGCAATGGACTTCTATTTACTTGCAAATTCATACATTTAATCCAAGCATATCCATCAAAATATAGAATAGAGAGAGCAAAATTTCATTTTCAAAGAGAATATTTGGAAATATTCTTTGAAAATTAATCTTGATAATTGAGTCCTTTGTTTGAATCCTAATCAGCTTCAAATATATTTTTAAACCACAACGATTGGGGCCTTTTATGATAAATTAGGTTTATCAGATAACTAATGCAAACTGTTCTTACAGGTTTCAACTAATTTGACACCTTTCTTGCACATCTCTGTCTTTCTGATATCCAGAAATATTTATACATTTTCCATCCAACAAGCACTGCATTGAAATAAGATTAATTATAGTCAAACCTGAGACCAGACCACAGCAATTTTAATCTTCAAATTGAGACAGCATAGGGATGGTCAAGCTGACTTCAAGGGGGGATTTTAAATATAGAATAATGTGATTTAGCCAAAGAATACAAGATCAAGTTGCAGTAGCAATTTAGCGAAATTTTTAAGAACAGAATTTTGGAGAATACCAGCTATCTTTATGCCCTTTAATGACAGACTCGGGCATTTTTACTTATCGTAAGCAACCCTCAAGTTTCCTAAACTGATTCAGTTCTCTTAATTTACTAGTTTGTGTTGCACAACAACTTTTGGAAAAATTGAGAAATAATTTGAATAAGATAGTACATTGTGTATAAAATACTAATAGTGTAGCATGACTTCTAAAAGAGAAAGGTACATGAATAATTCTAACTGATATTATCAACCAAGTTACTTAACATACCAAGAAAACTTTTGGTAAATCAGTTTAAAATCCAATGAGTATTGCAATCATATGAAAATTTTCCTTTCAAGCATTTCTTTGTTCACTTAGGTCTTCAAATGAAAATTTATATTTCTTTAGCAAGTTCTCTCTTGAAACTTTCTTCCAATACCATGGGTAAAATTCAATAATTCAATCTTGAAATTTGGACTAACTTTTCATTTAAACTTTCTTTACTTTTTTTATAACTTGCTTTCAGTTTTGTATCTTCTTGATAATTCATCTAAGGTTCATTTTCGAAACGATTTTTGTATTTGAATAGAGACAGGGCCTTGCGTCAATGGAATAGTTTAAAGGTTACTTTGGTCTGCAATTAAGACAATTCACTGAAAGGAAATGTCTTTCTATTCTAACTGGATGGGTAAGATGATAACTTTGAGCCAAATGTAAGGGACTTCAACCATTCACTATGTTAGGATATTAATGTGAGCATTAATAGTTTTACTTCTGAAGCTGCTTTCAGTTTCCTTGACTTGGGTTATTTTTCATTTTTTTAATAGTTATTATGCTAAAATGGAAATATCAGCCTAACAAGAATATTTTGTCATTTCCTATCCCATTTTAATCATTATCTTTAAAGGTGAACTTAGAGATTGTCTTCTTTCGGATATATTGATCACATAGAAGTGATCTGTTATTAAAATGAATACTCACTTCATTACTCAATTCTTAATTTTATAAATGGTTTGGGCAAGTTTTTTAATCCATCAATCAGAAGAGTGATGGATTTGTTTGATTGCTTCGATGGATTATCAATTCTTGAAGAATTTAAGAACTGCTTGCTGTTTTGTCTGCTGTTTGACAAGATGGCTACTGTTGCATATACCACTTGTCCCAACTCCATAATCTAATTAATTGAAACTTAATTAGGGCACGGATGGTTGTGTTCATTGATTGTTGCATTATAAATACATTATATACCCTATTGTAATTTTGGCTACATTCAATTGATGAGAGAATTCAGCATTGTGACTGACAAATCTCCAGATTCTTATATCTTTGAAGGATACAAATGTGGAAATTAAGAATAAGGGATCTATGATTTTCGATGAATATTGAAATGAAGTTAATGTGGAGTATCTATGTAAGTAATTTAATAAAGTGATATCTCCTTCTACCTCTATTGCTCACTGTAGTTACCATCCCATGGAATCCACATGGTTTTTTTAATAAACCAGGACACTGCAAGAGAGATCCAGACATGCTGCTTCAAAGACAGGAGTGCGCTGGCATTCTGCCACCCACTCTTGAATAATAATTTCCCATAAATATATGTGGTGGACAGCAATACAGATAATTTAAACAATTTTTAGTCTATCAAATGCAACAAAAGAACAGCTAAGGAGGATGGAGTGCATTTAAAGACAGGAAAAATCTTATAGGCAGTAAGTGTCTTAAGGAACTTTTGCCATGTGATTTGTGTGATAGTGACTGGAATTTAAAGTGGGATGGGTCCTAAATTTAAGCACTTAGAACAGATTTTGCAGTATCTTAATCACTGTTTCTGGATATATTTATCTATTGGAAGCTTGTGACCTTTTAAGGTAACTTAATGATATGATGACTATCAAAGGAGGGACAGGAATGAGAAAAATGAATGGTGAGGAGTTTCACTGGCTATATAGGTAGGTTTGATTGGGGCCCAAGGTGGTTTTGATATCTTATTTGCTCATTAATTGGTTTTCAGGTCATCAGAAAGTTTAAAATTGTAATAAAAAATATACATAACAGCTTGTTTCTACTAAAAAACACAATTTACCCTAAGATAAAGCATAAAAACGTAAGCAAAGTTGAGTTTTACTCATGAAATAAGCCATACATTATTATAAGACTACAATCTGAATCTTTTTTCAAGATTATTTATAACAATAAATGATTTCAGATGGTAGCATATGTGTCATTGGTGCTATGCACCAGATCAATTGTTAATTCGTAATTAGTTTGATTCGTTAATTCGTAATTAGATGTTTACTTCTCTATACCTCTTCTTTCCACAAATGACAGGAATTGTCAAGTATTTAATCCACAGGATAATGCAACGTTTTGCATGTAAAGATTAGTACACAGTGTTGATCAGCTGGTTTCGAAAAGTATGTATAGCAAAAGGTTCTTTTCAGGAGACAAGACATTTTCAACATAAAATACCTACAAAAAGGCATTTTAAACTGAGTTAAAAATGAATATGATTCTTATTACTTAATTGAGTATGAATAAAAAAATGTACACACATATAACTCACAGCATTAAAGTCTGGCTTAAATTTTCGGAGAGGAAGTGTTACACATCTATAAAAAATACTACTAACATTAACTGACTGACCAACATTTTTCAAATTAGCATATTTCAACTAATTTTCAGTGGCTTCCTTAAGATAGCACCCAACAATTTTATTTTAGTTCTTTTCTTATACTGCAGATTATTAGAATAATTAAACTTACGATATTTTAATCATAGACATTAATTTCCCCAAACTGTTAATGAAGCTTTGTAACTTCGTTAATTCCCTTCCTTCCTCTATTAAAACCACAATTCTAGTTTTGCGCCACATGAGGAAGGAAGTCTAAGAAATTATGAGAGAAGATTATTTCATTGCACAATCAGATAGAAAAAGAAAATTATGTCCGATATTTCAGTATCTGAAAATAGGATAGTAATATTAAATCAACTTTATTTGGGTACAAGTCTTACTAGAGAACTGTTAAAACTGATCATTGGAAATTACTAACAACCATACACCAACCAGGATTCAAACCCCAGACCAAGGACCAAATTCTATGATTCTTTACCTCAAATAGACTGTTATAGAAGTCATTTTTTTAATGGGTACAAAATAATGGCAAAAGGGGAGAATATTAAATTTCAAAGTTCCTGCAAGTTTACTCTTACAAAAGGAATAAAATTTAAGTACATTGGAATTCTGGAAAATATCATTCAATTCTTTGTGTGATAATGACAAAAATATTACAATAAATGCAGCACAAAGTAGAAATGCAGGTGAATTATATACATTTCTTAAGAATTCGGTGTTACTAAGGAAATTTTCCTTGATTTTAAAAAGTCACAGCTGAGCTGATAGTTCCCCAAGAGGAATGAGCCTTTCTTAGGAACACTTGAGGGCATTTATGATTTTTACGATGGTTTAGCACAAACTTTGGAGGTTTACAATTTTTTCCCTTACCCATGCAAACGGATCACTTTTAATCCACTGTGAATTTATGCGATTTTAAATTGAAAATTGTTATATTTTTTTTGTGGACAAAGAATGGACGGATGTTTTTATTCAACTTATCTCTTGATTTGATCTGTAAATGTTGATTTAACTCATGCTTACTAAGTTTCCTTCCACTGTCTTGAGTATTGTATATATTGGGAAGGAATAGGTTAAATACAATTCTATAGATACTATATCAATTTTGCATGCTTCTACATGGCAGATGCAAAACATGAAAATTAAATTCTAAAAAACATCACATTTCAAATCTCTTTCCTTAGTGTAAGGTGCACACCTCATCAAAGGATACAACCAACTTTCAAAAAAATCACAGGCATACAGATTTTGCAATTTCCAGAGATACAAGGAGTGTAAAATTTGAATTAAAGTTTATCAGCAGTCAATGAAGTTTTATATTTTGGCAATCTAATATCAGCTTAATAACTGAAACACGATTATATATGGAAATAGTTGCAATGGTAATATTCTTTGTGCAAGCAATAACTGCTATCACTTTAGTACTTATTAAGTTCAGACTAGAGCAGGTCGACACAAGATGTAATCTAAAGAGCTACAGCTTCCGGTAAGCCTGACATATATAAATCTTGGAAATTAAATTTCTTTCAAGTAAGATACACTCTTACCAAACTACACTTCCATAACGATGGAATGGAAAGTAATGAAGAAATTCATCATATACAGATGATTTTCAAGACAAAAATATTTACCATAAACTTTCAAATAAGCTGTCTAATAAGTGCAAGATAATATTGTCCTCCACAATTTCATCAGTAAATTTAAATAAATGAAGTTAGGGATAACGCATGATTTTAATTAGAAATGTTGCAAAGCTATGAAAGACCATACATGAAAAAATGATCTCTTGCCTAAGAAACTAAACAAAATAAAATAATACTTTTATTACTCTAAGATGTTTCCCTAGATCCAAAAATTTGGCCTTAATTTATATTATTATGCTTAACACCCTCTAATTACACTATAAAGTATACAAAATTATATGATTTTTATTCACAACAGTAAATATGAAAAATGACAATTAACTAATAATCCAAAGCAAATACTAAAGAATATTAATATAAGTACAATAGCTTTATCATTTTACATGGAATAAACACCAGGTTCTAAGGTGTTTAAGCAAAGTAAGAAATCTCATAAATCCATGTCGAACTTGTCAGTTTTTTAAGAAAAATGTCGAGTACATGAAAACTACCTTTCTGTTCTAAATTAAGATAAAGGCAGTTACAGATTAAGTACTGCAGTTGGATGCAATGGAATTTAAGTTTGAACAGGTTTGATATTTACACGATAACCATATTTACACATTCTATTGTTTAACTCAAAAGACCACTACCAGAATAGTGTAAATATTTAGTATTACTATGATTAAGAGAATATATATACAAAGAAAAGAGATAATCCTTCAACCAATAGTTTTTTCGTAAGATAATGTTAGTTAACCAACCCGTCGTAGACCAAAGATAACCACAGCTAAATGTGTCGATTTGGAATGTGCACCTACAAAGGCTTTGAGTAAAGGAAAATGAAAGACAAAAATTTATTTGAAGATACTTTTATTTTATGAAGTGCCATGCAAAACATCTATTTCTACTTTTCACTTGCTAAATGCAACATATTAGTGGCATATTTACAATTAAAACAATATTTGTGTGTAAAATAAAAGAACCATGCAAAGACAATAATTTCTTTGAATGAAAGAAGCAAAATGAAAAATGATATTAAGGACAACAAAATGCAACACTTACAGTTCATCAAAAACTCTTTCTACTTCACTTCTTTGTGTCAGGTGTTTGTAAAAATTGAAGAAATCTTCAAACTGGAACTTCTGAAGGCTGAGGGCATCATTCTGCAAGTTTAATCAACTTTCACAAATTTGTGGAATGAGTTCTATTCACTAAGAAATATAAGGTCTTATCAACTGTACTTTCATAAGATAACTATTAATCTACACTGTATCTTTAGTTGTCCATGCACAGTATTTATAATATGAATTTTAAAAGGCTCGAATTTATATATTCATTTTGCCTCCAAGAAGATGAGCAACCAATACAGATACCAATTGATGCTTTACATTTTAAGAAATGCATTATCATGAAGAACTGGTTACAATATGAGAAGAAACTTAATTGCTAATTCCTATGAGCATGATTAAGAGAAACTTTGTTATTTCAAAGACTACTGTAGCATCCTTCAAAAACAGTGGCGTTTCAACAGCCAAATCGTTGGAAATGGATAGATTTGAAAAGGAGTACTTTTCATACAACTATTACTTTAACATTTCAAACTTTACAACATGCCATTTTGTATTAATTCCAAATGATACCTAAAGTCCTATTCTAGTTACACTCCCAGTACTTAAAACTTGATATTATTAGGAATACACTAAGTTTGGAAGACGTGCATCTATATAATTATATAGGAAATTCTTATAAGCATTTGACTTCTTCAGGTACTTACATATATTCGACAGCACAATCCCACTCATTTACAGCAAAATCATATTATTATGAAAACCTTTCCAAATATGAACAGAAACGAGACTGCTAATTGAAGCAAAAGAATGTCCATCAAAACAGTAAAAGAAAACATTTCTAAAGAAAGAATAGCGTAGAAATGCTGAAAATTATATATTAATCTGAAAAGGTACTATTTCAAAAACCCATCTATTCAAACCAATCAAACTGATCTTGACCCAAAAGAGAAAAAAAATCTAACTGGATAAGGTTTCTGCAAAAATAACAAAATTTTCAAAAAGTTGACAATCATTTGGAACTTTTCAGGCCATCACAGAATCAATATAGCAATAACTATCACAAATATCCCATAAACATTTCCTAATTAAAACAACATCATAAAATTAATCTTCAATTCCAATCTTTTTTTACTCAAGGCTATTTTTATCAACGAATCTTACCTTTCCATTGGGTAAACCTGATAAATCAAGGGCTTTTTCAACTCTCTTCCTATCTTCTTTATTTTGTGCAAACAATTTCACTACGCTGTAATAAGGAGAAACCCAGATGAAATTAGAAATTAAAGCAAGAAAAAGGCACACAATCACTACATTTCACTCAATTTTACACACTTACTTTTTGACAGGTACTTTCCCAGTTTTATCTGTCATCAAAGTCAATTTGCAGTAAGACTTTTCGAGGAATCTGATTGCAGAGCTATTCAGTTGCAGAAGATTGTAGGCCATTTTGAGAAGCTCATCAGTCCACAGCTGAAAAGAAATATTTTTCTATAATATTTAAACATTAAAAAAAAAGATTCTATAGGGGCAATACTCACGGAATCACTGTGGGGAATGCTTAAGTTCTTTCAAAATACTGACGATTTTTTAGAGACAAAGATTTGGGAATTTCCATTTTGGGCTTTATATTATTTATTGAACTTTTCCTACAATGATCACTAAATGAAGGCAAACAAGTGAAATACTTTGAAAATTGACTTCAAGAGGTAGATTCCCCAAAGATATAACTTGCTTGCTCAAACCATGCATAGGAGGATACCACACTATACATGAGTTTGGAGAGTTGACATATTTCATCAAAAAATGTTAGCATATAAGACTAAGAAATCCAAAAGAGTGAAAAGCTTTAAGCTTGGAAGTAAAGGTCATAGCCACAGATAAATTAGTTATTGTATAAACCATAATCAATTTTACAATCTCTCATGTTATAACACAATCATGCCAACAAATAATAATAACTCAATACTACTATTCCTAAAATTTTCCTCTTAACCTTCAAACATTTACTAAAGATGATCGGACTAAAAGATATTTCAGATTTATCATCTTAGTGGAAATTTAGATGTAAAAGAAGAAACTAGTTTTCAAGTACCTTCACATCTATTTTATAAGAAATGGATTTCATACTCTTTGCTTATTGAGTAAGATATTTCACGATTTAATAGACTTATTAAAAAAATGGTGCATTTAGGAAACTTTGCTATTACATACAGCTGCAAGAATTGGCAAAAGTTGCAGTTACTGGTGAAAGGCAATTATTAGTACATGGGTGCCTAGTTTAAATTATTATTAATTAAGATATATATATCACATTCAATGTAGAAAATATTCTCTAGCTTATCACTCTTAAGAATTGAAGAAGGCTTTCCACCCCCCTGCTAATCGCTATGATTTTTAACTTGATAGAGTCATAGTATCGATCTTTAAGACTAAGATATTTAAAATATTCCAAGATTTTTCAACTGCAACATGGAAATCACCTCATCATGTCACCACAAAATTATACATGAATAATGTGACTGGACGATCCTGTAATTTTTTTACAGATGATACATCATTTGGCTAAACCAACCCCAATACTCCTTTCTATGCACATAATAAACCCACAAAGAAGTCAATTTAATCCCGCTTGAATTAATGCAAACACATTTTGCTTGAAAAAACAAATGCATACATCATATTCATTAATATCTAGAAAATACAACCATGTTATAATAATATATATAAAAGCTTAAATTTCAATTAATTTTTCATTCTTTTAATAAATGGATTTTAAAAAAAGCTGATCACTCACTGATGTATATCTGTATTAAAAGATCGACCTTCACAAAAAGATGAAGAGAAGGCAATTGGGAATCGATTCAAAAAGCATTGCTTAAATGCAATAAAAGAGAAGAAGGTACTGACAAATTTTGGTCTGCTATATTAATAACAAGTCACACAAGGGAATGATAAAAATTAATTCTAACGATCTCATTATTTCAGCACCAATACTCCACCTATTAAATAGAATGCTCTGACTTTATTCAAATGGAACTTCTTGGATATTAACCAACGCATAACTATCAAAATAAACATACAAAGTTCAAGTTGTGTTTTACATATGCGTAGTTAATTTCACAATTTTAACCACTAAATTTATTGACGTTATCAGTAATTTACAAGCTTAAGACACAAACCTGTGCAATCTCTTTCTTTGTGCAGCAAAAATTAATAAACGTAGGATTCACGAAATCCGATCCATAGCACACAGTAACAGTTTTTTCACCCAGAGTATCCTGAGATCCCATTGTAACAAGTTGTCTCATCTTAGGGTCCTGGAAAATTAATCTCCGTAAGTATTGAGCATACACTATTATTCAAAATATATTTAAAATGATTACTTACTTTGGGGACTTTAGCATATTTTCCAGTCCTAGTATCTCGGATTAAAGCAATGTCAATCATATCTATTTCCTGAAATTTGATAAATTTTATTTGAACAGTTGTGTTAAACTATTTAACTATATAATTATTTAACTAGATAATTTCGTTTAACTTCTTCAAATAAGAAGACATTCATAAATTCGTACACTTTTAAGATGCTAACCTTCAAGCAATTACTACTATGATCAAACGTCAGCTAATTCTGTATCATACTTATATTTCTATTCTCACCTTATTTTGGTCCACCCAGTGTAAATAAAATCCATTTTTGTCCACCCTAAGAGTAACTGGTTTGCCCGTAAGACAATCCTGCAACAAGTTGCATTAAAAAATTACTAAAACGATAAAAAAAGCTAATAACCTGGTACATCTTACATCCTCTTCAAGACGGATGAGCAAAACTTGTTTCGATAGAGATACTGAAAAACTGTCTCATGAATTCCTCGAAAATTAATTGTGACAAATTTGCTGTCAAAATGCTTAAGTTATTCTATTCCTCGACAAAACGATAAATTTTGAAACTTCTACATTTAAAATAAATCAGGAAATTAATCTTAATTCATGCTAATCCATGACCTGAACTTTCTTTTCGGGTCTATTTTCGACGATGCATGAGCAAGCAGGTGGTTTTATGATCGAAGGGCTTAAATGAGACAGTTTCGAATGTTGCACACCCATAATAGAGCGTCATAAATATTAAAAATATAGCTATAAAATACTGCCTACTTCGTCCCAAACAAGGAATTTTTCTCCATCCTGTAATGCCTTAGGGACTTCCACAGGTTTTAGATGTGTAGTATGAGAAGTTGATTTAGAGCCAGCCATGCCTAAGAGAAACACGAATAGGTCATACCGCGAAAAATAAATCTAATGGAACAGGGAGACACAAATGTTTATTTCTTTCCACTTTTCGTGAGTGACAACAAACGGAATTCTAATATACATCGCCTCACATTCCTAGTTAACTCTTGTAACGCACACATATAATCCCCGACCACACGAGAATCTCGGCATGTAACAATTGAAAGCCGACTCTGATTGGTTGATATGACAGAAATTCAGAAATATTCTTAAACACTGAGGACTGTTTAAATGTTTTCCTCAGCTTCTGTCGGAATTTTAAATATTTGGAAAGATTACGGTTGAAATTTCCGATTTATTAGTAGCCTCAAAGTTCCATTGCAGTGTAGACAGGAAGCATATTTGATAAATAAAGTGGACGTGTCTTCTCCAATCAGATCTTACGTATTAGAGGACCATGCCGGCAAGTTCGATTCGATTGTGGGTGAATCTTCGAATGCAATTGAGTGATTTTCTTTGGGATTATGCTACGAAAATACCATTTCGAATTAATCATCACATGTAAATATATTCTTATTTAAAAACAAAATAAATTCAGGTGAAAGCGAAATATTTCGTGTTTTAATTAGGAAATTGCTAGCTCGCATAGGAGCTTAAATAGAGATGTTCTTCACTGTGTTTACAGTCTTATCCTTAAGAATATTTTTGTTTGCTTATAGGTTGTAAGTGCAGCACATTCCTGAATTAATTTTTCTGAAACAAAATATATTTATTGAGTCCAATAATTGTTCTAATATTGGGATAATTTTTCAAATAGGTAACGGTGGTTTCTAAATGTCAAGGCCGCAAAGTCTGCGTAGCATTTCGGTGACCTTTAGAGGAAAATCCCAACACATAAGTACATAACTTAACACTTACGTGATTCAATTATATGCTGGCTTCCTTTATTTGGCAGTCAATCCGTTTCTTGAATAAATTTCATCTTTCGTCTGCAACAACATTTCCATATTACGATATTATCAATGTAATAGAGGAAGTTTTATTGTAAAATCAATCGCATGTTTATCCAAGTACGATATTAAAAATCATTAATGACTAATAATCGCAGGTGTTTGCTAATGCTATTACAAGTTCGACAACTTGTGTGTATGTATTGGCTTAACGTCAGATATCTAAGCTATCTCAATCAGATATACTTTGTGTTATGAAAAGAAAATTTATTATAGCTGTAGTAGCTTTCAGAATGTCTATGTCACCTCTGTAATTACTTGTTAAAATTCTGTTAAACAATTTCAGGTGTGGTGAAAAGTAAATCAAAATTTCAGATAAGCATTGTGAAAAGGTCTTTTAGGGGCTCAAGATTATAGGATTTCTTTTCTGTTTGTGAAATTTTCACTATTCTGCTCCTAACTTCTAGGACTTGGTATATAACAATATTGTTCTTTTCATAAAAAGGGAATGGTTCTGTTCCTGAAATATTAGATAATACCCAATTATAAGTTATTATTATAAGCATTATAATTAAGAAACAATATGCAGCTGAATTATAGGGTAAAGCAATAGAGAGAGGATTTGCAGTGACTTGGTGATTAATAGGTTAGACAATCAACGCCTATAGCTTCAACTATTCATTAGCTGCTTTGCTACTCTTTCCTCCCTTATGCTTTAAATTGTAATAAAATGTTTAAACTTACATTATAAATGTTATGGTGCTGTGTGTCTATTGTTGGTTGAAGGTCTCCAACATCTTGAGTCATTTCACAGGTGGGCTCCCACCAGGGATCAAACCTAGAATCTCTCTCATCAAAGCTGAACACCCACTTGGCTATAAATTGGAGCCCAGTTATGTTTGTTGTTTAGGATGAATTGAGAATGAAGTTTACCTAAAATAGTTTCACTAATGGAAGGACAAGTGCCACTGGTTGGACGATAAGCTTACTTGCTTGGGCTAAATAGATTGATAACATATTTTATAGCTACATTAATTTTCTTTTTCCTTGTATATTAACTAATATTGTAAATACAACCTCCAAAAATTGTAATGCCGTATAAATACTGTCCGAGTATTCCTAAAATAGTGTAATGTCTATTGGAAAAACAAATTCTTCAACCCTTGGTGATACAAGGCTGTTTTAGGAAAATGAGGAGTGGGAATTTTATGGTTGATCACCTAGAAAATCCTCTTATTCTTGGAGGAAGTTAGAAATTGTACATTAAATAAAACTCAACTTCCTTTATTTTGGATGGCAAAGAGTTTCCTGGCAATGCTTTGCTGAAGAAAGTAATCTTGCTCTTTCCAAACCATGAGGTGCAATGAAAGTAACATACAACAAAAATTTTGATGAATTATTAGAACTAAGAGTATATATAAAAAAATGTTAAGCAAAACATATAGGAGCGCTCAAGTCTCTTAAACTTGTGGGTTGCATACAAGGTTTGAACATTACTGCTATGATTATTCTCAACCCTTTCCTCTCCATTGTTCACTTGTGTACTCTAATCAAGATTTCATGGCACACTTTATAATTGTCAGTTCTGACCCTCATTTGTATTTATAAGAAGAAAGAAGCTCTAATCTGGGAATGAAAATCTGAATACCATGAAGGATACATATTATTTTATTACTACTCATGTAATTAGGATCAGTGGCGGATCCAGGGGGGGAGAAAGGGGGAAATTTACCCCCCAAATCCAAGAGAATATATTTTCTGAGGCCAATTATTTAATACTTATAATCCAAGCGTCCTATATAGATGCTTGTTTTATTGCCGCATGCTTTTGGTATCCCTTTTCACGAGGCCACTCTGTGTTGCTTCCGAGTTGCGCCACTCGTAGCTGAACATTGTTTCAAATGGAGGAGTTCACACAAGTAGCAGGCACAAAATCAGACGCGCCACTGGGTGGCGGCCATAGCCGTAGCGATGCCGACTGTGAGACAACATTGTAACACCTAGTTGTAAGGAAGGAACTGACAATGTTTGAAATCGGAGACTGCTTTGCACTCGAAGTTCTACTTTGTCAACTCCTCTTCTACCTCGAACAACTGAAGCTAAAGTTCATTTTAGTGTCACATCAGATAGCTGAGAGTACACGTTGGATTCAGCTACAACCTCCTCTTTTTTCCTGCGAACTGGCAATTAAAGTAAATTTTGCAAGGTAAGTTTTAGTTTATAGCCAGTTAACTGTCATAAATATTTTCATCATAGATTTTCTTTCGTAGCAATGTTTAGGGAGGGGGGTCGGACTCTACCCCTGATGTCAGTGAAAAATAACATCCCTTATTATTATTTATAATATAATTGTTTTCACTTTAGACTGTACCCCAAAATTTGAGTGGGGGGGGACCCCTTGACCCCCACCCCACCCCTATGGCCCTTGTCGGAAGTTCCCCCTCCCAAAATTTACGCCTGGATCTGCCCCTGATTGAGATAACCCATTTGAGTTTCATAAATTATTATTATTATTAAAACGCCAGATAATTCCTATCCTGAGTATGCATGAAGTGCTGTGTTCGAGTGTAAGTTAAGGCACAGCGAAAGGACATTTTGGGACAAATTTTTATGTCTAAGCAAAGCTAGAAGCAGGATGGGAAGTTTTCAAAGAAAGGAGTTTAAACTTCAATGAAGACGTGTATCATTGAAATTTGAGATTATGCACATGAATTATAATTTTAATGTAATCCAACTAATAGGACATCAATGATCACATCTGGCCTTACCTGAAACAGTAGC
Source organism: Sympetrum striolatum (assembly GCA_947579665.1). NCBI lineage: Eukaryota > Metazoa > Arthropoda > Insecta > Odonata > Libellulidae > Sympetrum > Sympetrum striolatum. Next base: position 16,960,713 of record OX388347.1, on the reverse strand, counting down.
TGAGCAAGATTAAAGAGATGCATTCAAAACTTCATTAAGATATACGAAATCGAGAGACATTTCATTAGTCTAAAATAAATCAATAATTCACTCTTAATTATAAGAAAATCAAACAACAGCATTTATTTGCTCCATTAAATCATCATTACACGATGGCTTTGCTTTCATTATGAACTCCGAAGACAAATGGCATTCATTTGGTTCTGATAACTACCAGTGATAAATAACACGAAATATTAACAAAATATCATGAGAAAGTGCAATTTCCAATTCAGTACATAAAATTACTTCAACAAATTTAAATATTTCCAATAACATAAAATTAAGCATTCAATATGTACATTGCTTCTTATTTCCACTCTTTATGCAAAAATATAGTTATTGACTAGTTAAAATGCAATATAAAACCAGTATTTAATCAGACTTATATCAGACTCAAACAAAAGCATTACAACCCTAATATAAACGCAGAAATTAGTTCACAAATTGCATGCTGCCGATAAAGGTCCTCAAACTAAAGCATTATCAAATTGTAAACACGTGATGTTTTGATTTAGTTTTTCAATAAGCCTAGCAAGACAGAAGACACATTTATCGCAGAAAATCTTGATGAAATCATAAAAGCATTATAAAAAAGAATATAAATCAGTCAATATTTACCAAATAAAAACAATTCACAGCAGCAATTAACAAGATGACAGTATGAGCATGCTATTGATACCTGCCTTAATGGGAAATGTTCATTGCAATTAGTATGTTAAATAATGAGAAAGAAAGATTATGCTTTTCATGCTGGATGAGCATGTTTGGAAAATGTTCTTCCTTGATTGGGTTCTTGTAGATGGGACAGAGCATAATTTCTTTCCGGTGCTGATGGATGAGTGCAAATTTATTGAAAACAGAGAGGAAGTATCACAGGATCTCGTCATCCTTGCCTCCACCAAGAGGATCTCCTTTCAGCATTGCTATAATCATGCTGGAAGAAAATGTCGATACTTACATTTACTAATACCAACTCCTGGCATATTATAGTACATATATGATTTTGATAAACAATAATACCTCAAAGAATAAGGAACTAAAACTTACCAGTAGAGATAAATAAAAAAGAAGATTAAGTAATAACCCAAGTACACAAGACAGTCTCTCATATGTTTTTTGAGTTGGCCTCTGTTGTGTATTTCAGTTGGGTCATAAACTCCGTAATTACCAACAGGAACAGTGTAGTATCTATAAAGAAATAAAACATACACAATTCATAATCAACCAGTCCAAATCAACTAAATATCTTTTGATATGCATAGAAAATATTATTATTCTGACTATTAAAGTAATAACTGTAACATATATGCTAAAGAAAGTCTCTTCCTAACAAATTATCTTGATACGATTTGTGAAACAAAGTCATCGTATGATACATTACTTTTATGTGTGAAAATCTACTTATTGTTAGTCAAGAAGCAACTTTTCATCAGTCTCCTGGAAATATGTACGTGAAAATGTAGGGATTCCATTTGCGGTCCAAAGAAGGCCTCTATATTATTTGCTGAATTGAGTCTAGTTCCCAGATTTTGTAGGATTTAAAAAATTTGAATGAATTTAGCCATTTAGTTTCCAAATAAATGCTTACCTCAAATGATACTGTACCATTTAATTTTCTCAAACAATCTTTCATTGCAAAATTCAACTAGCTTATCTATTATATATTGACGTTTCTCTGGATACACCTATATATATGTATACACATTCATTCATTCACAAAGGATCAAAATCCTAACCATGTTCCACATGTGACACTGACTTGAAATTTTTACAACAAACTGGCCATAGCGCGTAACCTCCAGAAAATAGACCACTTTGAACCTCAGTGTCATGGGTTTGATGCCAGAAGGCCACAAAGTCCCGATCTTTTCCATAAAGATGAATTGCAGGGATTTTCGAAATTCTTTTTGAGGCACTTCCCGGCTAATTAGAGAGTTGAAATTTGAGGGATCACTGAAAATCGTGCATATCCAACAGAAACGTATGTATGTATTCACATCTTCAAAAAGATCCTGAGTTCGACACCAGGCATCTCTACTTTTTGAAACATATGGCGGGAATTTCAAATTATTAATGATTCAGTTTCAAAAATATTTTAAGCTACATCCCAGTGGGATAGAGAATTAAAATTCACAGAGGTCCGCATTTTACACACAGTCCCTATAATCAGCTCTAGGTGTGAGCTAGTACAACCAAACCAAAATAACAACCACTAATTATCATACACGAGAGAAATTAGATTAACCTTGTGGGAAAATAAAAAAAATGATATTCAGCTCAGTTTTTGCATCCCTCTATCACTTTATAATCATTAATGTAACTTGAGGGACAGAGTTCAAAAGATAAAATTAATTAGTGAGGGAAGTCTAAATTGACAGAATCAAGAGATTTAAGAATTACAGGATAAGGGTTATCTTAAGAGAGAGTGAGGCTTTAATGGTAAATCTTTCAGTAACAGCAACTTTTTACAGTAACCAGACCATAAAAAGTTGCCCTAATGGAAGCATAAAATGATGTATATCAAATTCGAATTCCATTCAAAATGCAAATTGTAGTCCTAGTTTTTATAACTACATCATTTTAATATTCTGAGAAACACAAGCTGAAGTTATTTTCTACTCAATTAACAACGTGAATTATAGAGGAGGTATATTTATACTACAACAACACGCAGAGAGCTTCTTTGAAGGATACATTATTTTATATTTAAAGTATTGTAACGAAGCTGAAAAGTGGGGGACTTGTGTTAGCAACCGAGTTTGTGTTCGCGACGGGGGGATTGTTGAGAAAGAGAGACGGAACAAAAGGTTCGATCATTTTTACGCCTTGTAATTTGATATTTGACTTTGTTCAATTGAGGTTAGGAAATAAAGTTTGTTGTTTCTTTTAAAACGAGTCTCACTTACCCACGAGCCCATGGGTTACGTGACGATTTTGGCATCAGAAGTGGGATAAGTGAGTTAAAAATTACAAAACTGTGACTTATGGTGAATGCTTGATCTACTGATTACGATATGGTCAGGGCAAAAAAGATGTTTGAGATGCTAATGGGAAATCTCAGTCAGGACAAGGAACACCAGGCACAAAAAAGGCAACAAGAAAAACAGGATCGGTTACGTGAAAAGGAAGAGGAAAAGGAAGGTTTTCAACAGCTCATACAAATGATGACAGTCTCCCAAGGTACTTTAGTTAGTGCGGAAGAATAGGCTAAAACCTCACAACAGGAGGCGAAAGGATTCGTTATAACACCTCTACAATTCCGAATTCAACAAAAACCGTCAAACCGCCAACCTTCGATGGAGAAAACTCATTGGATTTGTATAAGCGACACTTTGAGATAGCTGCTTTGAATAACGACTGGACCGAACAAGAAAAAGTCACAAATTTGGTAATGGCATTACGAGGAAAGGCTTTGGATGTTTTGCAAAACATTTCCGAAGTAAACCCAAGCAACTATTCATCGGTTGTGGCTGCCTTGGAGCTTCGTTTTGGGCAGAGCCATCTCATTCAAGTGTACAAGACCCAGCTGAAACGTAGGACTCAGCTGCCGACAGAAACCCCACAGGAATTTGGAGCCGAGGTGGAAAGAATGACGAGATTAGCTTATCCGCATGCACCTGAAGACATTGTTCAAGAATTAGCCGTTACGACCTTCTAAGATGGACTTCGAAATCCAGAAGCTCAACTGTTTTTGAAGACCACAAGGACAAGGGATCTGGCCGATGCAATTCTACGAGCATTGGAGCACGAAGCAGCTGGATATCACTCTAGACAAGACCGACAGGTGAAATTTTTGGACCCATCGTAGGACCAGGATCTGCACATATGGAAGACATTGCGGGAGATTGTGAAGGCTTTGAAAAATCTTTCAAATTTGTTGAGACCTCTTAATAGGGAAATTAAATGTTACTCCTGCGGAAAAAGTGGGCTCATTAGTAGAAATTGCCACTGACGCTTTTGTTCCACTGAAAGAAACAACTGAAACCGTATCCCCAGTCCCACATGCAAGACAGGTTTGGGAAACACCGTTGTCAGTATAAGGAAGCGTATTCTGACAAACAGGATTCAAGCCCCTGGAATTAAGATCTCAGCCTTCAAAAAGAGTAACGGAAGCCATGTTTTGCCAGGTATTTCAAATGGGCAGCCTTGCGATTTTACTGTGGATACCGGAGCGACCAGATCAGTGATGAGGCCAGACATGACTTTTACCCGACTGGTGGCCTGTTTATCAAACAAAGCCATGCTGGAGACAGTTAGCGGAGAGAAAATCGCTATACGTGGGGAAACCTTAGTCAAGATCATTTCGGGAAGGGTTGAAATCGAAACGAAGGTGTTCACCGCCAACATCATGGATGAATTTATATTGGGTGTGGACATTATGACAGACTTCAACTTTGTGGTGGATTTTCAGAACAAGCTACTTCGAATCGGGAATGAAAAACTTTTGTTTTCATTGCCTCCTCAATCAAATGGACCAAACTTTTCATAAATGAAGACGTGAGAATTCCTCCAAATTCGGAAGCTGTAGTTCAAGCTGAATTAGAGAAAAATGCCCCGGAAGAAAGATTGGCAACTATTGAACCATACCGCAGAGGTAAAAGCCACAACAATGCCGATGCCCTGTCGAGAAGACCCTCAGAAAAGTCATGAAAGTTTTATATCAGGCAAGAAGCAAAAGAAGACGCTGCGAATAAGGAAGTGCTCAACAGAATAACAGTCAAAGCTTTTACGGAGATTGACTCAGAAGTTACCAAGAATACCGTGATTCAGAAACAATGAGACAACCCAGACTTAGAAATTGTCAGACGATGGTTGGACAGCAAACGTCGACCAAGCTAGCAGGAAATCTCGAGATATGGACCAACTGTGACAGCATACTGGTTGCAGTGGGACTCCTTAAGCTTGTGTGAAGATGTGATAATCTAGAAGTGGGAAAGCGCAATGGAAAAACTGTCACCAATCAGACCATCGTCCCTCGGGATTTAGTGGACACCTTGTTAACGGAGCTTCATGACTGTCGAACCGGAGGTCATTTTGGTGTCAACAGGACGCTCGCACGAATAAGAGACCAGTTCTATTGGGCAAATTACCATGAAGATGTAGAGCAGTGGGGCAAACGATGCAATTTGCGCGCATTGAAAAAGGGTCCAAGAACTAGATAGTGTGGAAAAATGATGCAATACATTTTGGGAGCACCGTGGGAACGTGTAGAGGTGACGAATATGAGACTTGACTGGAAACCGACGGTTAGCCCCTATGAAGAAGGCGACATGGTGTGGTTGTATCAACCACAGAGGAGAAAGGGACGAAGTCAAAAACTTCAGAGACCCTGGGATGGCCCATACAGAGTCATGAAGTGGATCAACCTTAGGCTTAGTCCTTACAGGGAGAGACACATCATGTTTGACGTCTGGTATTCGGGACGAATAGCATTTATAGAAGGGGGCAGTCTTATGAAGCTGGAAAGTAGGTGACTTGTGTTGGCAACGGAGTTTGTGTTCCCGACGGGAGGATTGTTGAGAAAGAGAGACAACAAAAGGTTCGATCATTTTTACGCGTTGTAATTTGATATGTGTCTTTGTTCAATTGTGATTAGGAAATAAAGTGGTTTGTTTCTTTTAAAATGAGTCTCACTTATCCACGAGCTCACGGATTACGTAACAGTATATTAAAACATTTCCGCATTTAATAATATTAAATTCAATAAACCATTAATAACAAAAAACTTATGTACATAGCTTGAAAACATAATTTCACAAAAAGGGAAATTTTTCCTGCAATATCAACACCATAACAACAAATATTAAATCCCCAAATGTTTGACATGCTGATTTTTCATAAAATATAATGGCACTATTAAATCTAAATTAATTGAGAATTTGAGACAAAACTTATCACCTAACACAAAGAAACAAAATTAGAAGTAGAAAGGAATGTTAATATTTTAAACCATAACACTAACTTACTCATATAGTAACCAGACTATGATTGGTGTGTTAAAAAATGTCAAAATCCAATGTCCATTCAACAAGAGGAGAAGAGTCAGAGTGCCATGAGCAATCATTTTGGGCAAAACCCACTGAAAAAAAGAATAATTTTCAACGATACAGATTCAGGATTGATTCTGTGGTACTTGTTAACTTGTAAAAAAATCCATGATAAACAAACTTTTAATAGACCACTATTTATTTTCAGAATAACTCGACCCAGGTTTCGTAGCGTCGCTACATCTTGAGGTGACAAAACAAGAACACTTCCAAATATGTATACTCATGAACGTCAAGAAATCAGCTAATAGGAAAGGAGGAGGGGAGAGAAGGTAGCAAGTAAGGGAAGGAGGAACAAAGGGTCCTAGGGGGAGGAATGTGGGAGGGGGGTTAGGGATGAGGGAGGTTACACAGCAAAGGTTCCCAATCACAATAAATGGAAGGTTACAAAGTAAGTAAGAAAAGCAAGAGTTGCAAAGTAAGGCATGGTCATTAAAAATATTAAATCCATTCAAAAACCAAAGAAGATTAAACGAGTTGGGAAGGTGTTGAACAAGGGGGGGGCAGGATGCTAGGAAAGATACATGGAAATCAAGGAATGAGGGTTTGTAATATGGGAGAAGGGTTAGGAAACAGAAATTCATTGGCAATATTTGACAGGGAGTTCCTCGTGATTTCTAAAGTCTCCAAACCGTTAAATCTCTCACTTTTGATGTGAAGTGAATTTGATATGACAGTGGCTCCACCTATGTGACAAAAGTGAGAGACCTAACGGTTTGGAGACTAAAAATCACTAGGAACTCCTCATCAAATATTGCCAATGTATTTCTGTTTCCTAACCCTTCTCCCAACTTCTTCTCCTTTGCAACTCTTGCTTTTCTTACTTACTTTGTAACCTTCCATTAATTGTGATTGGGAACCTTTGCTGTGTAACCTCCCTCATCCCTAACCCCCCCTCCCACATTCCTCCCCCTAGGACCCTTTGTTCCTCCTTCCCTTACTTGCTACCTTCTCTCCCCTCCTCCTTTCCTATTAGCTGATTTCTTGACGTTCATGAGTAAATATATATTTGGAAGTGTTCTTGTTTTGTCACCTCAAGATGTAGCGACGCTACGAAACCTGGGTCGTGTTATTCTGAAAATAAATAGTGGTCTAGTACAAGTTTGTTTATCATGGATTTTTTAAAATAATATTCAAATACCATATACATAACATATACATTAACATGTTCTGATCAGTAAATTGCCACCTTTTTACTCATGTGTACTTATAAGAAAGCACAATTTTTGTTTATAAAATTAATCTTTTATTAAAAATAGACCATCTTCGACAATTTGAGGTAATCACTGAAGCATTAATCAGAAGGAAGTTTTCTGAGAAAATCATCAAATTAATCTACAAATGAAATTGTTATATTCATTTGACCCAACACTGTATTATGATATGAAATATTTTCAATCTATGTGATACAGGTCCTTATCTTTACTAAACAAAAACTAAACTTTAGTTAATACCTCAAAGTTTCATCTGCACCTTGTTTGCACACAACTTTAGTGTCCCATAGATATCATTGTTGTAAAAGCAAGCAGCGAAAAATACCCATTTAATGAAAACATGAGTTTATTCTGTTTTGTAAATATAAATTAGGTTCACAAAACTTACCACATTCAATTTGGCACAGCATTGCCTAGCATTTAAGTAATCACATTCCAAATCGGATAAAGTTATCACCTATAATTAAATTAAGGAATTTTACAGGTTTTTAAAGATGATAATGGAAATAAAGAATCACATATACTAAATTGTCTTTATGTAATTTATGAATTAAAATTGCAAATTAATAGAATTACAAGAGATAAATATGAACAATAATGAACATATGATGACAAATATGAACAATAATTACGATTAGCCATAATGCAACATCCACAATATCTTTTTAGCCATGATCTTTAAGGTGATACATGATATTGAAATTTAAAACTCATGCAGTGTATTAAGAAATTAATACAATAGCTTCGCATTATGTCCCTTTTACAGATCAATATTCCAGTAATGAGTTGATATTCATATCCAAGAAGCGATAATAAAACAACGATGCAAATTATGCATAAATAAAAGTTGATGATAATTCCCCCCCTCAAACTATCATATAATAGAATACATACACTAACTAATATTCGAGTGTGTCTTCGTCATTATATATTGAAGGATATGTAAGCCGTAAATTTAGCCACAATATTATTCGTTATTGTTTTGTATTTTATCTTGAAATTTGAATCTTGAAAATCACAAGATGGAAATATTTTACTGATATGGCTTTTTAGTAATGAGCCACCATCCATTTTGAGATTTGAAAATGGTACAAGTTCCTCAATAGGGTCACTATTCTGTACATTTCGGTGACATGCTTTTGGTTAGGTCATTACATATAATATATTCAAAACTATAATTAGCTGTTATAGATAGGTCAACTCAAAAGCAGGTCCTTCGTCTGGGAAAGTAGAATAGAATATGGAATCATGAAACAATAATTTCCAAAGCTAAACTTTTTTGAATGATGAATACAATAATCAGTTCCCAATACATGCATTATAAGGCCTTAAAGCATAAGAAAGGATACAAAGTACACCAGTAAAAATAGAATTGCTCCTGTGTCCACTAAGGCAAATGCAAATAACAACGTTTCAGATATCATCTTTCAGTGATGGATGGTCCTCTGTAATTTTTCTATAGACGATTCATTTTGATAATCTTAACCTGAAAAATTAGTATCAAGGATTATAGACTAAAAGACTAGTAAAGTTCATACCACGATCAGAACTGATACACACATTACTTCTAAATACGAGCCTAATTTACGACACTGATTTAATGCAATTAAAAATGGAATGCTAAAGTAAATAGTATTTTGTGTATAAATTCACCGGAAAACACAGGCAGTTGTTCAATGAGACAAAGGTTCCAATAGTAACAAAGAAAACCATGAATTATATGTGCTCACAAGAAGGGAATTTACGAAGACAAGAACATTTTTATGAACATCGAATTGATATCCTAATACCCTTTTTTTAAAACATCGAGCACAGTATATTTTGCTGAATACTATACAATTTACATTACGTGGATGTAAAAAACATCAACATTCCTTCTTACATAATATATTTAAAACATTTTTCTTATTTCGTCTAACAGATTATGGAAAAAGGGTTGGTAGGAAATTTAAGGTGCAATATTTATACTTGTATATATGTACTAAATATATTTCAGATAAAGTCACCTTTGTACATTTTCAGTTACACTAACTAAGCAAATTAAAATATTATAATTAAAACCCTTATATAACTTTTAAATTGAAGGATAAAGCTTTTCAACAACCTTACGTTACCCTCACGTATTCACTATCTTCACTGTATGTTTGTTGCCGGCTATCGTAATGTCAAAGAGCACTTCGGGGACTTGGGGCATATAGAGTCGATTCGATACTTCAATATCGATATGAGGTAAACACTTCATGAGCTTGAGGGATTATCTCTTCAAGCGCTTAAAATCAAATGAGGGGACATTTTTTTTCTACTAGTGGTTTGATTGTATTTCATTTTCTCCATTTCTTTACCCGCTGAGTGAGCATACCATTTATACCAGTTTCTTATTCAATCTAACTATACAAAGATTGACAAAAATTTCATCTCTATGGATCGCTATTTAGAATATTCGACGAAAAACACCAACGTAGTCACTTTCGCTTGTTACTATTTATTGAAACAACTCTTAGGTCAAACTTCTTGGGTTAAAACTCCGTATCGTAGGCTTACTTAATAGGAAATATTTCTTTTTGATGGAAGACAACAATACTATCCCATAGTACAACGTTAGCTAACATTTAGTTATGTTTCTATTTACGATGAACTGTATTAGGAACTGACGTCTCCCTCACTAACCTGACATTACTGTCAAGAATTACTTTCAGGTATACTTACTGAGCCAACGACATTTACCCAAGATATTTAGAAAACTAAGGTTGAGTTAATCTAACTTTCATATGTAATAATTATTTTATCAATTGAAACTTCTCAGGAAAATTGTCAGCATTGTCCCAACGCCAGAGATAGGAAGAGGTTAAAACACATGAATTTTATAAGAAAACACATTTGATAGGGAGTAAATCAACTTTATTTCTATAACTGCGATGATTAAAATATCAAGTACTAATATTCTTGAGATGCATGTTTTGGTAACCCTTTGCTTTCACTTTTCTTTGGAAGTAAAACTGCATTTATATTAGGTAGTACTCCTCCTTGTGCGATTGTCACTCCGGATAAGAGTTTGTTCAATTCCTCGTCGTTTCTTACAGCAAGCTGTAAGTGTCTGGGGACTATCCTATAATACATCAAAGAGATTTTATTAGACCACAAGATATACATGAAATTTTAGAATACCAGTTACAGCATACCAAAGAACTAAAAGAGCGACGATAACTCTTCCATGGAATTCTGTGCTAAATAAAAGTGTGTAATCGAATTTAAGGGGGGTCTTACTATAACACTATGATGGTAACATATATTTCGTATCCTTTACGAGTTTCTTTTTGTTTGCCTGAGAAAATCAGACCTATAGATTTGCAGTATAACTCCGAAGTTAAATGTCGTCACATTCGAAGAGTCTCTCCAAGTTCAATATTACCTATGTGAAACTGATATTGAAATCTTTCTTAACATGATTAAAACATATAAAATACTCTAATTGCAACATTAAAATTATGTTAATTATAGCTGTAATTCCACATTACAAGTCATTGATTCTAGGAAATGAAAACATTGTCCTATCATTCTAACATACAGCATTATTGCTAACTAGATGTAGCTGCACTACCTTTCATGGAGATCTTACCCTTCTTTTTTAATATTCAATTAGGCTTACAAGTTACACAATCTGTTACTGTCATTAACATAAAAGTACCATTTCATTAAATCAAAAATGCAATATAATAGGTCCTGAAAGTAACTCACCAAAGCTCAGAAATGTTTCATTAATTTTGCAAATTATGAAGTCATAAGTAGCAGCGATGGAAGCTTCCAAAACTTTTCTGACGAAGTTAAAACTAGTTTCCCCTAATCATTCAAGGTCTACATTTCATTGCAAACATGTCACCATAATGGATTCATAAGCAAACCAAAGGGAAAATTTAATATTGTGGTAAGAAAAATTACTCGAAATTTACTTCTTCGATTCACATAATTAATTGTACTTCAATCTTGTAATGAGTAATAATCAAATGATACAGATTGAATTATCATGTAACATGTAAATGATAACCCATTAGATCTTAAAAACAAACTAATCGATTGACAGTAGTAAGAAGTTCTGCGTAAATTCTTAGATAAAAGTATGCTGAACCGCTGTGAGAAAATACCCGTTTACACTAACCTTGTTTTCTTGTTGTCTCTAGCAGCATTACCTGCCAATTCTAAAACTTCAGCTGTCAAATATTCCATTACAGCTGCTAAGTAAACCGGGGCTCCAGCACCCACTCTTTCCGCGAAGTTACCTTTACGTAGAAATCTGTGAATTCTTCCAACGGGGAACTGTAATCCCGCACGATTGGATTTCGTGCGAGATTTCACTTTAGATTTACCTGAAATTATCAAATGTAATGTCGTCTATCAGCGAAAAACAAAATATGGTCGCAGAAAATCAATAAAATTCTCCGAAAATTACCTCTATCAGGCATATTTTGACTGGAACTCGCGTGTCTTAGTCAGCCAGCAACACGAAACTGAATGGAGCAAGGATGGTTGATTTCGCGGTAAAATAACTGAAACTGATGAACTGTCAACCAATGAAAACACGATGTACTGAAAACCTTTTGCAAGTAATTAACTTCTTGAAACTAAGATTATGATTTTTATATTAGTTTTGAAATATATATGAATTTTAGATATAATGTTGTAAATCTTTTATAAACAAAAATAAAATGAACCCACAAAAGTACCACGAGAGTAGCAGAAGGCTGGACTGAAGAAAAGAAGAATGATGTGTCCCGAAATTGAAGTTAAAGTAAACATGACGGTGGTTAGGTTTTCTGAAATCTACTTAAAATTATAACTATGTGTCTACTTCTTATAATGTTAAAAACATCATTCCAATATGATGGTGATGTAGCCATGTTTTAAAAAGTCTGAAATTTCTCAGCTTATGATAGTATCACATGCAAAGTCAGCAGGTTTAAGGTCGGTTAGGGTCAGATTAAAGAAACATGATGTGCTTTGCTATAATCGTTAGCTTTTTTATGGCCACTATATCATATTTGGTTACCGAAAGAACTATACCAAAGGTGAAAGATATGTTTCTGAAAGCCAATCTATTTGGAATGGATTTAAACAAACATAAAAAGGACAAAGTGTGAGTGCTAATAATTACTTAATTTAGATCCTCTTTCATCATACATTATGAACTTCTCTGTAAACAGAATTTAATTTCCTTAAATTTTGCCTTTCTAGCCCTGAAGCCATTGGAGTAGTTTCTGGCTGTATATTTTTAATATTTCTATTCCTCTTCATTCCGGTGCCATTTGGGCGGTATATTGTGGAAACGTCGAATTTCCCCCACGATGAAGTAATAATTCCTTCGGATCCTTTTTATGCTATCGAACATTTCGTATATCTTCAAAATGTTTGGCATTTTGCTACTATGAGTGAAGATTTCATTCGTAATTGTGACTGAAATGTTCATCTTGCAGTTTGTGGAGATGGTTGCAGCCCTCCTATCTATATGCTGTATGCTCCTGTTAGGATTTGCTGACGATGTCTTAGACTTGCGTTGGAGGCATAAGCTTTTATTACCGACTATAGCATCGTTGCCCTTGCTGATGGTCTATTATGTGAATTTCAATTCAACCACAGTAATCATTCCGAAACCTCTTCGACTGTGGGTAGGATATTCGGTAAATCTAGGTCAGTAAAATTCTCTTACAAATACCCATGTTATTCACGTAATCGTCTGAATTTGGACAAGTATCTATTAAAAATTTAAGCCGAGAATCTGTTCGATATCTATCCAAACATCGATGCATTTTGTTGTTCATTTGGATACAAAATATCTGAAATATTATTCCTAAATTAAATTTAATAACTATAGAAAAATAAACTCTTAGAAGGAATGATACTTATCTATTAAGTTTAAACTTCCCATTTGTATTATTAATTAGCTAAAGACAATCCTTCTCAATGTTTTGATATGAGCTTAGATACTTTTTATGCTGAATGATTATTGATTGTCAGTTTCATTTTGTCAAATTTATCTTCCAGATTAACGTTTATATCATGAAGTATGTTTTATAATAAATTGTATGTTTAAATTGGCTGTTTCCTAAAAATTTCAGTTAACGGTGGTTGAAAGTTAAAATTAATGAAGTTTGAAATATTATGAATGGATAGCAAAATACTTGTATGTTTACCTCAGTGGAGTCTATCCTTCTGGATCATTTTTCATTCATAAAGTCTTTACGACAAATTGATGGAATGATATCACACCATCTTTCTTGTTATGTATCAAGAGACTTGAATCCAATGTTCTTTGTTAAACGTCTATGCATCATGTGTTTAAATGCTCTTTTTCCTCCTAGTGTGTAAAGTTGCTCATCCAAGGTGGATTTTATCTTAGTTCAGTGATCTGATGGAATGTACATATATGTATAATCTTGGAATTAGTTCATATCCTAGAAAAATAGCATGCATTTTTCTCAAAGATAAATTGATCATGTTGTACAAAAGCATAATATATTATGGGCATAAATTTTATATATTTATTTGAGAATAACATGGGCTACAATTATGGAGAAAGTAATTCAGGAAGTTGCTCGATTGTTTCATGAATTTGAATTTCTGCAAGCATGAGAATGTTAAGTCATGCAATTATTATTTCATAAAATCATTCAGTTAATCTATTCTAGCACATAACTTTGTTTATCATAATGTATTTATTTTCTTTTCTTCAGGCATATTGTACTATGTTTATATGGGAATGCTGGCTGTTTTTTGTACCAATGCCATTAATATCCTAGCCGGAATAAATGGCTTAGAAGTAGGCCAGTCCATTGTTATTGCATTTTCCATTGCTATTTTCAACTTTTTTGAATTGAGTGGTGAATTGTGGAAGGCACATCAGTTTTCCTTGTATTTCATACTGCCTTACATTGGGACTTCTTTGGCTTTATTGAAGTACAACTGGTGAGTGGAAATTTTATGTATTCTCCAGCATTTATAGTACATTCTTTTTCTTCACCAAGGCAGAAACTTCATTTCCATCTGTATTTATATTTCTTTTCTCACACATGAAAGATACGATGTATTGTTGCATTTTTATCAACTGATGTCTTAGTATATGACTAAAATCCAAAATAACTACCTTAAACTTTTACGGTGCATTTGCTTTGAACGGTTTGGAGTTGTAATTAACTTTAGTTGATTATTGCTGTGAAAGAGTTAAGGAAAATAATTTTCTAGTTTAGAAAATATAAAAATTATAATGGGACTTTGGATCCTATGGAAGTAATCAATAATGAAATCATTTGCTGGTATAAAAATATGAAGATAGCTATGAATAGAATTCAATTACTCATATTACTGAAAAGATAATGAATTATGAAGTGATTTTTCTGATATATCTAAATTTTCTTCAAATGCTTGTGATCTATGATAAATAATTGTATTTTTCTATTTCACTTATATACAATGAAATAGAAAGATAACATCCATGTTTGAGATAAAATAACTGCTAAGCCATCCATTTTTTCTTTTCATTCTTGTATATTTTAAGTATACAAGTGTTAATTATTTAACACTTAATTATTATTAAGTGTTTATTATTTATTCCTTCAAATTATTAAATCTTATGCATGACCATCAGCGATGATCTGAACTAGTAATAACTCAATAATATTCTAATTAATATCAGAGGATAAACCCATAACTGCCATACTTTTATGATATTTTCCATTCAATGCTCATTTTATATATGCTATATAAATTAGTAAATAAACTGTATATTGTTTAGTAAAATTTCCTCATGAGCAAAATTCTTAACAAAGTTATCCTTGTGATTAAAGAATAAGAATTAAATGCATTATATGAACAGAATACTCATAAGTGCGGACTCACAGGTTCCAAAGCATGACGTGAGGCTTGCAAAGATAGGACTTTTCTGCTCCTTGTGTTATTTATAATACTGAAAAGAATGACTGTAGATGACTCTTACCTTAATTTAATGCATAAAATAACTTCTTTTACTAGTTGGTATAAAATAATCTTAGAAGGAGATTGTATTTGTTTGTAAAGAAAAGATCAAAGGAAAATAACATTAAACTGAATCGTTATTATTCCACTGCGATTTGACTGGCATTGTATTGTTTTGAAAAACAGTACTTGCGTATGGTGTTCTCTGTAAGCTTCATAAATTGCATCAATTGGCTATAAAAATATTTAATGTTTTTTTTGACGTATTTTCATTACCTGTACTCTTCTATTTTTAAAATGGTTTAGAAAATGAAGTGATTTTAGATCCATTCCATCTTATCTTTTGTTTATAATTTTATGAATTTGATTGGAGATGTCTGCCCTTAATCTGGGTGTGTAATATTTGAAATTTACGCATGAAACTTATGAGTAGGCTTATTTGTTTTCCCTTAAATTGGTACTTGCCTTAACTTGAACTTTTCCTTTAAAGATGTATTAATAAAATTCCAGCTTTAATTTCTATGAAAAATAAATAATTGAATGTTTCTTGAAGTATGATTAATGAATGAAGCCTTCCAAAAAGATCAAAAATCACTATTAGCAATTACGTAGAATCATCTTTTTAGATACACTTAGCTTTCTATCTTCTTCTGGTGATGTAACTTACCCTTCATTTAGAAATAGTTGTTTGTTAAGTACTTCTGATGAACTCAACTGATTTAAGATTTCCCTGGAAGGAACTGATTACCAAAGATACAGCAGAAATTAAATCACAGGAAATAAAATAAATGGAGTAATTGATTGGAAATTAATTCTTACTCAAGAGTGTTTTAGAGAGGAACTGAAAGCATCCTTTTTGGTGCCTTGAGCAAGTACCACTTATATGAATTGTCTACTCCTAGACTCCTTTTGTAACTCTAATTTTACAGAAGTCAGATGCAACCTGTACACGATATTTAAGTTGTGTAAATATAGTACTATTCTTTGATTCTGAGTTTAAGTTTTTGTTACATTTTCAGTCATTAAAACTCCTTACGTAAGACCAGGTTTACTTATGTTGTTACCAACTTACGTTTTATTTATAATACCGTATTTCCCGGCCTATAAGACGCACTTTTATTATTCCAAAACATGCTCTAAAATCAGTCTGCGTCTTATGCGCCGATGGTGTATGGGTATAACTCCATCCTATAAAAGCAAGCCGATTTGCCGGGATAAATGCATACAATTAAGTATTTTTTACCGTATCAGGCATTGAAAATAGTTCAGTTAATTACAAATATCGATAATAACACTTTTTTGATTAAGTAGTAAGGAATACAGCCTTGATATTTCGATGACAGAACTTTCTTTAAAAATTCCCAGATAAATCGGAAATGCATACAATGTAGTATGTTTAATTTAATCTCGCATGTGGTGCTGCAGCAAAAGTTATACACATTGGGCCAACGGATATGTCAACCTTTTGCTAATACATTGTATCTCTTGCAATAAACTAGGAGTCTACCGGCACTCAACCTTATGTAACAAAGTATGAGTTGTAAATTCTTCTTACCTGGAAAATCAAGGTGCGTCTTATAGGCCAGGAAATACGGTACTTAGTTTTTAGATCTTGGCTCTTGATTTGGCTTCTGGTTGTATAAATGAGATTAAATTGAAGGGAGTAATCCCATCAATATGAATCCATTCTCAATTGCATTTAGATTATATGCTTTGGAGTCATTAATTTATATATTTAAGAATTCTCATGTGATGAGAGGTCAAACTGATAAATTTAATTCATTTAGCTCTGATTCATATAAGTATAGTAGGGTTTTTAGAAGTAGTCTTAAAGAGAGAAATAAGGACTTGAGGATATACCTGTACACTAGATATGGAGTTCTTTGCATGAGAATCAGAATATTGTCTAAATACAAGTTATTAGGTTTTTATAGAACAGCTACATAAGTTGTTTTCGTTTGAAGTTAGAAGGAATCTTAAAGCAGTTTCTTCAATGTTTTTGAAGGAAATTTAGGCCACTTCTACTCTCACTAACAATAAGAACATCACTGTAGAAGTTTAAATATAAACTTCAAATTGGAATTTTACATTAGTGTTGCCCAGATGGTCAATTTTAAAATTACAAGAAGGGATGCAGTATTCACATTTGTGTTCATTATATCACTATGCTACGTATAGAATGCCAAGAAAAATGGAATGATAAGGTATGCATGCAAATGTTTCTTTAAAATTCATAAATCAATTCCATTTATTTGAACTATACACAATACATAATAAACAATGGAAAGTATCAAACATTATTAAGATTGTGTGATTTATCACAGGCCATATCATATCACAGTCAGGAAGCTCATAATTGGCCACAGTCTAATAGTCCAATTTACTGTAGAAATTAACTAGCAGAGAATCATACGTCCATGAATTGTTCAGAACATATTCTGGAGCAAAATACGAATCCCTAGATTGACTTTTCCTCAGCAATTGGGTAGTCCCATCCAACCATAAACCTGAACCAATAAGATCTTCAACATAAGGAACATCTACTTTGCTTCCAACATTATCCCATTTTATGACACTACTTGCAGTTGTAGAGGACTGCTGAAGTGCCGCAACAATGTCCCTGGGTTCCAAACACCAGTTACAGTACCAGCCACCATAGTGATTCAAATCACCTATCACTAGATAATGATTGGGAAGTTCACTCCCAACCTCTTGATATCCTCTTGCGTCTTCCGTCATCTTGAAAGGGTTATCCCTGTACACCCCTTCAAGCATCTGTATAGTGCACCCGCCTGGAACAATGGCCGTTCTTTGAGGATGCTGCCAAAAAAAGCCAAATACTGACCATCTTAATCGAAAAGCGATAGGCTCAGGCCAACCATCATAAAGCTTAAAGAAAAGGAGTGCCTTGGAGTTGGGGATTTCATCTACTGCCATTGATACATACAGGTCGTCAGGGCTCAGATCTTCTATCAAGGGCTTGCTCTCCTTCCACAGATACTCTCTCATTTCGATGTAATTGACATTTCCTCTCACTTGTTTGAAATTCATGGAAACATACAAAATTTTATGCTGAATTTCTTTCAGGTGACCCCCCATTAATCGATTATAAAAGTAAAGCGGTTTTGAATCCCCATTCTCTGTATAATTAGACTCGCACACTATAAAAAGGTCTACAACCTGAGATAATTCATTCAGACTGATTTCGGCTAACGTAACTTCAAAATTCACCGCTAATCCGTGAATGATCTTTCTAGGTCGGTCCCGTCTTTGTAATGCGAGTTTCTCTCGAGACGCCATGAATGCACGCCAGATGACCTCTGGCTGTCCGCAGTCTTTGCCATGCCAACCTTGGTGGCATTCGCATCTATTGCTTTGCCTTCTTGCATTGAAGTGTTGCATGTATGGGATATCTGTTCCTTGAGTAAAGCATGATGTCCCATTCACGAGAGTGAAGTAGTCTTTGGTTTTTCCTTGAGCTAGTTTGTATTTTCTCTTGTTGATATATGGATTGATATCTTCTGTTGAGCTAGAGTGAGGTTTGGAAGAGACAAATGTGACAGATGCTCTGTACTCCTGATGTCTTTCTGGTTCTGATGTTGTATAACTGATTGGCGGAGCATTTAACAAGAGATAAAATGCCACTAATAAAAGTTGAACAAGTAAAAGTAGACATAACAAAATTATCCTAAAATCAAATTTGAATGACATTAGATATGCACTACCTAACAGACTTCTTGATATTTATAAAATTCTCTTCACAGTCCAAAGTTATTTATGAAATTTTTACACTTTAGAAAAAACATCGAGGCTTTCCATTATCTGAAAGAAAAGAGAATTTACCTGGTAGAAACTAAAAGTTAAGAATTGCAATTGTATTTATCTTTTAACGTTTAGTATAATAGTTCAAACATTAAATTTAGAAGCACAGTTTCTTTCATATTCACTCAGTGACAACATTTATTAGATATTATAAGATGCCTATTTTTACAAGCATACTGCGGTAAATAGAACCAATTTAAGTCCGGATAATTCAAAGCTGCAAGTCATCATCCCTCGTTAGCAACTTCAAATTGTAAGCATAAAAGTGCAACAACAGAAGCAAACATATTAATAATTTACACAAGTATAGTGTGTATAAAAGTATATATATTTCACTGAATATTAAAATTTTTAAACTATAATCCACGATTTGCCAAATTGTAATCAAGAATAAGTGAGAGCACATAAGATAAGCCGAATCTTTTCTATTTAGAAGTTCATGACTTCTTCAATTCAATGTACGCAATTTGAAAATATCATAGCTGAAGTGATTTCCAGTTAGCGAATGCGATTATGTAATTATGTTCGGAAATCACAGATTTGTTTCGACAATAATGACGTAGAACAATTTATTAAAAGATTACTGTCCACTGTACAACCGATGTTTGCAAATTGGCGGCGAACGAAAAGCATCGATTTAAGATGAATAGCTAATCTATAATTTTGCGATTTTGAATCTTATCGCTTATTATTTTTAGTGCAAACATTATGCAAATGCCTTACGTTTGCAATAACCGCGCTGATTTTCGAAAGAGTAATAAGCGTACGAAATATATCGATCAGCCACGCCCTAGGGGGCGCCGATCGTTTATTACTCATCCATTACAATTGGTACACCCGCTACAAAGTAAACATATGTTCGTAGGACTTCAAATACTCTCCATATGAATATGCAACGGGAGGATTAGTGCGGTAATTATAACATGCGAACACATCATCGCGACATGTAGTCAGCGAATCCGTAATTCATCCCATTAACGCCACACTTTCGGAAATCGATTTCAAGTACCCAGGATAATAATAACATCATTAATAACCGATAAGTGAGAGCGAGAGATTGATTCACGTTTGCAGCTATGATTCACACCTTAATCTAGTAGCAGTACAGTCAGCTCGGAAGTAAAGTATCAACTTACTGCATGAGTAACAGTAAATTTTGTAGTCCTTAAGGCCGGTAAACATGGTTATCAATCGAAGCGATCAGCTTGACGACGGATGATGCCGAGCTGTCAGCTGTGAGCTTGGAACCGTGCCACCATCTAAGCGACGTCGTGACTTTCACCTGAAATGGACGAATACCGGAGTAGATTTTCCTCAAACGGGAAGTTTGTTGACTCAGAAATACTGCGTATATCATTTGGTTCGCTCCGTACCCACATTAACGTGCGTAGTAACTTGCTTTGCACATTTGGTCGTGAAGCTGGCAACCCCTCGCCCTTGGTTTATCCACGTGGGGTGTGTATCCCAGCGTTTAACGATCGAGGTCAGCTACCGAGTAGCGTCGTGAGGGCGCTGTCTGGTTCCCTAGCCGGAAAACTTCGCTGATTGCGCACTCCTCGTTTTAGCAGCTTCCCCCTGCTCCTTCTCATTTTGCTCTTTCTGAATCCGGTCCGCGCACGCACTTGCTACGCGCGGGTAAAGTTAGAATGGAAGTTGCTACACGCCTTGGAGCGTTATGCATTGGCACGCTTCTCCTGCTCGCTACACTCCGTGACTACCCTAACTCGTTCTCTTCAGTTTCAGGAGGCAAAATATTTCCAGCGACTGCCTTTAGTTTTTCCTCGAAATTAGTGGTATTTTTGTTTAAAAATGGGTATTAAATAAAAACAAAAATCAAATTATCACCTCCTCTCTAACCAGTATTTCAGTAAAAATTGGCTCCATGAAATTCTTTGGATTAACTCTTGATCCTAATTTGAATCCTAAGGCAAAATGTTGCAATTTATCCAAAGTAATATTTATAATACATTAACTCCAATATGTACTTCTTGTATGTATGCAAACCATTTATTCTGGCTATTTTTATCCTCAAGTATAATATAAGCATATGGCAGCTCAGGTATACTTGTCTGCTGTATACTTTTGCTACAGAAGGCAATCAGAATATTAAATAGTGTTCCTAAAAGAGATCATTCAAATCACTTTTTGCACAACAGTGAATCATGACAGTGCTCTCTTGTACAATGCTTGTCTCCCTGAATCTAAAAATATAACTCAACTAAGACATAAAAAGACTCCCTAAATTACTCTGTTATTAAATTGTTCATTAAGTTGCCTGTAAGAGTAATAGAGATGCCTTTAAAAAATTTAGGAGTCCCTTAGTCAATCCATTTTTTTGGACTCAATAAAACTTGGTCATTATTAGTATTATTTAGCATCATTCATACCTCTTAGTTACTTCAATATTATTAACAAGAGAATAAAATTCATATTGTTATTTTTCTTTTCTGCCTACTCTTGGGTTCTGTGCTTTTACAAATGTCAGATCCTCATATGCAGTGAGATTCATCAACATCTTAGACTATTAATAATGAATGAAGCAAGCATGCAAATGAAGCATGAATTTAGAAAGAATTTATTTACATAGAAATTTTACAAACGCTTTATAAAGCTTAAAACAAATCTTATGAAATAACTCATTTCCTGTTTAGATTGCTTGTGAAAATAAATTTTTGTCTTATTCCTCATAGACCAAGATTTGTGTTTTTTTTTTCAGTACCTCTCACCTACACCGAACATTTAAAATGCCTTTCCTTCCTCCCAACCCAACATTTTCCTACCAAGGTACAATCTGTTGCAATTTTGAATTTTACTCAAGCAATTATTCTGTCTTCATATTTCTTCTATTTTATTATTATGTGATCTAGTCCACTGATTTTTATGACAAACAAGACATCTTTATGATCTCATTCCTTTCCCTGAAAACAAAAATGTCTTTCCAGCAGTATTTTGCGAAACTAACTTTGATATTTTAAAAGTATTCAGTTGAATAGTTTAAGCGTTGTCTCCCTTTAAACTGCAAAAATTAGTTCCTTTAAAGCTAAGAAGATCCTTCCCTTAACTGGTTTTATAAGTGCCTTTTCAATCTAAATTGAAATGAATTCCACGATTCGGTTTATTTTTATTTCATGCTCTCTATCTTTCTTCACAATTTTCCCATAGTTTAAAATATTCACGAATTTCAAGTTGTAAAAATTACTTTTTTCTGAATTAAATACCCACTTATTTCTGGTTCAAGAGTGACAGTATTGGTAAAACTTTTGAAAGGGATTGTATTTAGAATGTATACACTATTAGTATTTTGCACATTAATTGGTCTTTTTACAGACCCTGCCATTAACCACTGTTGAATTGCAGGAACAATATGTAAATGTAAAAGCAGAACAAACTCAATTCATCATTTTACAAATCCCATAATGAAGGAGGTTTAAATGGTTGTTTGTTGAAGAAACATGAATTAGGAATAAGAAAAAAATGTTTAAAACAGGACAGAGTTCACCAAAGAAGTTATGAAGGATACGTTTGTCCCTCAGAAATTTGTAAAACTTCAATTCTGTAGAAAGGTAGAGCATACAGTCATGTAAATTCATCGGATATTTCCTTAAATTTAAAATTTTATCGTAAAATTGTGAGGTAAGGTATTTTTCCAGTTTATTAGTTTATGTTACTAATTTTCTAAAACCATTTCTTTCAGGTATCCATCAAGGGTATTTGTTGGTGATACATTTTGCTATTTTTCTGGAATGACATTTGCTGTGGTGGGAATACTGGGCCATTTTAGCAAAACAATGCTCTTATTTTTTATCCCTCAAGTGATAAATTTTATATATTCTGTTCCTCAATTATTTCATATGGTTCCTTGTCCAAGGCATCGAATTCCAAGGTAAGAAGTTCAGGAATAATAGATAAAAATTTAGTGTGGTATTCCCATTGCAAGTTAATTATTATATTTGATGTTCTGTAAATCAGGAGCTCATGGATTGATATTTATTTACCTATAATTTTATATTAAGATTGAAGAATAAAATCAAGCTTTTTGTGGGCCCTTTATATTATATGATAGTATGTGTTTCATCTACTATTAACCACTTTGAATTAATTTTTCTTTTATTTACAGGTACTGTCCAAAAACGGACAAGTTGGAAATCAGTCTGTCTACTTTCAAGAAGACTGACTTAAATTGGCTCGGAAGCACCATTTTAAAAATTTTCTCTGCATTCAAACTTGTACACTTGAAAGAAAATGTGGGAGAAAACAAAGAATACATGGAGTGCAATAATCTAACTTTGATCAATTTTGTATTACTTTGGAAAGGGCCTACCAATGAGAAGACGTTATCTGAAATTTTATTGTTTATACAGGCAAGTAATCTTTATGGTATTTAGAACTTTATAATGGACAACTCCTGATCACAGTAGATTCACTAAGGTCCACATTATGCATGAGTGTGTAATATATGTTGCAGTTAAAAGTTTTGAAATTTATATATTTACAGACTTGCCATAAACTCTGCATATTTCACTGGTTATTTATTCTGTTTTTACACCATAAAATTTTACTTTGTTGATTTCTTTGATCAGTAATAATTGAAAGACAGATAAATATGATTAGTCCATTTAGTTTCTTTCCCTTTTTGCTGAAATTTATGATCAAATTTCTTCTAAAGTAAGGTATCATATACCGCTGTTGTATTTATCAAACATTGTCGATGAAGAATTATAATCTTGGTGGCCTGGATCAGTCAAATTTTGCTGTGATTAATTGCAGAATTTTTTTACTATGAACTTCTTTTATCCTCATATTTGCAAATTTAGTCTTTATGCTGGTAGATTGGACAGAAAACGTCATTGGATTACTTTATTGAATAAACAAATAATTAAAATCTCACCTAACATAATTTTTTTGTGATCTTTCCTGATAAGAATTGATCTTTTACAGGTTATATGCAGTGTTGTTGCATTCGCAATTCGTTATCCACTTGCATCCTTGTTTTACAACGTTTAATGGAGTCAAAATGTCACATGGTGGCAGGAATTTCATGGTGTCTCAAGAAAATTGTTTATATTGAAAACTAGTCCAAAAATTATTTTGTTTCAATAAAGTTTACTGAATGAGTTATGTGCTTTAAACAGCTTTATTACCCTTTTTCTTGTAGATGAATCATGGTCTGTTTAATGTATTGTTCCATTTGACATTTCATGTAGGATAAAAAGTTTATTGGAACAATATTTTTATTTTTGATGGAATATTTTATACTATCAGTTGATGTTGGTGTGATCCTATGCTGAAAAAATTGTCATCTAATAAATAAACTGTTATATATTCTTTTTATTGTATTATATTCAGTGGGCTTTCTAATATAATATTAATAACTATTAAATATAGATGCTTCTCCGGATTCATTCAAGGATATAGATAGATAGGATACTATTTCACAGGCTAAACCACAAGCGTCATTGACTTGAACATTTTACAACGTATTGGCCATAACGTGTAACTGCCAGAAAAATTGTGATTTTGATCATCAGTGTCATGGGTTTGTTTCCAGAGGGCCCCAAAGTCCCGATTTTTGCCATTTAAAAGCATTGCTTTGATTTTTGGGAATTTTTAAAAAATACTTCCCGGATAGGTAGAGAATTAAGGAGCCTATAGATATGGTCTATCGAAAAAATAAATATTTCTACAGAAAATATCCTGGGTTCGATGCTAGGACAATGCAAAAATCTGTCATTTAAAATACATTGAGATTGTTTTTCATTATTTTTTTGATGCTCTTATTGAAATGATAGGAAGTTCTTGCTTATATGGAAGATGTATATTAAGACTAAGATTTAGAAAAAAATTTAGATAAGACCATACTGCTCCTGGGTTCGATGCCGGGGCACATTAAAATTTCTCTCATAAGGAATATATGGGAAAGTAGGATGTCGTTTGAGGCAGTCGCAGCCAATATTTCTGCCTGAATTTTCACAAATAGTTAGACATAGTGATCTTCTGTTGTATTCCATAGGAAGTATCACCAGAAAGACCTGGGTTCAATGCCGGGCGGTAAATATATCTGCCATATAAAACACATTGGGATAGTTTTTCATTATTTCTTTCATGCACTTAACGAAATAATAGGGAGTTCTTGCTTAGATAGAAGATGTATATTGAGACTCGGTTTAAGAAAAAAAATTAGATAAGTCCATCCTGTTCCTGGGTTCGATGCCAGAGCTCATTAACTTTTTCTCACATAAGGAATATAAGGAAAAAGTAGGATGTCGTTTAAGGCAGTTGCAGCAAATATTTCTGCTTGAGTTTTCTCACATAGTTAGAGATTGTGAACTGCTGTTGTGCTGCATACTAAGTATCACCAGGAAGACCCGGGTTTGATACCAGACAGATAAATTGCAGGGAAATTTAAGAATTCTTCAATACTTTTTCTATTTATAGGACCCACTCTATATGATGTCGACTTGAAATTTGTGTTATCAACATGCTTGCCATATGCAAGCAACATTTTACTCATATTTTATTATAGAGTGCTTGTGTGGCTATGTGGTGCCGAACCATACAGTGAGATTGTGATATTAATTTTTTAATGTCAACATTAAGATTAAGATCTTCTATAAGACTTAAATAGTTGTTATTTATCACTACTAATAAACAGAATTCACATTTATTTACTGTGGAGCTTCATTTCTTAAGTAAATAATGCAAAAAAGACAATGTTATAGGAGTTTCACATGGCGAAAATATTCTGTCGCATGCCACTTTGGGCCCACATGCCGTAGGTTCGCCACTCTGCTCTATAGTATCAATTTGATATATATTTTTGAATAGACCATAAACTATTTGCAGAAACTGATTAATTTATTCATCCATTACGAAGGGAGTGGAAGGAGCTAGCGTTATATGGCTTGTACATTTTGGTCAAGGATTGATCTGTTTTTAATATAAGATTTCTATGGAGATTTTCTTAGGAAACAATATGGGTTTAGCATCACAATTCAAATTTTTTCTATCTTTCTTGACTGATTCAGCACCTGCATAGTTTTTTTCCTTCAACTAAGAAAACCACTTCATTTTCGTGTCCCTTTCATGGTTTTGCATATTTTCAAATACATTATTTACAATGAAAGATGTGGTGCTTTCCCGGTGGATAAGTTGCAGGAACATTTCTTGGGTTCTCAACCGGGTCATGGAGTGGAGCTGGTCCGACGTTTAGACTGCAATCTCTGCAGCCATTCTCAAGGAGTTATGGCTGCGAGGAGGAATGGCTGCAGAGATGGCAGTCAAAACGTCGGAACAGTTCCACTCTACGACCCAGTTGAGAACCTGAGAAATGTACCTGCTACAAAATTTACAAATAAAATCAGTGCCATAAATGAGTCCTAATTTTTTTTTTTTTTTTTTTAATAATAATAAATTTATTCCATCTTAAGATAATACATACAGAATAAAATAAAATTATACTACATTGCGATGGAATTAGGTACCCCATAGGTAAAAACCTGTTTTGGGGTTACCATCAAACTAAAGTAAACGGATTGCTGGTGCTAATACATACAAAAAACATAAAAAAGTAAGTGGTTAACAAAAAGAAAGAATATATTTGTGTGTTCTTCACACTTGTTCTTAAAAAAAAAAAAAAAGTAATACCTGTAAATTATACAAAAAAGGGAGAAAAAAAAAAAAAACAGATACATTTATATAACAATAACAAGAATAATAATACTATTACTATCAGAATAATAAAATTATAATAACCAAAAATCAATTTTAAAAAAATCTATCAACATTTTCATGTGATAATAACCATGACTTAACCAACTGAAGAAACTTATGACAACATTTCTCATTTTTTATTTCCTTAGGCAAAAAATTAAAAATTTTTGGTCCCATATAAACAAAAGACCTTTTAAAAATAGTTAAGTTCGGTTTAATTAAATGTACATTACCTTTCCTTAAATTATAATGAATTGAACTATCAGAGATAGTTGGCTTGTTTCCACTCATGACAAAAAACAACTTCAAAACCTTAAACATATACAAATGTTGTAACGGGAGCAATGTTAAATTTACAAATAAGGGATATGAATGCTCAAATTTATTTTTTAAGCAGATTATTCTAATAATCCTTTTTTGCAGGACTAATGCAGACTTAAACGTATTTTTATATGCACTTCCCCAAAATTGTAATCCATAATTTAATTTAGATTGTACTAGAGCACTGTAGATAACTCTTTTAAACAATAACGTACACTTATTACGTATAAAGTAAAATTTTGATAAACAAAATCTTAAATACAAAGAAACAGATTCAATATGACAATCCCATTTTAAAAATTGATCTAAAATTACTCCCAGATATTTTAAATTACATACTCTTCCAATTTCCAAACAATTACATGAAATTTTTGGACAATATGCATGGTGATAAAACAAGGTTATATCATCTGGACAAGGATAATTTCCAATATTATAGCATATATACTTCGTTTTTTCGCTTAACTCTAGACCATTGTAACAAAACCATTTACTAAGAAAGTCCAAATCTTCTTGTGCATTATCTCTAATTATAGTCCAGTTGTGTCCTTCATAACACAAAGCAATGTCGTCAGCGAAGGCCGTTACATTCCCTTTGAAATCATAATTACACAGGTCATTAATATATAACAGAAATAATAAAGGTCCCAATACAGATCCCTGGGGTACTCCAGTTTCTATTCGTTCATAATCACTATAACTGCTTCCTATTTTTACACACTGAGATCGTAGGGATAAGTAGCTCTTTATCCAACATAATGGAACTCCACGAATTCCTAGCTGTTTTATTTTATCAAATAATATGTCATGATCAAGAGTATCAAAAGCCTTTTTAATGTCAATATATAATCCTACATTTCGTGCACTTAAATTTATAGCTTTATATATGTATTGTAAGTGATTTTCTAAAGCATTTTCTGCCCCCATTCCACACCTAAATCCAAACTGGCGTGAACTTAGAATCCCGTTTTTATTCAAAAATGTCAGTAATCTTTTCTTAAATAATTTTTCTATGATCTTAGAAAATATCGACAAAAGTGAAATGGGTCTGTAATTTTGAAATTGGGTTTTATCACCTTTCTTAAATAAGGGTATTACGACTGCTTTTTTTAAGCAACTAGGAAATTCACCATTTAAGAAGCTTAGGTTACACACATGCGTAAGAATGGGTGCTATATTTTCTGCAATAATCTTTAACAAAGTACTGTTAATCCCATCAATTCCAGGTGATTTGCCATTTGGTAGTAAGTTAATTAAATCTAAAATTTCTTTAGTCACCACCGGTTCTAAGTGCATTGAATTAAGCACAGTTCTATTTACACAGGGATTGTCTATCATTTTATTAGAATGAGCATGATTTGATTTAGCTTGTTTAAAAATGCTGATAAAATATTTATTAAAATTTTCAGCTAGAATTTTAGATTCTTTAATTACATGCCCATCAATATTTAATTCAATAACTTGCCTGCCCTTACCAATATGACTTTCGCCAGTTAGTTCTTTAAACAAGGACCATTGCCGTTTTATATTGCCATTAAATTTTTCAAACTCTTTCAAATAAAAGATATTTGATGCATGCTTTAATTGAGTTTTCAGACTATTTCTAAATTTCACATATACATTTCTTAACCTCTCATTGTAAGGGTACTGAAGAACCCTCTTATATAAATTATTTTTTCTTTCAATCTTATGCATCAATGCATCAGTAACCCAAGGCTTAAGCTTTACTATATTAATATTGTTTATAGTACTGTACTTAGATTTCTCAATACAATTCTTTAACAAATCAATTATTAAATCAAAGGCTTTCGTCACATCTTTTTCACTTAAGACAGGTGTCCAATCAATTTTTTCTATCATTTCCTTAAAAGAATTATAATTAATTTTTAGCGCTTGTGGGCATTGGTCTACATTTGTCTTAAATATAGTATGTTCCCTTCCAGTTACAATTAATTGAATCATTGAGTGATCAGTTATATCTAAATGTAGAACATTTACACTAAATTCTAATTTGTATGTATTACAAAATCTGACGAAAATATGATCTAAGCAAGTAGATGAATTTGCACTCACTCTAGTGGGCAGATTTAATAAACTGTGTAAACCATAAGATGATAATAAATTTAAATAGTGATCTGAATCATTATTTGTAACCAAAATATTTATATTAATATCACCAATGATCACAAGATTACCAATTGATTTTCTAATTTCAGGCTCAATATCAATTAGAAATTGATTTATGAGAACATTTTGATGTCTATACACGCTTAAAATTCTGAAATTAAGAACATTAGTTTCTAAACTTAGCATTAAACAATCAGCAGAAGGTATATTAATTGGAATAAAGCTACATACTAGATTATCTTTTACATACGTAAGAACACCTTTTGCACGACTGGTGTCATTACATTTGGCAAAGGATTTGTAACCTGGAATATTATAAAAATTGATTTCACTTTCACTTATCCAAATTTCAGATAAGATTATGACAGTAGGACTAGGATTGACGTTATTCAAATGCGACAGAAAAGTAAGAAAATTACATCTTAGACTACGTATATTTTGATGAATGATGGTAATATTCTCGAATGAATTAATCATATTATCAGATAAATACTGCATAGATAAAGGATTTAAAGCACATTCAGATCATCTAATGATTCAATAATTACAACTGAATCGTTCTCTTTTTTTCTCATTAAAATTTTGCCATATTTTATCCAGAGGTATTTATAACCTTTCTCCTTCTTCTTTTCTCTAGCGGCTGCGAATATTCTCCTTCGTGCTGGACTTAGGCTTTCATTGATGTAGACCGGCGTATCCACTTTCATGCCCAGGTGTAGAGTCGAAAGTGTCCTCTTCACTCTTCTTTTTGAAATCATCTTCTCTTTTGTACTTCTGTGGACAAACTTAACTAAAATACCCCTTGGCCCATTTTCTTGCCGTCGCTTCCCTATGCGATGGCACGTATCAATCATTGCCTCACTTATCTCAATGTCAAGCGCCAAACCTACCTTTTTAACGATATCTAAAGTAGTCTCATTACTCACTTCAGGGATTCCATGAATTTCAAGGTCATTACTTCGAAGGGATTGTTCATTTTCATTTAACCGCTTCTCTAACTGACGCACACGATCTTTTAATTCTATATTATCCTGTCTAAGTTTTTCTGTTACTTCTATGTACTCACTGATTTTTGCAGTATGTTCCAGAAGAACCTTTTTATTGTCGTCAATTTTACTTTGCAGAAATTCAATAGATTTATTCAGATCCTTTTCCATACGCTGTCTCTCCGCTTCCATACGCTGCCTCTCCTCTTTAGCTTCTTCGAGCATGGATATAACTAGCGAAATACTGAATGAATCGGATTTTACTGATGAAGTCACAGGGAGAGTCTACCGGGAGAAAAGTGAAGCCAAAAATAACGCAACCCGCAGAGCACTGGGTAGCACTTTTCTCCAGCTCCCCTTTAACTACATGTATTTTTGGGGTTTTATTTTCCTCTCATACGGGACTCGGGAGCTTGTCTATCCTATGAAATGGACTCAGATAGTTTAAATGAACCTTTCACTTAACGATTATCTTCAATTTTTTTCTCTAAGTCCTCTTGATTCCTTTTATTATGGAAAATAAAACATGCCTGCAATGTAAACTTCTCGGATGCCGGTGTCGTCTGCTAGAGAAATACAGAGAACGAATCGTCTGCCAATCTCCCGCAAACTCTATCAAAACCTCGTTGATTATTATAATGTTAATTTTACATATATTATAATGCATTAATTCGTCATAGTTTTTAATTGATCAATACCAAGTACGGCATAAAATTCCTTAATAGTCGTTTACCGCAATGAAATAAAGCTACTCTATAATACATTATAATAGCTTATCAGGGTAATTAGAGATTTTTCCGCCTGTGCAAATGTTTGTTCTAATTCATAATTGGGGCTTAATGAAGTAAAAGTTGTCAAAATGACGAATACGAGAACTTATATACCATGCAAGACCTACAGGTGCAGCCGAGAGCACAATGAAATGTTCATTGAAACGCCGTGGATTAATACTGACGTTCGTTCTGCTTCATAGATTTCAGATAATGAATGAAATAATAAAATTAAGGAAGATGCATAGATTCTAGTTCGGATCATTTTGTGGGGGCAGCTGTTCTGATGCGCAGCAATTGACCATGCTGCAGGCAGAAACAGGCCCCTGCTTATTTACCTATAAAACCTTTATAAACGCGAAAATAACAAAATTGCTTCGTGTTACGCATTGCTCAAACTACATTTTGTGTTCCAAAACGTTCGACTTACTCGATCAAACCTTGATAACTCTGTATCAAAGCCGCAAAATCACGAAAAAACAATGTATTGGTATAGGGAGATACGAAAAGTGCTACCCAGCATGGCTAAATGCGCAATCTGCCGCTTTACCCCTGGCTTCACTTTTGGGCGCTAGAGGGAGATAGTAATACCATGGAAGAAGGAGGAGAGGAAGAGCAGCTCCCATAAGCCCTATGGTAATAAATTTTGAGTGCTGCACTCTGGTGGCCAAACTGTTTTAGCGGCGGCAATTTCAAAATAGAACCCTGAACATCCGCTTGAGATTTCTTCCAATTCAATTCAATCACCGAAAAATTAATGACTTTTCATGAAGAATTTAAAAACAATAATTGGCTTCCCAAAGAATAAACTGAATTTAATACTGAACTCAGGATATTGAAGATGTTTAACGTAAATAATCCATTAATGCTAAAAATTTAAAGTTCGAAGAATTTCACCCATGGAATATGTAACAAATGACAAGACCTCAGGAGAAACAAGTACTAGGAGATGATTTAAAGGATAAAAAAGAGATTATGGTAAATTAATTTTATTTCCAAAAAATCTGCATAATTCATTACATTACAACAAATAAACTCAATAACAATATGTTTATATGAGTTAATAGCAATAACTACTACATATATTATATAACTATACACTATAACAACAAACATCAACAAAATGTACCAACAGCAACAAAAAACACAATACAACAAACCCCTAACAATAAAATTAACCATCTACAGCTCCTTCCTATTCATAAATTTAACCCCCCAGAAAGTTCTTACTCTAATAAAAATGTCTAACAACAAAGACCCAGATGATATGCATGGAAGTGCCACTGCTGGCCCATTAACCAGCATTATTTGTGTCATATATTTCCCAATGCCCTCTCTACCAACAGCATCGGGAAACACACACTGAAATAGTCTTTCCCAATCCTTAATGGCAGCAAAAATGTCCTCTTTGGGGATTAGTAGATTGCCATAATCACCACCTAACTCTTTCTGCCCTTTGAGGTGGGTGAATAGTTGGTGGTGTGCAATGATTCCCCCTGATGTATGCACATCCACTAAGTGCGACCTGCACTGCTCACAATTGTGTTTCTTCAGAAACAATTTACAAAGGTAGCCACTTACATAATAAATAACATTCAATTCCTCTAAATCTAAATCTTCACTAAACCTAATATCACTAAATATATCATCTCCATCAAGGGAACCAGTGCTGTCTAACCTAGAACTATTTTTTGAAACAAAATTACTATATTTAACTAAAAACTGTTCTAAATCTAACTCACAATTACTACTCCTAGACAGTTTGGAAACGGATGTGAGCATCAACTGCTTGTACCCTCTTCCAAACTGCACAACTGTGGGGTTTTTGTTACACCCATGTTGCTGTCGGATCACAGAGAACATGTTCTCCAAGGCATCTTGATTCAAAGTTCTGGTCCTTAGCTTCACAATGCCAAACTGATCCTTCAAATCTACCTGTAATTTTAACAAACAACTAATACTAATGAGCCACCCATTCAAGCATGGTGGTTGCCGCCTGCATTCCTCAAAGAAGCTATTCTTCAACTTGAGGAAAGCTTCTTCAAGGAACGCAGCATGAGGGCTTCCCTCCATCATAGCATACCGAAACTTGAATGGGTGGCGTCGCAGCTGATTACTATTAAATGTATCAAACAATTTATCCATAAAACTAAAAAAATTACCAGTATGCATGGCAGAGTTTGGGAGTTTCCCCATGGCAACAAAAGCACAGATAGCAACGTAAACACTTGTACTGAAAACCTGAGAGGCCAATTTCACTTTCATTTTTTTGAAAGCCCTGACATCAGTGTGGAATTTTGTTATCTTTGGTATCATTGTTAACTTGAGTGGATCATTTAGCTCAAACAAGTTTTTGAAATGAGACCATTCTACAATACTACCATCAAAATTCAATCTATACCTAGCTAAATTATTCCTAATAGATTTCAAAAGATGAGGGGGATCAAACATAAAATAAACAACCTCTTCATCTACATAAAAAAAGGGAGACTGATGAGATACTTGAAGCATCCGGCACAACTTGAGGTTATGAGGCCCCTGATCACAAATTAAAACTTTAACACTATAACCTATTATCCTAAGCCTA
This sequence comes from Sympetrum striolatum, assembly GCA_947579665.1. Lineage (NCBI taxonomy): Eukaryota > Metazoa > Arthropoda > Insecta > Odonata > Libellulidae > Sympetrum > Sympetrum striolatum. The sequence continues at coordinate 16,927,128 of OX388347.1, read as the reverse complement.
GTAATACATTCTAAAACTAGACTATGCAATACATTAACATCTGTGCTATTGTTCGTGACCCAGTAGCCAATGGCCTGTTTCCACTTCTTATTTAACCCCTTAACCATAGCAACTAAGCACTGATTCCCCATAGTAGTGACGCTACCTTTGCCATAATTACAAAAACCCACAACAGAATCTGTGGTCACATCATAAAATAAGTTTTCTTTTACAGCCATTTCATCAATTGTTAAAGCTACAACCAAATCCTCCCTTTTCATTTTCTTTGCCTGCTCTTCCATAGCCTGCATGGCATTCTCATCCACCCCAGGTTTCACATGAACCTTCTTTTCCCAGCTAATCAAGGATGATCTTGATGGAAGGCAGAGAGTTCTTTGTAAGAATTTATAGGCTCTTGGCCCATGATAGTACATGCTCAATGCGAAATCTTTCATGTAAGGAGGCCACCTCCTCCCAAACTTGTTTACCTTGCTCATCTTAACTTGAGCAAGGAAAAGTTTCTGGGACGATTTTGGCAGGTACACTTTACAATGATCAATAAAGTCCTGCCTTGTTATCCTCGCTCTTCCCTTCTGCCTCTCTCTAAATAGATTAGAGCGCAGTCTTGCAATGCTGCTAGTGTACTGCATCACTCTTCTTGAGGTGCGTGGAGTCCAGTTCAAACGACTGCATCGTGATCGTGGTGTGGAGACACAGGCTACATTATAAATAGAAAAGAAGATTAGTTCACATAAGGTAGGGAGCTAAGAAGCGCCATGAAATCGGGCATGTAACCAATTTAATAAATACAGACAATGTATCAAATAAGTGCATAATAAGGATACTTACCAGCAATAACACTTGCAGAGGGAATACTGGTGTCATCATTTTGAGAAGCTCCCGCAGAAGGTGAGCCATCATTTTTCCGTGGAGTGGAAGGAGTGCCTTCCCCCACAATGGGCTCAGTGATGGAGTCATCCACATCACACACTGAAACAAGAATGAAAGCTATTATAATCACAGAAATAGTCAATGAAAAGGGCATCTTAGGGCAGTAATCACAGTTGCATAGTGATTTACTGAATAATCATGCAATCACAAATCAGTGATTATTCTCATATCACTGATTCACAATAATTCCATAATTCAGGAATTAGAAATAAGGCTTATTATTAGTTATTGGATTAATATAGCGCTCGAGTAATTAGAAATAACATGAAATTTTGTTTTCCTCAAGCTCAATGTATGTAACTAATTTGCCACTTAACCACTAGCAACAGTTCCCTATATACTCCACCGCACTTTACCGCAATATCGTCTGCTTTTTCAGGCAGGACATAAACCAATAATGAAGGAAAATCTATTGCTTTTCACTTAAGTATCTGCCGCGATCATATTGTCTAAAACCAATGTTTAATTCAACTTGAAATAACAAGACGACGAATTGATTACGCCCCAGACGGTAATTCACGATTCGATAATTCATGCAAATAATTACATAGACTCTTAATTAGAAAATAATCGTACATTATTCTATATAAATATTGTTATATTATATATGAATACCAAATACACAACGATTCGTTAATCACCAATTTGAGAATCTCGAAAGACTATGAATACGAAACTACAGTTAATGATAGATATAATCGATGATTATTTGTGACTACTAATACATCCTTAAGGTTCTTAAATAGACAGTTTGATAAGAAAATGAACATACCTGAAACCTCTACAACATCCAACGAGGAAGCATTTGCTTCGTCACGAATTGAATTAGGAACCCATTCCTTTGCAGTTTCCATTACACCGACGTCTGAAAATAAACAATGCCGTTCAGTGATGCTCAGAATTATTACAACATTACAAATTGTTATTACTAATAAATCATAATAGTGATTTCCAACGCCAGTTGTGATCGTTAAAACTAAAGAAGGCAAAACTCCAAATATTTACCGCGGACATCAACAATAATGTGCATGCGGAACGTTAAATAACAAAGTTTGGTTATATGAATAAAAAATACATATACCTTACGGTTTTAAAAAGATAACATATCGAATAGAAAACGTATTTTCGTCATTTAAACTCACCTTCTTCCTCCCCAAACTTCCATTCGTAACGGCTAGGAATAGCGTTCGGTTTCAGTAAAACACGTGGCGTTTTACTTTTAAAATCTCCCTCCGTGAAATGGTCACTGCAGAGCCGCATATTCTTTACGTTCTTCCCCATCAAGTCTTCCCGGAGAGAGAACTTCAGCCAGTGAAACGCTCTGAGGGAAAAAACATCTCATTTAAGTACATACATTCATTACTTGTTATCACCAACTGTTGCTCATAATAATGATAAAACTCACCTCACAGGATCTTTCGGGAAAACAAACAATGATATCGGTTCATTCATTCTACAGCCAAAAAAATTATTGCTCCAAAGGGCAGCGCAGTAATTCCCACGTTTCCTCTTCATTCCGGCACATGGCGTCTCCATTATGGCCGAATTTGGCTGTTAACTGAATAAAAAATTCTCGCCAACACTGATACGATTTGCTACGTAGTTACGGATATAGAACAACAATACTGTTATTCTTACTCCAAAAAGTAAAGTTTCGAGAACACCAATAATCAATTGGAAGATACCTCTTGAAAACTGATGCTTAACTCAAAGACCTTCACTCCTGGAACACTCAGCGTGCAATGGCTGCCATGCTTCCAATTTCCAAGCATCGAAGTACTTATTCTTTGCCAGCCAATCAGGAAGCGGCGGCGCGGCGGCTTAGAGTAGGATGCGCTTCGGTCGAATCTAACAAGCAGAGACATCTACAGCTATACGATAGAACGTCGAAGCTGCTCTTCCTCTCCTCCTTCTTCCATGGTAATACCATAGAGCTTACTGGAGGGGGCGCCCCCTATGCTCCGCTATGGTGGGGAGTGAAGCCAAGTGGGCGTGGCATAATTGCGCATTTAGCCATATTGTGAAGCCAAGGTATAACACAGATTCTTACGGGGCAACGATTAATTTTTGATCTTTACTCTTAAAATAATGCCTTTGGAGATTTTTCGCGGATCGTGCGATGAAATTAACTAGTAATACATCCCAAAATTAATTAATTCGTATTGGATTATAGCCGTTGTGTCCCGCAGGAACAGGATTATCAACGGACAATTAGGTGTTTTGTCAAACATAATGACTCAGTAATACTGACAAAATAACAGCTGTCAATTCCATAATTACATTAATTTCAAATTTCTGAACCATATTCCTGAAATTAAAGATGGATTGGAGAGATTTCTATGCAACCATCGTTTCTTCTGCGAACGTAATTTGTCACCGTTAAACTCGCCAAGAACTGCTACTGTACGATATAACTATTAACTAAATCCCAAGATAAAATAATTTTATCGATGGCACAGTACCGAATCACCCTATGACTATATTTTCTACTTATATTACTCCATTTTCACTATCAAACCTTGGAAAAGAGCCGTGCTACCTCACGTAATGCACGTTTGTACTAGAGTGAACTCAACAAAATGCGTGCCTCTAAATTTAACTTCACAAGAAGGGCGAAACATTTTGCTGGTGAATGACAAAAAATTTCAAGAAAAAACATTTATTACAATTGCAAATTAAAAAAACATTAATTTACGATACAATTCAGTTTTAAGATTGTTCAAGTACAAGATTCTCTTTCTTTAGCCGGTCAACATCAAATGTAAACATATACAATGCATGAGTGAGGTCAAAAATGCAAAACCGATCTCCAAACAGTATAAAGCAATTCACAACTGTTCCAGTCAGTAATTGCCACTCCTTATGCTTGATCACAGGATAGTAAATGGCAAATGATTATGGGAAATGTCTTAATAAAAGGCACAGCAAACTTGCAAGGACATCCTGAAAAAGGAAAAAAGAAAGGTTGCGTCACACATAATAAAGATAAAATGCAAAAAAATGTTGCCATAAGTTAGGGAAAGATATCAAGATATGACAATTTTTTACCAAAACCACTTTCTTTCCCTTCAAGTAGATATTGTAGGAACAGTAATGAAATATTTAACGAAAATGAACACACTTCCCTGCAAACATTTCTGTACCAAGAACGTGATTCACAAACTTACAATAACTAACCCCTCGTCAAACTTTCATTTCTCTCCGTTTTAAGCATTGAGTACTGATGATAGCAAAGCATAAAGGCACCTGAAGGCCACATTTTCCTAAGTTCTTCCCCTCTAGTTGAAATAAATACTACTCCACACATCTTACTCATCATAACTTCTATAAGATTATAGCTTTGAAATTGTGTAACACCATTCTTGGTTCTGCATACCATCTGTATAATACCTCTATAAGGTGTGTGGTAGGGCAAACATTATTTACTACCGGTAATATTATACTCTCATAACAAATTAGCTGAACATGCTAGTAAATTTGATAAAATAACATAATTACTGCGGTTGACTGGTAAATTATTATCAACTACTCACTTTATAATGCACCCGAAACACATGCAACGTGGTAGGCAACAAATTCAATATTTATCAGGTGTAGCGTCCATTTCATGCAATATTGCATTGGTATGACAATGTTTTGCATTTTTTTAACTTATCGGTGGAAGGTAAGACCAGTTATTCTTCTATCTGTGCGATTAATGCACCCGTAAGCCGAGCAGCAAACCATCTACGAATGCTAAGGTAACATAGCATTTATCTACCTGACGGCATGTTTTCGGATATAGATAATAATTTTCAGAAAAATACACACACTATTATGTATTTACGTACCTTTATATGACCTCTGTAACCACTGGTTTCAGAAGAACTTGATATTTTCTTAACACGTAGGCTTATGGCAAATCCACGAAGCTGGGCTGCACAATACGTCTAAATGCGCAAGGATACCGTTACGCCTGGCTTCACCTCTGAGAGCTTATGCCCCCTCCAGTAAGCTCTATGAGTAATACTACCCCTGTGGATGAAGTAGTAGACATACTTTTACGTCTACTCTCCGTACAAGAGTAACAGCGCCAACTTTGTTTTTCGGCGTTAATAAACTCAACATCCTCTTTAGACATATTAACACAATTTGCATGGCACTGCATTTTACACTCACTGCACACAATTTTAGATTGCCGCTTTAGTATAATCTGTTTGCACACACCACAATCTGCCATTGTATCGTTTTGTATAAACAAATATAGCAGAAAGAAGGAGAAATTATCGAACACACTTTTACACCCAATTTGAAACGTCACATAACTAAACCACCTGCCCTTCAATATCAGAGCACCAGAAAAGCACGTCCGCCTTGAACAGAGACCAGACCATGACTGAAATTTTAATTTTATAGGTGATGGGTGGAGGAGCAGATTATCTAAATGCTGCGTCAAGAGATACTGCGGCTGAGGAAAAATTCGTAGACATTGTCGCCATATTTTGGTTAATTAACCTCAATTTTCACATTTTATTGAAGGAATCATTTTTACTTCAGTACGCACATTCAAGGAACAAAGAAATGGAAAAAAATTTCTAAAACTTTTTCAGATTTGTTTTCGTGGAACATGGAAATATAGATATTTTTTACGGTTTAAGCTGTTAACGCCTTCATTATAAGTAATTATAAATAATTATTCTTTTTGCCTTAACAACTAAAGGAGATAATTTTACGTATTATTTGATATTTCAATGGAAACACTAAGCCGCACTTAGCAGTTAAATTCTAGGGTAACCTTGTAAATAAATTGTGATTTCTTACCACTATCAATTACGAAGCATGGACATAAGCATTTATTTATGCTATTTGCTACTCGTAAACTTTCGCCCGTTATCAGTATGAATCGTATGAATTGACCGTATTTCGTGGGATACAGTAATTAAAACAGAAACTTCGTTTATTAAAAAAAAATCCAATCTCCTTCAGCTGCAAAAGCTGAAATAGTCCGTAATTGTGAACCTAAAAATACTTCCCTGTCGCACGTGGCACCCAAGGATGGCTAAGTTACCAAAATTACTAGGCAAGTTATAAAAATATTGAAATTCCTGTTGTTTTATCAAAGATTGAAAATATAGCGCATATGTATGTCGAAAAATATGAATTTTGTAGGTTAGTGTGCCTTAACATTCCCTATTAAATGCCATTTCTTTCGCCTAGGACAATAGCATTCTTTTTAATCTATTTTGAAGATGGACTAATTACGCGCTGACTCGGATAAAGTACGTGAACATTTTACTCACCGATATGGGCCGATTTCAAAGGGTTTCCACAGGGTTAATTTTGGCTCCCTATCCGATTAGCTGTCCGAAGGTGGAGGGTAGTATCCAGTATAATCAATGTGTTCTAGCTTTACTTGGTGGAACGCCATAACGAAATAAAATCAAGACTTGGTAATTTCCAAATAATAGCTTGTACTTCACGACCGGTTTCAACTATCGCGAGTTATCTTCAGGTGTAGAACTCGCGAAAGTTGAAACCGGTCGTTAAGTAATAACTTGCATGCGGAAATTACCATGTCTTCATTTTATTTCGGTAGTTTCCAGGTATGCAGCGACGAGCCCTCTCACAATCAGTAGTAAGACGTCTTATTACTGCCATTCTCCTTGTGACCCATCCACGACGAATTTGACCCAATTTTGCTTTTCCGATTGGTTATTAGAGCTTGCTTAACACTAGAAGGACGGAGGTGGTCATTTGACCACTTTTCAGAGTTTGACATCAAATTTTTTTTTTCCTAAAATACCTCACATTTTTTAAAAACTTTTTGACTTTGTTAATTACCATTCCAAAATTTGTTTTAAGTATTAAAATATTTTTCTTCACTTTTAGGTTAAATTTTATATCAAAATATCTAGAAGAACGGGAGGTGGTCATTTGACCACCTACTAATAGTGAACAGTTCTAATTTGCTGTCGAAGGAGAAAGTGTCAGATCTCACCTGGATGTTTTAACAAATCCAGTAATTTGTGCCTAAAATGTAGGAAAATATACTGTGGAATATGCTCTGTAAAAGTGGCAATGTGCAGAATCTGCGGTAAATAATATGTAAAAATGTTAATCCATTACTTAATAAGGAATATATATTAATTTGTAAGAACAATAGCGAAGCTTTACTATGATCTCAAATCTTACTTTGTGAAGATGATGAAGTGTTACTAAATTGACTTGGATTTATTGTAAACTAGCGAATGATGGAAGGAAATAACATTTTAAGAATGATGTAAGTATTAAGGTAAGTCTAAAATAAAAATCAACGTAATAAAACTAGCACCAGAGTGGATAAGCACAGAATCAGATATGAGTAAGAAAAGGCCATTCTCGATAAATGCATGATTAATTGCTAGGTTTTCCATGAAGGTCTGATCGCTGCCTTCACTTTACAACCGAAAATTTTAATAACCCTGCTTCTTTATTGTTTATTAACTTATTCGGGATCCCCAAGAGTTTCGACAAATCACATGAAACACATCTGTGCTCAAAATATCCCTTTAGTTATTTATTCTGCGAACGCATAACTCTCTGTTTAGAGATCCGTTCTTACGGTTGGAAGCCCTGATTTATAAAGTTAGTACCATTGACATTAATTCTAATTCCTCAAGAAAGGTGATTGAATGTAAACTTGAGATATCAGTTTGAGATTTACCTGAGAAAACATTGGAAGAACATTTTATAATGATTAAAGTAATATGTTGGCAACCCTGCTAAAAATTTTTAATGAATTTTTAATGTTATAGAACGATTTGGCATTGACGAAAACCACTAATTGGAAATTTTCACGACGAAATTCGAATAATTCTTCCGCCATCGTATTTGATGGAGGTTTTTTCCGAGGCACGAACGAGTGGTTCTATATGGTTTCCGTCAGATGGCATAACAATCTTGGCGTGACAAAACTGACTTTTATCAACAATTCGGACTTTTTTCCACTTATTCCGAAAATATGAGTTTCATTGGTCCAGTATGAATGGATAAAATATTCTAGAATAAGAAATTCTTCAGATTTAGGACATCGGTCAACACTTTGTTTAATTAATTAAAATTTAAACAAAATACGAGGTAAAACACCTTATCAGCATTTGCGTAATGGTCATACTCAGATGTTATGCAAAATTGAGGTATTTGAAAATCAAAAAAGTATTTAATTACGAATTTTAAATGTAGGTGGTCAAATGACCACCTCCTGTCCTTCTAGGTAGGCCAAAACGGCTGTCCTCCTAGTGTTAAGGATAGGTCTATCTTCTCTTATCTATTCAGAAAACACTTGCCTCTTACCCCTCGCCATAAGCTCTTATTCACTTCACACCGGTTCAAATGTGGTTGTTCCATCCGTGAAAGATTCACTACATGAAATTGTGTTATTCAATGAAGGTTATCCTAAAGGTAAACCATTGAGTAACTCATAATACTGTCTAATCACTCCCTCGACCTATCACCAGCTTGCCCCCCCCTCTTCGTTTCTTGCATCTGATTTCGATATGCGATAACTCCTGTTTTATTATATTGTTACATATAGTTTATTTGTATTTATGAAGTTAATGCAAGTGGTTCTAAAGTATCATGGTAATGGAATACTATAATATGAGGAGATATTGTTGGAATGGTAGAAAATTCATGCAGGTGTATGTAAAGTAATAACATAAATTAACTAACAATAAGTATCAATTAAAATGTAAGGCTTGAAACTTTTCTGGTTATAAAAGGTAACTATTTTATCATAGCATTAAAAATTAAAAATATGATTCAGGAAGAAACACTTAGTTACTATTTAATATTTATCATGGAAATATGATCAAAATATTTCTTGGTGCTACTATATGAAGGCATCACATCAACAGACCTACAGAGTGCAAACCTAAAATTACAAAATAAAGTTGTTTTTGTATACTGCTTTATTACAAAAATGGAATAATGCAATTTCAAAATAATTAATTGCGGTACAATATTTGTAAAAATATTTGCATAAAAAATTCAATTCAAAAATGGTTTTAATTATCATACTTTGATTTCAAAGTTAAAACAATTTTCTTTGAAAATAGCATTTGAGATTCAAATTCCTTCTCTTCATGGGCCACTTCCGCTTGTGTCAGGAGGAACATAATTTGGATCATCTACTTTGCATTCCTCTCCCAAAGTTGTTGGGATAACTTCCTTGGTAAGATCTTTAAATTTATCCAAAGAGCAGAAATGATCACAGCCAGGCAATGTCAGAGGATAAGGCTCATGGAGAGTTGTGTTCCTCAGGAAAATCTGTTCAAAATTTAAAGTAAATTAGAAATTATCAGGTCAAAAAATACAAGTTTGCTAAGCAATACCAAATTGGCCAATACTATATAAAAGTATGAGAAACTACTTAATTCAATTGTACTGGGTTCCAATAATAAAGAGAATTCATGCTATTTCAATTAACATACAAATGGAGAGAGTTGCAAAATTAATCAGTTGCATAACCATTTAGCTAACATATGCAAGATCCAAAACACATTCATATCATAGTAAGCATGAATTAAATGCAAGATTAACTTATAACCCTTTCATTTACAGTTTGAATTATATTTAAATCTAATGTAAGACCTTAAAGTTGAATTAAGATCCTGATCATATGTAAAGTTTGAATCATATGAGTTGAATCACTTTCAAGTCTAGAACAATAAAGAGAAAAGAAACTTGGCACTAAAAGTGAAAACAAATAAGGAGACAATTAAATTATACACCAGATAATATGTGAATATTAAAGTGAAATTAAAAATATATGAAAATGATAATGATACATTATCAACAATGAGGAATCTACAGATGAAAGTTAATTTGTAAGAGAGAAACTATATTCTGTGATACATATTTAAAGGTCTATTTTAGTTATTCTTTTAAATTTTAAGAGATTTTAAACTAAATCTGTTAAAGACAAGATTAAATTGCCAAAAATGAATGATAAGGAATTTATTTCTAAACTTTGAATGTTAAGAAAATGATTCTTTCTCGATCTAAAACCCACTTACCTTGAATCCATAAGGGCCATCTTCTGATTCTTTGTGCAACTCCATAATTGTCATGATGTTATACACTGGTACTTGTTCATCAAAGACTCCCAAAGTCATCAATAAATTGGTAACTGTTGAGTCATGACCCGCATACATGAACATTTTTTGTCCTTTGCCACTTGCAATCCTCTTTTCGGAATCCCCAAGGATTTTCTTCAGTAGAGGACCTACATGAAAAGAGGTGAGTGGCAATGGTTGAGTATTGAAATTCTTAGGAAGAAAAGTAATCTGTACTTAGATATAATTTGAAAATTTCCTCTAAATTTTGTACTATTTATGAATATGATAATTGGGAGTATCAACAAAGATGTGCTTCACAGCAGAAAACAAACTGTACATTCATTGAAATGTCTTCAAGTAGTACAGAGGGGAATAAAAACAGAATAAATCTATGTATAGCAAGAATTTAAGACTATTAAAATGAAACGGCAACCAATACCTTACACATATTTCAGCATCAAGGCGTCCATCCTCACAGGAGAGCAGATATCATCTCATTTTAACGCAAAGAAATTTATCCAAAGGTGAATACATGACTTTCACTTACCTCCCTTAATTCGCTGTAATATCTTTGTGTAAGCATTGAGTGAAAAGCTGTATGCTGTGAGAGGTACAAGGCGATCTGGGTAGTAATTCTTAGTCCATTCTGGAAGTGTAAGATTGAAGAGGTCCTAAAAGTAGATAGCAAAATGGATCATTACTATGCTATGGATATGAATCAATTTTATTTATTAGAAAATATAATCCATACAGCAGTGAGATAAGAACTAAGAAAGAATGTAAGATTTTAAGGATGGCAGTTAAATTAAAGTACACATATTTATAAAAGAATTCAAAATAATAATTCCAGTTCAAATGATTGAGTTCTAGAATTAATAAGGAATGCTTTCTCTAGACTGAACAAAATCTTTATTCAACTGTAACTTTTATTTACTAATACTATTACAGCAAGTAACATCAATTCTTCTAATCTATTTATTGTATAATACATCATCTGATTGAAAATATTGATAAGTATTTTTAAAGTCTAATTATTAGAATTGTAAATAATGATATGAAGTTTAGATTAAACAGAAGTCCTAACCTCAGCAAGTAGTGTGTTATACAGAGACTGCACATCTTCTGGAGTCTTAATGTCCATTCCCGTGAATTCAGTTAGCTCCTTGAAGAGTTCTTCATTATCCTCAAATACCTTTTTCACATTTTCATCCTCCTTCAACACTCTTTCAAGCTCATAATGATACCGAGCGCAAGGAGTCCGAACCAGCAGTAACTATAAACAAAGGATCATATAATTACTAAAACATACGTACATGAGTGAACCAATCTAGAGAATAAAAATAAAATAACAATAAATAAATACCTCAAGATAAATGTAATCAAACAATTAGTATCACATCAAAACTAGTTTCTAGAGAATATCTTTTCACAGATACGTAATATGAGACCATCAAAGATTTTTTACTTTATTATGCTGCCCTTCTGTACATACATTCGATATGTTGTTTCCTTTTGTTAAAGCAAACATAAATTTTAAAGCCCTGTTTATTTCCCATAAGCTTTTAAATCCAATTCTTCATTTGCCATTTATTTATACATTCTGTATAAACTAATTTAGTTTTCTGAAAACTCATAGAGGGCCATATTAGAAATTTAATCAAACACTGGAGGAGGTGACAGAGCCAACTCTTTAAAATAAGGCAACCCTTTTCTCGTAAAATAATTTAAAGTTTCTGCATAATCATTTTCATGCATATCATTTGCACCAATTAATTCAATATAATTCTACCTCTAATACTTGGTACACAAATTTCTACATACTGGACAAACAAATATTTGTGTAAATTTTGTTCTCATGCAAAAGTCAACTTCTGAATGTTTACTTCAAAATTTCTTCTTTTAAATAAATTTCTCCACATTTCAGTAATAAAGTGATATGTCTTTAGGAGCGAAAGTGAAAACAAACTTTTACTATCCCACAGAATAAAATTCCTGATGGATCCATACCCAAGCAGTTGATTCTATGATATATCATTGAAATTTATTTCAATAATTAATTATGTACATTGAATATCACAATAAACAAACAGAAGAGACAGCAAAATATAAACTCATTTCTCAATTTTTCTCTTTTAACTAGATAACAGTAATTACCTCTCTAGTGCATAAATTGACAAATTTCTTCCAACAAAATTTTGCCCTGAATCAATGCTAAAGTACAGACAGTTCCTGGCTTACAAAATTTCAGCAAACATAAACCCCAACTCTCATAGCAAATTCTAATGGGACAATGATGCATTTATGCAACCTTCAATAGCCATTAGCTCCCCTCCAACTCTACTAAAATTGGAGTTACGTAGAGAGTTTAAGAACGGTTCACTTACATTAGTCAAGAACTGTCCATGTTTTATACAGTATTATATACATTGAGACAGAATCTGTTAAATAATGAATATTTAAGAGTAATTTCTTTATATTTAATGACATCTGTTTCTTTTTCTGAAAAGCCTTTTTATCTACCTATCTCATGAAAAAGGATTTTCATGACATGTAACCTTGCAAAGAAATCACCAAATAAAATTCTTTGTCAAATATAAGTTTTAAATCACTAATAGTACTTACAGTATCTTGTTTCAGAGGCTGAGATCTTATGGGCACTGGCTGCCATTTCAAATCAGGGTTCCATACTTGAGATCCCTGAGGAGGCCAAAGACCAGCACATTCCAACTGTGCGCTCATCATGGTTCGATCCACATCAGTGCTCATGGCAGAAAATACTTCATTGGTAAGTTTAGGACCAAGGATCTTGTCATAACGGCTACGAAGAAATTGCCCCTGCTCGTATTGCTGCCTTCTGCCCTCCTACAGGTTGTTCAGAATAAAATAATGAGAATGAGTAATAGACAGTGGAAATTGGTTATAATGAAATCTAGGGGACCAACTTATTAGCAATGGCACAAATAGTGTGCCAATCAAAATCCTTTCAAATGCAACCAACCACTTTTATTTCCTTAGATATGAATACTTATTGACTCCTATATAGAGTAGCATCATAAGCTTACACTAACTATAAGTAAATGAAGGGAAAGACGATACAGAAATTTACTGTGCAGCAATTGAGTCTACCAAAACTAATTTTAATTTCATGTCATAGAACTCACTTAGTTTTATAGAAGCATCTCCTCTTCACAAAACACCTTCACCTACTACTTAATGCTTCAGAACAACTTGAAATGTTAAGAGAAAGATAAAAGGATGAGTTGTTCCTGAGTGAACAATTTTCTCCAACCCAGTACTTACAGTTTATGCGATTAAAAACAGCCTGAACATTTACAATGTGACAACTTCCATATTGCATGACTCAGTATTGCATCTTTATAAGGATTTTACTGAGTGTCTTACATTCCTTTCGATAAAGAAATATTCAGGGATTTTCTTGGTCAGCTGAAATAATCACGTACGAGATTTGAATTCTGATACCAGAGAGATTACAAGGACATCATGAGCGTCTTTACTTCCTTAAGACACATATTCTATAGTCAGCAGGTCCAACAAAATAAATATTATAATGATGACATTACAATTCAGTTAACATATCATGAATACAAAAAATCATCTTCAGCACATTGCTAACCATAGGAGGTACTACTACTTCCTGTTTCTCTCAAGATGTTAATAATTGTACCTTTTATTTCAATTCGAATGAGTTTACTGATTTTCAGATGGAGGAAACTTAATAAAATCCATCGATCATTGATTTTATTAAACTTGGTCTAATAATCTCACAAATACATCATAGATGAAAAAGAAAAATTTAATAAAATATAAAAGAATAAAAACGATCAACAGACAATTTCTATTGACTCATTATTATTAAGACTCTAATTATATATGACCTATTAGAGATCAAACTGCCTCTAGGGATGCATGCATCCAACATGGGAAACAGTGATAATCAACAGTTACTCACGTTGGTCAGTTGTCCCCAGCCAACTGGATCAAAAGTGAAGTTAATATGAGGATCATTGGGGTAGGTATCTGCAGGAGTCCTCTGGCCATGGCGAAATACCTAGAACAAATAAAATACAAATTTCTGATATCAGATGTTGCTCAAATGCCCTGGAAGAGAGAATACTATAAACGTTCATAAAGCACAAAAAATGAACAAAAATAATTATTAATTTTATAGCGAGAGAATTTAATATACTCAATGTATATTTGTAGTATTTTCAACACATTCCCAATATTCTCGAAATAAGCAAATCCTTGCATTGATTCTTTCTTCTTGTTTTGCAAAATGGGTTTAATTATTTATCATTTTTCGGGATTTTCCAGTTAGCCCAAATTCAATGAATAAACTCAACTCATACAACACGATGACTAGAGGCTTAGCTCTTCCAATAAGAGATACGTAAAAATCTTCAACAAAATCCAGGATTAGACTTAATTCTTTTTTTCACAAAAGCCTCCGAGCATTAGAGTATTGAGCACACATTACGAGTCCATCGGTAAACACTCCGTTAATGAGCGATACGGAATACCTATCATAAAAGCAAAGGTGTGTAATATTTGAAATAGAATCAGGGAGAGGCGCATGAGGCTCAGGAGGATCGAGGATCAGATAAATAGATATAATATAGATAGATAGAGTATAAAACGTCTTTAATCCTTAATTTCTTTATCCTAACCTTAATCACGGATATCCACTTTCATGAAAAATATGCTGCCATTCTAGATAATTCCGCATCGTATAATTCTCGAAGAGAAGTGTTTAATTTTGGCCCATCAGACAAATTTCTGTGTTTTTTGCAAATAAAAGCCACGTGCCTTTCGCCAATGTTTCCAAAAGGTATCCGGCAAAATCTGGCGCCTACATGTCTTATCGCTCCTAAGCGATTGCCTCGATTCTCCTACTATTACAACCGAGCCTGCCGCGTTCCTCTTTCTAATTGCCCCTCTTTTATCCCATAGTCCATAAGAAAGTCAAATTGCATCGCAGCATAAACTTAATATTTCCGTTGGCAGAAAAATCTCAACTATGATTTCTGTTTTCGATAACACTGCTTCAGTGAAAACTTAGGGTGAAGTTTTTAAATCTTTCAAGAGAAGTAATAAAAAAAAATTCGTAGAGAATATGATCGCACTATCTTAAGCAGGTGAAGGACAAATACTTGGTAAAGGAAGTGAAGAGAAATCAATTCTGTAAAGTAGTTGTCATTTAACCAAGGCGGTTTCCTACGCGGAAGTACCTTTAAAACACAAGGCAAGGGACATTTTCCGTTTGAGGCGATAATAGCAATTCTTAGAATATTTCACGAATCCCTAAAATGGCGTTAAGTAACTACCACGTATGCCAAGGCTTCACTCAGCCCACCCACGATGAAAATCTAAGAACATTATTATTCAGACTTTCGATGTTACGCCCAGCACAATACATGCACTACAGAAGGCAACATGAAAGAGGAAACACGCTGAAAGCATAACGATTTCTTAACTTCTACAAATAAAATAAAGCACTTATACCTCTGAAAGTAAATATCATAGGTTTACAAAATACTACTGGGAATAGTTTTAAGCGCAAGAAATTTTTAGCAACCATTTTCAATAACAAGGGCATAAGATTAATTTTACAAAATCTTGGATTACTTATTATCCACAATACCCTTATTTAAGTTTAAATGGCCATAAATGTGTTTTCCTCATAAATCATTGTCGAAATTTCTCCTTGAATTCCCAAGCCCAACAGACATTAACGCAGAGGAAGGAAATGTCATAATCGAAATTACCGCGAATAACAGAGGCAGCATTAACGCAATGCGAACACTTAAATATAAGTGACCACATAAAAGGCAGCACAGAAGAGAAGCACAATTTTCGTCAGAAATGAAAATGTAGGGTTAAATTAAAATTGAGTCATAACTTTTGAAGCTTCAGGTTTTATTAATGTCAAATAGGGGAGATATTAGGGATCGAGAGTAAACTTCAGAATTTTCTGATAGAAAAAATACGTGTTACTGAAATACTCTTTACAAATGCAAATAAAGTAAATTTTCTCAAAATAAGAGATAATTCATACTTTAAAATCGTGAACATTTTAAAGATGATCAGGTAATTCAGACAAATACACGCTTATCTTGGTAACTCTTTCAAAATAAATAAATGGTAACGTTCTTGATTGATCTATTATTTTTTAAATAATCTAATTCTACTCTAATATTATAATTGCACTCTTATATTTTAATTCTACTCTAATATTCTAATTCTAGTAGTAGTACTTCAAAATTAAACTTTTAAATTTAATCAATTATTTATTTTATTTACTTTTATAAATATTTCCATCGAAATAATCTAAGTCGACGTTTATCTTCATTTAGGTCTAAAGATGAGAAATGGAATGTCGTGAGATTGAAAATATTTTACCAGTAAGACAATATGCCTTCAGCAGCACAACCATAACTGAATAGGATGGTTTTTCTTGCTAATATTTAAAGGCGACTGGCAAACACGGTTTGAACGTTTTTTCCATGTAAAAGCAAAAATAAAGAAAAAAAAGGGAATTTCATTCCGGAGATGACATGGAGATGCAATGTGTCAGTATGTTGCGAAATTTTATGTAAACAAACGTGGGTGATGAAAATTTCTGACAGGAATTAGACGCACGCACGGAGAACCAGCTTCAATACAGCTGTAAAACAGATATCGCGCGTGAATGCGAGACTTATGCAACATGAACAGATGTTACCAGCGAGTGTTTACGTATCGAAAAGAAAATCTGTTCGACTCGGGGTTTCATCGCATAGCGTGAGCTTATACAACTTTCATCAATCTACACTTTTGATCGAGCAAAAAACGTAATATGTACACAAAGTAAAAATAGACTCTGAAGATCGAAAAAAAAAATCGTCGACAGTGAGGAGATAATATTTTCCTAAATGCATTTATATAACGAGTACAACTTCACTGGCTGGAAAATTCTCACTTCTTTCTCGAATTATGTACGGGGAAATTAAGAAATTACCTAAAGAAAAAAGGAGAATGGAAATTCAATACGATGTGGCTATTTTACCATAGAATAAAATATCTCATAGTATATCAATAAGAGTAAACGAATAGAGCGGGTTTCCTACTTTACCAAACAACAATTCTACTTCGGAATTCTGCACCTCATTTTAACATACTTTTTTAAATCTAAATTGAATAAATGTAACAACGCTATTATTACTGGGATTCCATCGAAGAGATATTAATTTAAAGTAATCACTTCATAGCAATTTTATTTGAGATTAGTCAACAGGATAAATCCGCTACCAATGGTTTCACGATCGCTATCGAAGGATCCCAAACCTGTAAACGGTAACATTTCTTGGTAAATTGAAAGTACAGCCAAGCAATATTTAGTAAACCCCCAAGAATTTCTTCCTTAGAACAGAAAAATATTATATCTGCTTCTGATAAAGAAAAATATTAATTTGGCATAATACGTTATAACAAGCCAAATTGGAAAATAGAAGAAACATGTAATGCCTATAGAACATACAGCAATAATGAAAATTTTAAATTTGAAGATCGTTTCTTATCATCGAATTCAAAAGATATAGACAACAGAAAAACTTCAAAGAATGAAATCTAAATAGTATTTTCACTGTACGATCGCGGAGAACGCATCCGGTAAAGGTTTTAAAGTACTGAGCATAGTATTTTTGTTTAGTTTCAGAAGTATGGCGTATAAGGCATTGTAAATTAATAACACGTATTCGTCAAGAACGGCAGGAAGTTCATTCGCCATTTCCATAACGTCACATTCATCGTTTTCGATGTCAAGTGTACGCTTGGGCGAATCCGGAAAGGCGATGTCATTTAATTACAATCATTACGACGTCCGCCCACCCAAGGCGACCCACCCCACGCAAAATGATTCCCATTCAACCGATTCATCTTCATAGCATTCTCCCATCTCAGCAAAGCAACTAAGCAATATTGAGATAAGATTTATATAGAAAATATGACTAAAATCGAACGATCTGCAAAACACAATATTGGCCAAGACAATATTTGAGAGACAAAAAGTAATCCTAATACAGTAGAATATTCAGATTTTTTACTTCAGTTCAAACATAAAATGTTATTTAAAAGCTAATTTTCGAGCTGTCAAAATTCTGAGGTAAATTTTTTTGTACAGAAAATTTTCCTGAAAAATAGCAGTCATTACGCAAGTGGGCTCCCAACGAGAAGCAAACATTTCCGAACAAGTATATGACGAGAATTTATCGCGAAATGATTATTTTGTAAGGAAATAATGAAATTTATTACGGAATGATTGATAATACAAATCAATTTGAGAAAGGGGAAAACGAGGACAGACAAAAGACGTTGGGTAAGAGGATCGGGTATCCTAAACCGGAGCACCATTTCTTCCTATACGTTGATCACAGGTCAAAGTTTTCACACATCAATAAACACCTAAGATATATCATAATATATAACACATTATAATACGTGTTTATACATAACCCCCTAAGTTATAACCACCTTGGAATGGCAAACTGTACATCACCTCTTATCTCAGATGCCATCTGATCTTGATAAGGTAATTTTCTCGACGTTATAAATAAACAGAGATTAATAATCTAATTTTTAACCTATGAACCACCGATTGAACTGAAAACAAAGATTTGAGAGTCTCTTCCTCGAATTGAAGACAGAATAATCCGTAATTTATTCCAAAGTCATCTTATCTTATTAAGTATGTATGTACTAAATTAATTGTAGAAGCCATTACTTGGTGAAACTACATCATGGTGGAAATAACTAGGCAAATTTTAAATTCTCATTTTTTATTTCACTAAATTCAATTAAAATGACAGTCTCATTCAAAATATAACTATAAGTGTTATCGTTCCCATAGCCTCGATGTATTGAAAGTTTTAAATAAAACGAATAAAACCAGAGTACGATTTCTTGATCCACCGGTTGTAAAGAAATAACTAGAACGACTATGAGAATTGTCAACGTATCGTAAAATTACCATTTGTAATTAATTAATTATCTGTAAAACCATCTGTACTTTAAAGTTATATAGAAATATGCTGAATTGATTTCAGAGGTATAAAAGTTTTACCTTTAAATAAAATTTATGGCACAATGTTTGCTGTCGTGGGCCTAGAGGGAAAAAACCATATTTAGTGTGGAGAATTCCATTTCAAGAACTTTAGATGAAAATCTGAGTTCATCATTTAGACCATGATTCTGCAGGTAAATGAGTATCGAGTTGCCATTCGCAATTTCCTTTGCAAGATAGTGAAACTACTCTTCTTTTAAGAGCATGGGAACTAAAATTTCGCCGATTTTAAATGTGACTCGAAGGACAAAGCGCTAAAGTGGCTCTTTCGTTAATTTAGAATCAAATGAAACAGTTAAAGATATAACGGAACAGTTTTATTCCGTTAACTTAACAGCTCAGATAAACGAGGAATTTCAAAAGTACACAATATACTTCTTTCATTTGGAAGCATATAGAAAGCTACGTGAATGAATTGCAAACGACACATTATATATAAACTACTTCACAAGACCAGAAAATCAAATTATATATAGAAAGTGTGTTAGAAACATTCTAGCTATTATACTCGAAGGACATGAAATATTTCAGGAATGCAAGGACAACGATACAATTAATTACGGCAATTGGCTAATTAAGGTACACTTCCTGAATTCGCCACTACTCCACATTTGTTCAAAAGGAGTCTATTTTAATCGACATTAAAAGTTTTTATTCGCCAATATACACATTAGCTAATACTAAAAGAAAAGTGATTACTTACTTGAGTTAGAAATTAAAAATGAAAATTTCGAGTCGAAACTGACGTTCGTTAAAAAGAAGGAAACAAGCAACAGATATAGAATTCAATGCCAGTTAAGTCAACATATTTATTTTTAATTGATTTTTTAATGCTCCTCAGTGATTTCCTGCGTGAATATAGGTCGCGAAAATTAAATGGAGTCTCACATAATGTGTTGATGGAATAAATAAAGAGGTTTTAGAGATTTTTCATGATTCATAATTAAAGAAAATATCTTAAGATAAAACTCTTCGAGTAAACATGCATTGAGTATTTCTTCAAATGTATTTTCTCCGTCATTTTCACTCATTGAGGAGAATGCTATACTATTATCATAATATTAATATCGAAAATTCAAAGCGAGGTTTAAAATACGTTTCTCATACAAGAAGGTATTATGCTTTCTTAACTAGTTGTTTAAACTTATAAGTGTCATTTTTCAGATATTATGGATGCTGTGGGTTGGATAAGCGACAGTTCAAGATCTTCTAATTAAGAAAATTAACATTATCCTCTCTTGGGGGGTTCTCTCGAATAGCCAAGGCGACAGTCTTTAGTGAAAGCGGCCCCGGGTTTGATTCCTCTTGGGAGCCCATGTACGAAATGACAAGCTTTCGAAGGACTTTCAACAACACAAATCAAAAGTAATAAAATAATCAAAATAATCAAGCTATACGCGGCTATAATACTTATTATTTTTAGAATAAATCTGTCCATTTTCTAGAGAATTAAAGTAAAAAAATATCATCTAGAAATACGTATGTATTTACTCTAGTGGAACAGAACCAAAATCATTAAAACTTGTTAAAGTATGGTTCTGCAAACGTAAAGGCGGGTCAAGGTTAAAAAGTGCTTACCATTCAGAATAGGTGCACTGTCCTTTCACCGCTTTCATGAAGATCACAAGATTTCGAAAATAAACATTCATCTTCTAAATGAATGGGGCCAACGGCGACCGATGAAGTCTGAAAGAATTCCCACGGTCGGAGAAAAATTACGAAATTCACCTCCGAAATGAGATGCGAAACAGACTGCAAGTTAGAATTCATTGCGCAAGTTGAGGATTAACTATGGTTTAAGATTACTGATCATACCACAGCGGTCTCTTTTTTTCTTTGTCATAAAGAATGGAATATAACAACAATGCGTTTTCTTTTTCATGAGCGAATTTTAGCCTTTGAAGGTCGTTCTTCCAATTAACCAAGTTAAGGAGAAATTTTGCAATTCTTTTTTGAAAATTCTTAGAGTGGAAAAAATGAATGTATACATGAAAGTGTCTGTCTGTCAGTTACTCGTTTCATCTGTCGCTTCTCCAAAATGGCATAGCGTATCGCCGCAAAAAAAAAGACCCAATGTTTGTTGAGCACCCTTGCATAGAAATCCGAATTGCCCCAACAAGTTGTTTCGGAGGATATTCTCCCTTGCCTTATCATCAAACGCATGGTTTTAATAGCAAAAAATCTAGAAAAGATTTCCCATAATTCAAAATCACTAAGATCCTTCTTTTGATATAAAGAAATCTAGCAAATTGAAAGTCAAGCATTAGATTGTCGGAAAAAAACTTGGAGATAAAATAAAAAAACATCTAATCCAAATTTTTTAGCAATAATTTCAACAAAATCCGAGACCGGTTCCATAGAATTACTTTTCAATCTACCTGGTTACAGTAAAAAAAATCCTAACTATACTTTACTCGCTCGTTGCTGACAATACGAATGTTAAATTCGTCACCAACTGAAGTTAAAGAAACTTTAATTCTAAAATAAGTCAATCATTTTAGTAAGTACTTAGAAGACATGCAGTCTACGAAACAGGCAGTTAAATACGTAGAAAGATCTCACAGAAATAGGAAAGAGGATAAACAATGTTTGGTCTAATTTTAATGTTTATAATATCATTAATTACATTTTTGAGCAATTCTTTCATAATAGCAAGTATCTCTCATATCTCACTCTTCGCACGAAAATTTCATTGCGTAAAAATTTTAAAATTATCAAAATTTAAAGCTAAACATATATATTAGAATAAAAGACGATCAAATCAAAACGGCTGAGAAAGAAGAACAGTTGCTGAAAATTCGATAATCTTCGTAGTTATCGGTTAGTGTAATTATGTTTTAAGATACCTACAATCTGGAATGGCTATAACCATTGATACATAAGTAAGACCGCAGTTACAACCCGATATTCAGTAACAAAGCTATAGATGAGTGTAGCATCTAATAAACTTGAAAATGCGTCCGTGAAATTTCTAACTTTAATATATTATACACATACAACTAGTCTTTCAAGATCGAGGTATCCAAAAGGAGAAAAGCAAGATAGAATAGGGTCATGGCATGACCTTTCAAAAGCAGACCTATGCATAGATCTCAAGCTTTCTTCTTCATTAAGTGGTGAAAATTAGATTAAACAAAGTATTACCACACTACGTGGAATTGAAGAATTCCTTGCATTATTGCGGACATGAAAATTTTCTAGGAGAAATATTCACCGCAATGTTAATGAGTAATTTCAGGATTCTAATCGATAGCTTACGAAATGAAAGAAAAGAGAAAAATGCTGCACTACCGCAAGCAAAAGCACTAATAAACGAATCTTAAACATTAATGTACTTGATAAATTAACATTTACACAAAGTCCCAAAATGATGAGCTGCTTCTTATTTGCTAATTGACTTAAAGTAAATTCGAACAAAGAACAACATAAAGCAGAACCGGAGACTTGAGGTGGTGGCGTTATTAGACAGATTTTCGAAACCTAGATAAGTCCTAAGGTACTATATCCTAACGTACTATATCCAGGGGCGGATCTAGGCACTAGGCATCGAGGCACTTGCCTAGAGGCCTCCACCATCTGGGGGCCTCCACCACTTGAGAATTTTTTTTAATAATACGTATTTGTTCTCATGTATAGAAACACAAGCTAGAGTTTCCCCAGTATAGCAAAAAATGCGGCCGTAATTGCCATTTCAAATTTCGTGTGTATCAAATGTATATACTGAATTTGTATGTAATTCCATGACCATTTATAATAAATAGGAAATGTTGGATTTCTCCGCCTTTAAGTGGGCCTCCACCAGTAATTTGCCTGTGAGCCCTCGCACACCTTGATCCGCTTCTGACTACATCCTAAGGTACTATAATCCTAAGATACTATCAATCCTAAGGTACTATAATCCTAAGATACTATCAATCCTAAGGTACTATAATCCTAAGATACTATCAATCCTAAGGTACTATAATCCTAAGATACTATCAATCCTAAGGTACTCTATCCTAACGTACTATATCCTAAGGTACTATAATCCTACGGTACTATCAGTCCTAAGGTTCTATATTCTAAGCATCTTATTTCCTTGATTTCCTACAATTCACGTCGTTGTGCCATGAAAAATCGATTAAATGAAAGTAATCGGAGAAACACTTCGGCATTGATTTTTAACTTCAGCTCCTTAAGTACCGCTACATAGATTACTTCACAGTAAAGTGATATCAAGGAGGGTGGGGGTTCTACACCATTCATTATTCGAGACAAATTGAGACCATAAAGTAATCTCCAAATAATTTTCCAGTAATATATTCCCTACATCCATAATCTCAAGGACTTATTATCCTTAATATATTACTTTTGTTACACCTGTACCATTAACATATAACAATTACTTTTGGTAACCGGATCTAATTGGAAAATGGCCCAACCCATCTCCGGTAGCATGAATGATTTGCAGCTCAGATGCACCCGTAGAAAGATGCCTTCGCGTTATATCAGGGATATCATTGTTTACCAATTATCTGCCATTCTTACCCATCTGCTCGTTTCGACATCTTGCCGGCACTTAAAGAAAATGCAACCGTTGAAAGGCGATTGATTCGTCCGAGACGTTCAAGTTTACCCTGGATTCATCTGACACTAAGCAAACGAAAATGTTTGACATTCGCTCCCGAAGAATCATAAACAAAGAGGCGTGTTCTTCCCAATTCCAGTAAACACTTCGAGGAGCAAAAAAAACATTGCCTCACAGCGTGTGAAATTTCTCAGCCCGGATCAAACCGAGCGATAAAAAGTGACATTACAAGGGACGCAATTGATAAGTGACGCTTCGCTTGCGGATCATACATTTTGGCTTTGTTTGAATACGGCCTTGGAAAGAGCATGACATTTATTTCACGTTAAGGATGTCAATTGAAAAATTCTGAAGCATTGTTTTCCAATCATCGTACAGATACGAAAATATCACAGCCTCAACTTCCAGAATAATTACACCATTATTTTTATAGGATACTTTGAAGATAATAACATAAATAGTTAATACAATTGTTCGCTTTAAATGGCCCAGAATAGACGGAAAGAAAAAATAATCCACCAACACTTATTTTCTGCAAATAAAAACTGTTAGCTCACACATCTCAAATTGTGGAGCATTAATGTCACGATTAGTAGTTTCCATTTTTGTTTAAAGCAAGCAAAGATGTTAGTAAGGGCATAATTAATTTTGCGGTACAATGAAAAATTATTTCGTACGTATTGTAACATTATTATTATATGTTATTTATCTGAATCATTTATTCGATAAAGTTTTATATCTGAAGAGGGATCGGAAATAATGCAAGGCCTAAATTTAATCTCCATACAACGAGACCTCATAACAAAAAATCTGATGTGGCCAGCACATGACTTTCTCCATATATATAAGATGTAAATATTTATCTACCGCAGTAATTTCGAACTCAATATTCCATCTAAACTTGGAATATGAGTGATTAATATATATATATATATTATTATCTTTGACGCCAAAAACATGAATAATAATGTTTTACGGGACATGATCGATGAAAAACGATGAAATTGGCATTTCGCCCATAGAGCCCAGAGCGCCCACAAAGTACATAATCAGAAACTTCCGGTTTATCAGTATTTCATGAACAACTCCTACACAATCAGTGATACAAAAATTTGTTTCAACCAAAAGTTATAGTAAATTTTATTTTCTAAAACTTTTATTTATAAAACTATATACCTAAATATCATATTTATGGAGATATTTTGAAAACCGGAAATGAGCTTTGAAGAATACAGCTCGACTTACGGTAAACCGATTTACTCCAAAAACTAATCAACTCTTAAGAAACTAAATAAAGTACTATATATGAAATTTGGTGTTGATATAATGCATCGTTTTTATGTTAGAGCGCCCACAAAGTACATAACGGCTACTTCCGGTTTATCGGTATTTCACGAATAACTCCTAATCAACCGGTGATACAAAAATATGTTAAATACAAAAGTTATAGTAAATTACATTATCTAAAACTTTTATAAGGAATACAATGCACGTATATATCATATTTATGGAGATATTTTGAAAACCGGAAATGAGCTATAATGAATGAAGCTCGACTTCCGGTCAACCGATTTACTCCAAAAACTAATCAACTCTGACAGCACACACTACAGTACTATATACGAAGTTTGGTATTAATACGACCAATAGTTTTCACGATAGAGCGCCCACTAACACACACACACATACAGACACACACACACACACACACACACACACACACACATACACACAGACATCATTCCGAAAATAGTCAAAACGTGTTCTAGGGACCCCAAAACATGTATTTCCGTTGAAATCTCGAAGTCGAATTTTTTCATGAAAACAATACTTTCTCTATACTTCGTATATGGAGAAAGTAAAAATATTACTACAAAATTGAGTTCTATGGATATACATAATGAGCAACATAACATCCCTAATGAAAATCAGTCAAAATCACAACCGAAATATAGCCGTTAATATGCTTCGAATTAGTTACAATCTCTTTGCAATTTTAATTTGTTGAATAAAAAATCCATCCTTAGGTCCACCAAATCATATGCTGTATATCGGATGAGGAAATACCGAGGTTTGACAATAAATTGCCTTTAAATTTAAAAAATCTATTAATGGAATTGGAATTATTGGAATTATGTGTTATTTCCTTTGACATTAAATATTTTAATAAGAAATTCCACCAAGTTGCGCTAGACAATATTTATTTAATTGGCTATTCAATTGTTTGAGTTGTCAAAGCAAGACACTCTTAGACAGTATTATCCTAGGCTGAAAAAATCCCTAAAGATTGCCTCAGTAGTTCCTCAACACTTCGATTATTAGAATAGAAATTAGAGCAACTGACAGGAGTTTTCCCTTTTAATGTCCCAAACTCAATCTCGACGATCTATAACAGAATATGGACGTGGTAAACAAAATACTCATTGCTGAAGAGTGAGTGAAAAAATTCACGCTACCGATCTTCAGCTCAGTATAACCTTAGGGAGCACATTTAACGAGGAAAATACAAATTGTAAAATCAAATAGGCTTTTCAGAGTCAAAAATATCACCACCGCTAGAACATAAATTAACTTAGGTTAATATTCGCTGAAGTTGTTAAAATACACTAATAAAATGGAGAGTTCAACATCTTGTGAGGTAATGCTGCTTAAGAATTCCCCATACAAATCTTGTACATGCATAAAACTTTTAAGCCTTCAGGCATTTGACAGCGATAATAACATAATTTCAAAATAATCCCGCAAAAACTTATTTCGAATACAATTTCCGCCTTCCAAATCGGAAACTGCGGTTAAGAACAAGGAAATAAAGAAATTATTCTAGTCGCGCACTGCTGTTCCCTTGAAAACACTCACCACGTGAACCTGAACTAAGGTGTCCTCAGGTTCTTCTCCTTCCTGAATCGGCGCTCCGCCGCAGAGAGCTACCAGGGCTAGTAGGAGGGCTGTTTGAGTCACCATGGTGTCCAGAAGATTAACACGAGGGCCGACGAGCCGGTATATACGAATGTCGAAGAGGGGAAGGGGGAGGGCGACCTTTGAGGGAAGGGGAAAAGGGGTGGGGTAAGATGGGCGTGGATTGTTTTGTGCAGAGGCAATTTCCCAGGACGAGATACGATTTACTACAGCTCCGGTCGCTGAAATCGCCTGGGATGGATCTCGGAGATACGTTCGCGTCCCATCCCGCGGAGGGAGCTAATGGCAGTCACCTGCACCACTCGAACGATCTCACGAACTCGATCTCTATTTGTTCGTGTTTACGGCGAGCTATTAACCGGATGTCACGTGCACTCCTTTCCTTCTCCGCGGCGCCTTCTGGCGGAGGCGGGAAATGTGCAGAGCGATGTGTACCGAGTCTCACGGCAGACTAGGACGAATTGACTGTTTTAGGTCGTGAAGGCTGTCGGAAGGTGGGAGGGAGTTACGGGAAAGGGAAAGTGTAGTCCAAGGTCCAGCGCGAGTGATTCACGAATAGTATTGTGTTCAAATGGACGTAACCGAGCGTTGATGTCATTTCCAGCGATAATAGAAAAAGTACAGAAAAAGTACCTATGCGAACGCAAGATTCGGATGTCTTAATCGTGATAGTGAAAGCAATTTTTACTCAATAAGTCATTTAAATCGGTCTGCATGCTCTCGTGGGCCGGATTTTAAAATGAAATGAGAAGTAATAAAACTTTCCGTCGCTAAATTATAATTTTATCTTCTCAACTGCGTGTATTCGCTTTTATTTTCTGTAGTGGTCATCCGGTCTTCGTATCTTTATATTTGTGAGCATTAAAAGTAGAAAAATGTTTTTTTCATAAAAATGAGATAATATTTAAGGCAAGAAAAAATTCTTCAGCGGTCAGACGGGTTCTCACCCTTGCAATAAATAAATTCAAGGTGTTGCTGTTC
This sequence comes from Sympetrum striolatum, assembly GCA_947579665.1. NCBI lineage: Eukaryota > Metazoa > Arthropoda > Insecta > Odonata > Libellulidae > Sympetrum > Sympetrum striolatum. Next base: position 16,899,539 of record OX388347.1, on the reverse strand, counting down.
GAGTAGCGATCCATGACTATCTCCCGAGTTACACTGCAGAAATATACATGCGTAGTCCATACAAAGAGCGGAAATTGGGTGCGATTTAAATCTTGCGCTCGTCTTTGGAAAATCCGCAAAAAATACTGCTTTCCCAAAAGAATGCAAATGCGATGCTAAGTGGTTTGGAGAGTAAATCCGAAATGCGTTCCCATAAGAAAATTGTGGCAGAAAATGATGGAGGGCACGGAAAGAGCAGATCTTGAATGGAACATTAAACAGATAGGATCTCAACGAACATCCCTACCATACGGGTATGTAAGGCGAGGGAGTATACAGGAGGAAATTACCTTCTCTTTCCTATGCGCGATTCTGATAGGGGAAATGGGCGAAATATTCATTGAAATATCGAGAGGGAAAGCGCAGATTAAACTTTCGCTAATAATTTTCGTTTTTTAATAGTGCGTAATAAGTTTAATCACTATATTTCAATGAAAACCTTAGTTGCACATGTGATTACCCAAATAAAAATACTCTTATGAGAATCCGATGTAGCGAAAAGAGGAAAGGAAAATAATCGATATGAGAAAATAAATAAAGTTCACTGAAACACTAATACAGGGCTATGACAGAATATAAGTAATTTTTTTCTCAACGAGACAAAAATAAACGTTTGGTTTTCACGCATATTCTCATGTAGACCGGCAGAGATGAAATATCTTTGTTACTCCTATTTATGAAGAATGAATATCGACCGTACTTGAAGGGTCTGAAGTAAATGGTATACTTAAAATAATCTTCACTGTCATGTCACCTAATGTCAGCGGTAGGCTTCATTATTTTCAGACAAGTTGATTGATTACATATTATTTCATCAAAAATGTTTGATTAGCTGTCGATCTCGGAATTTTAAAAATAAGTTCGTAAAAAAGATTTTCTCCGGGAAATATTAATTCTAAATAAAGCGAATAATGATAAAAAGAAAATTCTGATAGCTTCTTCCTAATTATGTATACTATGTATCCGCACGTATAGTCGAAATTAAAAGTGTTTTGTATCTATTTTTAATAGTAAAAATGTCTATTTCTAAGAGGTTTAAGAAGTGCCACTTCGTAAATAATCTCCCTCCACGAAGTATGACTACGAAAGAAAAATGTCACTTCCTACAATCTATACGATTTTTTTATGGCTTGCTCTTTCGCTGGATCATATGTTTTAATTAAAGCGTTGGTGACTAGTTATTAATTTTCTGCACTTCCTTAAATGTTGTATATAAATCTACTTTAAGGAAATATTTCGTGCGAAATATTCGTAACTTCTCAGCAACGGGGGATATCAGGTTTCTCCTTTTCAAAATTTAATCAATCATAATTCAGTATATGTAAACACCAAACCTTGCCAATATACGCAATTTAAACATTATTATTAAACAATTTAAACATTGAAAAGGGCAAGTTCATGCATTCAAAGTCAACACTAATGCTCAAAGAATTATTCGAGGTCGAACGAATTACTACATTTACGATGATTTATCCATTAACAGAAAATCACCGTTAGAATTTCTCACCTTCCCAATAATTTGTTTCGACAGAAACTTTCAGGAGTTTCAGGACGTATGTGGTCTACTTGTTTTTGCGATCTGGAATAATACAATATTTTATATCATGAGTAATAACACCAATTCTACCAAAATTTGCTACAACTCTGATCCAGTCGCTACAATACCACAGTAGCAGCCTTTTGGGAATCATACAAAGAGACGCGCGACTATAAACAGCGCTGCAAAACGGCATATTCCTCCTTTAAAAGAAAAGAATTCCGTGTGAATTTCACATGAATTTTCATTTTAGTTGTTCACCGAAACAGAGAAAACTGTCAATTTTCGTTTCTTAATCCCTGCATTTACTTGAAAATTTCACCAACAAATTTTATCCCTAAAACTTCCCCTTTTTCTCGAGACCAGAGGCGTATCCAAAGCAAGCAATGTGGTTGAACGTTGCTTCCGTGGGATCGGAGATAACAATAAAAATGTACCAAAGTAAAAAATTACTTCCGAATGGAAATTCGGCGAAGAAACGAGAATAATGAGGTTTATCACAAGAGAATCGCAGCAAACGTTTCCCTTTGATGATTTTTAGCAACTACGCAACGCGAAGGCAGCTGTGCGGAGAAATACCTTATCTTCATTGCTCTTTCGTACTCCTTTAGGAAAAAGCTGGGGCAATCGCGGCGATGGAGGAAGATCCTGAAAGATCCAAGGGCAAAATCAGCAGACCGTAATGTTTAGATGGAAATGTAAAGACCTGTAACTATCTCATAAAACTAAGGAATGGGATTTACAGCCCGTCTTCCCGGGATATATTCACGGGTTATCATATTTACTAATAGAATTTAGATAAGATATAAAATGAAAGTACGTCATAATCTTATCAATTTAGTTGCATCGATACGTTCAGTAACCAGTTACGAGTTACCTTTGTATCCAAAGTTTTCATTACCTAACAACATTTATGAAACTTCAAATATTCTAACGTTTGTCAAATTACAGCAGGATTTGTCTCTTCGACATTTTAACTTTAGGTTCAAAGAGACCATGAAACATTTAATACGATTTGGAAGTTGCCACTCACCGCTATAGATAATTAAAGCATTTGTCACAAACATTCCTCTCAAATTTCCTCTTCAAATGTGTGATAAAAACTAAACATTGTTATTCCAAAAGATTCAACAAAATTACTATAACGCAGAAAATATATAAAAACTGGAAGTATGGAGCACTTCAAAAGTTAACATTAGACGAGGAAAAATGTATTACCATCTACTACTATTTTGCCATAGCCAAAGGAATTTTCTTTTGATTTTTCAGAGAAAGCAAGAGACAACTAAAAATTGGTAACAAATACATTCCTTATGCAACTATAACTAAGGAGAATGTTGTATTAATTCTTTTTTAATTAATTAAATGTCATGAGTCAAATAACAGGAGAATCCAAGATAAATTTGCACTCATAGTTTCTTCATATGATCGAAATATATTCTTTTCTGATTTAGATGGAAATCCTTAGAATAATCAAAGTAATTTAATTTGTCTCTTTTAAAGACATATCTCAATTCAGTAATCATGAATTCAATCTCCTGTGGGACTAAACATTCATGAAAATAAACCTTTAAGCCTCTGATGAGTATAAAATCTGCTACTCTGGAAGGAATAATCTGTTTATTCTCTTTCATAGGCTGGAGATGAGTAGCAAATCCTTAAAACAACCTTGAATAAAGTTTTCCATTATTGGCTGCTGTTTCAAGAAAAAGCTATCCCAATTAGGAAGGCTTTTTCTGAGAGACACCAATAGAGTGACTTGATTTTCTAGGTTAACCTTCCAGAAAATCAAGTCACTCACTTGGTACGCTTACTCCTACACCTCACTATAACTACGAAAAACACAACAGTAAGTGTTTTCACATTGCATTCAGCAAGATTTTTCTATAATTATCCAAAAGGTTTCTGGGTCTATTGGATCATTACCAGGTTAAATAAATAATTTGCCTTTACCTTCTTTACTATCTGCTAGCAACTGTATATGCCCTATGCACTATTATAATATTTCTCAATGTTTCATAAGTATTACTTCTATTGAATATTCCTACTTCTAATTTTTTAAATAACTTACATTTAGGCTGCTTTTGTAGAGCATTAAAAGAGCTAATTTCAATGTAATTTCCATCTTTTTCTATGAGAATAATTGCAACTCTTTCAACTATTAATTTCATTTTATGTCACTCTTGTTACAATACTGCTCTTTCAATTTCCATATTATACACAGTTTTCCTTTAAATCTTTTAGCTAGTACTATCAGTAGGTTTGTGGAGGTTATCCTAACCCCCATTCATGTAAGCGATTTCCTGCAGTGGATCTTATTTTCTTAATATTTTATCTTAGGCTTTCTTTAGTCCAAAATTCCTTCTAAAGTTTTCTTCTCTGCATCTATTTACACGTACATTATTTAAATTTTTATTAACATCATTGACAACTTGGCAGATGATGGGAGAAGAGACTTTTCAGTTTCAATTTCTCTTAAATAAAGGTCTTTCATATAATGAAAATAATAGTTTCAGACATAAATTATTTAAAGTAAATAAAATCCTAGATTTAATAAATAGTATTTAAAGTACATAAAAAGTGAATCACTGATTATTATCAACCTAATATATAAACAAAAAATATTCGAAGAAACCATATGTCAATGAAAAGACAAATGTCAATCGTAGTCTTTTAATATAAAAATATTAAAATAAAAGTGATAATTTTGGAAATAGTATGAAAATACCAAATCAAAATCATTCTCACCCTGAATAAACAATGTTAAGCAAGAACGACATCAATGCAATGCACATAATATAGGTTTACAGTCATAGCTCTTTCTAATTTTATTATCTTTCCATGGAAAGAAATCTGCTGCTGGCGCTAAGATTTTTGAACCAATGATTTCAACGGAACGAATTTTTGATTTTCCATTGTTTACCACAGGATTCTATAATATCATCTAGGATAATAATCAATAATAGCATTCACAACAATCATTATAATATACACAGTAAAAATTAATATAAAGGAATTAATAAAAGATAAACCTCTCTCCTTGTCCAGTGAGTCAATTTAAATCTGCAGCACAGATCGGAATAATGTTTGTGGGAATTGAATACTGGAATATTTTCTTTCCAAAAAAGCCATTTTACAAAGAAAATTTGAATTTTTTTCCAGAGAATTAATATGGGAGAAATAGTGGGGATTCCTGATTATGCTATTGTATTCAAGGATGGGCCAGACTATTGTGCAAAAGGATCTAATTATGGTGTCGTTGGAAAAATTATGCAAAGTATTACTCTTAAGGAAACCTAAGAGACAAAAGGCCTTAGAATAGATGGATCTGTAATCAGGTTTAAAAATGAGTTTATTGTCAAGAGTGATCAGAAATAGAGATAACCCGTTCAAATAAGATGCCATTACTGCGGTAATTAAAATGTAGGAAATTTTTCTTTAGAACAAAAGATATTACCTTATGTTTAGAGAGATCAGGGAAAAAGGTCCTATCTCTAACACCAGAAAGAGAAACTGTCAAGGTCACCTTGCAAAATTGCATGACTAAAGTTACAGTACTGAGGTGATTTTAGCTGTGGCATTTGAGAGTGGTATTAAAAATTAACATTTTTGTAGTTATTAAGTACACAATTGACCTATACTTCAGCCAAGACATGTTTAGAGAATATTGTGATGTGTAGAAAACTTAGGAATCACACGATATAGCATGAAGTACAACTATCCAACTGTACATGGGGATTAACAGAAAAGTTTTGGAGGAATCTAATTAATTTGTGCCATCACTCTAAGAAATGAGAATTGAAGGGAGGTAAAATATAGAATAAATAAAAGGGAAGAGTTTTCATAAATGAAAATTCAAAGAGTTGTTCTACTAGAAACTTTAAGGTAAGCAACTACTGGAGAGTCAAGACATTCTGAAGGAAAGAAACAAATATTTATCTCATATAAATGCAAGTAGGTAAGTAATGCAAGTAAGCTTTTAAAACAAGAAATTAGTATACATAAACTGTTACAGAACTTAGATAGCCAAGTGAGTGTTGCATTTGCCTTTGGTGAAAGTGGTCCCAGGTTCAATTCCTGGTAGCAGTCCACATTTCACTCTATTTGTTTGACCAACATCAAGGCGATTATGGGTAGCTGCTTCAATTACAAGGAAAGACTAGCAAAATTCAGTCATTACTAGAGAGCATTGGAATGAATATGCAAACCCCATGTTCCAAAATTGAAGTTGCAGTCTTAATTGGCAAAACAAATGACATATTTAATTTGTTTCACTTTAATGCTCATATTTAAACATCATAATCTTACTTGCTTCAACAAAAAATGTATATTAAGACAGATGTGATTTTTAAATTTTTGCCTCATATGATACTACAAGTGATATAAAGAGGTAATCAAATTAAATCGTGAATAAGAACAACCGCAAGTTCAGTAACCAGTTTACCTTGTATTGTCCTATCCCCTCCTCTCTTGTTTTGTTTTGGTGACAGTCCATCTAGTTAAGCCAAGAATTTTTAATCGAGTTTCTATAATACTGACATCCACCCATGGGATTTGTTTTCATACAAAACTTGGCACCAAATTGTCCAATGGGAGGGAATATAGGAGATAAAAGCAGTGATGATTGGGATTCCTCTCCTCCTCCCTCATGACACAGTCAATGAGTCCCCCGCCACATGCCGAAAGGCAGCACGCATGCTAATAATGTAGATGTCATTGCTTATGAAGTGTGTGGATGAAAAATATATATCGAGAAAGCAATTTGATATGAATTAAGGGTACCTTTCCCACATAATTGACATCGTTCTTTCTTCAGTAGATCAATTGGTGTTAGTCCATTTAGAACTTTGGTTCATGAATCACTGAAATAATATTTTTGATGCAAACATACTTTTTTACGCATTCTGAAACATTAGCGTAAGCATTAAAAACCCTACAGTGCAATTCTGCCGCACTTGCTGCCCTTGGATTCAAGAAGGTTATTAGTATTAGAAATCAACTATAGCTATAAATCCACCGGCCTTTGTGGCCTAGTGGATAGCATGCCATCTAAATTATATCGCTCCTACCCAAGGTTCTGGGTTTGAATCTCAGCTGATCGGAAAATCCGATCAGGGAATGGTTGTGTTTGTTGTTGCTGTTGCCTCAGTAAAGCACCCCATGATAAGTTCATCAGAGCTAAGGAAGACTTCAGCTGTAAAGAGCAACAGCAGCTAGGCATGAAAAAAAATAACAAGTATGCTTTATACTGAATACTTTTACAATTTTTGTCACATCTCTTTATAAAAGACTTCTAATGTAATGAATTTAAATGTCTATTATCAGTAGGTTCAATTAAGAGTGATCAGCTACTTTGGAATAATAAATTTCTGCATTAGAAGCTTTTTCTTTAGTCACATACAAGAAAACAGAAAATGTTACCTTTCTTCCAACAATTTCACTGAGGAAAACTGAAGGCTTGAATAATTTCAAATATTCCATCTCATAATACTTGTTCATTTCTTACATTTTCTCGAAAATAGCAGCAACACACCATTTATTCTGTGTAAAGAATGCGAAATGCTTTGTTTGTTATAAGGAGACTAGGTTTTCCTAAGTTTAAGTGTATAATGGAAACAAATCATACCATCTTTTGAGGCACTTCATTGCTCCAACAATAAATGTTAATTTCACTATAAAAAATTCTCTTTGATCAGCTTCTCTAGTATGTTCTTTTTAAATTTAAGATCTTGCTTAGTTAAAAAAGTCAAAAGACATTTTAGATGTCTCATTAATTTTAAAATAGGAAGGCAGTGGCGGAATTACATGTATTACAAATGGTTTAGGCATCATTTGGAATGAAATTTCACTCAGTAAAACATTCCCTTAATAACACTTCTTTTAATACGTTTACACATTCATTTGATATTTCTGTCATCTTTAGAGGGATTAAAATTAAAACTTACTCTAAAACAATAAAACAGTAACAAAATCTTTCAATTCATCCATCTCAAATTTTAGTGGACGGAGTATATAATGCATTTCACCTGATTAAACTAAGTGTAACAATCCAAACTTTGGCACATAAAAAGTTTTTGGTTTCAATTTAAAAGGTTCCTTTTCAGGGATATCAAGAGCTATCCTCAGCTGACGTCAAATATATATCACAGAAATCACACCACTGGAAGTTTGTCATATGTCTTCTTAAATGGAAAAGCAGAACAGATTGTGAACTTGTTTTCAATGAGCATATTTTACACTGGTAAACTTGTTCACTTTCTTTTGCACTAATTTCTAGTTCCAATTCTTTGGCATTACTGCCATCTTCTGCAGACATTTCTTTGCCTGATAATCTTCCTGATGTTTTAAGGCACACACTTTTCTGTTGCTGGAAGAAATTTTTCAGTTATTAGATTACATTACATTAGGTATTAGATGAAATTAATTTTTGCATCAACAGAAGAAACGCATGGGCCGAATACTGAGAGGGGAGGGGATACTAAAGTTAGTAATGAAGGATAGAATGTTTGAGAAAAGGATAGAGAAAGACAAAGGCAGAATATGCTAGATCTGTGATCGGCAAACCTCGGCTTGTGAGCCACATGCAGCTCTTTGGCTCCTTGAGCGTGGCTCTTTGTGATTACTGGTTTCCTTGTTTCTATTTTAATAATGCACCTATCTATATAGTTTAAGTTAAAACAATTAGCTCTCATAAGAAATTTTAATACCTATTATTGATATTTGGCTCTTTTGGCTAATACGTTTGACCTTCAATTCCCTGAATCCCCTTAATGGACCTTTAATTCCCTGTTTTCTAGGTTTTCCAGGGAAATATTTGCATTTTTCCAGGGTTTACCAAATTTGCACAGGTACATTGTTTTAGCCAAACATTAGGCATGTTGTGATAGTTAGATAACGACACACTCACGAAATGGCTCACAAAATGGCGACAAACAGTTCATAGATTCATCATCATATTTTATTGGTGTCAGAGCTGACCCTAGACTCGGACAGCGCAACTAATTTTGCGTTTTCAGGTCTATCCTTTCCTGAGAAAAGTTGTTTTACTAAATTGATAATGGAATTATCAGAAATAATCGGTCAAAAATGAAATATTGTTCTGATTGGATGGAAACTATTTGAGAAATGAATTCTCAAAATGGCACTATAAAATGGACACTTTTATCATTTTAACATAGGATAAAATACTAATTATATACAAACAAAAATTTTGCATTGTAGATCATAGGTTCCCAAAATTTTTTTTTCCATGTACCCCTTTTAATTTTCCATGGACCCCTAGCCTGTTTAATATTGAATTTTTCTGTTAAAAGCAATATTTGGTTTTGATTTGATTATATCATCATATTTTCCTGGCGTGGGATCATTGGCTTCTAAAAGCAATAAAACACTCACTAAAATTTTAAAAAAATCATGGAACCCCATTTTTGCTCCCAGACATGGACTCCCGGTGAATTTACATGGACCACTTTTTGAATCCATGTTTTAGATGATATAAAGAGTGGACTAAGCTATTTTAAAAGGGATTTTAATGCATATGAGCTTATCAAAATGTAGAACACTCATGTATGTATAATGATAGGAATTAGGCAACTCGAGCTGAGTAACTAAAAGACAGCTTTGCTTCTCACCTTATCTGAATGTGTCCCTTCTTCTCCATCCAAACTGATTTCTAGATAAAATAGAAAATAGACATCTGTAAAAATATAGTAAACCAATTTTAACAAGTAATTAGATTAGATAGTTTTATTCGTACACCCTAACTTCTATTGTGTGAGTCCATGTCCATAAAAGTCCACAAAAAATCCTGCTTGATATTTCCAGTTCTGACCTTTATCACATATAAGTCAATCATAGTTTTTAATTTAGAAAAATCTTAATTATGACTTATGGACACTTAAGATATATTATATATTGGGTAGAGGAAATAAAATAATATTTCAAAGTACAATTTTGAAATGAGCAAATAAGGACTATCTCCATGTAATCCTAGATGTTGTGACATTATGATGTAATTCCAATACTGCCCAGTACTTTAGGAAGCTACAAATCTTTTCATAATAGTACAACTACAATTTAAATCGGTCAAATTCAATTTTTACACATATATTTTATTTGGCAAATTATTAATGGCAAAATCATGAGTTTTTCACATTTGTTTACAGTGATTGTGATATTGATTGCTGTATGCATATAATATGGTCTACTCAAGGAATCCATCATTGAAATTTTTTAATTAAAGATATACCTATGCACAACTATAAGTGATAGTGTACCTACACACAAGCCATCTACAAAAAGCAGTACACTCACCCTGTAACCTGCTATGAAACTCTTCCAAAACTAGCAAATTTGTCACAAATTCTTCAGTTAATTTATGCTTATCTCCATTAACTAAAATACAATCAGCTATAGCAGTTTTCAAAAGACCTAATTCAGAGTCCATTTTGTCCACAAGATTTATGAGCTGAGCACAACGATGACATAATGATCCTTTCCTCTGACTCCTCCACTTTTTGTGGGATACAGTTTTTACAATTTGTCTTAGTCTCTGCTTCATTGTCACCCCAGTGGTGGCAGTAATAGAATCAGCACAGATCTTCTTGCAATAATGAAATCAAATATTGTCAAGTTTTACTAAGTTAAAATGATAACCTCCTAAAATTATGAGAGAAAGCTCTTCCACAGAAGACAATTCATAGGCTTAATTAAAATCATTGCAACTTACTTCAACATCTCTGTTTAATATGCTGTGACATACTAAACATTCCAATTCATCCAATTGCACATCTCCCTCTTTATTAAGGAAGTTTTTTCCATTTAATCTATTTCTCCGTTTCTTAAAAAATGTTGAAACATATTGTTACTATTTCGTAAAAATTATTAAAATCTCTAAATATTTAAAACTTGATAAAAGTATTTGTTAACAATACGATACACTTCTTTCCTTTGGTTAATTCAACACAGCACAAATGAAAAGAATTATGAAGCTATAGCTAAATTGAAAAAAAATCTTCAAGTGCATGCACAAAAAACTATTGTGCTGTAAAAAATGTAATTTCTAAAGTACTCAAAAATGTAAATAAAACGAAATTCTAACCTTTCCTGAAGATGGCTTCTTCTTTATGCCAAAATCAAAAATAGTTGGGACAGCGTTACCTTTAAGTTTCTTCTTTCCATCAACTCGAGGAATTTCCCACTGATTATCGTCAAAGTGTATCTGAAAAGTTAAACTTTATAATAATAAGATATTCCAAACTGTTTGAACAATTTATCGTGACTCTCTGCATAATATTATATCATCAATATCAATAAAAAATGAAATAATTGTTACAAAAGAATATGATGTAGCAGTGATAGTAAGATATACAAAGTATTTCTCAAAGGTATTCGGTATAATTTATTCACAATTGATACCTTACAGTACCTCACAAACATATGAACTATTCTTTGGTGTCCAATTTCTTCTGTTAACCATCGCCGTCCATAATGCTCGCCGCTGTGGATCCCGAGGAAATGATTTTAAAGAGTGGCCAGTTTCTGTTCTGTTCGAACAGCCTAACGCTGCACACCCAGGCATATCTAAGAAAACCTTATGAGAATTAGCTTTTGGAATTAGAATAGTCATAAATAAATCAAATATTTAAAGTAAATTTTATAATCATGCATGCCAGCCAAGAAAGGGAACCACGAAAGACCAAAAGTTATGAAGACCTAATATCTCTTCATTCCTCAGTTACGTGTCAATGAACTTAATAAAAGCTTTACCAATCAAAAATTTAAAATCAATGGTACTACGAAAAATAAGGTAGATATGAACAGATAAAAACGTAAGAGAAATATTCGCTTTCGTTTAATTCCTTTGTATTAGGAAACATACTTTAACAAATAAGGTACTCTTAAAACTTCATATGAAGATGAATTCAATTTCCTAAGGCGTAAACTTTCATTAATATTATAATTATTAATGTAGTTCATGGGTAGAGAGATTAACATTCATCAAATCCACCAACTCGAAGAAGTTACGTTGAAATGTTTACAATGAAATTTCGGTGTGTTAAGATCTTCTTCAATGAATTGATGCGATCTTTCCTGTTGACAATTTGGGTGAATTTAATGGAACATTAAATTATTAAAAAATTGTTATAAGCCGCTGTTCACTTACGGTTAACCAAGTTGTTTCTGTTGCAATCGGCATAGCAGAAAGCAGATACAAAATTATTTCAAAGCTTTTTGTCAGATGTACCAACTACACCAACTTAAATCTACAATTCTACCAACGGTAGCAGTGATAGCGGTTTTACTGAACTGTATGAACTTTATATTTTGCGGATAGATTGAGCCAGCTTAAATAATTTTTGTTGAGCAAAAATTTACTTCAGTTATTTTGCCATTCCTTGACAGATTTTCTCCGGTTTCGCAAAATGATGGCTTCAGCGTTTGATATTATAATTTCTACCATTTGTTTTTGTTTCTATCGATTGAACAGCATCTATGTTAGAAAATAGTCCTCTGGAATCTACCTGCCACCGCAAAAGAGGCGATTAAAATTTAAAAATAAATTTATTCAATTGCTCAAACCATTCCATGAGTAATGGTTGCTTCCTCGCGATAGGAGATTGACTACTATAGCTCTCCTACAACTGGAAAATTAAAAGATCTTTCCAACAGCCTTAGTTCCCAGTTTAATTTTATATCCTTCTCGTAATTGCATTATTCAACTAATCCAACTAATGAGTTACGGCTTAACTTTGTGGTAGTTTGAAACATGTAGATTCAGATTAGTTACAACTTTTCCTAATCCTTCCATACAAGCCATTACCTCCACCCTAGCCTCAACTCCTTAACTTTCCCCTCACCCACGCTTCCTTCCTAACCCATTCAGTACCTTCATCCTTTCACATTTTTCCCTCACCTTCCTAGAAGATACTTTTCAGTCTCAATCTCGCCTTTAATAAAGACCTTAATAATATTAACTCACTCCACTTCCTCTGGTCCTTTTCTCTAGTTCCTCCTCAATTCTCCAACCTATCCCAATACCTTCTCCCTCCACTTTATTGCCTTGTGCTTCTTTATTGGATGTTTACCATGTCGCTTTTTGTATATTCTTTGCATGATGACGTGGCTTTGCTGGGAAACTTAGGTCGCATGAATGTTATTCTGTGGTTTTAGTAAAAGTTGTGACTATGAATTCAACTAATTCTTTTCATTCCTTCATAAGCATTTCCACCTATATCTACAGTATTAAAGTCCTTTATCTACTCTCTTTTTAAAATTTCATCTTATATTCTTGGTGAATCACTGTTTTATCTTTTGTAAAATGGTTATTTCCTAAATGTATAAATAAATACTGAAGCCATCTCCTGCCTCTTCTTGAAAACCTCCAACACCTAAAGGTTTCCCAATCAAACAGGTACATAAATAACTGTGACAAAGTGCAAGAATTCTTTTATTAATTAGGAATTTAAAATAATGGAAATTATTTTTGAACCAGCTCCTTAGTTGCTTTTGTTGTTTACTCCTAAAACCTTAAATATGCCATCTATATCAAGCAATATTGCTTCTATAAATTTAAGTACCTATTTTAAAGGCCTAGTGAAGAGCTTATAATTGGAAATAAAGTAACCAGAGCATTTGAAGTGATGTTAGGGGTAATAAACAAAGTAAATATATTTATCAGATGTAGTTAGATAAAAAGGAACAAAATGATGTAATTTTCTTATGATTTCAATGAAAAGGAATGGTTAATATGCTACATTTCCTTTATACTTGTAGCAAGCTTAAAATTCTATCCATTATATAGACAAACATCAATCATTGTTTAAACTCCTATTCTAAATAAATCAAAATACAATAGAATAGTTTGGAAGGTATTTATTACAACTTTTGGTTAAAAAACTCAATAACATCTCAGATAAATATTTAAAACCAATTGCAGAAATTATGAAACCAAATTATGTATAACAGACATTCTTAATGGTTAACATTCATAATTTGACAATTTTTTTCAACATGATAGAGCCAATATGGCAAAAGCATAATTTATGATTCGTAAATATTTAATATTAAAATGTTTTGCTGACCATTCTTCATCAATTTTATAGAATAAATCCCTCCATTTCCTAGGAATCACTATCCTGATGTCATTGACTCTGGATTTAGAATTATTTCGTATTTCATCCCTCTTTAAATTTAAACACCATCATCTTAGGGATATCTATACATTTTTAATATTCTTTTCTCTGATTGACAGTAATAAATGAATACACGTCAATTTTTTGTGCTAATAAATGTTTAAGTAAAAGACAACATATGGCTAAAAAGTTCCTTTATTGAAATGTACTTCTCTACGTAAAAAAGCATTCCACAAGTATACACAGAAGGATTGAATGAACTAAAATGAAATTTTAAATATCATTCAGAGATGTATTTACATGAACTGTACAAATAATAACTACCAACACATAATTCAAAGGTATAACATGTTAGAAAACAGTAAATGTATAAACATTACAATCAACTTACAGATGTCCATTTGAAAGTTAAGATTTCCCATGTATTTCAGCTAATTTTGTAAGTTTTAAGGACACTATAGTAAAAAAATTTAGCACAGTAGCAAAAACTGACTATAAATATTAAAGTATAAGTGACAACACTTAATTCAACTTTACAGTCTTACAGTAAACTCATACCACCACGATACACGGTCACAAATTAAGGTAATATATTCATTTATGCGTACATAGAAATAAATCGCCATACCTCTTCTTACAAACATACAAACATTGCCAAAAATATTCAAGTCTGTGAAGTAAAAATGTGGCTACAATGGTGAGCGATTGGATTATTTGGCTGACAACTTTCAACCATCTCACTGTGCATTACGTATACAATACTTATGAACAATATTTGGGCACTGTGAAAAAATCCAAAGAAATGGATCCTTGAAAAATCAAACAAATATCTACTACGTAAGTAAAACAAATTTAACCATTTAAAGAGTTAATAACGACATTCTTCTTTAATAATGCAAGAATTAAATGCTTCACTTAATTACTTGAATAGTATCATTAGATCATCTTTTGTGCTATATATTTGCCGATTAAAAAAGTTTTAAAAGTCCCACAGAGTGCCTCTTGAAAGTGCTTCACCTTACATGATACTGGTAACTACAAAATACATTTTTGTATCAGTAAGGAATGACACCCTATTAAATTATAAGGGGATTCTTTCTATCAATGCACAGTCACAGAAGACTGATATAACAAAAATAAAGTTGCTAGTTGATTATAGGAACAAGAATAATAGGCTACAGGTTTAAAGCAACAAGGCAACAAGGAGATAAAAGTATACCTGAGAAAAATGTGTTTGGAGGCTACATAAAATAAACAACAGGCATTGGTCAATACATATGATAAATTAATTACAGGTCTCTCTATGAAACCACAACTTATACATAAATTGTAGTCAAGGCTTAGTGAAATTTCACAATTTATTTCATATACAACATAAAACATAGTACTAGTCATGCTGGAACTCTTGCTACAGTTACTTGGTCTTGAAACATAAGCATAGGTCTGTAAGAAACACTGAATGCTGCCAATTAACCAATTCGATAATCAACCATGGTTAGTTACCATGCAGAGCTCTATAAAATAGCTTCATTCACATCCATTTTCATTTTATTCATTCTATGAAAATGGCAGATACAATATATACAGTTTCAAGACAATTTCATGATTGAATCAAATAATTTAAGTCCAACATCTGGAATCCCTCTGGGTTAAACCATCAGAGCAAAAAATGGTAAAAAAAATTAGTTTATTCCATGTGGCAATAGTTTGCTTAAGCAACACTGCTTCTTCAACAAGTAATGAGGAGGATGAGATGTAAACAGCCTTACCAGATGAACAGCATTACAAGCATCACGCCACAGGCAGGCTATGAGAACATCAGAGGCATGCATGCACTCAGGCTACAATGTGAGTTGTCTGCAGAAACGAAGGTTAACTGCACTACAGTCTATTCCCTCAATGATTCTCAAGTTTTACTTTGGCACAGACAGAAAGAAAGGAATCAATATAGAGGAAAATCATTATTTTTCGATTACAAGATAGGGCAATGTAAGGAACTTATGTGTGAAAAATATATTTGCCTTTTGCCTTCACACCGTGGCCACTTTTCAAGTGTGATGGCAACGACAATGCAATAATTCATCACTCCTCTTGATAGATTTATACCCTTGTAGACCCTGTTCTCTCATTCAAGACCGGTTTACAAATAAAGTCCTTGAATAAAATGTATCAAATATACCAACAGAGAGAGGAAATAACCTACCTCTGCTAATGTTGAGTATGCACCACATATATCCTCCTCTACATATTGCTCACAGATCAGAAGGAACTCCCATATTAAATACCTCAAACAAGTTCCCTCACTTAAAAATTCACTTTTCCACAAAAAGGTGTCCTTATCCCAACCTTATATAACCCACCATCTCTCCATGCACTGCCACAACTAGACAAAGAATCTAAGTGGCAAAGCCAAACATAGGGAAAGAAAGTCATCATTTGTTTGGAGAGTGGTCTGGGTTGTGAGGGCCAGGGTAGGCACCGAGACTGTCTCACATCACGTCAACAAAGAACTCGCATGGGTTCCCCATGGCCATGCGGAAAGACTGCCTGCTTCCGGAGAGATCTTCTGGGAGCTGCTGCTGCTGTAGGGAATGAGACTGTGAGGAAACACCAGGAGCTGCATTTGACATTGGAGGCATAGCTGGCGTGGTTGTTGCCGTAGCAGCACTGCTCTGCTCTGACCCTCCGCTTGATCGAGATCTCCTGCCCCCTGTCACACCTCCGCCACGCCCCCCACTGTGTCGGGATGACCCTGCTTCACTCTCACTGTTGCTGCTGCTGCCATGTCCTCCTACTGGTCCATGGGTGACTTTTGGAACTCCTTCAATTGTGTCCTTCCTTGGCTCAGAACCATTGCTACTGCCTCCTAATTAAGAAAGATAAGGGCTAGAGTTTCTGTTCAGGATACTGAGGAATATGCCAGCAAGAGATCCTCTTTCTTTCTTAGTTCAACAAACGATCAATTGACCCAATGACTGGTAAATGAAGTAAAGAGGGTTTACCACTGAAATGATTTTACTTTTTTAAACCTTACAACTTTTGATTTCTCTTGGCTTTATTAAGTCATGCTGAGACTAAATATGCCCTCGAGTTTTATGACTAACTTTAAAATTTTTCAGTAAATGATATACTATGATAAGTAAATCAGTATAAGTAATAAGAGATCAGTAAATGATATAATGGATTACTATGAAGTTGTTACTTAGTAATTAACCATTAAGAGTTTTCAGAAAATTTCACCTTCAACATCTGCATCCATCCAATAATTGTGGCTAATAAGAACTATTTAATTGTGGCTATTTGAAGTCAATCAATAATTGATTTCAAATAAAAAATATGATATTAACACCAGGGAAGAAATAAAATTTTGAATTAAAAACTTCAGATGATTATGCATAACAAACATTTCTTAGGGCAGAGTAATTTATATTCAACCAATGTCAATGAAATTTAAAACACTGGTAAATGAAAATTCATAAGGAAGTTAAATGGCTTATAGAGACAGCTAGTATTTAGTAAAAGGTACCCTTCAAAGACCCTCAACATAAAATTTTCATTTTGATTTCTAAATTTTAACATCTTGCCAAAACAAGAGGATGAGCAAAGAAAATATGTACTTCAAAAATACTTTTAATGGAAATACCTACAAATAAAACAGATTAATAAATTATTTACTTTCACAACAGTCAATAACGACATCAAAGCAGGTATAGCGGTACAATGGAACAAACAACAATCGGATGCTAAGGATAAAGCAGAAAAACATGCTTCACATTCAGAAAGCTTAAGTATCAAAAGAGTTAATTTAAACACACAAGAGGTGACAAACAAAACAAAATTACCTGAACCACTGTGAACACTCTCCTCGCCACGGTATCCATAGAGAAGACTAGGCTCATTAGCATAGTTGAAGGGCATTGGAGTGTAAGTACCACCTGCATGAGGGAGGTAAGTACCAGCGTAGGGCATGTGTGCTGGGGGTGCAGAAGGAGGAGGAGGAGGAGCAGGTGGGCCCATGGCAGTGCTACCTGGCCCTCCTGCCCACGGGGTGAGGGTGGAGGGAGGGGGTAGGGGACCCACAGTATCTCTGTCAGCTTCTGAAGAAGATACAGCTCCATCCTCAGAGTTATGTATCTTTATAGTTGAGAAGGCTGTTAAAAAAGAAACAATTTTCATAATAATGGATTTGCATTTCAAGGAAATGATGCCAAAATAATACTTCGAGTAAATAAAATGTATCAACTACTAATCCAATTATCTGTTCCAGGTTATAAAAATGATTTCAATGCATTTCATTTCTTGAGTTTTTCTGTGTAAGGACTAATTATGCTAGCTATACTGAAATGTGAGAATTCTTAGAATAAACCTGAATCAGAAGAAGTACTAATTGATAATTCTTAAAATACCTCCCTATGAATTTTTCGGCCTTCTAACCTGCGTATATTAAATAATTGATCTATCCAAAATATCTCATTAAAATTCTATTCTTTCAGTTAAGAAAGATTAAAAAAGGTACAATAATAAATATTTCAAACTAAAATTAATAAGCACATAAACCTGGTGCTCTGTTTTCTATAAAAATTATAAATTAATTTTCCTGGTTATTCAAAGCAATCCATCACCAAAAACTTCCATCTCCTCATCTTTTAATTATATGTATCATGATTATGGAAAGTTAAGTAATTCCTAAGAATTAGAATGGAGAAGAACTCTAAAAATAGGTTTGTAAAAAGAAGATGATCCTTACTACCACTATCTCGAATTCATTTCAAACATCCTGTAACTGTCTGATTTAAAAAAACTTATAGAGGTCAATTCTGAAAATATTAATTAAAGATTTACCATCCACTGAACAAAAATACTTTGCCCAATAAAGCCAAAACAAAATGGATGCTAAAATTTATTCTTTGGGTAAAAAGATGTAATTTTGATTCTGAAAATTATATTAATGAAGAGATAGAATCACTATATGAAATTTAACTGATAAAATTCACCCAGAAAGAATGATCTTGCACCCAATGAAACGTGTAGAAAAAATGTAATTGATATAGAATTTATAAAGCAGCATACTCAGCTGAATGGCTACTACACTGATTATCTTAAATTTCTTAAGTTTCCAGTTCAACCTTTTTGACAAAGCCTTCACATTTTCTTTAAATTCATGATACTAATCTCTTTACTCTATGAAATAAAGATTAAAGTCACTCATTCTTGATGGGATTATTGATGAGAAGAACTTTCAAGTCTCAACGTTTCCAAAAAGAGTTTTTTAGATAAAAAGTGAAATGTTTCACTCATGAACTATGATGTATTAATAGTTGTGATAAAATACTAGCCCATGCTAAACAAGTTTTCTTGGATTAAATATCTCATACTAAAAATATATTGAAAAGTTGCCAGGAAAACGAAGATTTCTAGAACAAATGCAGAAAAGTTAACTAACAAATTCGCAACCAATTGCTGAAATGATGAAAATAAATTGCATGGAGTTTGGTGTTGTAGAGGATTAAGAAATTTAAATAATAGTGAAAAACAGAAAATACCTGTTGGAAACCATAAATTCAATGGTGCCAAGTGATATGTATAACTAACGAAGAAATACAATGCATTGATAGCTATTTAACATTTTTTTAAAATTCATACCATGGGAATTAATAAAAATAATGTGGAAACAACAAAAAAAAAGATCTTCTGGATAATTTTGATGTATTAAAAATTTTGATCCATTATGGAGAAATATCCCCAACTAAACTTTTGTAACGAAAATTAAAGTAAAATGATGCCTGATGAAAGCTCCAGTAATTGTCATTAATCTATGAGTGATATTGCAATGAAAAATACTGTGGGTGGAATAAAGGAAAAGAATTGCTTAGGAAATTTATCTATTGTTACATTAGGAGAACATTAAATACATCTCAAAACTGGGCTGAGAATATTGGAATAGAGAAAGGACTAGATAAAATGACACAAACATCAAAGTAAATTAGTGATAATGTTAAAGATAATATAACTGGAAAATGCAAATAGCAATGGGTTTGTTACCAGTGGTGTTAAGATTTCATCAAAGTATACTAGTAAACATATCAAAAAGTAAATCAATGGGTAAAATATTCAAATAGCCAAAAAACAAATATGCTCAAAAGGTATTATCAATGATAGCAAGGATTTCATAGAATCTAAAAATTCTAAAGTCATAAATAAACTACACTTCAAATGGGTGATTAAAAGGTACTGGATAGGCTGAAAGATACCAGAAATTATAATTAATTTGAAAAAGTTACAACATTTCTGTAATATATTCACTATGGTAGTGGCAGTGCATTTATGGGAGGTACGCAAAAATTAAAAACGTACAAATAGGTTACAAATTATTAAAAGTTCAAGATGAACTATGACAGTTGTTAGTGAAGAAACTTGGCATAGAGGTTACTCTTCTAATAACAAAAGGTAATGGGTATTTACTTTCAACTTCAGAAATCAAAGTTCTAAATTTCTTACCTCCACAAAGATCACCAAAAACATAGTAACACTGTTCTGAGAAGGTTATCTTGTTGACTGTGTGTCGAATGTAGCCAGCTTTCAACATCTGGGATGCATATTTGCGAGCATCCCTTCGGTCCACAAATCCTTCTACATGAGTATGCAACCAATCAACGACATCAGCACCTGAAGTAAGAGAGTGCATAAATTATAGAGTGTAGAACTGTTATATTGATTCTACTAAAATACTCACATTAGATGCTCTGAATGAAAGATTAGTACAAAGTAAACTATTTTGATTTTTTAATGGCTTGATATTAATTATGAAGAATTTTTGGGATAAATACCTGAAAATTAAATCGAGCAATGTTCAAACTAAATGTTAGCAAGCATATAAATACAAAGAAAGAGAAGATAGCAGCTCACAGTGGCTTTGTGATCAAGAGAAAGTTTTGGCAATCTTGGGCTACTGCCTAAAAATGCAACCCTCATATAAGATTTGTTGTCCAACTGGAATCTGAGCATATTTCAAGTTAGACTGTAATTATCTGAAACTCTTACATAAAGTAAATTATATTGATTGATGATTAAAACTAAAATCATTTATACAGGAAAACTCTATTCCTACTGCAGCCATAATGTAAAAGTAACAGTAATCTAAAAAGAAAAATAAAGACAGAAACAAAATTGATAGGCTAAACTAATACACTGGTCATATTGAAATATTTAGCTGAAAGTTAAAAGTTGTAGTAGAATAGCATTATCAGTTCAATTTAATATCAAAGCTCTATCATAAGCATACTTGAGATATAAACACATCACATAAGGTAAACTATAATACAGTATTTTTTGTGCAATTATTATTTTTTTAGAGTTAACTTCTCAAAATATAATTAAAATCAACTAATAACTAAATGAACTCCAATTTAATATATATGATATCTGATTTTTGGAATATATTAAATTGAAAATATGTTAGGCATAAAAAATGGAGCAAGTGAGAGTTACTAATAATTAATAAATAATAGAAATCGAGGAATGATTGTCTTACCAATGAATGCATTGGGAATGGTGATTTTCAGCCACATGCGATCTCTGATCTCAAGGCCTGAATCAGACCTTGCCATAGCTCTAACTATAGTTGCCATGTCAGTAGATACAGACAGGTGGAGCTCTTCAAAGGGCCCTGTTATAAAACATAAAACAAATTTTAAATTCACTGTGTTCAGTTTGATACTTGATCAATTTATAATCATGAGAAATAACCTATACTGGAAAATAGGGGTGATTTTTATAAAAATAGAAAAGGATTAGAGAAAATACTACATTCTGCCATTACATTTAACTAAGCAGGACAATAAAAATTACAATTTTTTATAATAATGCATGGAAGGATTATTGATCCCTTCAATATTAGCTCATGCTTTCATAATTAGAAGAATTGCATTATTTTGGATGATTTTGTTTAACTTAATTCTACATGCTACACCAATGAGAATTATAAATTCATTTAATTCATACCACTAGCACAAAATCTCAGGGAACTTAAATTAGAGAACTGCTATATCATTTAAAGAAAGGCAATCCCTAATGGGAGGAGAAATTAAAGTGGGACTATGGTGTGATTGTATCATAACACCAAATCTAAAGAATGATAAAATATTTTATAATAAACTGCAAGAAGAAAAGAAAACACAATCTAATAACCAGAAAATCTAAAATTAAGCTCAACAAAATCTTCAAATGTTTTAAATTGCCAAAAAAATCAGAAACACAAACAATTTAATATAAAAATTCATACAATAATATTAAACTATAGAAAGAGCTTAACAAAATTAATAACTAATAATAAAAAATAATAAATAATAGAAAAAAATCAATCTCCTGAAGCCATGAAATATTTTTTAAGATAAACAATGATAACTAATATTAAAAAAAGCTAACCTTTTTCTAAAAAATGTTAATACATAAATAATATATATAGGGTATATTGAATACCAAGAAATAATTTTCTAGAAACCATTTTGTAAAACTAAAATAAAATAATTCAAAATTTGCAAATCCAGATCAATAATTCAATCGTGATTGTTTTAGAACAGGCGATAAGGTTTTCAAAACATAAAACTAATGCTACTCACTTTCTGAATCTGGCATGCTTGAAGTTATAGATGAACTGGTTGACGTCAGGGTACTGACAGATGGCGGCCTAATTGGATACTCTCCTGAGAATACAAATTCTTGAATCATAAATGGTATGAAGCTCTAAAAAATCATAACAAGCGATTAATTTGCCAATGACTTTTTCACAGAATGTTTTTCAATCTACTGACTGTGAATATAAAGTTTCTTCCTTATATTGTTTAATCACTAAGTGAAAAGAGATATGAAAATTAAATTGGATACAACACAGTTTGACAGGCCACCAAAATGCTGCCTATCATTTATAATTCAACAGATTTAAAAATCATAGTTTGCAAACATTAAAGGAAAATAACATTTACTTGTACTTTAGTATCTTAGTAATTAGAAAAATAAATTCAATTGTCTTTCTTCTTTTCCCAAGTATAGACATGAATTAAATAAAACATATACTCAATCTTTGGCAGTATGCCACAAAGCTGAATGAGTACTTACTTCAGTGGTTACTACTAAGCAGTTGCTTTTGGAACATTGTATTTTGTTTAAGACTACAGAACCAATGCAAATTTATTAGGTATACAGTAGAAGTCTGTCATAACGAGTACGACATAATGAGAGTGGTTTTTTGGCCATTGTCCATTGCACAGTAAAAATGATAGGGAGTCATGTACATTATCACGAGTGGTTATTTCTGAAGTATTGATATAACGAGCGCAAACTTTTCTATTTCTGCCTTGCAGGAGGCATATCTCAGAATCGTCAATTGACGTGAGAGACGAAGTCCAGTAATCAGAGGAGTGCTATCTCTTCAAAGAGCAGGAAAAAATTTAATGAAAAATTATTGTCTACTAATTCATGGATTCTCTATTCATAACTCGCCTCACTCTTTCTGTGCTCATGCTTCAGGGAGCTTTGATTAGAGACTTCTCACTCTCCCCTTTGTCCCTCCATACATCTTATCCCTCATCGTCACTTGTTTCTTTTTGACCAAGACCCTCCAAGTCAGCATCAGAATTTTTAATCGAGTTCACATCATATTGACATCCATCCGTGGAATTTGTTTTCATATGAAACTTGGAACCCAATTGTCTAACTCAGGATGAGTGGGAATATAGGCGATAAAAGCATTGCTGATTCAGATTCCAAAGTTAACTTCTCTCCCTCCCTCGCAACAGAGCTTATGAAGCATGTGAATGAAATATATACCGAGAAAGCAATTTGATATGAATCAGGAATATCTAATGATTCACAATTAATTTTCGATGATTATTAAGCAATTCACATTATTTATTAGAGGATTCACTTTGGTTATGATGCACTAATCAATGAAATATTATTTTTGATGCAAACATACTTTTTGGACACATTCTGAACCATTCATGTAAGGTTTAAAAACTACAGTTCCATTCTGCTGCCCTTGTATTCAAGTAAACAGACATTTAGAATTCAAGATCAGCTATAAAGAGTACTTTTCCAATTTTTTTCAGCTCTCATTATAACAGACTTCTACTGTAGTTAGAAAGAGATATACAGTAGAAGTCCGTTATAACGAGAGCTGACAAAAATCGGAAAAGTACTCGTTATAACGCGATACTCGTTATAGCCGATTTCTAACAGTAAGTCTAATTAAGTCTGTCTTCTTGAATCCAAGGTCAGTAAATGTGTCCGAATGGAACTGTATGGTTTTTAATTCCTACGCAAATGCTTCAGAATGCGTAACAGAGTACGTTCGCGTCAAAAATATTATATCATTGACTCATAAACCATAACCAAAGTGCGTCCTCTAACATAAAATGTGGATCATCATTGCTAAATTATCGTCGAAAGTAATAATATATCATTAGATAATCGTATTAGTTAGGATTTAGTGATTTAGCTTAATAATTAAACATGGCTTTCCAGTAGTGTAAGTAGTTGGAGTCATGCTCGTTAGACGCGAGTTTTTCTCCGGTGCCGGCAATTCGCAGCTGGTGAGAGCAGAATTCCTTCTCCTCTACTCTAATGGACACATTTCTCCAGCATCTGGGCACTAACTCCGAATTCAGCTCAGCAGATCCATCGACAGAATCATTTTCTGTATTTTTTTAAAACCCGAATGTTTGAAACACTTATTCACATTTTCGGGTGATATTTTCCCCAGGCCAATGCAAACCCATGGATTGCCTCCAGGACATTCCATTTGATGCGGGTTTCTTTTGACATTAACTTCTTCATTAACGTATTAACGAGGTGTGATCTAAAATGGCGCTTTGTAGCTCGAATAATGCCCTGATCTAATGGCTGCAACACACTTGTGCAGTTAGGGGGAAAGAACACAAGCTCTATGTTCGTCAATTTAATGACGGGGTGGGCCGGACAGCGATCCATGAACAGCACAATATTCTATTTCTCCCTCCAATTTTGGCATCAAAAGCCTTTAGCCACAGCGTAAAAATTTGTCCTGTCATCCATGCTTTGGCGTTGGACTCGGAAGTACAGGGAATATTTCGCTTGCCACAAAAAGCTCGGGGACGCACGGATTTTCCAATAATTATTTATCACACCCAGTCATGTTTGTGTAGAGGAGACCTGTAAGCCTCTCCTTACTCCTTTTTCCACCTTTGCAGCGGTCGCCCTTAACAGCCAAGGTTTTTTCCGGCAGTAAATTGTAAAACAGTGCTGTCTCATCCGCATTGTATATGCCCTAATTACGTTGAGATTAATAACAGTTTGTCACACTAAAT
Organism: Sympetrum striolatum; assembly: GCA_947579665.1. Classification (NCBI taxonomy): domain Eukaryota; kingdom Metazoa; phylum Arthropoda; class Insecta; order Odonata; family Libellulidae; genus Sympetrum; species Sympetrum striolatum. Next base: position 16,874,487 of record OX388347.1, on the reverse strand, counting down.
ACATGGCCTATCTTACAATTTATAGTATTTAAACGATAATTTGCTTTTTGCATTACTTACCTTTTCTTCGTATTTTTCGAGGATCGACTTGAGAATTGGAAGCCAATTATGTGCCGCTTGCTCATTTACTTAACTGGATTCACCGCTAATTATGTGGAGTGATCTCTTCTTCCTTTAAATCGGTTCAGCCAATCATCCGTGCTACGGAAATTGTCCAGTTTCATGCGAAGGGCAAGCTCTTCAGCTTTCGCTTTTATCATTGTTCCGCTGATTGGAATTCCTAGAGATAGCTGCTGAGTGAACCATTCTAATAGAATGGACTCCAAATCCGTATTATCCGTTGGCCGTAGTTTTTTGCACCCTCCTGGAGTGTTTTGCATCATGAATGCAAACTTAATTTCTTCTTTGTTCTTTAAAATCATAAATAAAGTCGACGATGACATGCCATACCGTCTGCCGATTTCAGATTTACTCGCGGTTTCTCTTTCGCACAATTTCAAATTTCTTTGCTAAATCTAAAGCCTTTCTTTTGCTCTCCATCACATGACTGATGGAAGAGCGATGGCCATCATGTGGAACCCCCAATTCATATCAAATTTCATTCTCTAGATATTTTTCATACACACGCTTCATAACTAATGAATCGGCGCGAGGGAGAGGTTACCCTGTAAATCCGAAACAGCGCTGCTTATATCTCTTATATCCCTTCCATTAGACGGTTTGGTGCCAAGTTTCGAGTGAAAACAAATCCCACAGGTGGATGCCAATAAATTGGAAACTCGATTCAACCTGCTGACTGTGGGATTATCATCGAAAAAAACAAGATACAAGGGGATAAGATATAGGAGACGTGAGGGACAAAGGGGATAGTGAAAATCGTGAGCCGTCTTCGATTACGAGATATGCCACCTGCAAGGCGAATATAGGACCGTGACACTCGTTATAATGATACCTCAGATTTTGATCACTCGTTATAATGGAAGTAACTCCCTATCCTTTTTGCTGTGAGATGGACAACGTCCAATGAATCACTCGCTATAACGCAACTCTCGCTATATGCCGTACTCGTTATAACGGACTTCTACTGTATATGTTGTTTTCTGAGAAACAGTTTTTTTTTTCATTTATAATCAAAGGATATTTTGTATGGGCTACAGCTGTTGATAGCTTAGTCTTCAACTTACCCCTAATAGCTGCCGTATGAGCAACCCAAGCACCAGGGTCGATTGGTCGAACGGGCTCTGTCCTCGGGATGGTGAAATACCCCTTTGGATTTGGGTCCCAGCATTTAGCTACCACTAACTTGATTGGTCTGGAAACGAAATTTTAGAAGCAAAAATTGAAGCCTATGAAATGAGATGGTGAAAACATGTAATGAACAAAATAATGATCACATACCCAGGCTTCTGAACCACCTCACGAAGAACACGAACAGCCTCATCATTAGACATATTTTCAAAATTTATATCATTTACTTGTAAAATCATATCTCCCGGTTCAATGCGTCCATCAAGAGCCACTGCTCCACTGAAAAAGGAAACAATTTCATTAGTTTACAAGAAATATATACATAGATAACACTTTAATTTACAGTGAAATTAAAACTTTACAGTCCAGCTTTAGAAGTAACCTGTTACGAAGTTATTGAATAATATGAAAGAACATGACAGTCTCAAGTTAGGTTAAATTAATTATGAATTAGAGTTCAAAAATACCTAAAAATACAAATATATTAATATAACAAAAATACCATTTAGGATATTTAAAAAAGAAATAAAATATTCATGCAAAAAAGATGAACAGGAGGTGAAAAAGAAAGAATAATTCAATCAAATTAAAATTTAGTGAGTAGTACAAAAACCACAATGAGAAGGAGAATTTAGTTGGGACGAATAAAAAAAGCAAGAAAGAAAATATCAGCCTGATAAAAATTCAAGAAAGGAATTAAGATGAATTAAAAATGTAAAACATATGTTATGTGGTCTCAAAGAATCAAAAGCAATAAAACAAGATTTTTAATGTTATTAAATTAAAATTTATCTGCAATAAACGTATGTGTTAAGAATTTTTTGAAGCAGAAGCAACTGATTATAATAGAGAAGTTTTTCTAAGAAACAAAAAGATTTTTACCTACTTTTTCTATGATCAATTTTTGAGTCTGAATGTAAAGACAAGCTGCAACTATTAAAACTATCAGCCCCCAGCAAGAATTCAAAATTTCCCTGTAGCACCAAAAGTGTTAATATTGTAAAGAATATCTTAACGAAGTGAGACCTTTTCTTGCGCAAAGGTTTGATTAGATGAGCATATTTTATTTATTTATTAATGGGCAGAGCCCGATTGCACTCCATGGTTACAACTAAACTTGACGATCTTTGAATATTTAACAATACAACATATATTCAAAAAAATAAAAAGAAATATATCAAAAATAAAATCAAAGTAAATTTAGAATGGAATATCAAGGAAATGCTATTTAAGTAAAAAAAAGTAGTTGATTATTGAGTCATAATTATTCTTAAAATCTTAACAAACTTGGTTATATAAGGAAACATATATAAAGGATAAAAAGTAATAATAGTAGGTAAAGCAAATATACCAGAAAAATCAAACAGCAAGATTGTTGCGCAAATTATAAGAAAAGTCTGCATATGTTATGATTTATACTAACCCTTTCATTATTGATCCAACATAAATTCCTCCATCACCTCCCTTGTTGCTCTGCCCGACAATGCTGATACCAAGGAAATTGACTGTGTCCATATTGAGGGTGACTGTAATAATATTAAGGGACATTGTGGAATCCGTGATGGAGGAAAATGAGGATGTCCTGGAAAGCGGTGGCAAGCGATGGCGTCTACGGCGAGGCCTGCGACGAGCTTGCTGCTGAAGTCTTGACACTACACTACTCTGATCTGTAAAAAAAGTGAAACTCATTCAGGAAATAGATTTCGGGACAAGTAATCTGATTGGGTCGATGATCCTGCATTATTCATCGTACACAAAGTAGCAATAAATTAGGAGCTTTTTACTAAAGAGTTTTGAAATTTAAGAGTTTTTCGTCAAATATTTAAAAATGAAAATCTTAAACCAACTTACTTCTAATTATTTAAAACTAACTAAAGGGCCTATCAATCCTCAACAGGAAAATTGAGGCAGGATTACATACAGTAGTCCTATTAAAGAAGAGAATTCAATATCATTCAGCTTAGTTTACTGGGACAGGTTATCAAAAAAAAACACTTTTATTCTTACCAAATATCCTATAATTTGAACCAAAAATTTATTATCTGCAGTAATAATAAAAATCTTTATAGAATTTCTTTCTCAAGAAACTTGTCTGAAATTAGTATGTTGCTCTTGTATTTAATTTCAATAAATAAACAGAACCAATAAACAGCATATCGACAACCAATGCAGGGTGTCAACTTTTGATAGTGTGTAATTTTAAGAGTTTTGCAACTTCTGATTCTCTAGTGTAGGCTGACATACTCTCCCACATTTAAAATTATAATATAGAATATCTTAAATACTCATGGAATACAAACAGGGAAATAAAAAACAATTACTACCACACTTATTGCAACCTACTGAACTAAAAAAAATAAAATAGATAATCAATTCTCATGAAAATAAGAATAATCAATGAAAACAATGAGAAATGGAAACAAAATTACATTTAATCATCTCATTATTTTTATATCACATTAACGGTTATTTTTGGACAGTATAATCGGAGGATTGAAACTGAGATTACAAAGACACTAAAATGAAAAATTAACATAATAAATTTAAATCCACAGCCAAGGGATAAACACCTAAAACATTTTCTTGGTACCTAAGTTTTTGCAAAGAATCTCTCAAACTTTTCCATTAGAGTTCATTACCTTCTGCGACACAGAAAAACTACTTTTTTTTTGACTCCTTGATTGTAAAAAAAAGATGTAACTGCTCATCATCAAATTTAGGAAGAGTGATGACTACGTTAACATGGCAGTGTGTGACCCAATGATTTGAGTATCTTAATTGGATAGTTGGATCTCAGATAATCTACTCTTCTTCAAACAATCTATCATTTATATTTGCCATTAATTCTATGTGGGCCTAAATTTACAATACATTCTTATGGGAAAACAGTCGAGTTCGGCTTCAACAAATGTGGTGTTTGTCATGTTTTCCGGTTGTTTATAATCACAGAATATTCATTTATTCTTCAAATTTCTTGCAAATTTGATTTGAAAACAATGTATCTAAATCAAAATAAGATTTGCACAATCTTGGGTTAAGTTGCATGCTTTCTTGTGCTAAGTCAAACTTCATTTCCACAATTTTCAAAATAAGATTCTTTATTCAATCCCCCTTCTTTCGGTGCTTGTCTAGAATTCCTATCAATATCCTTTGTTTCAACGCTTATCCTAGCCTCGTAGGTATCTAGTATGTTGACAAAATCTAACAGAACAGTCAACTTCTACACTGGGCAATGAACATAAAAACGAATAAAAACATTTCTTCTACTCACTTATTCTTACAGTCTTGAACACCTTCCTCCAACCCTACCTTGGTAGTGAAAAATCACATAAGAAATTTCATCTGCCCTTTGTTTGTAAGTGTAAAAGAGGGGTGGGAAGGAGAGGCAGAGGAATAAGGGGAAAACCATCTCCAGACTAAAGAAACAATGCATGAATTAAGGGAAGAAATTCCTTACACTAGGCAGAAAAGCAAACTAAATCAGGATTCAGAATGTGATTTAGAAGAAAAAAGCAGATGTGGCTGTTTATCTCTACACTAAAAGCAACAAAAGGTATGCTTACTCAGTCATGTTTTAAATGTTATCACACTCACAGCAATGTAAAAGGAAAAACAAATTTTATATAATTAATTTTCATTAGAAACGGTAATAACAAGGACTTTTCCAAGGATAACATATCCAATTGAACTTTAATTAAAAATGTTTTCATTTAAGTAGTTGTCTATTTATCATTATTTATATTGAAGAAGTCAGTTAAGAATATGACGGTCTGCCAGCACAAATTTTGAAACAAAAATAAAGCTGTTGCCAGTTGCACCCTGATACTGGATTTCATTTCCATACCTCCTCACATTGGTATTAAAATTTAAAACACCCAGATATAAAAGATAAACTTATTTTCATAGGAATTACAACATATGACTGGGGAACTATAATATATTTAATAACAAGAAAACAGCTGCTAACACAAACAGCAGTAACAACAAGTAACTAGTTACAAAGTTAAAAGATAATTTGATAGGATTGTTGCACTTGTGGTTTGCAGCAATATTTAAGACTTAATTCAACAAGATTCCATAGAATAAAAGATAAGTCATATCTAGGATAACCTTGGGAAATCCAGCTTTGTATGTTTGAAGGCTTCATTGTCATAGGATTAAATTTCCTTTCTAAAGCTTATAGGGCACTTCCAAAATTTACTTTTTTAAAAGCCGCTTACATTTAAAAATATACCTTTTACACATAAAAATTAATGCTCATATATTACTGTCAATTCTCTTCCAATAACATAATTCGTCTGTAGGCAGCTACTACTTGGAATCACAACACTTGAAGCCACTACAACTTGAAATTACACATCTCTCAGCACGTTCTCTAAAATTAGGGAGTCACCTCCTTAGTTAACATATAAAGCATAAACATAATTAGAATCCCATTGATTTCCCTGGTAGAAACCAAGAAGACGAATAATCTAGCCACATCCTGAGACTTCAATAAAATTACTGTGAACAACATAGGGATAGAGAGAAAAAATTAAACATGCACTTTGATAGAACAATGCTGAATAACAATATCGGAGATTAAGTTAAACCATTTCATTAAGTATTTTTACAGATCTTTACAGGGAAAATTAAAAAGGATTTTACTGACCTGCAGTGGCTCTATCCACAGATAGATTGGTGGCACGCCCAGTTGTGGTTGTAATGCGGCTGGAAGCATCATCCTCAGACTCGAGAAAACTTGTTGTTTCTAGGTCTGAGCTAAGCATGGAGGAAGACTCATAGCCATGGCCCGAAGAGCGGTGCTTACTGTGCCCATTGATTCTGAGACCTTAACAGATAATTAAGAGAAACAGATGAAGAGAAACCATTAAAAAGGAAAACATAAAACCTGTGACCAAATCATTTGAAGGACAAATATGGAAAGTTGGCAAACAAACTGTAACCTGCTAAGTGGAATGACCTTGAAAGAAGTTCAGTTTGCACATAAATTCTTAAAGAAAACAACTAAAGAAAGAAATCTTAAATGTTAGGAATAAGGCTGTGATTAAGATTTATTTAATAGAAGGAAGTAAACCAATTATTTGCTTGATAATTATAGCATAAACAACTTACATAGGATTTACAAAATATTTCAGAGACATTTTCTATTTTCTGATTTGACGCACCCATTAAACTGAAAATAAAATATAAGCCATCTCCTATGTAGCCATAAGATATTAAAATTATCAGTCATTTTACAGACTTGCCTACCATAGAGATTTTTATTAGCTTAATAACACAAAAGTTTTCCTCCGAGTAATTACAAATGAATTTTAATTACCAGAGCTTTGTAGTTGGGGTCAGAATTCATTTTGTACATAGTCAGATAAAATTTATGAACTACCTTTGACAGATTAGAGTATTAACAAAATATAATCTAATTGATGGCATTTCCTTCCTCAGAGCAAACTTAACAGATTTGTTCATGATAATATGACCATAACACTATTTAATAAACATTCATGTTCTATCAGATAGTTAAAATAATAAAAAAATCTTTCAAAAGAAATATCCTGTTTACTTAATTAACAATTCTAACACAGCCAACATCTCTTAAATTAGATGTGGAAAAGTAATTATTTACAACAAAACTATAAAAAAGAGCAAAGACGTGGCAATTCAAAAGAATAGATGAAAAGCCTATCATAATATAATAATAGAGAATTGAAGATATTATTTAAACAACTATTTAAACAAACATTATTTTAGACATAAATTTAATAAATATTACAACATGTAATTGACATATGTCCTTTCATTTAAGCAAGTGCAAAATAAATACACTATATGTTTTCAAGCAAAGTTATGTAAAGTAACCTTCTAATGAATTGAGCAAAAGTACCTCTAAAGAACATTTATACAATAACACCAAAGCAAAACATTGTGTGGATTTCATAGAGTAGAAGACGAGACTTGACATCATTCATTGATTTTAGAATTTGACATCTTTTAATAATAATAATAATAATTCCTATTTATTGTTGGGTACATTTTGGTCAATGAAGACTATTCTTACAATAAACCTTCTTATTAACACACACATACTCTAACCGGGATTTGAACCTGGGACCTCAGTATTGTAAGACTAGCAGGCTAACCACTACACCGCCAAGGCCAGATTTATAATGATGAAGCAAAAATGTTTTCAGGTATATTTAAATACAAGAATGAATATACAGCTTAAAAATTACTTTCCGGTAGCCAACATGAACTCTTCACCATGTTTCCACATATATTGCTACACTGGAGTGTTTATTTAGTAAAATGTGAATGGTATTTAACTATAATTTGAGAAACTTTAATCACTCTTGGAAATTGTCTGATGTCTGTATAATCTGTTTGCAAAACAGAGTCCAACACTCAGTAGCCCACTGTGCAATTGGGCCCAGTCCAACTCAGAAAATAGGAGAGGCAATGCTTACTGAAAGGGGAGCCATGAGCAAACAAGAAGATAGAAGAATATGCCCAATTAATCCTCAACAGCACAATTCTACCAGCTACATTATATTTCAGCTCCAACTCCTGTACATCCAAATTATTCACAGTATAAGCTATAGTACATATCAATTTATTTCCTACTGTGATTTTTTCGGATAAATGATTAACCAAGTCATACCAACTCACTGGCAGAAGGGCTAAGGGCAATGCGGACAGAACGACTGAAAGTGATTTTTCAAAAATAGATACTTGATGATATAGTAACAAGTCAAGAGGAATATAAAAAGTTGTTTCATATTAGTTTTTAATTGCACACCTAGAGTAAAATCAACAAAAACTGCCTTTTCTTATTACTTCACTAACTACAAGATTGTCTCAACCATAAGGATTAGAGGTACTGCTTTCCCAAGAGTGTATATGCATTTCTGTGTGAAACTATGTATGTGTGTGAGTATATTCATGTATATACCAGTAAAATGTAGCTCACATACTGAAAGCAGATCGACAACACTAATTTCATATCGGCATCATATCGGGACGGTCCTCAAAAGATAAAAAAAAGAATTAAAAATATTCCTAAATTTCCCTACAATTTAATCGTCTGGCATCGAACCCAGGTCTTTCTGGTAATACTTTCTATGCAGCACAACAAAAGATCACCATTTTTAACTATGTGTGAAAATTCAAGCAGAAATATTGGCTTCAACTGCCTCAAACGATGTCCTACTTTTCCCATATATTCCTTATGAGAGAAATGTGATCTGGCATCGAAACCAGGAACAGCATGGTCGTATCTATTTTTTTCTTGAACCGAGCCTTAATATACATCTTCTATCTAAGCAAGAACTCCCTATCATTTCAATAAGTGCATGAAAAAAATAATGAAAAACTACCTCAATGTATTTTAAATGGCCGATTTTAGCATCATCCTAGCATCGAACACAGGATAATTTTTATTATAGTCATTTATGCTTTCGATAGATCATGATCATATATATAGGCTCCTTGAGTTTAGATCCTCTACGTGTCCGGGAAGTACTTTTTAAAAATTCACGAAAATCAAAGCAATGCATTTAAACGGGGAAAATCGGGAATATGTCATAAAAATTTCTAGTCAATGATGCTTGTGGTTTAGCCTGTGAGTTTGTATCCTCTATATATATATATATATATATGATACATGAATGAATCCAGAGAAGCATCTATATATAATAGATATATATTTGGGAATACTTCCAATATCTTCCTGACTTACTTCAGATAAGGCAGATAGCATGAGCTAGGGATTAAGATTAGAGTCCAACCGTTATTTCTTAGATAATTTCCCAAACAGGAATGAATGTTAAACTTGGAACACGTTTTGAGGTACTCTGCAGAATTGAAACATATTCCCAGCAAGCTTGCAGTAAACAAGCAACATTTCACAAGTGTATTCGCAGTAGTATATTTTGGAGACGATAAGTAATTAGGTTTAAGAATCTTCTGCATTATATCATACAAAAATGTGTTTACTTTAGGATTGTATTTATGTTAATAACTAGTACTGATTGCTAATGAGAAATGATTATTGGTGTGAGGGGTGCTGTTGAGAGCACTTTTCTAGGGCAAGAAGTGAGTCATGGATTTTCTGAACGAACCTGATTTGTATGGACTTCGGTTTTTCCAATTTCAACTTGCACCAGACAGTTGACAACTTATAATGTGATCTTATAATATTAAATAAAATATCTACTCAAGGATTTGGTTCTATAGGTTTAGAATATCCTAATCATGATATCTGCAACTCCTGTCCTTTTAAATTAACCCCTCACAAACCATTTACAATTTTTAAAACGTGTACAACAGAAACAACTATCAGAAAATGTAAAAAAATAAATAAATACTCATGTCTTAAGAACTGGAGAGTACTAATTTTATGATTTGATCAAAAAGTATAGAGTATTTTTAAATAAATTATTTAAAATACTTTAAATGAAGGAAATATGAAAAAATCTTTAAACTAAAAATATAGGAATCTAACTTGAAAATTAATGAGCCACAAGGGTATAACATTATATTAGATACTAGCCATCTGAAGATGCAACTTTGGTGTTAATCTAATGGTATGCTCATGGTCAGAGCTTTAGATGAATGGAAAGGAAGCTGAACTATATCTTCTCACATAATCACTTCTGAGAAGTAGTAAAAGCATTGGGTCATTTACTCATGTCAAATTATAAACAAATCTCATAGATTGATAAATGAGTGACTATCTTTAATTAGTTTAAAATAAGTTTTCTCCACCAAAACTCAGGTTACTAATTAAAAGAAAAGATAATACATATTTTCTTACATTTATTACATAATTATTATTTTCCATTTTTCACTTATTTCTAAGCCTAAAGCTGATCTCTCAATGAGAAAGTCTTAACTACAAAAACAGAAAACAAATGGTAGGTTGATTAAACTCATCAGCTTACCATTTGATCTCATACTCAATTATAAAATATTTCTTTCCAAAGCATAAACTAATTAGAGGCTAACAATAGGCTGAAGCTATCTTTACTTACTATGCTGCCCTAATTAAAGACTTACGTTTATTATTATTATTACATTGTTTACAACCCCATCCTCTTAATAATAATATCTCTTTTCATTTGCAAAGAAATATTAATTATATATTTAAGTAGCAACATAACCCAAATTTCAAATCTTTAGCTCTGTATTGTATTGATGAAACATTCTAAAAAATGGCTCATTCAGTACATGAGCAAGTCTGACATGCTTTTTCAAATATGAATGAATAAATGAATGAATAGCTTGATCCAATGAAATATGATATTCCAACAAATATGACTTGTCTCAAAGTAATGGAAACTACTCTTCAGAATTTATTCAGTGATGAAAGCTTTTTCATCAAGCAAAAGAGATTTAACTAAAATGAGGATGAAAAACTTACAAATAAATCATATATTTTAAACAGTTACAATTCTCTGGTAATTATAATGGTTAATAACCTCTAAATCCCCAGTTCAGAATAATGACAGATGAGAATGACAGACATTTCAAGCTAGATTCTAAACTCATTATTCATTCTTAAAGAAAGTACTAGACTAAAGATCTATAGGTGCCCTAGGAAAAATATACAAACTATAAAATATTAATAATTACAGTATTTGAAACACTTGGCACTTGCATAATTTTTTTAGATAAACATGCAAGGTTAAATTAATTATATTTTATGTTGTAATGGAGTGAAGAATAACTATAGGGAATAAAAATGGGATGCAAACAGAATATAAACAAAACTGTAGACCAATCAATAACTAACACTTTCCTATGGTCTGAATACGTTATAATTGAGTAAAAGCATAACGCCTAGCATACCATTAATCTCTGACTTGACAAAAGAAAATTTCAATAGCTACAACAAAACATGCTGAAGATACAAAGAATTCAGTTTTAAAGAACAACTGAAGTAAAATCACTTAAATTAAAATAAACTTACCATTGTATTTGTTGAATTTATCATACTTGTCAGCGTGATGTCGCGAAGGTTTGTGTATATTGTGATGACCTTAAAAAAGCAAATAAATGTTGTAAACATTAAATTTAAAGAAACAAAACGTATGCAAAGATTATCCATTAACTTAAAAGTACAGACCTTGCCGAGAACTGATGATGGATTCTGTTTCAGTGCAAGTAGAATCTTCAATATTTGTGCGACCAACATGTCCAACATTTCCAATGCTGAAGAAAATAGGAAATGGAATTAAATTAAATGTGATTATTTTAACTAGCTCTTTCGTTAATAAGTCCCCTAAGTCACTAAACTGCTAACCAATACGTCATGATCAAGAAATGAACTAACATTGTCAATATTAAATTATTAATAGCAAATAATGAAAATACTAACTGGAAAGGAGGCGGTGGCTGAACTTCCAATCCTCGTTCCAAAGGAACTTTGACATCTGAATGTGCGACACTTTCAGTGCATTGTGATGTTCCATCTGATACATTACTTCCTTCCGCTGACACCAGCTGAAATTTAAAGAAAACGAAGTAGTTATCAATACTAATAGCAACTGAAAATAATCCGATTTTAAAAATGTGATTCTTCGAATGATTTCGAGAAGAGGAACGGAGGAACAATCTTACGTTTAAGTCAACAATAAAACTATGAATATTACAAAATTCATGTATGTTATGGTTGATACAGAATATTTAACTATTTACGTACCCATGAAACAACTCTACCGTTGAAACAAGGAAGATGAGCATCGTCATCGATAATCTCTTCTTTCACCACACTGAAATTATGTCAAAAGACGAAATTATGACAGTAGTCAATACAATATAAACGAACTAATATAAAAAAGAGCCACATTTTAGATTTATGTTTAAATGATACTTCACAATTAATTAAGCAAACCGCAGTAATGAACATAATAGATGAATCGGGTTTTCCTGTCATCGCGTACTAGATTATCATTATACATATCTACAGTACTTAAAGGTTTCAGCAATGATCATTGCTATACTATTAAAATGTAACGCAATCGTGAATATAATCATTATTAAAGAGAATTAGACGAACATATACAAAGGAAAAACTTGTTCACTCACCCAAAATCATCGTCCATAGACTTGAAAAAGAATTTGTAGTTTGGTCGATTCAATACATTCTTAAAATCAGCTAATGTGACACGTTCAGGCGTTATTGGCAACTTAACTAAATAAGGAGTCTCTTCGTCGTCGATATGGTATATAATTTTAGTTTCTTCCATTGTAAAGGAAGATAGGAGACAACAAGCGAAGGGCCTACATGAACCTCAATATGGCAACTCTACATAAACTTCAATATGGCCTCCAATGGTAAATAATACAAAACATACGATCATCTAGCAGGCTAAAATTTGTCTCAGAGTCTGCGCAATCAGTTTTTGAGATCTAAAGCTATTTATCCAATGATTAAATAGTAATACAACGCATAAATCATGCACGTATATTAGCAAGTTCTTAAATTGCAGAGATAGAATGGAAAACAATTAAAATTTGTTTACAAATATGATAGGCTGGGGTATAAATTTAATTTATGTCATTTTAAAGGAAGTATAAGTTCTCATTCGGTGAATACTTGTACAATATTTAGGTTTATTGCCGATAATAATCAACATAATGCCACTTCATTCATGTAAACAACGTTACGTCATGAAGTTTCCGGGCGCACTATTCAATTGTTCAAGCGCTTCTATTATTTTTCATTTTAATGACATGTTATTTATTTGTGACCTTTCCAATAAAATTTTTTAGTTTTTATTTTAATATTAATTTTGATGTTTGTTTATTTTTTTGACCCTCATAGATAAAGAAATGGTATCTGTAATTTTAATAGCAGTAGTTTACCACGTTGTCTATCTTGCTGGAAGGGTCATTGCTTTCTTGTCCTCTAACTATATCGTTGCAACCGCTTCCGTGAAAAACTAATTTCGACAGAATATATAGTTTTACACTGGTCAATTTTTACTGAAATGGATACCTTGAAGAAAGGGTGGTTTAGTGAGCTTTGTCCTCTTTGGCCTGGTATGTGCCTTTCTTTGGAAGTGGAAGAAATTTTACATGCAGAAAAATCCAAATATCAAGACATAATGGTTTTGAAAACGTAAGTCATCAGTTACATACTGCGCTTTTCGGCTGAATTTCCTGAGTGATTTCAGGAAACATTTCCAATTTAATTTTCCACTTATCATTCCAGCAAGTCTCATGGTCGGGTATTAACGCTAGATGGGATAATACAATGCACTGAAGCAGATGAGTTTTCTTACCAAGAAATGATCTCATTCTTACCATTATGCAGTCATCCTTGCCCAAAAAAGGTATCCTGCTGGAATGAATTACAAAACTGATGGACACTTTCCTCTTTTCTCATTCTGTCATTGCGTGGCATAAGTATATATTTTCTTGTGGGCATAATACAAAGAATTTTACACATTTCATTAGTAGTAAATTTTCGAAAGTGAGCCATGATAATTTCATTGATGACACCAGCAAATATTCTAGGAGGCCTCAATTATGTTTTTACACGATACGGCCTTGAATCAAGCTCAATAGTTATAGAGCGATGCATGAAAGATATTTCTTCCGTCCATTTCATCAATATTAAAGCATTATATTTTACCTTATCTGTTTAGGTACTCATAATTGGAGGAGGTGATGGTGGTGTAGCTCGAGAAGTTGCTAAGCATCCAGATGTAGAAAGTATAATTCAATGTGAAATAGATGAGCGGGTGGTAGAGTTATCCAGGAAGTACTTGCCCTTCATGGCATCTGGATTTGATAGTCCCAAACTCAACCTTCATATTGGCGATGGATTTGAATTCATGGGCAAGCATCAGAATGAATTTGATGTGATTATTACTGATTCGTCGGATCCTGTTGGTAGGTTTACTAACTCTTATGTGAATCCTAACCTCTTCATTCTCTAATCTCCCCAACACTTTATATTTTCTACACATAAACTCTCTTCATTCAGCCGTAAGCATATCCTGGGATAGTGTTATATTGCATGTTCAACCGTTCTTTGATTCAAATGTAGAGCTTTGAATTTCACCATAATTTATAAAATTTGGGTATATTGCCCATTTTATATTGATATTTAATTTACAAATCTCAGGCATTTCTTTTCTGGCCTCCATTTTATAAATTCCATTTAATTTTAATCATAGCTGTATTATTTATTTACTTTGTTTGTATTTATGAGACAAATGCAAATAATCCTACCTGTATATGGTACCCTGCCTTCACTCTGTATCATTTCCCCAACTTTCTTGTTGATTGCCCTTTCATAAAAATTTTTGCAAATCCTGTCTTCAAAGCATCAAGTATGCCTCTAATTGTGTCTCACGTTAAGTGATTACAGTGAGTAATTTTGTAAGAAGTTCAGCGTAATTTTTAATGTGCTAATTACTCCATTGTTAATTCCAGGTCCAGCAGAAGCACTCTTTGAAGAAAGTTATTTTCGACTAATGAAAGCTGCACTTCGCGATGGAGGAATAATCTGCTCACAGGCAGAAAACACCTGGGCTGGCTTTGGTTTGGATATTGCAAACCGTGTCTACAAGTTCTGTCAAAGTGAATTCGCTTCTGCAGCATACGGCTATTGTCTAGTGCCAACATACCCTACGGGTCAAATAGGGTTTGTTCTTGGAAGCCTGAATCCTGTGAGTATCTTAGCTCATTTATTTTTTCCAGGAGTATCCTCACCTAACTTTCTTGATACAAAATAAGTTACCTATACTCCAGAACCTTGACATTGATTATGGATGCCAGTTGCTCGTTCTCAAATATGATTTGGATAAGGAATAGTTCCCTAGTTTTATATGTGAGGTTCAAATATTTACCTTAGTCAAAATGTTGCAACAATTCTTGGGGTATCACTGCATGAGATGGTATTTCATCCCAATAATAGAGTAAAATTGATGTAATGTTCATTGCGTTCAAACCAATTATGTGGTGAAAGGGTAAACTTGCCAAAACTTCGAAGATTTTATGGAAAGATAGAATTTACATGTTTAGATGATGCCGCATTGTTGGAGATAAATTTTTTGAGATATTTAATTTCTTTGCTTCCTCTGTAATTGTATGATTTTGTGTGTTGAATTAGAAGATGTTGAGTTTCTGGTCGATTCAGTCTAAACTAAAACTGTACCTTTGCATTCACTCTCTTTTCTCAAGTCTATTTTTGCAAAATATAATAAAATATATTTCTTTCTTGAAGAAAACCAACTTCAAAGAGCCATTACGAATACTGAGCAAAGAAGAACAAAACCAAATGAATCTACGTTATTACAGTCCCGAAATCCACCAGAGTGCCTTTGTACTTCCACGATATGCCAAGAAAGTTATGGATGGCGAAGCATGAAGTGTTATTTGTTGATGGTTTGTTATTTTTTAGAGGTATTTACCAATAAAAATTTATGTATTTGGGGTAATCTCTTTTACTTAAGACTGATTTTCATTTCACTAAGTACATGAATGTGTGCATTTTGCCTTTTCATGGTTTATATTTGCAGATGCATTTATAATTTTAGCATATCTAGACTTTTGTTTTTATTTCCTTGAGTTGTGTCATTTTTTTAAATCTAATGCAGTTAAATTTTATCTCCCTAACCCCAGTGATTCCCTTTATATAGCTTGCTATCCTTACCAATCTTGCCATTTTGGCTGTGTTATAGCTATACTTTGTAATAGTTTATTTTTCCTACTTAAATTTAGATATAATCTTTATTATGAGATTTTCATAAAAGCTTCTCGTATGCATATCTAAAGTATGGATCCTTGATAAATTACAGTAAAATTGCTATTGTGCCTTTACATAAACTAGATATCAATACAAGTAATCATGGTATTTTATTTATGAGGAAGCAAAATGAAATGAATTTAATGTTTGTTATAAGTTTAGTAAATATAAGTAGGGAAAATCGTTGATCTGTATGATAGTCTTGAATTGGTTATTTTCTGTTTCCACATTGAAGTACAATCTGTTATACATTATTTGATGTAGAAATGAGCTAAGTACGGTTAAATTTGTTTGAACCAATTTTTAAAAGGTTTGATCTGATATCAGACCAAGTACGAATGTTATTTTACATATATATATTGTTATTAACTTCAGAGGAAATTAAATTTTTTTAATAAGTACAAGGATAATGTTATATGGTCAAGAGACCATAAATTATAGTTATTCAATGATCATTGAAATTTCTAAGTCCACATTATTTTTGTAAGTAGATGAGCTGCTATTTTAAATTGTATTTTGATAATTGAAATTTTATTCAAAAATTGAATCTCTCTATGTATGTATTTTATCACATGTTTTATTTGCAAGAATATCTTATGTACTTAGATAAATAAATTTTATCATTTTTGGAACTCATGTGAGAAATATAATTGATCTTCTTATGTACACATTCTATTCAGTAGTTATTTCAACACAATTGTTTTCACTGATGTAAAATTAAGAACATTGCTTTGAAAACATTTATAGTGAGAAAAAAGTTCCAGTTAGTTTCCTATAATATATTTCCAGTTAGTTCCTATAGTTTCCAAAACATTCATTGACCAGAAAGATTAAGACCTCTTTTTAATTACATTTTTTTCCAATTGCAGTGAAGGATTATTTTCCTTCCCTTGTGTACTGTTTCAGGTAAAATAGTTGCTCACTTTAAGGTGTTCATATCAGAGGTGATGTAGTAATATTCATAATAATTTAAGTAATATTCATGAGATTTTGTTTTCGATTTGCAAAAAATTACCTGTGGTGGATTGAAAATTATGTTCACATATTGGAAATATTTATTGTTCATTTTCCATGTCTTAAATTGATAGCTTCATATTTATCTTCCTGAATTAATTAGTGTGAATCTCTAATATCTTGTAAAAAAAACCTAGTGAACAAAATAAACTTTACGATGCATTATCTGTTCAGGAGATTATTTCTTATCTTATCAAGACACTTCATTTGTTATTGAATCCATCCCTCTTTCAAAATTTGAAAACAACAAAAAGAAGTCTCATTTTTAATAGATCTCCTTCATTGTCTCTTATGTCGTTCATGATACAGGAATTTGTTCCATTCTGTACATTTTGTACTTTCTTCTTCTCCAAAGATTTTTCCTTTGCTTCTACGAACATTATTATCAATTACTTGTTATGCTACTTTTTGCCACAACAAGGTTAGAAATTATCAATTTAGAAATGTTCTTTCAAAAATATTATGAACTGCTTAAAGAAATAAAGGTATTCTTTGGCATTATTGAAAATAATTGACGTCAACTTTATACAGCTTGAAATTATCTCATTCCATGTTAGCTATCTATTCTATGAATTGTGAGATAGGCACACAACTAAAAATACCCTATTCCAAAAACGACTGATAACAGCAAACATCTACTACATTATTTTATCTATCTTTTAGATTTCATTGATTAACATTGCCAATTACTTTTTTAATCCACGAATGATTGTTTTGTTCAAAACACAAGAGATAAATATAAAATTTTATTAGAAATTTTAATTATTCTGGAAATGTAATCCAGACAGTAGGAACAGTAAATTGAATAGTATAAAATTATTTGATAAAATGTCATAAGTTAATAATTAGTATAAACATGCAAATGAAAAATAATACATAGGCTTAGAGCTAAAACATTGTATTTAAACAAAAAAAAACTGTGAATGTAAGAACTTCTCCATAAAACTGTTATTCAGTTTCTTAATTATCCTGTTGTGAAATCACATGACAAATACACTTTGGATTTGGTACAAAAATATGTAGCAAAGTTGCAGGATCCGGTTCAAATTATTCACAGAAATAATATCTACTATAATATTGTTAATCTAATAATAAACTCCATCACTAGCCTTAATTTTGGACTCTCCATCAAATATATAAAAAAAAACATGTTTAATGAAGCAAAATGTCGCAAGGTTTCTCTAATCAAGATAAGATCTCGATTAGATAAAAATCAACTCTTGCTTGCTTCTGAGACATATTAAACTGCAGTAAAAATGCACCGTGACTTTCAGCACACTAACAAACAAAATCAGGAAAATGGCAGCCACATTGCTGAATTAGTTTCCATCAAATTGGAAAGTGAAAAAATTAACCCAATGCTTAAGTAACAATATTAAATGAAAATATACCATAGCTTGGTAAATAGTTGCAGTTGTCGTAAGATCAAAATAAGAACTTCAATGCTGACTGAAGAAGCGAAAAATTAAGAAAACAAAATTGACTGAGGTATTGCATAATATTTGAAACAGAAGATAAATTTGGAGATATAATCAGAATGAGAACTGTAAAAGTTTTGCCAACTGCGATTATGAACTTCCCTCTTCTAACCCAATATACGCATGGCAAAATGGAATACTGAGATATTTAACAATTTTTGTATGATTTAAACTGCAAGTAAGCTAGAACTAATGCTAGCACCCAAGTCGAAAACCTGCATAAAAATGTGATGCAATAACATACAAGCATATTACTTTCATATTTCACATTATACAAATTGTACGAACAAGTTATATTAAAATTTGAGAATAATGTAAAATATAGGAGCAGGTACTCCACAGGTAACAATTCTGTAAAATCAGAGGTAATAAATGCATTTCATTCACCAGTAATATGCAAGGAGTCATAAATTTGCCTCCTCAACCGCTATAAAAAGTTTCTGATCCCTGTTATAAAAAAACTAGGATATCCGTTTACATAAAAGGAGATTTGAATACAAAAATTGAGAATATTGAGATGCAGTCTAGTTTTACAATAATGACTATAAGTTAAAGCTATTAATTTTGATTTCATTTCAATTCTGGTCAGAAATGCATCACAAATAGAATAGAGTTTTACCCATCACAAATGAATAAACCCACTCTTCCTTATATAAAACTTCAAATATAGTTACAGTCATAAAGTCCTTTTATGTTACAATTTATACATGAAATGCTTAAGAACTCATAAATGATTCACAAACTACATTTTCTTTTTCATCGCAGAGTATCGGTACTTCATCGTAAGACTTAAAATACAAACTGGTTGATAAACATCTAGCAATATGAAGACATTGAAAAGTGCTGACTTTCCCTCAAAAGTTTTCAAATAAAGAAAGTTTTCATTTCCGAAATTTAAGGATTACTGGCAACGTAGTTTGGGTTAAATGGTGCCTGTTTAGCATATGCCTCAGGTACTGATGGAACTGATGGGCTTGGAGCATTGACAACTTCAGAATATGGCGGAGGCTGGCCATACGGATGTTGAGCTGGATACACAACGGTAGGATCTGATGAAGAAAGAAGAAACAAAAGTCAATTTCTATTAAGGATCAGGGAAAGGAAAATTCACTACACATATAGGAATGTGCACTTAAACCAAAAGAATAAACTGAGATTAAATTCATCAATATGGGTAGGACTCAAACCCAGGACTTCCACTTTAACCCTTTCGCGGCGGCAGGCTTAGCGGAATGTCTCTATTGTCTGCCGGAGGACTCTAGGAGAAATTTTTCCTGATATGCTGAGACGTTTTTGAGCATTGCTGCCCTCAGGTATAAAATTTGACCTTCTTTGAGTCCTCAGCCCCGGGATTTCTTACCCTATAAGGGAAAGGCCATCTGTGCCAAAACCGGTCGTGTTTCTGATAAATGTGTGGAAAAAAAGTATTTGTAAAGCTTTATTCTTAACATCCTCTCTAAGCAAGAGGCTCCACATAATGTTAATGGTTCTCACTAAGTGACAGAGAAGGATTTTTCCTCTGCGTCGTTGTTTATTTAAAAGTACTTAAGTCATTTAGAAAAAAGTGCTCCCACCGGAAATCAAACCCGGGACCACATTCACCAGAGTAGAATGCCTACTTAGGTATCCAGGAACCAATTTTCCCACTTTGGAATCAAACAATAATCAGGGAAAGGCAAATGATTGATGCATACAGGCAAACGTGTATTCAATTTGGCATAGGAAATTAGTCTTTAGAAGATTTGCCAGGATGGTTGTGTCAATATTTTTCACTTCTGTTTTTTCTTACATTTCTTGAATTAAAAATAATGTAGATTCATGAACAATAATTCTGGATTATGAATAAGTTTAATAATAAGGATGGAAATTAAATAATACTCCAAATACATTTCTTTGATAGAAACAGTCATGTAATTTCTTTTTGAATTTCTAAATATCATAGAACTACCTCAAGTTATGTAATAATCATAAAATACTAAAAGAGGAGGACATGGTAGCTGAACCTCAGATCTGCTTCAAATTTGAGAGGGAGATGGTTCTTAATGCAACATTCATGAATAACCCCCATTTTGGGATTAGCAAATCTATGGTTCATCCGGAAAACTATCTTTTATTTTGAGTTATTTACATATAATCCACCAGTGGTATGACATTTATCAGCCATTAATCGATAAAATTGCTTTGAGGGGAAATTGGTAGAAGAAAAAAAATGTAAATTAAAGACGGAACAACAACGACGAAAAGGGATAGAACGTGGGAGCCTTTCCGTTACGGACAAGTACCTTACCAAGTAGACTCAGTAGGCTGATGCCCTACGCAGAAACTATATGCGATACGCAAAATGAAAGGCGGTTTTTGGATAAACTATAGATTTGTTCAAAATCTATTTCACATACACCTACCAACACACATTCAGGAAATCTTCATATGAGCAGTAGTAGTATTTGAGCAGAGTCAATTAAGCATCAACTGCTTTATAAGTAACATTTGCATTGTAACTAACATTATCACAAGTACATATTACCATAGGTAGGCATAGGTGCCTGGTACGCTGTTACTGAAGTTTGTACAACCCCAGGCTGCATTGGATAAGGTGTTGGCTGAACAGGGTACGGCATGGCACCTGCACTGACAGCAGCTTGCTGCGTAATAGGATAACCAGTCACATTACTGGCTGAGGTGATCTCTACTCTGGTAACTGGATGAGTTATATCTGTAAGTCAAGAAAAGAGCAATTCCAATATTGAGAATTAAAAATTGTCATTGTTTGAATTAACCTAAGCACCCATATTGAGAAAAGGTACGATTTTAACTAAAACAATAAATTTTCAAACAGGAATTTACAGATACATGTGGTACTAAGCAAAATAAGAAATATTACTTTGTTATTAGAGGAGTAGAACGGTGCAGCTAAGAGAAATAGTAGTTTGTTAGCTTCCTGACATTGAACATGAGAGCTCAGGTTTTCTCTATTGTAGACACTCAAAGGAAGGAACAACTGTTCTGGACCAACAATATAATCTAAAGCTTGAATGTTACTCCCTCAATGATTAAAGAACAATTCCTTTAAGGAAGGAAATAACTTCCTATCCTATTTTATAACCAAAGATCTAGTACCTATAGCCTTTCCTCTTTTCTCATTAACATCATGATCATGGGTCAACAAGGATTAGTGTTTTGCAGTCATAAAAAACTGTGCCTCATCCAGCCAATTGCTTCAGACTCAGCAGACATCTTTGACATGATTATTAATCTATTCTGGGTCTTCCTCAATAATTACTTTCTTCCAATATTCTCTTCAGCGAATTCTTTTACCTTAAAATCTCCCCAAACACTATTCTTCTTTTCATCAATATTTTCCAAATATTTCTTTCTTTATTTATCCCTAAAGGAATTCTGTATTAGATAAGTTTTCTGTTTTAATTGTTCTTCTGCAGTAACAATACTTAAGTGCTTGCTAATCTTCTCAGCTGTTCTGCATATTGACATTTTACAGTCCATGTTAGACAGCCATGCAAAACCACACCAGTAGTACTGGTGGCACAAAATCAATATTAACATGCAAACTAATAACAATCCTCACTTCTGATGAAAAACTTTCACAAAATTACAACTTAACAGTCTCAATTTGTAAAGTACTTAATCTGAATGGTATAAAATTCGTATGGTCAGCAAATTGCTACAGTTTTGCCTCATTATAAAGTTTTGATTTTTATGGGTTGATTAAATAAATTTGCAAGAAAAGCTAAAAATGTATTGTTCTTGGCTCATTGGATGTACAAACCACTCCTACCTGGTTCTAACACCAACATAAAATGTACTTGAAAAAGTTGCAACTATGATTGCAAAATACTATTTGCAACTATAATACAGGATCTAAGATGGAGAACTAATTCTTATTATTGATATCATTCATACTGTTTGCTGGCATTGCTTATATTGCTCATAAAATAAGTAACTTAACGATAATAAATTCTTCTTGCTAACTTTCAGGAACCTAACCACTCCAAGTAATATCGTTCCAATTGAATTAGCTAAAAATTTTAAGAATGACATTACTGCAGATATTTGGACACAAGGCCGTTTTCTAATAAATGGCAAAAGACTCACAAAGGGCAAAGATGTATTAATTATGTGCTACTCTCAGTAATTTGGAATAGAAATACTGTAAACAGTGATGAAAGTTAAAGTTAGCAAATTAAAGAAAACTCGGGAGTAATAGAAATGAAATTATAAGGGACAAAATGAGGATCAATAAAGATGCAAAAGAAACTGTAAAACACGAATAAATGTATTGTATAACACATGCACACACTTATAATTATTATAGACTAATGAGATGAATGGCAGAGAATAGCCCTTGCTAGAAATTTCTAGAAATGCCCTTGCAAATATGGCAGAGGCTGCCCTTACTATAGAGACGAAAAAATGCATCAAAAAATGAGTTGGAATGATGGTGTGTAGTAGGATTTGTATTGAAAATACTATGTTAACTGTAAATTATGATGATTGTAAAGTATGAGGGGCTATAATGGAGGGGGAGCACATGTATCAAGAAGGTAACTGAAGGTAGGATTCTAAGGAGAAGGTAGAGGAGAGAAGAAATATCACTTTCTGGTAAACTTTTAATAATAATATAATTATTTGGGTTGTCATAATTTTGAATGATAATTTAAGATTCTTTACAATAGAGGAATGGAGAAGAAAAGGAAAAATCAGGATAGACCTGAGATGTGACCCAAAGTAAACGTAACATTGTCTATCAACAGAAAAAAAAATCTACATAACTGGCAAAGTGTATATGACTAATAGAGATCTAAAGATGTACACATGAAACTAACAATTATTGAGCAATTGTGAATATTTCTCGTTATCTTAGAGCATTTGAAAATATCTCTTGATATTGTTGAATTAGATGACCATAAGAACATTGGTGATAAAGAATGCCGACTACAACTGAAAATAGTTAAAAATCTAAACTATTATTATTTTTCTATCACTAAACTGTTTTGGGACTGGGTAAATTAATGAAAACAAAAACTGGAAAAAATTGCTGTTAAACTGTTATTTCTACAGCCGGAGATACAATTACAAATAAAAAATTTAATAAGTGTCCAAATTAATATTAAAACAATTTACAGAAGCAGGGACACCTTAAATTAAAGAAAAAATGCAAGTTCTAGCAAAAAAACAGTAAATTGAATAAGGCTTTACCAAAGATCTAGCCATTCATGATATTGGCGTTACATAACCAAAGGAGAAGACAAGTTCAGTAAAAAAATCCAAATTGTAACTTTGCAGAGCGTAAAATTTTCATTGCAAATTAAGATTGTACAAACATTTTATCGTAGGGAAACAGATAAATGAGATAGATACAAAGTAAACCGAAAAACATCATAGTTTGAAAGATAGATACTAAGCAACAATTCAAATCAAATAATTATTTTCCTAAGTACACCAAGAAAATAAAACTCACTTTGATAAACCGTTCCTTGCCTTCGTCTTTTGTACCAAGGGCAGCATGGGCAGGCAAAGCAAAGGCACGTACATAACGCAATCACCACAAACATTATTACGATGACAGGCCACACACTTTCCATAAAATCATCACTGCAAAATGTTACAATCGGGTTTAAAGAATTAGGAATAGAGGTTAAACAAAATATCATGACATAACTTACAATTCGTATCGGGACATTTTCTAAAGATGCACTATTTTTGCGATAAAAAAATAATGTTCAAGGCCCCGACAGGTTTCCGTAAATCTTCAAGCATGTGACAACGATTTGCTATACTAAAGATACAGAGATATTTCTCTGGTTTTCCTCTTTGCTATGACGTCATATTTGTCGAGGATGTCACATGGTAGGTGGCACATACGTCGATTGAAGTTATTTGAATCTGTTTGAATCATTCCAGAAGTAAAGAAGCTTTTCAAATGCTAATAACCTCATGATTCGTTGCATTCATAAGCCTGTTAGTACTAACATGGAAGAAAGAGTTCCAGGAAATTCTTTCACTAATAATTACTTGTAAGATTGGCGCTTCCAGTTCATTATTATTCTATGACTAATTAGATACATTACAGCATTTTCTCTTCTTTTTTATTCCTCCAATTGGAGATAAAACTTGTACCTAACGTAATAATAAATAAAATTTTTATTTAATCTAGAAAAGTAAATCTGGTAATTTTCCCGTTTCACGGTGTTAAACGGGAAAATTACCGTAAATCTTTATGGAGAAGATAACATAGAAGATAAAGAAGTAAGGATAAAGTTTTGTGAAAGTTGACTGGTTGTTTAGTATAATTTAAAGGTTGTATAATATTTAAAAATAAATAGAAGAAAAGATCAAATTTAAGCTTCGATTTTTATGAAAGAAAATCAAATAGAACCCATAGTATTTTTTAATTAGAATTTTTAAAACAAGTTTAAACAAAGTAATATTAAATATATTAAATTGTTTTTCAATGAAGAGTCTTGTATTGTCTTTTATGCTTCATTAATGCTATGTAACAAACTTTAAACACTGAATAGCTGATAGGCATTCACGTTTGAGTTCAGCGTTCGAATCAAATCATTCATATCCTTTTAATTCAATTACACACTTTCCTCTTTAAACTGATTTTTAAAACGGGATAAATTCCCCAGAAGGAGTAATAAGCAATTAAAATTCCAATGCTGCGAAGTTTCATCTTAATCAATGTTTAAAAATAATCACTTTTATTTAAGAGAAAATCACCGAATTCTAAAATTATAATGAACCTCATGGTTGTATAATTATTTCACGTTGTCGGTCGTTTATACCAAAGATATTTGGCATTTTATGTTGGCTAACTTGCTTTGTTTTCTTCTTTACTGAAAAATAGAATGAGGTGTATGTACGTATGTTTTCAACCGTAGGAGCTGTAATTCTTCCAATTCTTCTGCCTGTTCAATGATATTCTTCTGTTAATCTGTTACTAATTAACGTACTAGTACTATTAAAAAATAAAGTAACTACAATGGAAAATTCTGAGAGAGTAATTCCTGAGGTATTTATGGTTGAAGGATCACTGAAATTTTGTTTTAAAGGTTATAATAAATCTCTGAATAACATAATAAAAATGTTTGACTATCACAGGTATTTTCTAACGCAATCGTCGTCATGAATGATGTGTTTTTGAAAGAATTACCTGGTGATAAGGAATGTTTCTTGAGTCGTCTTGGAGCTGTAACAGGCGTTAATATTATTTCTAAGACTAGTGGAACCAGTGGAACTTTAGCTGCGCAAGGGTCATGGAAAAATATAGTAGAATTTGAGGTAAATACAGAATTAGTTAAACACCTAAAATTAATTAATTAACCTTAATGATATTTTTCTCTTAGAAAATTACCAAAGTAACCCTGGACACTATCAAGAAAAATACCTTAATTTGTAGCATTATTTCTAACGACAGGCTTATTTCCTTCAGGATATTTTAAGGAAGTCTCTGAAAAATCTTAACATGGATGCAAAAATCATCAGCAGTACTGTGAGAAATCAAGATTGTGATGATTATGAACGTTCAGATGTAACCACAGGAGAAGATAGCTTGCTAACTATTAATAATGCTCCCAAGCATATTGGAAGCGGTTGTGATAAAATAAATATTTCGAACGTCGATACTTCTAGCTTTTTAGTAAATTCTAAGAGCCCCAGTGATGATGAGTTACCGCTGATTAGCAGAGTACCCATATCCGTCGTATCAACCACAGAGAGCAACTCCAAGAAGATCAGAAGTAAAGGAAATGAAATCTATGTTAACATTACCTTGGCTGGTGATAGTTCCTTATCATTCGCTACGCATGAACATAATCTAAGTAATGAAAATCCTTCAGTGGAAGATATTGAATCAAGAATAGGTGCTAGTCCTGAAATAAATGAAATAATTGAAGATGATGTAACTCAGAAAAGTACGATAATTTCGGATAAATTATCAGAAAGAGACAAAAGGAAGCTCTATGAGGAGCAAACACCTTATAAACATTTTTGCACAATGTGTTCATTTAAGTCTAAGAGAGAAAGTCACTACAAAAAGCACCTTCAGCTGCACAAAAAGGTAAGTAATCTATTCTTAAATCATCTAGACTTTCTAAACTACAATTCAATGCTTCTTACCCTACTAAAATTTTAATTTGTGATGAAGTTTTAATATTTTGTGGTATTTAATATGCCTATATGGTAAATGTTGTTTCTTGTCATTCCTTTACCGCCAGTATCTATTGCCAATTTACAAAAAAGAGTGAAAAAAGTAATATTCTGAATGTATCTATGTTAGCATTTATAATCAACTCCAATTTGTGTTTAATCAACGTTTATTTATGTCTGCGAGTTTAAACCTTTAATTGTACCCCATCACATTTTTATCCGAAAATGTCACGGTGATTATATTGAAGTAACATAAAATAGAAGATTTTCATTTACCAGGGGGCTACCAAATTATTTGTTTGTATACAATGTGGATTCCGTACTATACGAATGGGTCATCTGAGAAGGCATGAATTGCAGCATTCAGCACAAGCTCTTCGGTGCCCCTGTTGTCCGTACACAACTGATTGTGCAACATTCCTACAAAGGCACCAGCGCATCAAACATTCATCCAATTCAAAGCAGGTATATCAATTTTTGCATTTTCAGACCCAATTTTGTAATAAATCTTGTAAACACTTATGTATGTAATATGGACTTCAGGTCTTCTCTCTCTCTTGGGTTGTAAATATTGTTGCTGGAAATCGATTTTAAGGAGGTAAATCTTCGAGGATTCTAGACTATACTCCATGGGAAGTTTCTTTAATTTGCACTTGGAATGTTAAACGAGTGAGTGAATCTAATTTAACCTCATCTTACTTTTTTCCAGAAAGATGAAGACTACTCACTCTCTCCAACAATTGTTGTAATTGTTTTGCTTCATTATCCTTAGAATAAGAAGAAAATAGCTTTCTCATTGCTCATTTTCAGTAGATTACAATTAAAGTTCCACGAATGTATCCCCCTGTCATATGCCTCTAGCAGCTCGCAGGGTATATATTTAAATCTAAAAATCACATTGCATTCATTCATCAGTGACTCTCAATATCTTGAGTTGAAAGATTTTTTTCATGTATCTCTAATCTAAATTAATGCTTCTGGTAAGTTGGTTTTATCAAGAAAATAGCTTGAAATGTAGTCTGCTTTCAAGTGTTCTGTTTTCTTTGTATCTTTGGTTGTCAAAAGTTATTTCTTTCAATGCCATCTACCTCCTCAAAAAATGTCTTCTATCTTAAATAGTGCTAAAATATTCCAAGTGTGTTTGTTTTTTCCTGAAATGAATTATTTTCTTTACATGTCAATTTTGTGAAACAAGAAATCTCATGGAGAAAAGTTTTTGAGCTGCTCCCATTGCCCTTATAGGACACGTCAACCTCATTTTCTAAAGCGTCACATGAGGGTTCATGGAATTGGAAAAGATCCAATTAAGAATCTCACAGTTTCATACGAGTGTGACAAGGTAAGTCATTCAAGTAGTACATTCAAATTAACTTTTGCTTACATGTATTTCAATCTCTCAGTATCCACTTGCTCAAATCATAATGACTTAAAATGTAGAAAATAGTGTATCTTGCAAGTGTAGTCTAATGCCTGGGATAGCAGCACACCCCATCCATTCTACTCATATCTGTTATGCTTCACTTAATATCTTTTGGCAAAGAGGAAGAGAAGATGCATCTGTTCCAAGTTGTTCACAATATGTTTGTTGACCTTTTGCTCTCCCAAAATTGTCTAAATTTGGACACTTTCTAATTCCTTCCCTTCACACTTGCTTTCACTTTTACAAATACCTTAGTATAAACTTAGATTCACTCCCTCTAAATGTCAAAGTCAGATATATCTTATATATATATATATATATACATATATATATATATATATATAAGAGTAAAATGTAGCTTGTATACTGCAAGCAGATCACAAACGCTAATTTTACATCGGCATCATATCAGGACGATCCTAAAAAGGATTAAAAATATTCTTAAAATTCACTTCAATTTAATCGTCTGGCATCGAATCCGGGTCTTCCTGGTGAACTTAACATGCAGCACAACAGAAGATCACCATCTCTAACTATGTGTGAAAATTCAAGTAGAAATATTGGCTACAACTTCCTGAAACGACGTTCTACTTTTACATTTATTCCTTATGTAAGAAATTTTAATGTGCTCTAGCATCGAACCCAGGAACAGCATTGTCTTATCTGGATTTTTTTCTTAAGCCAAGTCTTAATATACATCTTCTAGCAAAGCAAGAACTTCCTATTATTTTGATGAGTGCATTAAAAAAATATTATGAAAACCACCTCAATGTATTTTAAAAGGGAGATATATTTACCACCTGGCATCGAACCCGGGGCTTCCTGGCAATTCTTTCTATGTATCACAACAGAAGATCACCATCTTTAACTATGTGGAAAAATTCAAGCAGAAATATTGGCTACAACTGCTTCAAAGGATGTCCTACTTTTCCCTTATATTCCTTATTTGAGAAATTGTAATGTGCTCTGGCATCAAACCCAGGAAAAGCATGCTCTGATCTAATTTTTTTTCTTAAATGGATTCTTAATATACATCTTCTAGCAGAGCGAGAACTTCCTATCATTACGATAGGTGCATCAAAAAAAATAATGAAAAACTACCTCAATGTATTTTAAAGGGCAGATTTTTGCATCGTCCTAGCATCAAACCCAGGATACTTAACGGAAAATTCATTCATGTTTTCAATAGATCATGACCATATATATAGGCTCCTTGAGTTTCGATTCTCTAACTATCGAGGAAGTGTTTTAAAAAAATTCCCGAAAATCAAAGCAATGCTTTTAAATGGGAAAAATCGAGACTTTGAGGCCCTCTGGAGTCAAACCCATGTCACTGAGGTCAAGGGCGTCGCCAGCCACTTGGCTAGGGGGGGGCAAGCTGCCTGATAAAATGAAAAATCCCTAACTTACAGGGGATAGTTTATTCATGCCCGCTTCTTACTACAAATATGTCAAATCTTTCAAAAACTAAATGTATTGAAAACTAGAGGAGTTTAACGCTTATATGGCCAACTCATTAAACTTTCCAAGATAGTAGTTTACATAAGCAAACTATTGGAAACTTATCATAAGTTTTGTTTGGATTTCTAGTTTGGATACGTCCAATTTCTATAAAAAAGTTTTTTTTTCGATGCTAAAGTATTTTGATGCTGTAGAAATATACTTCCCGAGTCTTTGAGAGTTCTTTCTTCCAAGAGGTTGCCAAGCGTGAAAAGGAAAAAATAGTTACGGTTATTTGACAAGCGACATAAAACGTCTCAATAAATCACCACATTGGTATACCCATCCTTATTTGAACATCTCTCGTTAGTGGACTATGTATATCATCAGCAGCTTTCTTAGGAATGACTTCATCCAATGCTTTTAAATTACCTCTTCTAAGAAACAAAAAATCATTTATATCATATGAAATTTGCTGGTAGGTTTACAACTAAGCCTGATTTCGTTATTTATGTATTAGTCAAGTATTCAATTGAATGCGTCACATACCGGAGAGTAAAAATTCGGCTGCATTAAAATATTCTGTAGACTCTTGATTATGATTGATATAATAATTGAATTAGCAGAAATCAAGTTATTTACCAAGGTGGAAAAAATGAAGACGTCGACTTACAATTATTTAGACTAAGTAATAGGTGGTTTAACCAGCAGAGAGATGATACAAAACCCAGTCTTACCTGAGTGTTCAAAGGAAACAAAAGTTTCCACGAATTGAAATTTTGAATGGGCATTGCATAACCAGATATGAGATTCGTGGGATTCTATCACAAGAGAAAAAATTGGTTGCATCATAAAGGAAGCTGAAGAATTTAAGTCACAGTTTTTACCGTTTCTCAAATTTATTTCAAGTCACAGTTCCGATAAATACGTGTGTAACTTACGCGCACAATACCTTTCAGCTGACTGATATGCTTCCAAAATGGTATATTATTATTAATATTATCGAAAATTAATTTTTACTGATATCTTGTATTGCTCAAATACTTTTACAAATTTCTACGGAAACCCGGTTATTGAATTTTTTTCGTAACTATACAGCAAATTAACGGGTAATTATAAAATAAGGATCAGTATATTTTATATCATCCCGAGTAATGAAGAGTCTACTGTACAGACTTTTAATCGTCCAGAATGCTTAACAAAGGAACCAGTTCCTTTGGAATTGTCGCTAAACTCATCTTGAGATGTGCCCTCCGATAACAGCCCTAATATAATACAATCCTAATTCATGCAACTAATAATGGTCATTTTACAAAAAACTACATAGACATTAACTTACGTTTTCCCGATAGA
Source organism: Sympetrum striolatum (assembly GCA_947579665.1). NCBI lineage: Eukaryota > Metazoa > Arthropoda > Insecta > Odonata > Libellulidae > Sympetrum > Sympetrum striolatum. Next base: position 16,843,607 of record OX388347.1, on the reverse strand, counting down.
GGCCTCGAGCTATTAGCGGACTGTGAAAAAAAATTTCAGATGTCCATCTGTATCTTATGAAATCCAAACTAAACTCTCCTACGAACTGTTCCCTGAAAATTTCTCAAATGCACTATTCACGAGCCTAGCTTTGCATTCACACCCTCAAAACAGTCACATGCAAACGATCTAACTGAGCGTTTTATCAACCTTTTTTTCTCTCAAACGTAATCTTAATCTCTGTTTTCAGGGCGTAAGTTTCGAATTACTTTTCGAATGTTCCCTTGTGTTTTGGCGAGGAGTTTTAACGAATCAGCACTTTCAAATTCTTCTCATGGGATTCTTATCTTATGGTGTGAGTCATCTAACAAAAGGATATGGTTAAGAAGTGCATGCGTTGAACATAGTGTGCGAAACACTCGTAGCGTCCCATTGATATCGATGTCGGCTCTAGGCCTGCTACCGAAAACATCAACTTAGCTGTAATCGGAGCCATATTTACTGGCATGCAAAGCTTTAGCTGAATTTATTAAACAAATGATTGGGGTTTTGTACTCTTCAGCTGAAAAAAGCAGAGCTACTACAGTTACAGAGTAGTCATACGACTTGACTCTTGGGGGGGGGTTGAACCCCTAAACTTCTCCCCCTCGCTGCGCCACTGCTTGGGCCTATTTGCAAAATACTCACCGCAAAACTTTCTTATGTCTATTTGAAGGGAAAACGAAAAAAAACTGAATCCTTTGTCTTCTGCCGGCGATTGTCGGACGATACTCAAGGAAGTTTGAGAGAGAGGACATAATCGCATAACTACGCGCTCTGATCGCATCGAGAGGCAGTTCTAACTACATTGTTCACCCTGAAACCGAACTTTTCTTCTCTTGGGAGGGAAGGGGCGAAGGAAAGGAGGGATGGCTGTTGACTCTGCTGCAAAGTATTGTTGAAAGATTTGTGCTGCGCTAGAGGTATAAATGAATTTCCTACGAGGAAGTACTTTTCCAATCACTGGTGTTTACACGTGCCAACACTTGAATTTGTTTTGGGTCTAAATTCTTTTCAAATACGCTCATACCTAAAAATTGTTTCTACAACAAATCCCGAACCAAAATACGAATGTGTCTCCAGGGGGGGGGCAGCTGCCCCCCCCTGGCGACGCCCATGACTGAGGTTCAAAATCGCTATTTTTCTGGCGGTTACACGTTCTGGCCAATACGCCGTAAAAATTTCAAGTGATGATTGTGTTTTAGCCTGTGAATTAGTATCCTATATATCTCTCTATCTACGTGAATATAGATATGAATGAATCCAGAGAAGGAATTATATATAATAGATACAAAAATCTCATCTTGGCAGTGACTGTAATTCAGTAGTACAGTTCAGGAGGAGAGTTCTTTGGAGGGCCATTGAAGGTGAAGCTCTTTGAAAGCAAGACTCCTCCATGGGGGTTTCGGAAAAGCAGTAAATATACTAACAATTTGTCCCATGTCATTACTTCTTTTTTTTTAAAGGATAACCAAATGTATAAAAAAATAATTGGAGGAGACTTGTGGTTTGAGCAGCAAACACAGGATCTATTTATATAATCTCTTTTGAGAACCCTCTCGATATAATGCTGACTTGAAATTAGTGTTATCGATATGCTTGCAGTATGCAAGCTCCATTTTACTTGTATCTATTATAAATGACATCTCCAGATATACGTATAGAACTATTTATATAGGATACCAATTCTTACCATGTTCCACAAGTGTCATTGACTTGAAATTTTTGCAACGCATTGGCTGCAGCTTGTGACTTCCAGAAAAAATCAGACTTCGATCATCGATATCATGAGTTCCATGCCAGAAGGCCCCAAAATCCAATTTTTTCCATAAGATTGCATTGCAGGGATTTTTGGAAATTTATTTGAGGCACTTTCTGGTACATAAGAAGGTTGAAATTTGAGGGATTGTTGGAATTTGTGTGTATTCAATGGAAACAACAAAAGAATATCCTTGGTTTGATACTAGATCAGGGAAAATATTCTCTCTAAGAAATGCATGTAAAGTTCTTTTTTTTACCATTTGCAGGCTTCATTTCATCTGCAGAATTAAATTGGAAATAATGGTCTAATGAGAACTATGGCAAAATGAATGAAACTTTCGTGAAATTTTTCTTCATTGACCCTGGTGACCAAGGGGATTGTTGAATCCGAGCTCATGTATTTTCTCATTGGAATACACAGGGATTTTAAGTCCATAAGGAATTAAAGGCAGGGACTAATGTCAGAGTTTATGAAAAGGAAGGAAGGAATTTACTGACATGAGATGCTATTAGTCTCTAGGGTTGCAAGCCGGGTGGTTTCTTCGATGTGTCTCGACGTTTCGATCCCTGTCTCCAGAACCATCTTCGTTCCTGAAGATCGTTCCAGAGACCACTTCACTCCTGAAGATGGTTCCGGAGACAGGGACCGAAAAATCGAGAGACATAGAAGAAACCACTCGGCTTGCAATCTGAGAGAACTTCATCCACAATATTTGTCGGGAAAGCACCAGATCCTTACTCTTATTATCTTATATAATTATAACTATAATGTATTGCAAGGAAAGAATCCCTTTTATTTCAAATGAAGGAACATTTTAAGTTCCTTGACTTCTAATCACTTTTTGAAATCCTCTACACTTTGTAAAAAATAACATCTGGATTCTTATGGAATCCTGAGCTAGAGTTATCTATCATATCTCTGAGCAGTTAGAAAAATACTAAAAATGTCTAACTGTGTATCTCTTTTGGGAAAAATTTTCCCTGGCATAGCATCGAACACAAAATAATATTGGAAAACTTCTTTCTAGATTCTGTTATAGACTTCCAGTTGCTAGTGACCTCCTGATTTCCAACACTATGTTTCTGAGAAGCACCTGAAAAAAATTCCCAAGAATCTACTCAATGTATTCTCATGGAGAAAATCAGTACTTTGGGGCCGTTGGAATCAAACCCATGATAGCTATATGATAAATATCTGTGAGCTTTAAAAATTATAAAGTTAATACAATTGTTAAGTCTCTCACTAGTGGATACTTTAAGATATCTAAAATTTGTAATGCTCACTCTGATCATAACTGTTGCATGTATTGATGTAAATATTGACCTCTTCATGAGTTGACATTTGCTGCTTAATCCTTGAAAATTCCTTTTTTTAATTTTATGGAAGTTTAAATATTCGCATGATTGAATTATTTGTTTAATTCTGAAGAAACTGAGTTATGAATTGCCGTTAAAAATGTATCAGTCATTGATAATGTAACATCAGCTTGCAGTTGAGGCTCATGCTATAATAGATATATCTTAGACGTGAAAATTCGAAGCTATTGACTTAATTATCTTACAATCTGTATTATTATCTTTATTTTTTCAAGTGTGCTTACAAAACAAGACGGAAAGAACACTATGAACGTCACCAAAGGGATGTGCATTCTGAATTAAGACCTTTTCTATGCGACTCATGTGGAAAAGCTTTCAAAAGAGCTGATGCATTGAGGCAGCATCGAGCAGCAAGACACCAACCGTTAATCTCAAATGATGGGAAAATTGTTTCCGGTTCAAATTTATCCCTTTTCTCAGTTTATTGCTGTCCTCACTGTTCCAAACCATGCCGTTCACGTGCTCATCTAAGGGACCATATGGTAAGTCCTTCTATTTTAGTTTAGAAAAGTAAAATGTGCATTTAAATTATAGTTAACTTAAGAACAGTAAACTGTTTCAGGGTGTCCAGTAAATTCCAATATATTTTTTCCCCTGAGTTTTCTAGGTTTTCCAGGATCTTATTCAGTTGTTCCCAGGTACATTCACTGTCAAACGTGCATATTAGAAAAACAAAAACAAATCTTGTCTAGTACAAAAAGTGAAAAATGGAAAGTAACGAGTATATAAACTTCAAGTTATATCTCATGGAAAAATATACAAAACTGGTCATATGAAAATGAAATTGACATTCTTGGAATAAATCCATCCTTGAAGATAGAAATTAAAATGCTTCGTTAAATACTGAAAAAAAATGCAAATGGAATTTTAATGGAGGAGACAAAACTCAGAATAGTAGAAGCAACATACTGTTACGAGCCGTGGGGTTTGGGATAATTTACTCAACTCTCGTAATCCGAAAAAAATAACACTTTATTCCCGATCGTAATCAATACAGAAGCTTTACTCCATCAACACGCTCAACAACAAACACAACTCAGAACTGTTAATTTATTTTTCTCTCGCGACCATTATTGTCCTTAGTAACGGCCGCGTCGCGTATTTATAATAGATCGCGGCATTTCCATGAAATTACGTTGGGCGCAGCATAATAATATACGAGACATAATGAAATGTGTTAGTGGTATAATCCTTTTAATAATTTCACTTCCACTTTAATTTCTGCAACTCCTTTCTCAGCGTTTTCAAGAAGTTTCTCTTTTCTGCTTTGCAGCTCCTTCTGAAGTACCTCTTTTGCTTTCCTTTCACTTCCTCTTGCAGCCTGGTGAGCTCTCTTCTTCTCTGCCAAAGCTTCGCTGTATTTTGCATGAGCATTTCGAAAACAGTGAATTAATTGCTTGGAGATAGTATAGATCTAACACCCCCGGCCACCATTACCGCATCACGAACGGTACAAAGGGCAACCAAAGAGACTTAAATTTTCAACCAGAAGGGAGGAGTTATCAGAAAAACCTTTCTCAAGGCTGGCATTTCCATGGAAAAGAATGCAGATAAGCTTGATAAATTTGAACGAAACCATCTCAGGGTTAACATTATGGTATTTCTTAATTTGTAAAAAATTCATGGTAACAAACTTTTACTAGACCACTAATTTAATATCTGAAAAAACACGACCTAGGTTTTGTAGCGTCGCTACATCATCAGGTGACAAGTAAAACACATTTCCGAATATATACACTCATGAAAGGGGGGAGGGGAGAGAAGGTAGCAAGTAACGGAAGGAGGAAAAAAGGGGGTAAGGGATGAGGCGGGTTACATAGCAAAGGTTCTCAATCACAAACCGCAGAATTGCAAGAAAGACAGAATTACAAAGTAAGAAAAGCAAGAATTACAAAGTAAGGCAGAGGCCACTAAATTCAAAAAAGATGCAACGATTAAGGTGTAGAGTAAGGGGGGGGGGCAATGGGCGGGATGCTAGGAAAGGTGCACGGAAACTAAGGAATGAGGGTTTGTAATATGGGAGAAGGATTAGGAAACAGAAATTCGATGGCAATATTCGACGAGGAGTTCCTCGCGATTTCTAAAGTCTCCAAAGCGTTAAGTCTCTCACTTTTGTCAGATAGGTGGAGTGTAAAGATCCCGTTGAGGTGTTTAACAGAAGTGGTGTTTAGAGATTAAATTGTAATGATTGTGATTATTTTTATATTTTATATCTGACAAAAGTGAGAGACTTAACTCTTTGGAGACTTTAGAAATCGCGAGGAACTCCTCGTCGAATATTGCCATCGAATTTCTGTTTCCTAATCCTTCTCCCATATTACAAACCCTCATTCCCTAATTTCCGTGCACCTTTCCTAGCATCCCGCCCATTGCCCACCCCCCCTTACTCTACACCTTAATCGTTGCATCTTTTTTGAATTTAGTGACCTTTGCCTTACTTTGTAATTCTTACTTTGTAATTCTGTCTATCTTGCATTCAACGGTTTGTGATTGAGAACCTTTGCTATGTAACCCGCCTCATCCCTTACCCCCTTTTTTCCTCCTTCCGTTACTTGCTACCTTCTCTCCCCTCCCCCCTTTCATGAGTGTATATATTCGGAAATGTGTTTTACTTGTCACCTGATGATGTAGCGACGCTAAGAAACCTAGGTCGTGTTTTTTCAGATATTAAATTAGTGGTCTAGTAAATGTTTGTTACGATGAATTTCTTGATAAATTTCTTCAAATTGCCAAATCCACTTTTATTCCCATTAACTTACATCCAGAACTGGTCAAGACGATCATGATCCCCATCAAACTCTTTCAGCATGCTTTGCACTGATTTCATCTCCAAGAGGTTTCCAAACTCTTTTTCAACAGCATCTGCTTCATAGCCACTAATGTGGTTCAATTCAGTAAGATGATTTAATGCTAAAACTAAACATCTCTTGCCAACTTTGTAGTCAATTGCCACTTCTGGATCCAAACAAGTGATAGCCTTTGTGAATGAATAAGCAAGAGGGGATTTATCGAGAATTTTCAATACCATATTCTTCAGAAAAGCTCTGCATTCACGTCGGAAAGGTAGTATATCTATATCTGACACTTAACACTGGCCAAAAGCTTTCTTAGTTCTATAACCAATATCAACTTTCTGAGGTGGCAGCAGATTATTATCAGCAGTCAGATCTATCAGATAGACATTTTGGCTCTTCATGACTTCAGGTTTCACAAATTTTCTCAATAAATCTAAGAAGAGAGACTGAAGGGAAGTAAAAGAAAAGGAGCCAATGTAGCATCTGACTAGAATTTCATCAGAAATGGCTCAGCCAAAGCAGCCATAGTTTCAAAGAAGGCAAGGCGAGCTCTCAATATGTTAAAAAAAAGAAAAAGTTTTTGAAAAACGCATTTGAACCGGGGTTTAAAGAACTTAAGATCCCCAAAATTGGCCATTCCTTGGACCTGTTTTTGGGAAATTTTCACGCCGAAATGTCTATCCAATAATTTTTCCAAATTTTTGGTACTCAAAAAACTAACGTTACAGTAGGCACGGAGTTGTGATGAATGGATTGTGATTGTTTTTCCAAGAAAGAGGGATGTTTGCTCTTGAATTTACACTTTACTTCGTATCAATTGGACCCATGGGAAGCCGGTGACGTCGATTCAATTTTTTTGTGCTGAGTTCTCATTCAAATGGCCATAACTCACTTGTGAAAAATCGTGGAAAAAATCTCAGAAAAGCATTTTTAAGCTGAGAAAATTCTCCAACTTTTCCATTAATTTGATTTTTTCTCAAAAATTCTCCAAACTCCGTACAATTTGATAAAAAAACACTTTTTTCCCAAAAAAAATTTTTTTCTTTAACGGAACGCCATTGCTTCCGTAAAAGTCAAATCACCAATTTAAAGCATCTTAAACTAGACATCAATATGAACATTTTGATGGGTCGGGAGCCAAAAAAGGCCTAACCAGCTCAGAGATACGGTTATTTTAAAATGGGGGTTTTTCACGAAAATTTTAGGTCACCCTTTAATTTTAGTGCATAATGTATATCAGTTATTTCCAGCCCCCTTTTCCGGAGCAAAATTACTCTGAGTTTAGGAATAAGTCATGCGTGGAAACGGTCGAATTATATTTTGATGATGACATAGTGCACCATTTAGTAACCGAGAGCGATAAATATGCGCTCTTACTGAACTTGCCAAACCAACATATTGAGAAAGATTAAGTCAAAGTTCATCTTGGCAATCTTTTTCCTTCAAGTTATCACCAATTACCATGTAAGACAATGTTTTGGGAAGAAAGCGGTGATACTCGTTGTGAATTGGTAGCAAAGTGAAACGCTGCTGCAAAAAACTTGGTTAATGGATTGAAATGCAACGGCCACGAATGAATCGAGAATTCAATATTTTCATGGGAGGAACTGATGGAATGGATGAAAATATAAGCAATTGCCGAATTGCTATCAAGGGGGAAAATGGTACTGGCAAACTCTAACGTAGATCATTGATACTGTGGTACGGAATGCATCAGTTTCATTGCGGCATTCAGAGAAGTCTTTAACGCAGGTGCAGTTCAGAAGAAGCACCATCCAACATTATCTTTTCAAATATGGCAAGCCTTACCAGAAAGGAAAAGAAGGGAATGTAAGAAATTGAGCTGCTACGGAAGAACTGCAATTTGATTCGATTGGCCATTTTATAATTGTGAAAGGTGATAAGAGAAGACGTAAATGTGCAGGGGAATTTTGTAAAATAATATGTCAAACATCATGAAGGAAGTGCTATGTTGGTTTGTGTGTATATTGTTTTGAGAAGTACCACATCTTTGCAAACAGTTCTTAGAAATACTGTTTTTTTGTACCATTACAACTAATTATTTGTTTATTTTATAAACATTTAAAACATTTGCGTCAAAAATATATAAATATTGCATTGAGTAATTATGGTTAAAATTTATTTGACGAAAAATAAATGTTTACAACAGGTAATATGTTGCCTGAATTTTTTAGGATGGCGTTTGAAGCTCACTGACCGGAAACCGCATGGAGAACCCCCACGGTTGCGTATACGCAACCACTATTTATTACAAAACAATATTATTTATCATTAAAAATTATATTTATTCTATCGTATGAATTCAATACAAACAGAAATAACTCAAATGTAATACATTTATACGAAAAAAATTTTCTGGGCGTTCGAGGATTAACTCACAACTTTACATGTCGAGTAGGAAGCGCCGCGTGAGTAAAATGTCTACATTTCGGTAACCCAAACATTCACTATGTAACGAGTCACAGCAAATCTTAGAGCTCTTACATTGTAGAATAGCACAGATTGGAGTATTTGAATGGCTTACAGACGAAATTTCAAGCTGAGGCCACCGAGAGCTGTGCTGCTTTATTAACCCCTTGAGGAAATCGGCTTCCGTACAATTTCCAGGGTTTTCAGAAAATTGAAAACATTCCCTGAGTATTCCAAGAGTTTTCCAGAGCAAAACTTTTCCCTGATTTTTCCAGGTTTTCCAGGTCGCCGGACACCCTGTGTGTATGTAAATTATAAACAATAACATAAGGAATTCTTTTTCAGTAATTTGATTGAATTTGAGCCCTGAATCGACCATATGATGGCCATTCATTTTCTTAAGATCAACATATTTTCCTCTGTTTTATTTATTTTAATAGACTAATTTTTGTACGCCATTGTTATTCATAGACAGAGATAGTTCCAAATTAGTGAGATAATTCTTAACTTGGAACTTTCCTGCAAATTGCTGGAATTAAATATCAATAATGATTTCTTATAAAAACAAAAACAATTTTATTTGCTTATATGAAAGTATATCTTACCATGGATTTTGGTTATCTCATTCAGACTCTTAATTTTCAGGCAACTCACTCTGATGAGCGATCATTTTTATGTGAGATTTGTGGTTCATCATTCAAAACTCGTGCAGTTCAAAGAAAACATGTTGCAACTGTCCATGCCAATCCCAAGGCTTTTCCATGCCATAAGTGTGTCAGAAGATTCAGCACGAAATATGCATTGCTTCGACATTTGAAGATACATGGGTGAATTTTATTTTCTTACCTTTTTTAGCATATTCTTATCTTCTCTTTGACCACGTATAGAATTCAATTTTCAGGAATCTTTTTTAAACCTGAATTGTGATTTTATTATTATTTTGTGATTCCTCTTACTTTTTAATGGATTCTAGGACAGAACAGAATTTTTTTATGATTTTGTTTTCCTTATTTTAATCTTTAGTTTACCACTGTAAGCAATGTGAATTGAATTTAACTTTCAATTATAAGTTATCTTAGTTTCCTTGAAAGTAACATAGCTTAATTTCCTTGAATTTCTTCAATGATTATAATTTGGAGTATTTTTTGTAATTTTTTGTGACCTCTATCATAGGATAGGATAATCATTGATTATAATTTATAATTTGTTTGTAGTAATTTCCTTCAAATTTATTCTGATAAAATTAACGTTCTACATCTTGGAAATGAGTTTTATGAATATTTTGAAAAGTTTAAGTTCTGAATTATCCATATATCTATACGGTGCGCGGTAAAAATGCCATGGTAAAAATGCATCAGTTTTTTATAGGTAAAAATGCCACAGTAAATATGCCACACTGGAATATTGTGGGTGGTAAAAATGTCACAGCAGAATTTTCTCAGGGGGACATCACCATTTTGACAATGTTAATGACCATTTTGACAATGGCTCATATTGTTGTAGTTTCTCATGTATAGAATGCAATAATTTTGTTAAATGTCAATCATCTTTTCTCTATATTACACCATTTGACAACGTTTAAGGCCATATTGACAATTAAACATGCAACAATTATTAGATAGCATAGCGGCATTGTTTTCCAATTGGCACTGAAAGATAACTTTGGCTAAAAGCGGATGGGTTGAGTGGGGTGGCATTTTTACCAGTGGCATTTTTACTCGCGGCATTTTTACCAGTGGCATTTTTATCGTGGCATTTTTACCGTGGCATTTTTACCTGTGACATTTTTACCTGGATTCATCTATATATTTAGTTTTTAAATAATTATATTAAACTTTATTGTCATAGATTAGGAAAAGATGAGCACACCAGAATAACTGCCAAAACAGAAACATCTGTTTTGAACTGCATGGGAATTGCACGTTCTAAGGAAGGTTATCATGTGGTCCAAAGAATTGAGTCCTCAGCATTGCTCTTCAGAAATGAGTCAGAGCCTGCATCTGAAAATCAAATCTCAATTCACTCAAAGGAAATAGAAATGGAACCTCATGGACAACCGTCAGATACTGGACGACCCTCTCGCCAACTAGTGACTGTGATGCCAATCATACATGGAGCGGAAGAGAGGAAGGTTAGTTTATTTCCTTAAGAGTTACAGTATTTAGTAACATTCAAAACCTGCCTCTATATCAATAGGACAAACTCAAGAAAAAATAGTTGCCAAAGCACAGCATTTGGTGAAAGGTCTCATTAGAAAACAATGTCTATCTATACATAGTGTTGACCTATATAGCATGTATAGTCGCAGAAAGAATTATTGCAACACTCTTGGGCATTAGAATGCGAATTACACAAGAACTAACTGAGACAACACTACCTCCGATAATTTGGCCACTGAATAAAGCCTGTTAAAACAGGCAATATTCACACTCCTAATGAATGGGCAATATATTTCAAGTATTGTAAATATAGATTCACATTTAAGGTCCACATTTGCAAAATTTCAAATGAGTACCTTTGCATCATTGCCTTTGTTTTTGCCATTTGTCATTCAAAGTTGGTTGTGATCATAAAAGTTTTGGAGAATGTCATTATATTACCCAGGGAGATTGTGACCAACTAGATTGAAAACAGAATATCAAACATTAAAATGAACATTTTGAGGTATTACCTTGTGACTTTAATGTCTAAATACTAGAATTTTGATGAGAAATAATAATCTTTCAAATGGAATTCACCTATTAAAAGCAAATACGGAAACCACTAAGATGTGTCCTATTTTTACCTTTGTATTTTCTCTCAAGCAGTGCAATTTTCCAATGCTTGAGGTATTAAAAATATCATTTGATCCTTATCCTTGATAAAATCAAATCTAGTCAGTTTCTTCAGGAAGTTTAACTTTTCCGAGTGCTTTGCAGTAATTATAGTTCTGACAGGAGTTGCCACGCTATTGGTAGTCTTTAAATGTTGGAAATGGCAAACAAAAATTTTCAGCCCCATTAGGCTTTGGGGTGGAAAATGTGTTTCTCATGAGACATTAATTCACTTTTACTGACTGAAAAAATTAGAATTACCTGCAATGATATCACATCTCTGTGGGTTAGAGATTGGCAATGGTTAACTGTCCCGACCTGTATTCTGGGTGCCTCATGGGCTGGGCTATGAGGAGCTCATGGAGCAGGTACGTGACGACCAAGGAACGGAACGACTTGGTTCTTCTGACGGGTGAAAATGAATCTGTCTGACCTGTCTTCAGCCGGCCCATCCACCGGATGGTTATCCGTAGGATACACCAGAGTTATTATTCCCTTCTTTAACTTAATGAAGCAATATTTTTGTATTATTTTATATAAAATACAAATATTCTCATCAAGGAAGAATTTTTCTTTGCATACAAGCATACTCTTTTTTTTATGTATTATATGAATTAAAAACAGTCGCATATGAAATTTTTTTTCCTCAGTTGCTCTTTGTATCATTATCACGCATAAAAACAACATCTTATAGTAATTAAGAGAAAATTAAACTTACAAAAGATTGTTTTAAGTATAACCTGACCACAGAAAAAGTTTGTCCCGCAGCCCAATTTAAGTGTCTTCAAAACTTAGTTTATTTCTCACGTTACGAACACCTTGTTGCAATAGAAATCGAGATAAATGTTGAAATTTTAGTTTGCAATTAATTTCTGGTTGATATCTTGAGTGAAACTTAAGTTATTGCTTTTTATTTGCAAGGACGGAATCCGCAACGTTGAAGCAGCGGCTGCAAATAGCCTCTCGGAAAAGAAATGAATTCTCATTCCTTTGCCATAATACTTACTTTATGAAAGAACTGATAAACCTATTCAAAGGGTCATTTTGAACGATTTTGTTAGCTGAGGCAAAATACACTACCTTTGATTTTATTAATTTTAGTGGAATTTGATTCAAATGATTAGTTAAGGAAAGAGAATAATAACCATTTTAAACTAAATTATTAGTTATTCCATAAAATTAATTTCAAACAAGAAAAGTCAAGAAAAAGAAGAACTAAGTACAGTAGAACCCCGATCCATCGTTCCCGCATTTGTCGTTTTCCCGGATTTATCGTTTATTTTCTATAGATCCGGACTTAGGCCCAAAAAGAGACATGTAAAGTAATACCGCACTCATCGTTCATCGCAATATTATTTTCCCGCATCCATCGTTCAGATTTTTGGCCCTATCGAGGAAGAAAGACAATGTATTAGGAATTGCGACAAAAATTTTCTTTGAGAGCTTGGCAGGAACTTTTTTTTAAGGCTGTAGTAGCACTTGCTCAAAACGGCCGATTTTTTAAACACATCCCGGGCTGTTTTAATTCCTTGTATCCTATTGGAGAGCTTTCACATGGGTGCGCGTACGAGCCCTGTTTGTCCATCTCAGTTTACTGGCATATTTCACCCTGTTTGTACCGTCTCTAGGAGTTAAGTACGTTTTTTTTCGAAATCTTTAGGGGTTTTCTTTGGATAAACTTTCGTTATGTATTCAATTTAATAGTGTGAGCTGAGTCTACATTTCCCGTTTTGATCGTTTTCCCACATTCTTCGTCTTTTTCTCTCGGTCCCTTCAAAAACGATAGATCAAGGTTCTACTGTATACAACTTTGTACTCCTTGCATTAGGTGCCGGAAAGTTACTTGACACCTCACTCATTGTCATGATCCTGCATATACACTAATAAACCTTTCTAATTATTTTTATACTACATAATATACGGTAGAAACTTAAGAGAATGTCATTTTTCCAGGATTTATCCAATGGTGGAGTAGCTTTGGATGTGGTTGGAGAGATTCATTCAGTAAATGAGGCAGCATTGACCAGGACTCCTGCTCCCAGTGAAACTACTACAGCCTTGCTTTATCTCACACATGATTTTACTCAGTATTAAAATAGTGATATGTTAATTTTCATTTCAATACAATTCTTTTTTGTTTATATTGGCAATTTTTGCCCATAGTTGTGGATATTTAATTTTTTTAGTGTTTGCAAGAGATAGTGATATTCCTATGGATATGCTTTGATTCATTAAAGTTTGCCATTCAGCAAAGTATTTTCACTTTAGCTCTATGCTCTAGTCCATTTCTGATAAAGCTGAAAAATTAATTATTTTAGGAATTAATATATCCATAATTTTTTGTACAAATTGTTAAAAAGTTACAATGATTTCTTTTTTTTATTGCTGAGGACTAAATTATACATCCATAATAATATTTTGGAGATGTAGTTTTGAATAAAACAAATGAAAATGACCTGTAAAGTGTTGAAAACTTAATATATTTTGTTTCATTTAATTTTATTAGCAAGTAAACGATAGATAATTAACTATAATCACTTTTTCAAAAGCTATTTACTATTTACAAAGCGTATTTAAATATTTTCCATCCTTAATGCTTTTGACCGGAAGACATTGGATAGCCATTTGTGGTTTTCATATATGTGACCTGCGTAGATTTGACTCAACTGCCACGTCAATAATATTCGTTCCTCTGAAGAAGTCTGTGGCTACAATATTTGCACTCTGCCACCAAAAATCTCTGAACCAACGAGTCACATTCCGATTTACATCGTGAGCCATTCTTCTTAGCCCTGCCCCAGGTCGTGAGAATACTACGTCCATCGGTGTTGGAGTCAATTCAGCCATTGCAGCCCATAGATCACCATTTCCACTGTGATATGTTAAAAGGAAAAAAAAAAACACTTTGAAGTTTAAAACTTAATTACCTGAAGATTGATGAAATCTTATTGCTCTGTAGATCATCAGGAAAAAGTAAAATTTATTATTATCAGATTTTACTCCCAAATGTGCTAGATAATGAAACTCTGAATGACTAGACCTTGCAATACATATAAGTTGCTATTTCCTTCAGTTGGTAACTGTGCCTTTGTCATGCTCTTGTACTAAGGTCTTGATAAAAATCAACCTAGATTAGTTTCCAAGGCTATTCATTCATATTTGATTGACTAGTGTCTCCAAATTGTGGGGTTTTGTATTATTCATGTATGCTAGTAGTTCTAAGATAACTATTAACTATATATAATTATAACATATATATAACGATATACCTATATCATATAACTATGGTATGGAAAATAATATTTGAGAGCCTTTGTAAATTACCTCAAGGTATAGGCCTCTAAAGGTATATAGAATCTTATTGGTACTTAAAGCCTTTTAAGCTGAATATTATTATAATGCTTAATTATTTGAGGACATTGCAAAATAGTGAATTTTAATTTATTTTCATATGTCACCTTTTTCCTGCTATGATCGTTTTTCCCATCTAAAAGGTAGGATATATTGTTCCTCTTCCTTCAGATCCTAATTTTCTTCATTATTGGTGACATTTAAATTCTATGAAAGCTATTGTAGATATCCTTTTCCAGTTATACAGAAATTGAAACGTAGACATTGACCATTAAAGTTTTCCATTTATCAATATTTAATTTTTTATATATAAAGAATAAACTCCAAAAACCATCAAGAAACATTTAAATTTAAAGTTGTTTCTTGATGGTTTTTGGAGTTTATTCTTTATATATAACATAACCATCAGCAGCCGCTTTGCTTTATTCAATATTTAATTTGTTATGTAAACAGTACAATATTCATGATTGATTCAAAGAATATTACAATGCTAAAATGGATGCAAGAAGGTGTAACTTTCTTGATAGCCATGTATAAAGAAAGCAACTTTGTGATGTCTGCAGTCAATTTATTTCAGCCTGACCAGTTTGACTTCCATGTTAGCATCTTTAGGAGAAAGTAAAAATGATTCCATAGTACCGTATTTCCCGGCCTATAAGACGCACCGGCGCATAAGACGCACCTTGATTTTTCAGGTAAGAATTTAAAAAAAAAGTCATACTTTGTTACATAAGGTTGAGTGCCGGTAAACTATTTATTTCGAGAGATACAATGTGTTAGCATTTCTGATTTACCTGGGATTTTTTTTAAAGGAAGTTCTGTAATTGAAATATTAAAACTGTATTCCTTAACTATTTATTCAAAAAAGTGTTATTAGTGAAATTTGTAATTAACTGAACTATTTTCAATGCCTGATACGGTAAAAAATACTTAATGGTATACATTTATCCCGGTGAATCGGCTTGCTTATTGTAGGACCGAGTTATAACCGAATACCATCGGCGAATAAGACGCAGACTGATTTTAGAGCATATTTTGGAGTAAAAAAAGTGCGTCTTGTAGGCCGGGAAATACGTAATTTAGGAAAAAAAGAAGGGAAAGTTGCTTTCTTTATCCTAAAATGCATTACAAATCCTGCAAACATTAAAGGTGTGTCACATAGTGTAATGTAAGAGAAGATTGATCAATGACACTATAAAACTCTTAGGACATTTTTATAATATTGTGGCATTAATTTACTAAGAATAGGAGTTGAATTGCATACTGAGAGGGGAGCCATGTATAAACAGCTTTCCTGTAGTGGAATTAATGGAGCATAATCTGACTTAAGATTGTGATTGAACTATACAGTAGTATGCAATGAAAATCTATTAAGTTTAATCCCATCAAACGCATTTGTCAAGAATAATACCATTCATTTTGTGCTATTTTTTTTTAAATGCCATACTTTTGAGTACAGCATCATCTGGTGTAAAGGTTGCATAATAACTTTTTTGGTCTTGGAATATGTAGTTTATTAATTCTCTTCTAATCTTTTCAAATTAAATTCCAAATTTTCATTTTTTATGGGCTGAAGTTGGTTACAGTTAAGATAAGAAAGGCTCCTAACTTGGGGACCATTAGAGGGATCTTATCTCTACTCAAAGGAGGGCCTCACTAGAATCCTACAACATGGGGCATGTGGCTCTAAAAACACATGCTGAATAAGGAACACTCCCTTGTTAGGACCCCTGAAATGGACCCCAATTTCTCACAGGTGGAAGGCCATTCAACAATGGACCCTAACATTCTCTTTTCAGATAGGCTTTGATCTGTCCTGCTCCTCAGCACCCTTCAATCCCAATATCCTATTCAATTTTCATGAAAGAACATATGGCCTAGCTTTGAAGCCAGAGTGGTTTTGCAGAATTTTCTTGCTGTTTAAAGGAGTACATTGCATCCTCAAGTGTTATCTCAGGTTTCATCTTTTTAAGAAAATGATCCAAGAAATGCTCATCACAAATGCTATTCTTGCAGCAGAATTTTGAGGACATATATCAGATAATTAATATCTTAGATATCTCAATAGTCTATAATAAGACACAATATCTTGACTATGTCTTTAACACATAAATAGTCCAAGTCATTTAAAATGTGCTTCAATGGCTGAGAAAGTTTTGCACATGTGAGCCTTCACCTTGAATTGAATGTGGGACTAATCTAACCAAAGGCAAACCTTCTATCCATTTGGTTAGCCACAAGCTCTAAAAAATTAGTTTATTATGGGAGGTATTATGAATATTTATGAAAGAACTATGTGATGTAAGTGAAAAATCAATCTATATTATTGTTTTGAATTAATTTTTCAAGTGCAATAGTCTATTAGACTTCCATGAAGTGGACAATAAGATTCATTTTGACAGTAGTTTCCATTTACCTTTTCATAGTAGGTCCCCATATCTTCTTCCTCTTTTCAACTGTATTTGAGAGAAATTCATAAAGCTGACTACTGTTCTGGACGTTACCCCACTCTTGAATCACAATTACAGATGGCCTTTTGCTCCAAGTGGTTTCTCTTGATTTGTCCGTTACATTACTGATTTCGCCTCTCAACCAAGGGAATTCTTCTCTTGATGCCTTATCTGCATAAGAAACAAGCAGTCTGCGCCCACTCTTCCAGAGAGTATTCAGAGGAACAGATGCATCAGCAGGGGAATACTCTCCTATTTCAATATCAGAAGAAATGATGATGAGTTATCAAAAGTTAAAATTAATAAGAACGAAAGTAATCTTTGACACCATGGATAAAATATGCATCATTCAAGGTAATACGAAATTTCAACTAGAAACGTATAATTAAATAATATAAATGATGGGTATATGGTTCGTTAAGACCCTGAAATTAATGAAAAATATAGTAATTGGTGAATATTTTTTAATCTCCTTCCATTTAAAGTTGCCATTTCATGCATATTTCAAGGTATAATTTAAATTTTGCAGATAAGTCAAGAGTTTGTATTTATCATGAATATCATATTATCATCATTATCAGGAATAATTTTAAATATTATTGTTGATTTAAATAAGAGCAAGTTTAGTATGAAAATCCACTCCTTTGTATTAGTTGTACTACTCTTTCAGTACTGTTAAACTCAAGCAACATTTTTATGATTGGAGTAAGTTTTCATTTTTGGTAAGTTTTGAAAGTAAGCATAAATATTGTGATATATTATATCTTTGGAATGAAGTCATCTTTCAATTATTAGTTGAAATAAAACATACCTAATTCATTCCATAATAAATCAATAAGCAGTCGATGAGCTGGTGACACTCCCTTATATTGCTTTCGTCGACCTCTTCTTCTTTCCGTGAAACCAACAGGGAAGCGATGGAAATCTAGAATTATAGGATCTGGACTTCTTTTTAGAAACTGTTTCACGCTTTGAAGAACATGACGCAATGGCACCAAACGAGACACATCATGATTGACCCAAAATTGTTCTGGAGTTGATGGATAGTACCCCACTCGAATATCTAAATAACGAATCTGTAAATAAGTAATTTACAAAGAATTAGGACTAACTTATAAAATATTTGAACAATTCTTGGAACTAACTTATTTGGTATCTAACTTTAAGATTATTGCAACATCAATTTTGTCTAAATGAATCAAACATAAAAATGAGCAGTGTTGCTGTTGATGCTGTGTATAGTTGCTTATCAAGCCTTCAGTATCAGTAGTCACAGAAGTGATATCTTGTTAAGTCCTGAATTTTGGTTTTGCTACTTTATCATATTGTACTAGGCAATCTGTAATATAACAAGGTGCATAATTCTTATGTATCTCCATGCTTCTTGCAAAATATTTTGTAACCTGTCCCTATTTGTTAGGATGTCTTAGGATTAATCTTATTATTTATCCAGTTGATTAGCACCGTAGAAAAATGATACTTACATCATCTTACTTCACTCCATTAAATGTGAATTTATAATGCTTTCATACCTTGGGAGTCAAGCACTTAGTAGAGAACTGGAACATTTTGTAATGTTTGTAAATTTGATAGCATAAAAATAATATGTTAGAAATATTTGTTTTTGATTTCACCATACTTACCCCATACACAAGTTGAGAGTAAACATCCAAATCCTGAGTGAGGAGAAATCTTGAGGAGAATGAATTTCTCCTTGTGGATTGGTTATTGAGACCCGTTAGTTTTTTGTAGCATCCTGAATTATGAGTTCCAGGAATGAAAAGAGACCGGAGTGACATGTCACCTAAATCAGCTCTGTATGCAAACAATAAATTACATATTAAAGGAAATGTAAATTATTCACAAATGTTTCCATTTCTATTCTTAAATTTATATGATAACTAAGTTTAGTTACTCGTATATTCAGCAAGTTCCAAATTTATGTAATTTAGTCAAAGTTGCACATATTGGCATTATGATGTTTTATCTTTAATGAAAATCTACTACCAAGGAAAGAATCCTGTAATGAAATTTTTTATAGAGGCTCATGCCATAATTTCTAAATAAATAAATGTTAAGCACTACTCTTTGCTTCAATTGGCCGCAGGAAATTGATATGCGTAAATAAAAATAATTTTTATTTGCAATTAAATGAATTTAAATCAAGTATAATACATATATAATGTACATACTGCAGTAGTGACACAGGGAAAATTGGTAATATTATTTTGACAAATGTGTTGTGAATTATTTTTATGCTCCACTTCTGATTCTGAGAAAGTTCTTAACCATGTTTCTAGACTTTAAACAGTGATCTTCTTCTCCATAGTTATCATATGTATCTGTAACTCTTACCTGTGATCCCAAATCCATGTGGGTCTAATTTTTAGACAGTCTGTATAAATAAGAGACTTATTACGATAAGCAGCAATCCAAAATGGCAAACAGTGATCTCCTTTAATTGGACTGTCATCATCCCTTCTATTTTCCCGTCTCACTTTCAACCGATCCTCTTTCTCTGCTTCACTTACATCATCCTGCGTGTATTAGAATCAAAACAATCATTATATCTCAAAGAAGTTAACATAATAAAATTCAAGAATATGGCATTAATTATATACTTTAATAGTATAGATATTTTAAACTGCTTTACTATCCATTAATTTGTATTAACTATTTTTATCCCTTTTATATTTAAAACAGTTGATTCATTCTGTGCTATCAAATTGTACAACACAATACTTTAAAATATACTAAATATAATGATTAATCATTTATTGCCTTAACCTCTTCGATGGAAGATTCTGAATCCTCATCGCTCTTCTGATTTAAATCCTTATGCATGTCCTTTTCTTCTTCCTCATGTAAGTGCCATCCGCCAGGCAATGTTGTATTTCCTAATGTTATGTTTGTTCTAAAATATCCTGGATATTGTTTACTTGGTAGCTGAATCAAGGGAACAGCACCTTTGTTCCTACGAACAAATATAACATTGAAAGTAATCATTCAAGAAAAAGATAATCCATCACATTGAATTCCAATTTGAGTATCTCATATTTCAAAATGATGTGACTATTGCTGATGATCTCTTTTAACTAATATAACTCTTTCAGATTTTCAAAGTATTTCTAGTAGGGTGAATTGGTTGTTAAACGAAATACAGCACATTTCAGTATGTTAAAAAGCAATTCATAGATAGCTAGCTCCATTCTTTATTAGTAATGTGGAGGTCACATTTGATCTGAAGATGTAGTCAAATAGGAACAACTAAAGAAACCTAAATTAATTAAATGATATTTTGCTCTGTGATTACCCTGGATGTTCTTTGAATAGGGCCACTGAATCTATGTAGTTCGATTCATCACAGTTAGTTTCCCAATTGAGCTCCACTTCAGTTTCAGCTTCAAATCTGTTGCTATAACTCTGAGGTCTCCAAAGAGAGGAAACTGTGAGAAAAGCTCTGCTGCATCCTGATAAAAGGAATTTAAACTTAGATTAGAACTAACTTTCACATTGTTCCAAAACGCTTGGATTGAATGGATTTAATTAATACTGAAGGAAGAAATTCCAATGCGACTTATTTAATTTTTATAAAGTGCATATTTTTTAGCTTTTATAGTAATTAAATAATATATTTTATAATAATAAATCTAAATAATTTAAAAGAAAAAATATGTAAGTATAACATTCCCACCCCTATAAAAATATACCATTACTACTATATTGTTAGACATTCTGTAAAGTCAAATAATGTAAAGGTAGGATATAAGAATTTCATGAAATTAATGTACTTTAAGTAATAAGTTGTCTCGTTTAATCGCATTATGAAAACTGGCTTAATAATTAAAACTTACTTTGTATTTCTGGAGCAATATATGGAGATTGAAGACTAAAATTTGGTAACATCAAAATTAAAATGATTGAAAACTTAGCCATTGAAGCTGTCATGGTCCAAGTAACTACTTCAGCATATCAATTATAGGATGGATCTAAAAGAACTGTTATCGAGGATATCTGACCTATGTAAAAAAAATCACATTCATATTTAAAATCAATGAAGTGATGCTTACTTAAAATTACTATAAGTTAATAATTGTTTAAATAAAACATAGAATCAAGTAGATATTCACCGTAGAATCTGTTTAAATTCGCCGAAAGAACTGCCAACTTCAGACGAATTCAGTGAAATTTCTGGTTTCCCAATCTATGAAATAAAATGGTTGTGAAGCAATAGCCTTCTCTCACCCACTTGTCTCATAACATCACTTCCCTATTCCCTTGTAGCCTTTCCCCCTCTTCACTTCTCTCTTCTGGCAGGCCTCGATTAAATAATTGGCCTTGGTGATTGAAGTACGTGGAAGCCGACAGCTCGGATAAATTTGATGGTCTGCACGGGATATTAAATTTTTCGCGCAAAATCGCGGAAAGTGAAAGTAAAAGTAAACTTGGGATGTAACGTTATTTAGTCAATTGAAAACGCCCAATAACCCTGAATAGTTAAATATGTCAGAACTTATTTCATGTCGATGGTCAATGAATCCAAAGCGAAATGTTGATAGATTATTTACTGTTGTTCCTTCTTCGACATATGTTATATCAACGCATTCGATTGTATTTACTCCCAAAAATCTATGTATTATTTTTTCTAGGATATATAGCTGTCGATCTATTGTGATTCAATATCTTCCTCGAAGCAAGGTATATCTGTGAATGTTTATAATTTCGTAGAAAAATTCACGAAATTCGAAACCGCATTGATTTTATTCATTTCAAATTATCTATGCTGCTAAAAAACATTAATATCTTCGCAAATATTTTTATTTTTGTCATATTAATACTCATGGCACATTTCATTGCATAAGAAAGATGAAAATTCGTTTTGGGGCTACATAAAACATGTTCTTTGAATAACCCATCCTCCCCTAGGGGATTCTTCGGTCTCGAGCCGATATAGAACGTTCGAGTTAGGAAAAACATTTCCATTCTATGTTCATACCAGTACCTTTCATTTTATCACAATTTCCCTTATTTATATTTTTTATGTTTTAATATCAGTTAAGTTTCTAAGAGTTAGAAAATGCGACATAATTTAAGGAACCCATTCGGAAAAGAAATGAATTCATCTCCTAAATGGTGAGGATCGTGATAGAAAAACATTTAAAATTGAAAGGACCGAAAGTGAAAGGTCTACCGACCAACGACCTACAGTTCAGAGGTTATTAAAGAGAATAAGTAAAGACCAGACGTACCTATCAACGTCTCGTTAACGACAAACAGCGACAAAGGAAATAGCCGCAAGGGAAACTCTCAATTGACCAGTCCTTAACTAAAGGATACGCGGCATAGCATTGCTATCAGTTAACCGATAAAAAATCGAATGCACGGAAATACGTACTCCTAAAAGCAAATATTCTAGTTAATAGATAGTATTCATAAAAAAATGTGACTATGTAATATGGCTGTGCGAATATTATAGTTGCTTTCATTTTTAAATACGCTGATTAGGCATATCAAAGTAACGATATAGCGCAAATCATTACACAAGCAAAACGTTTTATATCTTAACTAACTTTGTTTTCTCTGCCAAGAATACAGTATATTTGCAAAATTATTGCTACCTTGTCATTTCTCGAAGCTATGTAAAGAAGCCGCAAAACTCACTAAAATCTCGAGCGATGCATGTGCTGAGGTGACTTGATAAAATGTATTGATAAGAAACAAAACTTAAATAAGGTCGTACCACGAAGATTTAAAGTTTGATTCCTATGAAGAATTTTTTTTTCGCAAAAGAAAATTTCAAATTTTTTATAAAATTAATTCTCCGATTAAAATTTTTGTAATTGAAATAGGTCGAGAAAGTTGGGCACTTGCGCCTAAGATTTTAATCGCAATGTGAAAAAATTTAAATCAACTTGACATAATTTAGTTATACATTTTCATATTTGATATCAAAAATTGCTGAGTATACCGTTTCTATGAAAGAGAACTTATTTCTTTTTATCGACATTTCAACTGCTAACCACAAACAATAAATTTTCAAGTTCCGCATGATTCATGAAAAATTGGTGATTAAATATTGAGCGGATCTTGATAACAGCTACCAATTAAATATATTCCGACTGTGCGGCATATAGATCTATATCATGAAAATCAAATGGATAATGCTATATTATGTATTCTTTTAGTTTGATCAAAATATGAAAAAAGTGAATCTATTCTGCAAAATTGGGTGAACTCAATGAATGCAAAAAATATCACAAAATGTTATCTCTTACCTTTTTGGTATCCTTTAAGGTAGCTTAAAAATACGTCCTTTCGGAGCACAAAGAGAACACGGAGTAACTTTGGAACATTCGAACGTCAAACGAGTTATTTCACGGCTAGGAAGAAGATTGTCGCCCTGCAGAAGCGGATGTAAGCACTTTCACGGGATACTGAGGACATATGACAGATTCCGATCGCGGGAATGCCCCAATGGATTTCGGTGCAAGAAACAACATCTCTTCTCGTCGGACTAATAAATTTCCCGAAATGAATTAAGTTACGGAAAACATAGTATATGATTCATATATCTTTGCGAAAAATATTTGCAGATCCCCGGAACTGTTCGCGCAAATTAAATCAGAAAGGCGTAACTCTCTTACTGTAACTTCTAAATTTAATCTTATAGAAAATAAATAAGTTTACAAAACATTCTAGCAGAAATTTTAAGTCTTTATAATAACTTCATTGGAAGTGGAAGGAAGAAACGGCGGTGATTAGACTTTGTGCGTGAAAAATAGAAATACGTACATTTTTCAAGTCAACAGAAGAAAATAAGAACATAAGAGTGTAGTTCTATGATTTTTTTTCAACATTTATGCTATCAAAATGATTATAATGTAGCCTGGATCTGTTAAATGAAAATAAAACTATCACATCCACAATTATTTTTTATGTAACTTACGTATACCTGTTTTTTTCAAAATCGTATTTTATTTATTATCCACTTATTTAGAATCCATTTTATTATATTACAGAACAACTTTCTCAGAGGCACCGGAACTTATTTCTTTCCCTAAAGTATATTTATAAAAAAAAACAAATAAATTATTTGTGCGATCAATTCTCTGTAGAAACCTAGGTATACTATGTAAATAATCTCTGATAAATTCTGGATTTATTTTACAGAGTTATCGCTCTTTTTATCGGACATAAGACGAATTTGCTTTAGATGAAATGATTATGGGAGATACGGATACCGCGCTCGCTGTCTACCGAAATAGTTAAAGAGACCTTGAAGTCTTCACGGCAATGTTCCTGCCATCTCTTGAAGAACGCCCGAAACTCAATTCGTGCGTTGAATCGTAATCTTTATGTGGTTCACATGTGTTGTCATGTGTTAATGATTTAGTGCTGTTCGGACCAGAAGGCCGCCGCATATTTTCAGAATTAAAAGCAGACCAATATGAACTGACTAATATACTATCTCTGCATTTAAATCTTTACTCGCAGTCTCATAGGTTTTTTCATTAGTGTTGATTGCCAAGTTTGTTCTGTCATCTTCCAATCTATATTATTCCGCAATCTAGCTTTCCGATTGAATTTATCTAGTATTCGCAGAGATGTCCTTGATTGGCAGACTATGTCGCATACCAAAAGGTAAGCATTACCTTCCAATCTTTATGAAGAGAAAACATGATACTTGAAGTGTATTCTTTCAAACGGTAATCAAGCCTAGGTTTGATAGACATCTCAAATAAATTATTCCCTCCATAAATGCATTAATCACTTTCTTACATCTCGCTGGCATTATCCATTCTCTCGGTGATGTATTTTAAATTAATGAATTGAGAAATCTTTAAATATTCTAGTGATTTATTGCGCTCTATTTGCTTTCTTATCTAATGCAGATTTAAGACGGGTGGTGCGTTAGGTATAATAATTTTATAGAATTTTCCGAGCTGTTTACCCTCTTTTAAAATAAAATTCGAATCCTATGTAGTAAAAATTATAGTTGACCTAGATGCCGCTTGCCAATTTTTTTTAGTATCATCTCAATATCTAAAACAGTTTCCTCAAAATTCATATTAGCATCTATAATTTTTTCATGTTCTTTTATTCAGTTCAATTACGAAATAATTTAAGAATAGAATATATTTTGTAAGAATGTTCGATGCCCCTTCTTTTGTAACCACCCACTGCTTTCAACCTTACAGCATTCCTGTTTATCAGGCGAGTGAGAAGTTTATTGTATGGATTGTATGTTTCCTTACTTAGTTCTCAACAATGGCTCCTGCGTATATCGAAGTATACACTCCTTGTCATCTCTGCCAGAAACGCACCAAATGCTTCACAAAACATGCCGAGATTTTGCTGAAGGAGAGCTTATGCCTGTAGCAGCCAAACTGGATAAAGAACATCTTTATCCTAAGGAACAGATACGAAAAATGGGTGAACTTGGTCTCATGGGAATAAACACTCCTGAAGCTTATGGAGGGCCTGGCTTAGATTGCCTTGCTTTTTCTATTGCAGTTGAGGAAATATCTCGGTAACTATCTCATGGTTGTATCCCATTTATTATTATTGATTCATATGTAACATATGGAATAATAGTCTGATGACAACATTATTAGATTTTTAATTACATGCCGATACAGTACCTTATACAATACTAATGACTATAATATCAAGTTATTGGCTATTATAGAAAATGTAACATCTAGCTAAGACAGTACAACATAGCAATACATTTATTACATAGCAACAGTATTAAACTCACTGACTACAATGTAAATATCTCTAAGCTATACAAATTCAATATTATTGCAATACAGTCATTTCCCTTACAAATGTTACATTTTCACATAAAAGCTTAGCTATTTTGTACAAATATACACAGGACAACATTTATTCCGTAATTCAAATCCCTTATTTATCATACAAGTTTTTCAGGGTTCCTGATAGGTTACTGTAGCTGTCTTGGGTCCTGTACGTTCATACTTTAGATACCGTTATGTTATTCATTGCATCTTACTGTAATCATCAATTTGTCACACGTCTCAAAAACTAAGAACATCCCTTTTTAAGGTACTAATTTGGTTATGTTTTGCTTTTATAATATCAATGTTGTTGTTCTTTTCTTTCAGTGGATGTGGTGGCACTGGTGTTATAATGAGTGTTCACAATGCTCTCTACATGGGTATGCTTGAAAAATATGGTAGAGAAGATCAGAAGCAGCAGTATCTCGCTCCATTTGCAACTGGTGAAACTATTGGTTGTTTTGCGTTGAGTGAGCCAGGTTAGTATCAGTCATTTAAGTTATGTATCCCAGATATGCTTTGTGATGGAAGCAATGCAATGTTGATGGAACATCACTTCACACGTTAAAGAATGTGAGGAAGATGAATTTCCTAAAATTAATGGTGAACCTTTTTAAGAATACTGAAATGAAAGGACTTAGTTCTCCCCAATAATTCCCTCAATAATTTCTGTCTAAACAGAACTTCCTGAAGATCAACCATACTATGTATGCGTATTCTAAAGCTATATATTTGAAGAAATTTAAATCATTAAGTAACATAGAGGTGTTTAGCAAGTAATTGTGATGAAGAGAATTAACTTAAGGAATCAACCGATTGATTGCAAAGTCCTCGTAGACTAGGCCTAAATTTTATTTTAAAAGAGGGTAAACAGCAGTAAACCAGATCCAGATACGTAGACTAGGCCCCACAGTTTTTCTCAGTATTGTTTGCTTTTGTTTAGGAAAAATTTATCCTTTGGCCCAATCTCTCCTTAACTTCAATTATGCTGTGTAAAAAAATTTGGAACACACTTTTGGTGATTCTTGGAAGAGAGGCTGCATAACCCATTGGAAATACTTGTTATAACTTGTTGGAATTTTTTTCTGCACCTAAGAATTATTTGAAATATTTGACCCTTGATAATGGAAGTTTTATCAAATTTTATAAAATCCCAGGCTCTGGAAGTGATGCTGCATCCTTGAGTACGACTGCTCGTTTGGAAGGAAATGAATGGGTCCTGAATGGTACAAAAGCATGGATTACAAATGGAGCCGAGGCTACCGCTTCCGTCATATTGGCAACCACAGACAAGTCAAAGAAACACAAAGGAATCTGCGCTTTCTTAGTTCCGATGCCTACAGAAGGTTTAATTCCAGATTATTGCGATTTCGTGGTTGAATATTTATATACATTAGAGAGGAATGGTTTATCACCCCTCATTTCTTTGCAGGTCTATCTCTAGGCAAGAAAGAGGACAAGTTAGGAATCAGAGCATCATCAACTTGCAACATCATTCTGGAAGATTGTAGGATTCCAAAGGAAAATCTTCTCGGAAAAGACGGAGAAGGATTCAAATATGCCATGAATGTTTTGGGTATGCATTCATTCTTCTTCAGTGATACAATACCAGTCCATGAGATGGCTGTAAATATACTCTCATTTATTATTATTTGATACTTATATGAGGGGATTATGATTGTATTTAGTTTCCAGAGACATTTCTGTTCTTCATAATAGTAACAATTATAAAGGAGGGAGAAGTTTTTTATAAAGGTCATTTCAGAAGTTAATTTTGTTGGGCAATTAAATAAGGATAATGCGTCTGAGAACGGAAATTTTTATTGCACAGTGGTAATATGCTCTATGTTGAGCTACCGAGTCATCACATTTTAATACCCACATTGAAGATTAATGCTCTACCTCGGTTGAAGGCATGCACCAGCAGTTACTTCCTCTGAATCATCATCCTTGTAGATCTCCTAGAATGCTTTCAGATGCAAAAAGAGAGAAAGAGGAGGTCCTATGGACTCTATTGTCTAACATATTTATCTTTATCATGGACATAGTTTTATTAATCATCTCTGATAAGGTTATCATTTTCAGTATACTGTTTATTAAGTAATAATATTATTTTATTTATTGCAAACAGGTAAAAAAAACAATTACATATGATATTATAAATGAATAAATATAAATACAAAAACATAAATGGGAAAAATCACTAAGACAACGTATCTTACAAAGGTGATTACAATAACATATTAGAATAAATTTTTCATTTTAAAGATTAAAGGAATCACATTGTAAATCGATATTGATGGGTGGAGTAAGGACCTTTTTAGCTGATCTCATAATTTGAGACATGGGCTCAAATCGTCAAACATCCACTCTCCCGGAAAAGTCACAAAATATTTTCATATACAAAAAGAGTCACAGAGGAACATTAAAATTCACAAGAGAAACAAGTTCACTTGAGTCTATCACACCATTGAAATATTACATAACAACACAATATCGGCCACTACGTATCTATTCTCTAGGAGGGCTAGGTTATATTTCAGACAAATCGTATTTTTTATTATCAATTTTAATTATTAATTTTATTAAAAACAGTATCTGGAAAATTCTATTTTGCATTAGAAACCTCAAAACAGACCATGAGCATTTTTACATTCCGTGATTATAATGATTATCTTGAATAGTATCTCATCCAGATCCGAAGTTTCTTGTTCACTATCACACTGTTCTCTCTACCTCTCCCACAGATATCTATGAATTACATGCACACTTGTAAGTTTGTGGTGCAGCTGCAGCAAATAGCTAAGAATATCCTTTCTAGGTGTTCTTTTAAAATTTTATTCAACGTTATCCTTTGCAGATGGTGCGCGAATTGGAATTTCATCTCAGGCCCTTGGAATTGCTCAAGCAGCGTTGGACTGTGCTATTGATTACGCTGCCAAGAGAATAGCATTTGGTGCTCCTATTCTCAAATTTCAGTCAATACAGGTACATACATAATTTATGTTAGTTTCTCAATAGCTTCTCATTTTTAAAATACTCCGTTATTAAGATTAGGAATCATAATTGAATCAATTTTATAACATTTATGATAGAAAATTTAATCTTTTGAATTTTAATATCTATTTCTCAGAGTTTTTAAATAGTGTCGATTATAATTAAATGCACAGGTGTCTATGGTGAAATTTGATTGGCAACTTCTGATGAATCGAAATAAAAAAGTAACAGTATCATCCTGGATCATGAAATTATTATATTATTGTAAAGATTCTTTAACTCTTTAAGTGTGGTGGTGGACTATTGTCCACAGACTGTAAAAAATATTTGACGATAAGGATCTTGCTGAAAATGCTTTCATTGCTTTAGGACAAACTTTTCCTTTCGTTTTAAAGGGATTTTGTTGAAACATTTTGCTTATCAACTATTTAAGGGGTAAAAATGTTAAAGCACTATTACGCTGATATAATTAAAATGAAGGCCCAATTTTCTTAGATAACAGCTGTTATTGATAAAAGGTGGAGTGCATTTACTTTGAGAATTTATCAGTAAATTGACTGTTTTTTGCTTCATCAGTAGTACACGCTCCCTTAGATTCATCGTACTAGAAATTGAGGAGCGGGCTGCATATACTGAAGGGGCCATTGCAGAATATCAATGAAAATTTAATTATAAATGATCAATGATAGCCTAAAGAAAAGAGGTTCCAGAGAATTTAAAGATGATCCATAACAGCCTACCAGCCTGTTTGTAAGGATAAGTCAAGTATGAAATGAAATATTCCTTTTTTAATATTTGAAGTGCATGGTTGCATATCCACAAGGAAAACATGCAAATCAATCGTTATCAAAAGTACATCAAGAGCCAAAAATGCTGAAAATAGATGCACGACTATCATATGAAGAAGTAGAAATAAAATATTACCAAATTTTAGAATTTGATTTTTTCATGGATCTTTGACGTCTCAGGTGGAATCAAAATATTTTCCCTTGATGCCCTAAAAGAGTTAACAATCTATTTATTTGAACCTAAGCCAATTTACACCTATTAATCTCTCGATATAGCTGTAAAGGTTTTTACATTACATTTTTATCATTAGTGAATTCAATTCAATTTATCTAGACATCCTAATTAAGTTTAATCTCGATATACTTAATTTCCTCTGTTTTGACCTTATATATTACTTCTCATTTTTATTGGATTTTCATTTAATTTTTCAGCAAAAGTTAGCTGATATGGCTCTACGCCTTGAAGCTGCAAGATTGCTTGTATGGAGAGCTGCTGTTTTGAAAGATGAAGGCAAAAGATACACTAAGGTGTGAACATTTCTTATGTTTTATTCAAGTGCAATTCCATATTATCTAATTGTATAAGAATATATGACAGCCTTGGAGTTAAAGGGGTTGGTACGCTAGCCAGCAACACTTAGGACCTGGTTGTTAGTGCATGTTTTTTGGGTGTTAATGGTAACAGTGGTCTCGGAACAGTTTGATCTGGAAAAGCCAATATAAGGCTGCCTCAAAATAAATTCAATGACTGTCATCAATGGTAATTGACGTATTGCTATGCCGTAGACCACTTAGGGATGTTGTTCCATTAACGCATTCATAATATTTTTAATGTTTCTAAAGATATGCTCTCTAATTATTGAAAGGAGCAATACTTCATGGTAGTTCTTCATGATTTCAGAGAATTTTGAACTGTAGTTGAAATCATTATAAATTTTTATGATTTCATCTAAGATTATAATTTTATTCCAGGAATCTTCTCTTGGAAAGCTGGCAGCTTCTGAAGCAGCTACATTTGTCTCTCACCAGTGTATACAAATATTAGGAGGGATGGGCTATGTTTCTGACATGCCTGCAGAAAGACATTATAGAGATGCTCGCATTACGGAAATCTATGGAGGCATCACTGATATACAGAAGTTAGTCGTGGCTGGTCAGCTAGCTCGAGAATATGGTCTTCAAGATTATATTCGTTAAAATGCAGTCATTTTTATCACTCCTCGTGAGGAAAAATGTGCCTTACATTTTTTAAGGCACGAAAAATATTTTGTGGAAATTTTTAAATGAAGACTACTCGCAGTCACTACCTTCATCCACTTGTGTATTTCTATTGATGAAATTTTAGAATCTCTATACAATCATCACTGTCTTCCCTTTTTGTATTAAGGTGAAGTTTTTTATGAATTGTGTAGGAATTAATATATTTTCTTGTATCAAATACTCTAACTTCAACAGCTAAATTAAAATTCAAATGAAACTGTGAAATGTCATATAAATGGAAAGCAGGTCTGTCCAGGAAAAATCAGGAAATTTATATTTTATTTTTATATTGTGTACATGTAATTTTAGATGTATGAAATATATATTTTTGGATTTCTTGCTGAATGTTCAGTATTATCCTGTCCTTAGAAAAATTAATATATATGTTATTATTAAAAAAATTCCTTAAATCATGTCACATCATTTAAAATATAATTCAATTATGTAATACTACACCTTATATAAGAAAAAATGAAGTTAACTTTCATCGCCTTAGCAATTATTAGCTGTCATCTAAAGGCACAGTAAAAATATCCAATTCTAGGTCATAGCAAAGAATACCTAATGTCTCTCTAATTGCAGATTTCTTGTAACATTCTTAAGTTTGAATTCTCTGTATATTAAATAAGTTAATGATCTGTGCTTGGAGAATCCTATACCTTGTATTATAAATATCTCCATTGCCATGAATGTCAATGGCATTCTGTTCTTCATTGGCTAAATTTTGTAGGAATTTTCCAGTCTCATTAATTCTTTCATTTTTCTTTAAATGCCTTACATTTCTGATTTACAGTCAAAATGATTAATTCCTCGATTATTATGCATATAATCAAAGTGCATTGTGTAAAATTATATTTGTAATGCAGGAAATCATATCGAATAATACATTTTCTCCTACTGAAGGCCGATTGGAAGCTTGCTGGCATTTCCACGGTAGATGTAGGTGGAACAAACTCTTTTAAAAGTGCAATACTTAACTTTGATTAGTTGCAGTCAACTATATGCACTATTGATTTGCATTTTCAACTCAATAGATCTGCAATATAGTTTCAAAATAGAAGTAATGAGATTCTGACATGCTTATGTGAAGTCTATCATGATGACATATATCGGTATTTGTGATAAGAAAACCTAGTTTATCTTAAACAATGCTAGCAGACAAATCAGTTTGTCCCATATAATTCGGAATGTATAACATTTCAGTTTTCTTGATTCCCATAGTATGAATAATGATAAAATTATTCCGATGCGAAAAGAAAAGTTAAAGTTGCAGAATAGTGAATGTTGTTAGTAAGGAAATTAACAACTAGTATGTGTGGTTTCCTTTTCTTGATAAAGCAATTCAGTTGTATTTCGAATACTTTACTGATAAAATATCTGGTCAATTTTCCTCTTTTTATCATCCATAAATAGGATAAACAATTTTCACCTAATGGAAAATTATCTAATACCAACAAAATATTGATAATAATAATAGTAGTTTATTACGGGTGTTAAAACCCAGTTTTCTGATACAAAAGCAATTAAGGATACATTATACAATACAATATACATAAATATAATACAGTATACACAAAATTAGTAATAATGTACAATACAGAAATACAACAAAATTTTAATGCAGAACAGATAATGTTATGGAAAGATAAAATAAGATATCAAAATAAAGAAGTCGGTAACAAATTATAAAACCTTAAAGATTAAAAGGCAGTAATTATAAAATGATATAGTAATCAAAACTCATTTTAGTGGCTTATTAAACAAGGAAGAAAAATATATTAATTCATAAAATCAATTGGTTACCCTTTAACTGTTGGAGAGAGGAATGGAAAAAGTCGAAATTGACATCTCTCATTAATCTAGATATGTAATGGCATGAAATATGAGAAATTGTGCCTATGATATGAAACCAGGAAGTGATATGTAATTCTGGTTGAGCGTTGATGGATGATAATGTGTCCAAATAATTCAGGAGAGTCAAAATCTTGTTGAATGAAATCTAGATGATCAGGCGTTACCTTGTGGAAAGCCATTTTAGATAATGAATAAAAACAGTGTAATTTTCCACGCTTTTATTTAGCTGACGACCGGTTTCGGGTACCGGAGTAGCATCATCTGGTGGTGATGATGCTACTGCGGTAGCGAAACCGGTCGTTATCTAAATAAAAGTGTGGAAAATTACACTTTTTATTCATTATCCAAAATCTTTTTATTCAACAGATTGTATAGAAAGATAATCCCAATATTTTTCCTCCTAAATTCAAGTGTATTGATGTTTAGGATAACAAGTCTGCAACTTTTGATATAAGTAATAGTAATCAAATCACCTTAGACTTTAACCTGCTAAAATTTTAGAATCACTAAACTAAAGAAACAGTGCTATCGATTATTACTGAAACCGTTCCTTCTTTTTCGTTGGGATTAAAATTTGTATGGTAAGATTCCTTCTTCATCTTTTGAAGAACGTTTCTTGTCCAGCGGCAGCTCATATCCCTCTTATCAGAATTAAATGCTAAACATCGTTCTCAAGTCATCGATTCGCCAAGATCAGTTATTACGATTATATTTGCTTGAAACCTTTCATTAACACAGAGTTACATGTGTATTATACCCCACATAGCAGAAACACGTCTCAGAGACGTCTCAGAGACGTCGCATACGCGCTCAGTGACGTCTCAGAGACGGCGCATATGCGCTCTGTGACGTCTCAGAGACGTCTCTGAGACGTCTCTATGTCCGCCTTGTATACGTCTCTGGAGACGTCCTTTGAGACGTCCCTGAGACGTCTCTGAGATGTCCTTTGAGACGTCTCTGGGACGTCCTTAGAGACGTCCTTTGAGATATCTCCGAGACGTTTTGCGACGTCTCAGAGACGACTCTGAGATGTCGTTTGAGACGTCTTCGAGATGTAACAGAGATCTCTTTGAGAATTCTCCTAGATATTTGAAACCTCTTTGAATACTAATAGCAGGAAACATTCTAAACCCAAATATTTGAAGCCAATTGAAAAAGTTTGAGAACAATAAATAAATAATAATTGAGCTTCCTTAAAAGTTATTGAAAGGGTAAATTATACAAGAGTCCCTGAAAGATACATCAAAAGATAAAACATAGAAAAGCTTTAGACAAATTCAAATATTTGGATTAGGAATATTGTAGTTTCGTTACATCTCAGATGTATAATTTCTACTGGAAAGGACACAAGCCATTGAATAACATATGGTAGATGAAAGCAAATTATCATTTATTTACATTGCTAAGAATATACATTTTATACATATTTATGGTCACATGGTAATATCTCTAACATAATTTTCACATTATTTTCAATTACAAATACTGATCCAAGAATAGTAAAAGGATAAATTCATTTCTGAGTGATTGAACAATAAATGCAAGGGTTGGTGAACAATTATCAAAAACTACAAATGTAACCTCAGACATTTATCAGGGAAGTGTGCTAGGACCTTTACTATTTTTAACTTATATCAATGACTTACCAAAAATCCTGAAATCGAACATTCGTTTGTTTGCCGAGGACTGTATTTATCAAACAATAAAAAACCTTTACTGCACCGCATACAGGATACATACCGCATACCGCCTATTGCTATAAGTTTTCCTTGTGTTTATTAGCGCCACCTACTAGGAGTTTCGGCAAACGTTCTCGACGACACAAGGCAAATAATGCGCTGGAAAGGGCTCGTTGAAAGTGAACTTTACACTGAAAGAAAAATGAATTTGTAACAAAATATGTAATGAATGAAATACAGTAATGCGCATATGGTTACAACAACTAACAGCCGTGTGGTTGAATAATAACCTATGAAGGAGATCATTCAAAAAGAATCTTGATTTGAAATGGAATTAAACGTCCGGCGAAGAAGATTGGAATATCAACCATGTTAACTTAAACGGGTAGTTGGGGAACAAGCAGTCATGGAAACAATTATTAAGGAAACTTACCTACTTACAAAGAATCTTGATTTGAAATGGAATAAAACGTCCAGCGAAGAAGTCCAGATGTAAGAATCAGGTTCGTTGTACCCAGGGACGGATCCAGGGGGGTGGTCCTGGGGGTCCGGACCCCCCCCAAAATATCACTTCTGCCTATTTTTCGAAAATGAAACTCAAATAACGCAAATAAACAAACAATTTAATAAGCAATCACTAGCTAAAATATTCGAATTTGTCTAACACAATTCTAACGTCACGTTTTGTGAAAGCCGAAATGTTTTTTATTTTTAAATTTTTTGATCGGACCCCCCCCCGAAATTTTTCTCTAGATCCGTTCCTGGTTGTACCTGATATTGGCGATCCTCGTAAGGGTGAGAGAAAGGTGTAGATCTTAAGAGGTTTATTTTCCGAGGTACTGAAAATGAGGATCTCTCGTTTCTGATGATCGTCCTTCCTCCTTCACGTCCGCTGCCTGACTCCCCGAAAAAACCGAAAAAGGACGCTTAAATTTTAAGCCGTCCCTGGCCATAGGTCACATATATGGTCATCCCCTCCCATAGACCACCAGCTCTGCAACAGTCATTACGCATATGTGGGGCTAAGGAAAGAGCCGGAGAAAAAGAAACGGTCGAGGTCTTCCAAATAACTGAGGATCGTTGAGGGAGTGCGGGGAGAAATCTTCTTCTTCCGTACAAGGGTTTACACGTCCCGTTCCTTCGTTTGACATACCGGTGTCCTCGACTTTTCCCGGAGCACTACGGTCAACGGGTGGCCCTCGCGACCTGAGGAAATACGGACAAAAGGAAGATGGTCCTCGCAAGATCCATTTCCAAAGAAAATAAAGCATGAGAAAAATACAAGGAAATCAACTTTTGAATAACATTCGCGATCGATTTCTTTTTTCATCTTTTGAAATGTTTCACTGAAATCCTAAAAATATTACGATATTGGAAATTTATTTATTATTATTAAATTTATGATATACACTTAAAATACGCATAAAACATTTGCACATATCTATAAATTTATAATTATCGTTTTAGAGAACAGATAACATGCTACAACAAGTATATAATATTAAATAAGTAATTACAATTTCATATTTAAAATAATCATGTCATAAGAACGTTTTAAACAATAACAACGTTGTTTTAACGTCTACGCTATGATTATAATCAATTTCAATGGATGTCCACCATACCACAATCTTTAAACTAATGAATCGTAAAACATACATAATTTTTGAAATACTCGAATAACTTAATAATTATACGACACTAAAGGCAATACCAAACATTGAAGTAATATTAATTCCTTATGCCTAAGCAGCCACAACCAATTGTTTCTGGCCGCATGAAAAAAAATATCTTGAAAAGTCTCATATGAGACGTCTCTGAGACGTCTCATAGCAGTACAAAAAACATGATCTTGAAACGTCTCATAAGAACGTCTCTGAGACGTCTCAGAGACGTCTCAGAGAGATGTTGCGATGTGAACGACTCAAGAGACGTCTCTGAGACGTCTCTGAGACATGTTATGTTATGTGGGACTGCACGAAAGGGCGAATTTCTTCTACAGAATGATTACTGAAGTCATCTCATCGCTTTAAATCTGCCACAAAAAGGGGGACTTACGTAGTACCAATTTACCTCTCTGGCGCTCAAGTCCAGAATCATCAAACTATCGATACATAATTTTTGAGATATCGCAGCTGTTTTCAATGTGTCAATAAGTGTAAACAGTTGATAATCTAATTTATATGGTGGCGAAACTTTGCTTACGTTCCTGTATGTCAAGATGTAGCAATGGAAGATTGAAATAACATTTCTTTTGGCTGCCACTTTTGAGTGGAAGAATTCCGACCATGGGAAGATTCTAATGATCGTTTGGGAGTTAACACAGGAAGCTTTGGGATGATCATGTAGCTTTAAATTCAGGATGAACACTTTGGGTCTTAGTCTAATCTTCAAGATGGGCTGCATTTGTATAAAGGAGTCGGTGATGGTAAACTCAAGGAAATACTACATTAAGAGCCACTTAGGGGATGGGTTAGTAAACCATATGCTGAATCTTTTTCTTTACATGCTAGTTTTCTTTTATATTCATTGAGTTTTATTCTTGTAGTGGGTTTAGCGTAGTAGAACTTGTCGAAGATGCTCACACTCATCGGAGTTATGCGCTCAAAAGAATCACTTGTCATGGACCAGAGGACCAACGACTTGCGCTGCAGGAAGTAGAGTTTCACAAAAGGTTTCAGCATCCAAATATTCTCGAGTGCATAGATGCTGCTCTAACTGGGTCGACAGTCATGGATGCAGCAATGGATGCAACTAGCCAAGTTCTCATTCTTCTTCCCTACTATCAGGTATTAGAATTTACTATATTTTTTGTGAGTGTGATGAGAAAAATTTTCTTTTATTTGGTTTTGATATGTAGTTATCGTTTTCTACTCAAGATAAATATTTGAAATTCTGTAATGAAGATACCAGTGTCTCATGTTTTCTTCTGTTAGAGAGGAACATTGGCTCAAGAACTTGAATGGAGATGCAAGAACAATGAACCAATGGATTGTGTACCATTGCTTACTATGTTTATTCAAATATGCAAAGGAGTACAAGCAATGCATGAAGCAACCCCAGTTCCTTTGGCTCACCGAGACCTTAAAACTGCTAATGTTCTTCTTAAAGAAGATTATACTCCAGTAATCATGGACTTAGGTATTAAAATAGAATGTTTTGATTTTTATAAATGCTTTAAATCAAATGCTGATGAAATAATGACAAAACTGTTTACTATTTAAAACATAAATTGATAGCTTATGGGGCACTTAATTTTTTACAAGATATAGGAATGAAAGTTTATACTTTTCATTAATTTGACCTTAAATAACCATAGCTGTAGTAGTTTTACTTCATCATCATACACTTACAGGTTCCTTTTTTTCTTTATTTCACTTTTTCACATCTTCCTGTTGTAAGTTTCTGTCAAAGGAAAAACTAGTATTACAGCTAGGAAAAAATATTTTTGACAACCAATGGTCTCAATCACCGCGCTTGGAACTAAAAGGTGTATTATTCAACTAATGTTATACGATATGATTACATTAATTTAGTTGGAATAATTGTCCCAAAATTCCAAAACACCATCGATAAAGGAACCAGCCTGATGCACATTTCACCCTCCAAAGGGAACAACTTTTGAGTCACCTCTTGCCTCTGAAGATTGGGGGTTGAAATACACATCAGGCTGGTTCCTTGTTTGATTGTTTGGGAGTCTAGTGACACTTACTCACATCACCGCCAGTGGTACAGGGAGTCACCTCTTGTCTCTTAATTTAATGGCAAGGATGGAAATTTCTGTTAAAGTATTTGGCCCTTAGGACAGTTGGTACTCTCTGAAACATCAGCCAACAAGAGCTAATGGGGGAATAAGGCTTAATAGGCACAGTGAGGAGTGAGGTAGAAATCGTATGTAAAAATAAGAAATAGTATGTAAAAATCCGTTTTATTTGCTCACTGAAGAGTATCAGTACTTGTACAAATATTCCCAAGCAAGTTTTACTAATTTCTCAAGTCAAATTTTATATTATTTTAAAATAGAATGCAGAATACTTCTGAAATAAGAAGTTTACAGAATGCATTATCTTTTCTACATGTGGAGTGTTTAGTTCAACCTCCAATTGCCTAGTAATAATTTAATCCTTTATTGTTAATCCATATGATGGTCTTGTTACTTTCTCTGGAATTTACTCTTAAATGATATGCCTGAAAGTTTTACTTCCAGATTTCTCGAATGAGGAAATAAAGAAATCAGCAATTTTGATGATTTAATGGCAGAGTCACCAATATCTGGTGCTTGAGTGGGGATATTTTTTATAAACCAGCAGATTATGTGCTGGATCTCCTCTATTAGGTTCTTTTTCTCTCTATATAAAGATGGTGACCATAAAATAATTTATCGCTAATGAACCCTTTTACCAGTACTGTCCATCTATCAAAGGGGAGTAGATTTATACCTGTTGTTCCTCTATACTTCTTCTGCCCACATGATGAGATTTAGTTAATATTGGCAGGGCAATATTTGACTTAAAATTTTGTTTCCAATATATCCCCCCTGCGAAATAGCAAAGTTACTTTTCAAAATTGGGATATAAGTACTCCTTCCTGACCAACCCTGCGATTTACTGCCAGCCTTTGTTGTGGGGTATATACATCTATTGTTAGGGCTGAAGAAGCCAGATTTTGGAAAACAACTGTAGAAAGTATAAGGACTTGCAGATAGTTGTGAGATTTTCTTTGCTAAATGAGAATCAACTGGAGAGATAAGGAATAAGTGTTCTGAAAGACAACTGGTTCATAAAAATGGGATCTTACAATTGTGTTGAAAGGATGCAATTGATTGGTAAGTAGCAGATTTTGAACATTCCATGCGGGCCAGAATATGTATACCAGTTACGTAAGGGATAATATCTTAAATACTTTTTAAATCTATTACATTCAAGAATTGCGAAGTGTTTCACAGGTATAGAATAACATTTAATTGCTTTTGTCGGAAAAAATAATTATTCCTCTGTTACTTCTGATTAAGAGGAAATAAAACTTCACCAAAAGTGAAGATTCAGAATATTGTGGTATTTTAATCAGCCATTTGTTATTTAATATTAGGGCCTCTTACTTTCTTAGGAACATTTTATTGGCTAGGCTGTCAAAATAAGTGATGTCATTGCACTCACAAATATTTTTAGCCTGCAAGGGATAACTTATTTGGGGTCATTGACCTATGCTGTGTTATATTCATAAAAATTGAGTTGAAATTATTGTTGTCTCATTTAGATGAATGAGGGCTAATAAATTTCATATCAATCTAAGTTTATATGTAGATATATATGTTTTCTGCTAAGATTGACCTATTTAGATTTATCTTTGAACCAGAAATAACAGTCAACATTTTTTCAGATGAGTTAATGTCTTTATTGTTATAGAACACCAATGATTTGCACTACAGACTTTAAAGAATTGAATTAATTAGTACCAAAACGTTGAAGAAAATCTTTTTATATTATTATAATTCTCCTCATGACCACTCACAGCAAGTTATAATCCTAAAAAAAAGGTCAGGAAGGCTGTTTTTTCAACAAAGCTTATGTTCACAATTTCAAGATGCAGTTTTTAGCGTGAAATGCCCGTTGACAGGAGTGTATGAACTTTAATTTTTGTGCTCATTAAATATTTAAAAATGTGGAAGCAACATCGAAGAGTCAGATCATTTTTATTTGAAAAGGTTTCAAACCCAGCCAACTTATTATTATTATAACTCATGACCTCCAGGGAGAACAGTTCTTGTAGCATCAGTTTAAAAATGCCTTCATGCTACTCAACAAATGAATATGCTTTAAACTGGGGTTGAACAATGCCAAGTTTTTTAATATCTACCCTTTGATTGTCTCTTCTCATTGAATTAATATTTTTTTTAAATTTGGAGTTGTCTTTCGTCATTGTCATTCAGCTATAATAAAGTTTGATGTCACTTTGAATCCTCTAATACATGAATGAAAGGGTATTCTGTGAATACATGATTGTTTGAAATACATAATAATTTTATCCTCCTACAACTGATGATCTCTAATACTTATGTTATGCTTGTTTTCATGTACTTAAGTAAAATGAATTATGATTGCCCATTAGTGGCTTCCAGATTGATAGATTACTAAGAAATGTTAATTTTTATCCCTTACTGGAGTATAATAAAAATGAATGTAAAAGGCTAGCTAGTTAGCCGTTCACGGAAGGAAAACATCATCTCATATTTTTTCCTATTTTATGCACTATAACTGAGTTGTATTGTTGAACTTGTTTCGCTAAATCCTGAAGAAACTCAAATCTAAGCTTAATTCTCCAGGATCAATGGCTCCTGCCCGTGTGAAGATTGGAGGCAGTGGTGAAGCTCAAACTCTGCAGGATACCGCTGGAGAAAGGTGTTCAATGCCTTATAGAGCACCAGAGCTCTTTACTGTTGAAACTCACTCGACTATTGATGAGAGAACTGACATTTGGGTAAGTCAGTAGTGGTATCTGTGGTTCATTCAATTCTCTAATACGAATGTAAATATCCCTTTGATGGAATCACTATGTTTGTTTCTGATTCACTTAATTCTTCTTTTGTCAATGAATTCCTTACAAATATTCATTGCTAAGGTATTAAAAATGCTATAATTTTATTTTACTTATGCTCTATTGTTTTTCTTATATTTTCCATAAATATGCTTTCTTTTTTAAATTTTATAAGTATCTGTAATAGATAGTATCATAGCACATGAACCTACTGAAAAGTAGAACACTTGTGGAATCTCTGATGGATTGGATGTGATTAATTTTTAAACCAATGTATAAATATAATAATATACTGCATTTTGGTGGAGTTACTTCTTGGAAGCTCTTTGGAAAGTTAAATTATACTCAATAAATGCATTTGGAAAACACTGTGTTACTTATTCTGAATATCTATCATCATATTTATTATTTGTTATATTTAAATAAGAGTAGAATTGAAAGGAATGCCAATTGAAAGCAAATAATAAGAGAGGAATATTTGTTAGTTTTGGATTTCCTTTAATTTTAAATTGATCTATAGGATAGACTATGCTAGATTGTGAAAGTATTTCGATGCAGTGAGGTAATATTTTGTTTCTAGTATTAACTTTTGTATCTAGTATTATCTATATCACTGCCATAATCAACTAAGTTGATCAAATATTCATAACTCGCAAACAAAAATGTGTTATCAAAGCGTTACAGTACAATTATTGCTTAATTTTTTATAGATCTTGAATGATCAGTTTGATAAAAAACCAGTACAAGAATTTATTCAAATTAAGTAGTTGGTTCTCTTTGATCGAGAAGATGAAAGCAACTTATTTGTATGCAACTTAATTCTGAATTAGGAAAGACTCATACTTTCACAAAATGCATTTTTCTGGTTTTGAAATCATTGATCTATGCAACAGAGTGATATTGGCTGCTAAAACATCTCATTCCATTAAAAAATTCTTTTATACACATCATCGCATAACAATATTAAATGCAGTGATCTAGTTTTAACAGTTTTACTGGCACAATAACCTTTCTTGATCTTTTTAATCTCCCTCCTTGTCCAATTTAAATAGCTCCAATTATGTTTAAAGATGGGTAGTTTTGAGCAGTCCAAGCTAAAAATTGTTGTATATCGATGAAAGATAATTTAATAAGTGGTGTTTAAGAAATTATTTGGGGGATTTTAATTATTTAGATTGAAGGCAATGTTTCCCATGACTTTGAAGTTTTTACTGTAAACCAGAGACAGATTCACTTGATTTAATTTTCTATCTATGTTAAGGAGTATTTCATTCTCATCATAGTGTTTCTCTATGACTTTTACTATCAAAGAAGCTTCATAAAGCAATAAAATCTTGTTTCTCTCTTATTTTCTTTAACTTTCTATTGTCTTTTAGTTGTTTACAGTATGTTTTATATTAAATTAAAATCATCACAACGACTTATAAGAATAAAATATGATAATATGTATAAAATACTTGAAGACAGTGATAGTAAATTTACTTGTTTATTCTTTAACATCTAAACCAGAAAATAATGGAACCATGAGCTATTCTGCAGGTCATAATTTTAGCATTTCATTTACCAGTCCTTGGTACCAGCTCTTAAATCCCTTTGGGAACTGAATCAGTTCTTTTATATTTATACCTTCAAGTGGTATCCAATTGTAAAACGAAACTTGAATCATTGCAATGCTTGAAAATTTTCAAGCGGAAAAGGTTGGTGATGATTGATGTATACAGCTTATCATCTCCGTCTTCCTCAAGGGTGTCTTTCTTTCTAGTCCTTGGGATGTATCCTGTATGCCATGTGCTATTACAAATCGCCGTTTGATGCGGTCTACGAAAGAGGCGATAGCGTCGCCTTAGCCGTGATAAGTGGAAATGTGTCTTTTCCCGAGACATCGATTTATAGTGATGTAAGTAGAAATGTGCAAATTATGTAAGAAAATTTGATTTTTTAACATACCAGAGTAATGTTTCTATCTTTTTCAGGAGATTCGAGACCTCATTATGTTCATGCTTAATGTAAATCCAACTGAAAGACCATTTATACAAAATGTGATAGAAAAGGCTGAGGTCGTCTTAATGAAACTAGAGAATAGAGTGTGAAGTTAATGAAAAAACGCGTTCCAACTCTTGATTGTGGAGTTTCACCGGTTTTGAAGATGAGCCATATTGATGTATAAATTGC
This sequence comes from Sympetrum striolatum, assembly GCA_947579665.1. Lineage (NCBI taxonomy): Eukaryota > Metazoa > Arthropoda > Insecta > Odonata > Libellulidae > Sympetrum > Sympetrum striolatum. The sequence goes on along the minus strand of OX388347.1, from coordinate 16,800,527 downwards.
TTTATATATTTATATTTTCATTTCAAAAGTTTGTTTACAGCTATAATTCCTTAATACATGCTATGTATATTTTATTTCCTCTTAAGTCTTGAAAGCGAGAATGGCTTTTTGGTCACGTGACCTTGTTTGGACCAATCTACGATTTCCGCACGGCAACTATTGAATTCTTAGCTGTCGTAGCCGTAGGCTGCATGTAATTTCCTAACACCTCAACAATATTTTAAAATCTGGTTACAAACTGCAACGAGTGCAAGAAGTGTCTTTTTATAAGATTTTGGAGGTTATCAGTGATCGATCATCTGTGTACATACAAGTGCAACTTCTTCACTTCTCTTTAGGCACAAGGTAAGAGATAATTTTGAAATTCTCCCTTGCGCCATTTTTCGAATAGTTAATGACAATTCGGGGCATTGACTCTTTATGTTAATGTTTGGGAAGAGAATACAAGAGTAGACGAATGTATTTCACGTCCATTTCTAGACGTCTTTAATCGATATCCACTTGCTTGTATGGAGTAATTTTGTTGAACGCCGATGACAAGATGATATGAATACAGGCAAGTAATCGTTTATATGAGGTATTCGAATTGTTATGTCTAAAATCTTGTATTAACTAACGACATAATGTCCTCTCTGTAATATGAGCATTCCTCTTAAACAATAAAAGAAACTTTGTAATTAATCTGGGTAATATGTTATCGGTTTTTCGTACATGGATACCTATAGTTACAATGAACTTACGCTATTACAGCTGTCCGCAGTGTTAATTGCAGTTGCTGCAAGTAACAAGGACTGGAATGCCAGGTGCTGTGATGTTACCGGCATTTAGTTGCAATTCTTACTATTGGTCATGTCAAATGAAACTAAACCCTTTAGTAGTCGGTAATAAGTGTAGTTAATGAAACAATAATGAAGTAGATTTAATTTCATTGAATATCAGATTTTAAGCTTTATTGGTCAGAGTGTGGTCATACGATGATACTGATGGTTCACGGAGGCTGAGCTTCATGCAGGGGCCAATGAAATTTCCCTCACGCCACCTCTTTCTTTGACGTCACTGATACGTCGCCCTATGATTGCAAATTTGTATACACATCTTGAACGTGAAAGAAACTTGTAAATCATAATTTGGCGTGACCTAGACGTTAAGACTATGAAATCATTTCGTTTGAAACAATGGGATTAATTTTATCATTCGCAGCAAGTCATTGTCTTTCCTAGAAAAACACTTCCAGGCCATTACTCGTGGTTTGTTGCCCTTTAATTTGAGTGAAGAAATGACTGGTGCATAAATAAAATATTTTGACTCGCTTATGTCACGATGGCGATAAATGATATATTTATATGAGAAATTAATCGTATTAGCTTTTGCTCGTTACCACATATTTTAAATTTCAGTCTCATTTGCTATTCCTTTTTTAATTGTTATAAATTACAGTCCTTTTTCCTTCCAAAATTTAATCATTGCGAGTTTCATTCGTAAAGAACCTGCTCGCAATGAGATGGAAGTCTGCTGTCAGTAAAAGAGGTGGTAATTTTTGTTCCGAGGTGTCTTAGTAATTATAATCGATCGAAGCACGGGTGCCTGAGAAAGGTGAATTGTTTTCTTTGGAAATAGTTATCAAAGAATGATGATGAATTTCAAATATATTGTGTCTTCTGACTTCCACTCGTTATCGCTCATTTTCAATTAGTTTAAACAAACGTGTGCTACCAAATTGTACACATTTATTGAAAATATTTTTCGTTATCACGAGAAGAAGATAATTCGAAGGAATAACCTAATTCGAAATAAAATTTATCATTGTCTGCCATGACATTTTGGCTTCAATTTGATTTTGTTTTCGTTGTTGTCTTAATTGATCATGTATTCGTTTTTTAAAACCTCCGCTCTCGGTGGGCGCGCTTGTAGCGGGTAGTGATTTAACCCATTCGCTTATCAAGGATGTCTAATTTAAGTATGGTTCGCAGTGCCAGCTGATGGGTGCCGCTCATCTCTTGGCAATGACCTTGGCCTTCGTCGGCTTCGCCCACCTCTTCCTCTTGCCACACAGGGCAACCACATTCTCCGACTTACTAAATACCGTAGAGGCAATCGATCCATGTTCCTTCTCCACAGAAGGCCTTCCCCACCGAATTTCTTCCTCTTTCGGTCTGTTGGTCATCTAACGGGGGTCTGGCAAATTTCTTTTTGGAGTGCTGTGGTACATACGAAGAACCTACATCGTTTTGAAAACCAAGTGACTCATTGGTTTGCTTTGTGGACGCTTCCGCAGACACCTTCAGTGTGATAATACACACCAGTCCTGTGTAAATGGCCATTGTCTATTAATTGCTGACTTAATTTGTACTTGGTAGGCATGTACTTTACCTTGCCTTTGTCATATAATATATTAAGATCTCAAAGATGATCGTTTTATATTTGACGTGGGAAACGCTTCAACGTTTACCATGCTCAGTTCAATCTTCATTTTTTGCATGTACTTAACTTATACGGTTTCTGTTGTGCAATATATAATTTCTTGGAAGTTACAATCCATTCGCTCGTAAATTTCCTAACGCCATGACATTTAAGAGAGATACTATTTGTGTAATTAGTTCTTTATCGCTTCGAAGTTCAAGACCAAATAACTCCTTATGATGGAGTCTACAATGCTCCCTGGTTGTTAAGATTTTGAATTCTAGTTCCATGTATTATGTTTAATTTTTGCTTTTGGATGATGGGAAGTCTTCTAGTAATGTCACTAGTTTGATCAATGCTTTTGCCAGCTTGGGGTGCCATCCGTTTTCTTTAGGTACAGTTATTGGATAGGCGTAACGGACAGCCTTTTTTCCTCGTACGATAAACCGGAAGCAACGTGATACTATGAAGGCACCCATTCATCCAGGATATCCTACAGCTCGGAGTACTATACTAATCCACAACGCCGGGGAAGAAACTGTTACTTTCCCTTACATTTATCGTTGTAAGCGATCTCAATATAATGAAACATTGTTTCGTTTTCCTCATTAAATTTCATTATACTATGCTTCTTTTAGACAATCATAATGTCCACAAAATTGCAATAGCATTATACATTCCTTATGATTCCATTACTATGCTTAGGTTATTGAAGTTTTAAAGGAAGATATATAAGGAGTTTCTTATTTTTTCGCGGCCCAGTCTTTAAATTCAATTGCTATTATGCCTTGATCGAGTGGCCGTTGATGCTTCGGTTCTAATTACGCTCCTGCTTTGAAACATTTTTCTTTCCAAAAGTCTAGCACTCCCTACTAGATTTATATAAAACGAATTATTCCAGAATTTTCTGATTGCTTATTGAACCTGATAGAAAATCGAATCATATACGTATCAACCTTTTTTTTAAATCAACTTCATCATAGGAACACTTCAATATTATGGAGCTCGTTTTCAAACGAGGGGAAATTCATTTCAAACCGGACGAAAAATTACATTTACCCGCAGTTTTTTTTCATTTAGCGATTACTGGTGACTTGTGATTTCGGTGGAATTGCTCATTTTCATGACTCGTAGTGTTAATTGAGTCAATTTCGAAGCGCGCCTCACCGTCTTCGAACTATTAATTATAAAATTAGTGCGCGATTTTAGGTTATTTTCTCCTTTCACCACTAATGGACTCTTCTCCTATAAATCTGGAAGTTAATTAGTGCTAGTGTGGTGTGCCTCGTGAAGGATGATTGCAGAGGAATGGCTGTCAAGGGGAGCGAGCATCGTTACGTCACTTGCAACTGGTCGTCCTCGGACTTGCAGTGCTGAATTTCTGGATCGTGGGGAAGGTTTCGTTTTCCTCGATAGTAAATAAAGAGAGATCACAGTCGTTCACAATTTCACACTCACGTTCTGCGGAATGTTGTCATTACTTCCTTAGCACCTTTCTTATTAGCACCCTGCCATAAACTCATGTCCGGGTATTTCAATACAAACTGCAATCTCATTCCTGTTATAAATCTGTATAAAAAGGAGCGGATATAGTATATCTTGGATTTGATACCACTCCGAAATACATCCAAGCGATTCCTTGAAGTTTTTAAAGTGTCAATCAATTCGGAGCAGGATTGATTGCATTCCGATGAAATGAATATGCAATTCGCGACGGCCATTTTTTTGTTTCCGCGTTAACCATTCCTATCGTTTCGTTTTTGCAAAAATTATTATATTTTATGTGCCGGATTGTCATAATCTACGTAAGCCCAAATTTGGTCAAATCACTAAAGTGTTTCTGAATGCATTTATATGGCAATTTCATTACACTCTGTCTCCATAGTTTAAAATTCTTCTACGAGAAGAAAAGGCCAAAATTTAGGATGAATTAGATGTGAGAAATGTTGGTATCGTCGTCACGTTTCGTTGGTTTCTTTTTGGGTCAAAATTCCCAGTTTTCGGTATTTTAATGGAAACGAATGCATTCGCATGGAAACGGAGATATGAACGCTCGACCACACTTTCATCGGCAATTTCTCACAAGGTCGGTGCGCAAAGATAACGTTGCAGTTAAACGTCTGTCTCTGTGATTCGAAATCCCCGGTCGTACGCATTTATTGATTCGAATTTGATCGGAGATATTCGAGATTAGCAATAATCACGTTGACTTTAGTCGCTTACGTAAGCGCAGGAGCGTTATTTTAGTAATCATATTCATTCGTGGATTTCCCTCGTTCACTGCTTCTGGAGGAATGCGTAGTTAGGTAACGTAAAGTCACCCCTCTGTAAGCTGTTCTTGGACACGATTTACTCGTTTCTCCTAATGCTGACCTCTCTTAAGCTTTTCTCGCGCAATCTCTTTCGGAAAACTGCTCCGTAAGTCTGGTATATATTTCACGATTCGCTTGCTGTCTTTCAGTAGTTAGTAATCTTAAATCGTTGTAAAATCCAAGTCTTTTGAATACCATATTGATGAATATCGCAATTAATGGTGGATTTTTTCACGAAGTCTAAAACTTCTACATACTACATCGTGGTTTCGTATAAAAACAACCTTACTCCTGTTGTTATACATCCTATAAGGGAGCCAATTTAGTTACTAAAAGACTTAGAAGAGTGAATATAATGTCTTAAGTACAATTTCGCGTAGTTTATGCACTGAATAGTCATGTCTCGCCCGATTGAATAGTATCCATTATAAAGAACCGGAATTTAAACATTTAACATGGTACCAAAGAAATCTGGCTGTCAGAATTGATTCAGTTGTCGCTCAAATTTTGGTACAAATTTCCTTTTGCAGTAAATTTCCATCCCTATAATTTCGTCACGTAGATATACTATCTACCACAAATCATTCACAGTATCTGCCGTAAATTTCTGGAATTCCCTGCCAACTATAATCCGTGATGTAAGCACTACAAATAGGTTAAAATTTTATTATTTGATTATTTGTTTAATCTAGATTATTGTATTATTAATTGGTTTCGATTGCTTTGATTCTTGTACTGTTATTTATTGTTGTTCTCAGGTGGCTTGCCACAGGAGATAGTAAAATGTATTAATTTATTCATCCCTAGTGCAGATTTCGACCTAGATTAACAGTTCCGAGATTTAGTGACCCACTGCAAGTATGAATGCTTTCGCTCGTTGCGTCCTTGCAGTGGGCGACATCGAATCCTCCACTCGTTTACAAAGGAATCATGATTACTATTCGCTCAAACCCTCGAAAAAAGGATATGGAAATTTTCGAGCGAGTACATATTTACGAAAATACGTTTCATGTTGTTTGCCAAAACAATCCTTTTTGAGGGTGCCAATATTACACGATTCGGAGTATAAGCAATATATTTTTAACGTGAGACAATCATTTTAACATGAAAATGTATGATTTGAAATATATAAATCCTTGGGAATTTCAATCTAGTCAATTCTGCATTCTCGCAGTAATTCGTTGCTTCTAGTTCACCGAGAAATAGGTCAATGGACCCGTGAAGTATTTGTTACGATAAAGATTGTTACGGTGAAACTTATATAAAATATTTATAATAAAGTTCATGTGACTATGATTGTAGGCACGGATCTCATGCTATCTATTGCCTGTGAGCCTTCTAATAGTAAGCAATAAGGTAGTCAATGAAACTATAACTATAAGAAATTTTGAAATAATTCTGAATCAGTTGAAACGAATGATTAAAAAAGTATTTACTAATCCGCCCCATTATCGTCCTAATAAAGCGCATATCATTGTTGTTATCATTAGTAAATAGGAGTCGTGTTACCGAGAGCAATAATAGGAGAAAAGATAATTTAAGATAAACAAGTTTTTTACTACGCATTTTTATTTTAAACGTTACTGTTATGGCGTCTGAAATTTGATTCACTTTGGTTAGAAAGGAGAGGCATATGAGTTTTGTTCGCTTCAAACCGTATGACGTCAATAGAATGGCTAACATTTCGCTATTGTTGATGAGATCCTTTGGTATGTTTTCTAAACATCGGCGATACTGTAAGCTCAGCTCTTTTTATAAGCATTTCAGGAAACGCTCTGTAATATCTTTCATGTTGTGTTTAGAAAATTAGGAAAACAAACATTTCTACGAGAACTTCTCCTTGTTTTCATAAATTAGCTTCTTTATCATCGATAGCGGAACTCCGAGAAAGTTGGCCCCTGTGGTTTCGTTTCCTGGGCAGTTTTACCACGAAATTTTTAAGTGTCTGCTGAGAAGTCTTTCTTCTCATGTTCGTGCTGTATAAATGTAACCTTTTTAAATCTAGAACAATTTCCCAACCGTTGGGACGTGTCCTAATTGCGAGACTTGTAAGTCTTTAAGCGGATGCATTTTGATTACCCTCGCTCACTATTCTTGAAAGTCCTTAAATCACTAAAAAATTGGTCTAGATGTTGGCTGCGAGTATAATTTCTTCGAAGATTTTTTTTATTAAGCTTTGCTTCCTATTTTAACTTCTTCTACCTGCTGGAAATATTCTCTAAATTAATTTCACCTCTTAATTGCAAATAATGTTTATAATAATAATTTATTTAACGTATACAGGTTAAATTCCCACATAGATGTCTTGTATTATAAGAAAAATAAATAATAAGCATAAATATATGTTATTATTTATTTATTTATTATTTATATATATTTATATACGTAAGTATAAGTTATTCTCGGTATCTATTTGTATTTTTTAGAGAAATCCTTAGTTTTTCCATCAACTTTTCTCAACTGCTATTAGGAAGCCTGACCTTTTGTATGAATATATATTTATCGCGGAAATTTCGTTTCAGTTACTGCATCTGTATTACGGTACGTTATAGTAATACGACACTTTCTACATTATTGAACGGAAAAATGACGTTTTCAATCTTACGATAAATACCTGTCCATACACAAGAGCGCCAATGTGCGAAATGACCTGAGCTGTCGAAGCACTTTTAACAATACTACTACTCATACACAAGATGCGAATCCGTATGAATAATTGTGTTCTGTTTTCACATAAATCTTCGGTGCTAATTGCCATTTAAACAAATCGTTTTTCTTGCGAAATCATGCAACTGGCAGTCGTTCTATGGAAATTTGCCGGTACAGTAAATTCCCGTTTCTCCGAATCGCGTTTATTCGAACAAACTTTTCCGAATGCACAATTACCCCACCCGCCGAATACCAACGCGACCCATTACTAATTTGCTAGTGACACCTCTTCACATAAATTTTTCAGTCAAAAAAATTCAGTCTTATTCTCAACCACATCAATAGCACTATACGAACGCACGTTTTACGATCATATTGACGCAATTCGGGGTGTTTCACGCGGGGCTTCGGTTTATCCGAAACGGCCGCCCGATCATTTCGGATAAACGGGAGTTAACTGTATTTGGAAAAGTATTCAGACGTTGAGCATTCACAGAAGGGTCCTTTGTAGATAAGACACTGCTGTGTTTCCTCATTAGGGAAAAGGAAACGCTATTTTGTTTCTGCAGTATCTAGCGAAGGGCTTATCTCTGAACATTCCGGCAACCGCATGGCTATGCAAAAGTTTGAAAGCGTATGTCTCGTTGACGGTGTAAACAATCAAGTCTTTGATAACACCAACTTAAGCTGAGTAATTCGCTCTCTTTGCTGTTTTTGCCATCGAGTTTCGTTTCTGAGTATTGCTCAAGCACTTGTAAGATTAACTCAGCAGTTTTAAAAATATGTATAAAATATTCTGCATTTTAAAGGATTCGTATGCTTCTTCGCAATCGAGGCTAGTACTATTTGGTTTTTATACTTCTTCTGCTCCGATATGGGAAAACACCCTTTTAATTTTGCTTCGAAAAATTACCTAGAGTAAAATTAATTGATAATCTTTGATTAAGGTCTTAAACAGTATTTTTCCTCAGATTTTAAGTGTTTCTGTCTTGAAGATATCTCAATCTAATGATTGAGTTATTAAGGACCTCGATACTCGATGTACGAGCGTTGTTCTTCTTATACCATTTACATGTTTACAATCCTGCTCATTTACCAATGTGTTATTGTTATTTTACGAGAAAATTGAGCAATACTGTTATAACAACGTCAAGCTCTAGTTGACTCATTAATTCATTCATCTACTGATTTTCCTACGCATTTTGACATATTCTTGGTGGCGGTGTTTCGATAGATTTTACATTTAATGTAAAATAAATTATAAATATTCAGAGGTTATTTACAATTTTTACAGATTAGAATAAATACAAAATAATCAATTAAACAATTTACAATGTAAGAAATCAATCAGTTTCGTAATTGATAATTATGTAAAAGATCACCCACACATTTTTTATTCTTATCATTCATATTATTTTGGTAGTTAAAACAAGATGTTCCATAATACCCTGATATGCCTTCAGCTACTTAGCCGTAACATTATTATTCGTAAATTTTTATGCGTTCTTTTTCAGTCTGAAAAGGTAAATTGTTTCGGAGATCACTATTATACACTATGTATCAATATGTTTATTAATCTTTCTTTGCGATTTCCTGTCAAATTTCATTTTTGTCACATTTCTACTTGAATACGTACACGGATTGAAATGCGAAGCAGAATTGTAGTAAAATTGCAATTACGTTGAAAAATCGAGAGGAATTGTAAAGGGTGTTTATATCGTCGTAAGTTAATTCCTTTCTAGTGTAATCTAGTATTTACCAGCATGACTCATATTGTTTGCGGGGGGGGTTACGTCGTAAATATTTTCCTATTTCTCGCATGTACTTCCTAACTGCCTTTCAATTTGGTGGCTCATGTACCTTATCTCCCCCTTTTCGAAATTAACGCGATAAGATAGTGGTGGGGCCCATCAGAGAACTTATTGACGGATAAGGTAGGCGAAGCAAGATATTTGAATTACCTCATGCTTTTTCCTCCAAACTGCACCGAATGTTTGCTCCGTGTTTATTGTCTGCTTCGAGTTTGTTTCCACGCTAAGAATACCTCGAGTAATCTTTCGGTTCTTGCATTGTTCCTTTCTCGACCTTGAGGATCTTCCCGTGCGCGCGCTAAGCAATGAACTTATGTTCTTCCCATGCACCGTGATTGGCCAGCCTTACTACTGGCCATTCCCCATTGAGTTGAGATCTTGAGCGAGTTCCCTCGGATCTGACGTAACAACGTTCTCTCTCGTCGAGTGCTCTCCGCCGCATCAAAAGTAAAAACAACACTCTTTTGAACGTGCCTGCAGGTGGAAATAGAGTCAAGGCTTTTGACATCCTTTTCCACGGAGGTAAGTTTCGATTTGCAAGGAAACGGTTTAGTTTAGTAGAGCTCTTTTTTATGCGGGAAAACTTAAAGATTGGAAGTGTTTTTTCTTCGGTGGAATTAATGTGAACTGCAGTGAAATTTAAATATTTGTTAAAACTAAATTGAGTATTACATTCAATATTTACGACCGAATCTTACTATCGCGTTATTTCTTTCTTTTAATTGACCTATCCTAAAATATATATTATGATTTAACGTCACAGAGAGGTGAAAGAGAATATTAAGTTTCAGATTAACGATCCAATATAATTTGGATATTAATTACAATTATATAATTGGATTTCAATTATAATGATTTTCCTTTTATTGTCATCCTAACGTTATTTCTCTCGTTGATTGTTGAAAATAATATAACTTGCGAGCAGTTACTTGCCCACTCAGGAGGAGTGATATTGAATTAAATAGAGCTGAGTCAGTTGTGTTATTTTACGTTTTTTCTTAATAGTGTTACTAATATTCTTATGATGCTGACTCCAGAGCTTACGTAATCTGTTTTCGCTTGCTTGATTGATTTTGTTGTTTATTGCAAGTTATGAATTAGGCAAAATGTTTCAAGCAAAGATATTTGTTTCGTCTTTTAATTTAGCGGATTAGTGAATTAAATGACCAAATTATAAAGCGAATAACCCATAATACTGCTAAGTTCTACAAAATATCCGAAACTTTTCTAATCTTTTGCATCTATAGATGGTAAAATCGCTATTTTTTAAGTATAACTATGTATCATTTTAGTTTTTAGTACATTGACGAAATAATTTTCATTTTAATATACTTTTTAAATAATTTTCCCCTTGTCTAATTTAACTTCTGTAATCCTAGGATTTTTCCCGCCGGAGATTTTTATTTTACTCAATGATATAAGTCTTCCGAGAAATGGACTACGGAGAGTTCCATTTTTATCTCGCCTGCTATAAATTTGGTCGCCGGGAAGAAAAATAAATAATTTTTTAAAGGTGAAGATCTGAAGCATTTAAGAACACTTACTGCGCTGAATACTCGCATTCTTTTATCGTATTCCCAGTATAAAGAATTAGAAGTGAATGCAGAACAGGATTAGTAGCATCATGTGCTAGATATCCGGTTAATATCATTACGAAAAACTGCAGGTCTCGATAGCAATACCCAGGCGTACTTAAGGAGTGCTGCTTATGGAACTTTTTATAGAACTTCTACGTAATTGAGCATCGGAGATATACGTTCGGAATATAGTCGATGAAGTTTACCATTAGGTTGCTAATATTTCTAGCTATACATACCATAAGGATACAGTATACATTGAAGAAGGATAAGCCACAAATCTTTCATTTCGCTAAATTTCATGACTAGCTGCTACTCATTTCAACTTCGAGCTTGCTCTTTTTATTTGAAAATCTTCCTTATGTATATTTGATATTTTTAAGTCCTTTCTAGCCTTGTATTTATATTATTTTAATTGATGCATGTTTTTTGTACAAGCATAATGTAATAAAAATGTGAGACTTCAGAAAACACGTTTCACATATTTATTAATACGATCTTTCCCCTTTATTCCGTAAGGATAATAGTCTGTCCTATGTTAGGTTGGATAGAAAATATATTTCTGATGTGTCCATAAATGTCTTCAATGGAACGTTTTCACTAATAATTGAGCTTCTAGATAGCTGTATTCGTCACCGTTTAGTGTCATGCAGAAGCATGTATTCTACGCCCGCTTCTTCTAAACCTGCCCGCGTTTCATTTGAGACTGGCGGAGGGGATAGATGATGTGATTGGATGAAGACCCATGCCGTTTTAGAACGACGTAAAATGTTTACGAGTTACTACAAATACCAAAACAATTTTAACTAGCTAAATATATAAATATAATGTTATTAACTGTCAAGGTTGACTACGGTCCACTCTAAATCTTTAGCCACAGTTAAAATATCATTTAAAAATGCATTTTGAGAAATTACTGTTCAAAGATTCGTCTGCGATTATTCTTTTAATTATCAACGTGTTAATTTACTACTAATAATTAACAACTACTACTAATTTACAACTTTTAAACAACTAAGAATAATCGAAGGAGTTTTGTTTTCTAACTTACTTGTTAAAATTGTAAATGGCCTAATTCTCACTAATTGCTACATACATAGCTAGGTTTTCTAACCTTTAAAATTAGAAATTTCTTCAAATACGCGGTTCAATGAGGACTCCTGAAATTGGGCATTCTCTCATGCGCATGTTTCCCATGTTCGCATTACTATTTTTGGGCGTATCGTCTGCGTCGGAAATCCCGGAAGTGCGGACGAATTTCTAATTATATCATAACTATGCGCTCAAACTGAGTAACGAGTTATTCATCAGAAACCAATCAAGGCTTTGCCAATACTAGAATAATTTAAAAAATAATTGCGTAAGGTTTTTATAACTCTCCTTTCATGTATTAATACAAGTATTTGTGACAGACGTATTCAGGAAACTTCGAGAAGATAAGCAGGTCGGTTCAAATCATTAGCCGGCTAAATGTTGGGAAACATAGCCTTGTAAGGAAACGATTATCTCAGATTTAAGTTATTGCTTATGTTTAATGACCCTATACGTGGTGCATTCAAGTTATAACACCTCCGATTTTTTTCTTAAGACTGGCTAATGATAGAAACATGAGGTTTGCTTTAAAATACGCGCACATTCATTACAAATGCGTGATAGAGATTTCAGCACTGTACGGCACATAGAATTCCTGTGGCAGCAGAGACAGGACTGTTGTCGATACTTAAAATTGCGCCGTTCTCAGAGAACAGTGTGTAATCATTCTTTTTCTCAATTTTCGTGCTGTGCCACCGTTTAAACGCATCGCCAGCTGAGTGAGACATGTGGTGATGGTATCATGGATGTGACTTTTGGCCTTTTTCCGAAAATGAAAGACACTCTTTGTGGTCGCACATTCACTAGCCGTGCTGCAATTGCATCAGAGATTTTCCAGTGTCAAAGCAGACCCCTAAAGAAGCGTTCGCAGCGGTCATGGAATCATGGCATCGTCGTTGTGAAAAGTGATTACCACTGAAGGGAGATTACGTCCAGAAGTGACAGAAGTTTCACAGTTTGTCTGTGATTAGTTTATGAGGAAAAAAATCGGAGGTTTCATAACTTGAATGCTCCACGTAGATTTGAGATTGTAATATTTACTTACTTGTCAGGATTTAATTATTTTACGTGGAACAATAGGATATATTTTTTCGAGTGCAGCGTAACCTTTCTATTTAATTTCCAAATGTTCGTTCTTCGTCTTTGGCCCGTGTCTTATTGTATGGAATCGCATTCCTGCTCCAACGAGGCACCGAAGGAAAAGATCCTCTTCTTAGTAAATAGAGCCTATAGTTAGTAACATCGTCATTCAAAGAGTCATTCAGTATACACAGCATTCTACGAATTCATTTCTACGTTCCGAGTTCTAAGAAAACGATTTCGATGTTTCTTTCGAAACTAAAAAAAATATGAAAGAAAAAATAGAAGGACGTTTTAAAGTATTAGAAGTTCCTGCTACCATACTCCGATGAATGGAATATTTTCATTTGTCATCTGGTATAGAGAAAAATGTATCTTTCATTTTCTTTTGTCCCAGTCTTGATCATGGCTGTGATGAAATGAAAGCTACTGAGGTATGAGTGAATAATTGCACTATAATAATAATAATTTTGGCCTTTCCATATGGAAAGCCAAGAAAAGTGCTACTCATAGTCATTGTGCTTAACTTGCATGGACATGTTCCGCTTATATCATTCTCGCTCAATGAGGAAATCCAGGGCTAACTACCTCACTCCTCATTCTGCCTAGTGAACCTCATTCCCCTCTGCAAGCTCTTACTTAATAGCTTAGCCCAACCGGCCTTCGGGCTGAATACTTTACATACATAGTGTCAGAAATGGTTCTTCACCACTAATGACTTATGGAGGTCAATGACTGTTGGATGGGCTCCAGAATAGGTCGATGGGCTTATAAATTTGGATACGTTTCTTTTAGTAGCAAGGTCAGTGAATGGCTTTGTTTTTAGTATTTATCGCCTTAGTAGTGAAGCAATTAGTTTTGCAATTCACGCTTTTCGAAGCATTTTTCTTTTCTTTTGAAGTTCTTACTGATTGAATCCCTTGAAAATTTTCTCTAGCCTTGGCTGAATCTTGTGATGAATGATCAAATAATTCGATATATCATTTCGTTTATAGTTTTATTTTTGTTGTAATCTAATCCTGCGAGTGTCTAATTATGATGTATTTTAAAAGTTTTTGTTGTTTGTGTAGTTAAGTGCAAACATATGTAAAATAATTATGCTATTATTTTTGTAATGCGATTGAGGTCCCTTGTTTACTCTATGACACGAAGTGGATTCTGAATCAAAGACTATAGTACTTATTACAATTGCTAACGATGTCCATATTTCTTCGCAAACCGCCTGAAGACTCACATGGACCATTAGCAGACCTCCGGTTTGGCGACTGCTTAGATCCTTCCCATACGCCTTCCTTTAAGAATGAAGAGCACCCGTGTTTTGCCCTCTCTTCTGCACTTTTTAAGACTCGTCCATATTTCCCGCCAGGTGGCTCTCCATCGCTATTTTATTTCCGCCACATCTCTGCTGTCCTCCTCCGCACATCTCCCTTAAAGAATCGCCCTCGCACAATCCGTGACGTCGTTCACTCTCTCCGTTTATCGATCAACAGCGCGGAATATTAAATTCGACGGTCGAATGTCTTCGTAAGAGAGCTATCACGGGAAGCAGTTTTCATGCGACTCCGAATTCTTATAAACCTGCTTTAGTCTGCTCTTTGATAAAATCAATAGTTTGAAGGAAACCTCGGCTAAAAATTTGTCTTTCCATGTTCTTTTAAGTTGAGATTGAGCTTCTAAGCTGGTCCCAATAAAATAATTTATACTGAATTTTATTTAGTGTATTTAACCATTCTTTTGTCGGGGTTCTACCAAACGGAGGTGCTACGAGATATTGCTAATTAAATTCTGTAGTATATGAAATAAATTTGAGACGGGAATTGTTGTTCTTATTCTTGACCATAAAAATGTATTTAATTTTAAATTAACTTCCCTGAACAAGACGAACAAAAGGTTTCTAAGAGTTAACAAGTAAAACAGAAATGATTGTTCTAAAGACTTGGTTTTAGACAAAGACATTGTCCTGGCTTGAACTTCAACTAAAAGTAATTCATATTGATATTATATTTAAGGATTTATATCTCTTTTAGTCGTGTATCTCAACCTTAGTGCTGTACCTTTATTTGATTGTGTCATTCCCCCACCTGTTATGAAATTCAACGTTCTTTGGTATAGTTGTCATCTTACGAAACATTTTTGTATATATTCGTATGCAAAATCATCCATTAATCGCTCTTTTACACAGTTTGGAACTCCTTGAATATCGGTATCTCACTTCTCGCTTTGATGAACTTACCAAGTAACTTATTTTTGGAGCTTTTATGTGTATAGATCCAAATATACCGTGTGTCCCAGTTATTTATTTGCGTGCGTATACCACATGGAGTCACGCTATAGGTTTTCCAGCTCGGGAAAATGAGTATTTCCCGACCTTGGATTTGATATTTTTATATTCGATGTCGTGATTAAACTGCAATTAGCTCTCCAATAGCGCTTCTTACGTTTTTCATGTGAAGCATGTCTCTTCAAATCTCGCCAAGTAACTGTTATCGATGCCATCGTTATCATCAGATAAACGGTTTGCTTTCGGAATTTGAGAAAGGATCGATCTATGAAAGAATTTGGCTCCGCTTCCTAACCCATTTTTAATCCGAAACTAAAAGGTTAATGTGTGTGTGTGTGTGTGTGTGTGTGTGTTGGGCCTTGATTTTCGTTCGTATCCAAATGTTTCCCTTTCCTTTTAGTGAAGGGGTTTTCGGAATCTATCCGATTGATGTTAATATGTCGATGCCACTCATTTTTAATCGTTCGTTGGATAATCCATTGTTTCTTTTTTGTGAAGTTGGAGCAAGGCTGGGCGTGAAAGGGACACGCCCTTCACGTTCTCTTTTGCATGACCAATTCCTTTTCGCCACCCACGTTCACTTTCGCATTCGAAACGGTTAAGGACATTTCCGATGTTTTTTCCTCTTTGCGTAGGTCAGAAACCTGCGACGAAATCTGCCCCAGTTCGTAAACTATATTATATGTTTGATTTCTTTATTTTTGAAGATTCTGTTTCGAAAGTCTAATTCCCAATCCGGGTATTGTGATTTAAATGCTTTAAAATAATTCTCCATAAAAGTAAACGATGATAAATACGATATAATAATTCGAAGAAAGACTTGTTTTCATTGTCTTTCGATCTGATTTTGCGTGGGATCATAGTATTGTAGCTTCGCTTCATCGTCCAATATTTACAAATAGGTTTTTCTTTGAAATATTTTAAATTATATGATATCCTTCTTAATAACCATCGTATCAGACAGGATCGGAAATGCTTTAAAGATCAATGGTAATTTTCCCATCCAGTAATATCGTAGTTGGAGCTTCTGAATTGTGTTATATATTTTCGGTATGTAGACAAACCTCAATCAATCCCTCTATCTCTAGATTAACTGATATCAGGTATATCTCAGTCGTGATATCGTCATATTTCAAATAATACTCGAATGGAAGTGGAGATTAAAGTGCCTAAACTTTTATTTAACAATTATTCCCCTTAATTTAGTATTGTTAAGATATCGATTCTAGAAATAGCATTAATGATAGGGTAATATTGGTATACCGAGCAAGTAAGTGAAGCAGTTAAATATAAATTTGACATTTCCCCTTTTGCCCTCTTACATAGATTGGGCATGTAATTGCTTGTTGACTATATTACATATTTCAATAATTTCACTGTTGAAGGCTATGCTGACAGTAATAATTGTCTTACTTTTTGTTACGTTTCACAGCTTTTGAATCGCGAGAAAGAATTCCTCTTGAGAAAGCTTGTGCACTAATTAAAATAGTTGCATTTTCGTTGATTTACCCAAGAAATGCTAAATTGCTATACGTGCGTCTTTTCATAGTATTACAGAAATTTTAGCCAAGCAATAATTTCTAAACCTCAATTTCTACGTCATTATGCAATCGATATTAGCTCTGTTTAATTTAATATAACTGTGAGGAACTCTTTAAGCTGTCCTAATATATCAGAAAAACAGTAAAATTTACAATAAATTCATTATTAAATCAAACCAATGGAATTCCAGCAGAAATGCTTACGTTGGTCTTATGGAATGTTTGTCGCCTTTAGAAAAATAAGGATTTCCTCAGTTGTTGCATTCGACATTCTTGAAAGCCCTAAAAAATAGAGTCAACACTCAAACCTCATCGTGAAAAGCGAAATTCGCCACTTAAATTCATATTCGATATTCCGTGAAATAATAAGTGGAATCTATCTGCTCTTGATCAGGAGATCTTTTCAAGGGCGAATGAAGTGCATCCTCCTTATTGAGCTGTCGAAGAGTATCTTAGCAACTATATGGATTTTGAAATCACAATTCCTCTTGTCGTTTACATACCATCAAAACTTACGTATGTAAAGCACCAGTGATTGCTTTAACACTTGCTCTCTTCATAAATTTATTCAATTATGCTTCTTTATCGCTGTTTCGTGCCAAAAGTGAGGGACAAGTGGGATAGTTGCATGGTTTTTAGTATTCGAAGCCAGTGGTTAGTCAATGCAGTGAAGGAAAAAGAGGATGTCAGGTTGTGAAGCAATAGTTTCAGGATCTCGGAAAGCAATATTTCCAAATCATTTCGGAATCGCGCTCCACCTGCAAAAGGAAATTCCAACCAGTGCAATAGCCTTTCGACTTTTTTCTCTAAGATTGAGTAAAAGGAGTAAAAGATTTGGTGTGTAAATTAAGGTCAAAGGCATTAAACTATTTTATATTTATTATTGAAACTAAGCTGTGGGGTACAGTCTGTTACCTGGTTGCAGTCTTATACCGGTATTATATTTATGCAATAAATACACATTATCTACATGATAATTATACACTTATGCACGTACATATATAAATACGAGTAAAATGTAGCTTGCATACTGCAAGCAGATCGACAACACTAATTTCATATTGGCATCATATCGGGACGGTCCTCAAAAGAAAAAAAAAAGGATTGAAAATATTCTTAAATTTCGCTGCAATTTAACTGTCTGGCATCGAACCCGGGACTTCCGGG
Source organism: Sympetrum striolatum (assembly GCA_947579665.1). Lineage (NCBI taxonomy): Eukaryota > Metazoa > Arthropoda > Insecta > Odonata > Libellulidae > Sympetrum > Sympetrum striolatum. The sequence goes on along the minus strand of OX388347.1, from coordinate 16,782,617 downwards.
TGAACTTACTATGCAGCACAACAGAAGATCGCCATTTCGAACTATGTGTGAAAATTCAAGCAAAAATATTGGCTGCAACTGCCTCACACGACGTCCTACTTCTCCCTTATATTCCTTATGAGAGAAATTGTAATGTGCTCTGGCATCGAACCCATGGATAGTACGGTCTTATCTAAATTTTTTTCTTAAACCAATTCTTACCATACATCTTCTCGCCAAGCTCGAACTTCCTATCATTTCGATAAGTATATAAAAAAATAATGAAAAACTACTCCCATGTATTTTAAAGGGCAGGTATTTGCATCGTCCCAGTATCGAACCAAGGATATTTTCTGTGAAGACCATTTATGTTTTCGATAGATCATCACCATATATATAGGCTCCTAGAGTTTTGATTCTCTAGCTATCAGGGAAGTTTTTTTTTTAATTCCGGAAAATAAAAGCAATGCATTTAAATGAAAAAAACGGAACTTTGGGGCCCTCTGGAATCGAACCCACTCAAAACCGCAATTCGCAATTCTGGCGGTTACACTCTATGGCCAATATGTCGTAAAAATTTCAGGTCAATGACGCTTGTGGTTTAGCCTGTGAATTAGTATCCTATCTATCTATCTATCTAAATCCGTAGAAGCATCTATATATAATAGTTATTCCTAAAATAATGTTCCTGTTACACAAGTAATAAATATATGATTCCTCAAATATAATCTGATCTCTATGGTTTTTTTGGGATCGTGGTCAAAAATTTTGAACCACTTTTCCGTGAAAATTACTTTTCTTCAGAGGGTGAGATATTAAGCGGTTGTATTGGTTTAGTAAAAAGAGGACCAAACATGCAAATTGGTCTTTATTAAGGTTGAAACTGAAGAGTATCTTCTTCCATCCTACCGTCAATAATATTAAAAAGTAAGTAGTGTTTAGGTGGATAGAGATAGAGAGGAAAACCTTTAGAAGAATTGTATATATTTGTATAATTGTATAGTAAAATAACATAGGCAATATCTTAGAAAAAATCCACTACAGGAAAACACCCACGAAAAAGGGGGTGGGAAAAATCTGCAGTGATAGGTGCTAGGTTCGTGAGATACTATGTATTGGATGCTGGAAGTACATTTAGAGGGGTGAGGTAGTAAAAAAAAAGTGTCTTAGAATTAGGAAACATCTTTATCGTCTGTTTCGCTGTGAAATAAATGTTTTTCATTCGTTTGAGGACTATCTTTTCGGTTACAGTCATTTCCTTTCTTGCTCCTTTCGCTTTTTGGTGGGTCAATTTGGTCCAGCCTACTCCTCTTCATCCATTTTTAAATCTCTTATCATCTTTCAATACCACGTTTTATCGTTTTAAAACCCTCCTTCCATCTCTTCCAGCTTTCGTATTGCTGAACATTTTTTTCTTTTCACGTGCACCTGTTGATCGCATTGATTCCTCTATTTATAATACATTTTTGTACAGAAATATTATTGTGTATCCATGATATGAGAATTAAGTTACACATTTCCTCTGTGAGTATAGTATTGTCATCACCAATTCATCTCTTGATTTATGTGGAATTTTTATGCATCAGTCAACGTCGTACGGTCCATGCAGATTCTATTTATTTTCCGAAGAGACTAAATGGTCCAAGACGTATTTTGGGAGTGGCGATGTTTTTACCCTCTTTAAAATGCGGTCTTCCCTTCCGCTTGTCTGCGCAGACAACGATGACTTTCGATTCTGCCGATTTCATTGTCAGTTTCGCAATGGACATTGTTTGCCCATTTACTGTTTTTCCGCAAACGTTGTAATTTCGTTGAATTTCTTTGATACGCGTATCGACCTCGTGTCGTGTGAAGGAAAGAAATTCGTAATTATGCTGTAATGTTCCCTCAAAATGTTTTTCCTTGTCTATACCGTTGTCTTCTGCTTGATTATCATTCATTAGCATTGGGGTTATTGAGTATTGAGTGTTTTTGCTCTCCCGGTTTTATACTTAATAATTCATCATTCATTTCTCCAATGAGTTGGAATTTGATTTCATATACAGTCTTATTCAGCTCGTCTTAGCTTATAATTTTCTTTTTTTAGAATTACGCCATCCTTTATATCGTTTGCGATACTTTTTACAAAAGTTAATATTTGCCCGATTGAAAAAGCTCAATGATTATCAGTTTTACGTAAACCAAGATTTCCTTCTGCCTTGTTAATTTTTCATCCCTTCTTTAGTCAATTGATTGACATTTTTTCAAAACTTGTATATTGAAGGTCGTCTGCTAATGTAGGAGATTGCATAAATGAGAAGTCCAGAAAGTATAGCTCGTTTGCCTTGGGTGGGACTTCAATTGAACGCTGGGAGACTTTCTATTCAAATATTCTTAAAATACTTAACGGTAGCTTCAAAATTGAGAAGCAATTTTCTATTTTTTGGGTAAATAAATTCTTTTTGTTTACCTTTCAAGGCGATTGGTTGTCGTAGATTTTTGAACGGGTCCCCATGCGTTTCGGACGGATTCATTTGAATAATTAATGAGCGGTAATAGGTTTCAATTAACTTCTTATACCACAACCTGCACCCTGATTTCCATCAGAACGGAAAGCTTCTCTTTCACTATTTCTAAGGATGTTTCCGGTTTTGATTTTTTAATCGTGTGCATTTCCCTTTTGTCATCTGAGCAAAGATTCATTCTTACATGCCTAACATTAGCATGTATTGTTTCTTGATTGGTTTAGTTTAACCGCATTGGAAATAAGATCCATGATAAATAATACAACTTAATGCCCACAGACCAATTTAAGTAGGTGTATGGAAATTGTTGATTTTTACTACTTAATAATATAATTTATTACATTTACGTTGCATTTTCATTGTAACAACTACATGTACATGCATCATGTAAATGAAGGCATGAAATTGATGCTGTTTTTCGCGTAGTTTTGTAGGTGTTTCACTCCATGTTATGGTTGCTCTGTCCTCACTCCCTCTTACCTTGAAAAGTGGATCAAGAATCGATATTAGAATAGTTAATTATATTTCTTCAGTCATCCAACCCAACTAATATTCGCTAGATATGCGGCTCCGAGATCTCGAAAGGCGTCGAATCAAAGCTGTCAGTAATTTCAAACACTGATAGTTTTTATCCTGTTTTGTAACTGCTCATATTCATTCGTTACTATTATTCAAAGATTTCTTATCATTGCAATTTTTAGTAATTCAAAACCTTAAATTTACGACTTTATGCATTTTTTCACGCAATTTCTTCGTATTCCGAGTCCAATATTCCTCGAGGGTTTCTGTCATTTGTAATCCGAGTTGTTCTTCATCGAAGGCTATCATTGGCTTTAAGTCCCGTCTTCATCTTTACCTCGTCTAGTGATTTTTGTCCTTCCAAATCATTTTATATTCTTTCCGTATTCCAACTCGAATCCCTGTTTACGTGACATTGAATACTTCCGCTACGATATGTCTTCGGGTTTTGCTCGAGTTTATTTATTCGAGTAACTTTAGAAATGAAGAAGTACCTTCTTCCTTTATTCCTCAAGGCCTCGGAAAATATTATGCTATTCAGCATTCCTGCTATGTAAATATCGTGTTTTAGAAAACAGTCTTTTATACGAGATGCTGATGAATGCGGAAATCGTTCATTGACGTTTTAGCAAGTTCAGATGGTTTAGATTTGTTTCAATACAATTTTCGTACAATTTTTAAAAATATAAAATATCAATTTAAAGAATTCCATTGCCAAAATCAATTTATAGAATGAAGACAATTGTATGCCTCGAAAGAGTAAAATCTTCTCCTTATTTATAACAGGTTCCAAATGATGGCTTTTCTTAATATCCAAGAAGATTTTGAAACTGACCATAACCTCGAATAAGTAGAACATTTGTCATTGACCTTCGCATAAGGTGGTCTGTTTCTTCTCTAAGGCCGTTATATGAAGGACATCTTTCGGTCAATGATGTTCAGTATATTTTTTTAATTTTGGCGCTGTAGTAGTGAACATTATACTAAAATATGTAGTGTAAATCGATTGAAAAAATATTTTACTCCGGATTTTTCCATTTAATGTATCTGTAATGGCGAAACTCGCTTGTTTAGTTACGCCCATTTTATGTCTACGGTCGACCTCACCCTTTCGTGAATCGTATCTCTTGCGAATCTTTGTTCTTCATTTTCCGTATTTTATCTGGCGCTCCGTTATTATCGAACGATAATCGTGCTTTTAAAACGGCGATCATAATTAGTGGTAATAAAGTAAATCATCCATCGCCTATGTCATCATCATAATTAGCTGAATTGTTTTTCACAAAAGCATTTCTTTATGAACTTTCCTCCATCGTGGTCGATACCGAGAATTAACATTTTTTGTGATCTCTTCCAATTTTTAAAACAACTTAAATTTCACTCCTTATGGCCCTTCGCTTTTCTATATTTTTTCCTTCGATGTCTCTGATTATTTAGCAGTTCGAAGTATGTCCCAACCAAGATGGCTTGATGGCCGCGATGCTTGTATGTGTAGGCGTGCAGGTTTGGAAAACTTACCATTACCAAGAGTAACCACCCATTCTGAGGTTTCTTACTTCTTTCTGTAAGCAATGTTAAAACAACCGTGCTTGAATTTAGAGAAGGAAATGGAGAAAAGGCCAGAAAGAACTTTTCCTAAACCACTCGTCGAGTTTCAAGCCTAAATATCGGTTTGCGCTTCCAGCTCCGATCTGCAGACGGTCATCAGCGGGTGAAGCCCTCGCCCGAAGAAGAGATTTTAGGAAGCGATGTGTCCTAAATAGCAGCGGCTCACTTTATTCCCTAAAAGTTTCTAATTTTACGCCCCATTCTCAAGACTTTCCCTTCCTTTACTCTTTCTCCGTAAATATTTGTCAGCTCGCAAAAGGAAGAGAGAAACCTCGGGTGGCGATGGAATCGCAGATGGACAATCGCAAGAATGAGACGGAGCACATCTTTCTGTTTTAGAAACACGTGACGAGAGCATGGCGGCATGTAGAGTGCCCATCATCTTTTTCTCTCTCCGAGCCGCGTCATTAAACATCTCGTCTCGGCGTGATTCACTACATTACTTAATCCCCACATCGGAATCATTTATAGGATTTCCATAAGCGCTGTAACTAAGGGGCTGCGTAACCCATTCGTGCAGTTTCAAGGGTATTGGCGTCGCTCTCGTTAATCTCGTGATTTCGTTTCGATCGAGTTCCTTGATAACTCGGCGAAAGATTGTGAAGGATAACCATTGCGATCATTACCTTTCGAAGTTTTGAAAGTGACCTATATTGCCGTATTATGAATGGGCGCTGCTTCTTTTTTGTTTCAGCCTTGATATTTAGATCGGATGGCGACAATTGAATTTCGTTTATAGGCTCGTAAGGATCATCGTTGCAAGTAATTCACGGACGTGGTCTTCTTCTTTTCTCGAATAGCGTTACTCGGTGGAATTTCACATTAAAATTTTTTAATGGCTAAGTCAAAAGATAAAACTTGCACAAAATCCACTTACATAAATACATATCTACTTTGGGAATTTGTACAAGTTTTATCTTTTGATATAGTCATCAAAAGTTTTTTTATTTTCTCGAATTTTATCTCAATTGCATATTTTCTCTCTATTGTTGGTTTATCCTTATTGACTTACTTCTTGTATGCAATGCTTGTATATCTTTTCGTATATTTTTTATTTATAATTATAGTTTCTGCTTTTCTTATATTGTACAACGAATAAGGTTCTTTTAATATGATTTCACGCAATGGTATTAAATATAACAGTTTACACATATTTCATTCAAAGACGACGCTTATGAAACCGTTTTAATCGTTGTAAATGGTAAAATTTGTTTGGAAGTGATAAATAAAAGGTGTGGGGGTATGCAATCCACATTGCTTATCTTCCACGATGAATGTATTCATTCATAAAGACTCATGTATCATTTAATCAGGCTTATTTCTCATTACCTTCAACTTTTCCTTGCGCTTCCTCTGAAAATGGAGCTGTAAAGCACGTTTTCTTCGCTTTTCATTTTATTCGGAAGCGAGAAATTCATCAGTATTATAATAAGCTGTGATGAGAAATTTATGAATGTTGATTACGATATCTGACAGATTCTCCGTTAAATAACGAGTTGATATAATTGATATTATCTTGGGAGAAGATTATCTTATTCTTTTATGTTTGAGATTTTTCTATTTACTTCCCAATACGACTCGGGTGTAGAGTACAACAATCACAATCATCGAAAAGTATACTTAATGAAAATTAATTTAGGTAGTAAGTTGAATCGATGAAAAATAAACCATCTTCACCAGGTGTGTCTGTCATATACTAAGTGCATTTCCTGGAGACATATCTCTCGAGACATCGTTGTATCTGAAGGAATTCGTATTGATTTTATTGTTGTATGATTGTATTGTCGATTTTTAAGTTTTACTAAATTTTGAATATATCTGTGCCTCTTAGAAGAAGCAGCAATGACTTGCTATCCAAAGGGGTCGATCCCAAACTCTTTGGGTGACGTAATTTTATAATCTATCTGTGAATCTTAAAAGTCTACTGCCTGCAGTGGGAGAGGGCGGAGACATGGAGAATCGATATTGGGCTACTCCTTGCACTGTTCACGAGATGCGCTTGCTATTCCCTCTTATCATCACATGAACGGTGTACTCCTTCCAAAATGAGCCGCCTTCTCTTAGATTCAGGATTGTTTTACATTTACGCGTAAACTTACGGGTCTTGTCGTGAGTAAATTTCCCTCTTCCATTTAAGGATGGGATTCAGTATTTACGCACAGAAATATTTCCTCCTCGTAGATCTTGAGGGAAGGGATAATTTAAATTGATCTTTATGGTAAAGCGAAAAGAGTCATTTACTTTTTTTCTGTCATTCCATGGCTGCGATAACTTGAAAGCTGCCGATGTGATACAGTATAATGGCTTCATCAGGGCCAATCTTCATTGAATGCTATGAAAATTGGGGGTCATTGTGTTGCTGTTACGTGGACGATTTCTGCTCATAGTACTGCGGCCGGGCGAAGAAAGCAATGCGAAAGTTCTTAATCTCGTCTAGTCTGTTCATCCCTTCTCGAAAGCATTTGTGGTTAATAGTGGAGCCATTGGGTACCCGACCAGTCTTTCGATACAGAAATAATCTCCTAATGGTAGGAGTTGAATAAACGAAACCACTTTTCAAAAAGAAACTAGTGTAGTTTATTCCAAAAAAACTTTGCAAATTACTACAAAAAACACACACTTCAAACCCACGACATGTTTCAACGCATCGGCGTCATTATCAAGCGTGAGTAGGAACACTGCGCACGCCATGAGACTGAGATTCATAATGACGCTGATGCGTTGGAACATGTCATAGGTTTGAAGTGTGTGTTTTTTGTAGTAATTTGCAAAGCTTTTTGGAATAAACTACACTAGTTTCTTTTTGAGAAGTGGTTTCGTTTATTCAACTCCTGTCATGGATATTGGTAATAATGGTAACATTGGTAATACAAAGTGAATCGCCGTTCCGTCGAGTTTACTCCGAATGGTTTTTAGACTACATGTCAATGATGATGGCATGCTAATTTATCGTGAAAAATTATGTATTTACCTTAATCAATACAAATGGAATGGAAATTAGCAAATAAAGAATCAGATTGTGCGATGGAGGAGGGGTGGAATTCGCGAAAGTCGGTGATAAGTCGCGGATTGCGTGATTCTAGATTCTAAGGGAATGTCTCTATCCTCTGCATGGAAACCTTATTCTTGATTTTAAAACGGAAGCGGTCACATGCAGATCGATGCAGAAATAAGCCGCATTGATGAGAAATATTGCTCGATTCTATTAATAAATCGGAGAGAAAGGCAAGCCAATTTTGAGTTTTGGTGTCACAGTATATCCGACTTAATTGGAGGTTTGGCCGTTATTTTCCGATGTCAACATCTCCTTCATTCTAGAAACCTCTGCCCAGTCCCCAGTGATTTGCTGTCTATAGAAAATCGATCACTGGATGACTCACGTTTCATACGGCGAGATTATATCGGGACTTCCTCGTGGATTCTTCATTTCGAACGTAAAAGACGTCGATTTCATTCTGTATGTAAGCCTACGGATCCCCAGTTATAAAACGCTTCTAGATGAGACATTACGAGCAAGGCTAATGCTTGATCATATGACGATAAAATGCGATTGTTCTTTTAGTTGTATTGTCGAAAGTGCTGCGACAGCCTAGGTCATATCGCTCGTGGTCTCCAACCGGGAAACGAACCCGGGAACGCATTCACCAAAGAAGTTATATATTTTACGAGTAAAAGTTGCTTGCATTCTGCAAGCATTTTTGTGATACAAATTTAAAGTCGATGTCATATTAAAAAGGCCCTCAAAAGAAAAAAAAAGGATTGAAAATATTCTTAAGAAACAACGCAATTTATTTTAAATAGGAGAAATTTGCACCAACCTGCCGACAAAGTCAAAAACATATGGTGTCAGTTTCGTAAATATAAAGAAAACAGGGAGCAACTTTCGTGACAACTATGACTTTGTATTCCCTTTCCCTCCGGGATTCAGTTTAAAACATTTATGTAACCGTATCATTAATAATTTGTGAATTCTTGCCATACGTATCTTTAAGATGATCTGAATACATAAAACGCTCTGATAGAAATAAAACTTATTTGATTCAAATTCTGAAGTCGACATCATACCGAGGAAGTCCAAAATTTAGAGCGAAACGGGAAAAAGCGTACATAAAATATATTAATGTCGTCTATCTACATGCCGAGTTACAAGTTTCCATCATATCGGGAAGTGATGAAAAAAATCGCCGCAATGCTTTTTAAATAGGGAAATGTTTGCCCTGACCTAGCGTCGAACCAAGGATAATCCTCAAAGATGTGTCTATGGATGCCGTTGGATATCCATTGATTCTAGCGATCCCTCGAATTTCATGTCTCTAATTTGCCTGGAAGTGCCTCAAAAAAAACTTTTAAATCCTCACAATGTATCTTTATGGAAAAAATTGTGACTGTGGGGCCTTTTGGAATCCAACCATTGACACTGAGGTTCAAAGTCGGCTTTTTTCTGGAGCTTACATGTTATGGCTAAAACATCGTAAAAATTTCAAGTCTGTGACAACTGTGGAACATGGTTAGAATTTTGATCCCCTATGAATGTGTATATAAATAGGTATATACGGAGAAGCGTCTATATATAATAGATAACCTACCTGTATTTTCCCTGTTCAGTATATTTACTGGATAAGTATCGGCATATAGCAGTTATGTTTGAGTGTCAGGTGTCTACAGTCTATGACAGGTGCATACAGAAGCTTAATAATCAATATGAAATAATACTTTGTAAATCTTTTTATTCATAAATATATTCTATTTATGGCTCATGATAAGATTCATGGATCTATCAGTTATCACTATTTATTTCTGTCGGTTAAACTTTATTCTTATTAGATTACAGATTTGCATATGCTTTTGAGAATATATGAATATTTTTTGTGGAACTAAAATTCTTCTCGAAAAAAAGCCTGTCAGCCACAGAAATAGCAATGGAAGTGATCATGGAAACATTCTTTATTTAAATTGGCACCAATTATGGAACAGATATTAGTAAGAAGTACATTATCGTAAGTAGTAGAAGCCTTTGGTAACTTAGTAACTCAAAGGAGATTGAAATTGCATCTATCCTTGGCGCCTCTCCCAGCATATGCCACACGTATGGAATTCTCGTTGTCAGAGAAGATAATTTAATGTGCTCGCTATCTGTGCATAGTTGGTTAGAATCTTGTGCTATTTATCACTCTTGTTCTTTCAATTAAATTACAGCTCTGAATCCCATGCATTCTCCATTTCATTATAATTGTCTTATTTTGATTTCAGCTCAAAATGAGATGCATGTATGTGCTCCCAGATACTGGGAAAATTTGTGTATATTTAACCATTTACTTTCTCCGTGTGAGTCAATTTTACTTTCTCCGTCTTCTGGTGTGAAGAATTTTGCAATCGCGACAGAATTCGGAAATTTAGAGAAAACGGTCAAGTTTACTTAACAGCGTATTTACTCTGGAGTATCCGGTACCTTATTCCTGGCTTATTTCTTACACTCATTACTCCAAATCAACTTGCCAAAGACCTGTAATTTAAAATTTGGTTTTGATTGGGTTTTTGTTGGTTGCGTTTGGTTACATCATTTTTTATGAACGATTACATTATTGATGAACAATTACATCTATAAATATGGAGCAAGGCGTAGTTAATCCAACCCGCCCAACACATTGTCGGGTAATTAAAGAAAAGTACTTTTGAATGCTGTTAAATTGTTAAACGCAATTGTTGAACGCTGTTAAATTTAAGCTTTTTGTGTAACAATAACCTTATCCAAAAACTATCAAGTACTTGCTCCAATGAGTTTCTCGTATTTATTAATTTGAAATAAGAAAACAACATTTTCTTTAACTTCTTATGGGTCAAGGCATGTCTCATGCTTGGCTGCTCTTCATGTATGCCTCTGATTTATTGATGGAGGTAACTATAAATTATTTTCTCACCGTTATTTTGAAAACGCATTTTTATGATCTACTCTAAAAATGAAATGTAATTTTGGAATTGTTGTTGAAAACCAGCGATCCTTTGAATGTGTTTGTGGTAAGACACTGATTGCGCGTTGTTTTCTTAATATTATAATTAAATATTCTCCTTAAAGTATCAAATATATTAAATCATTGAATGAATACTGATTTAAAAAGATTATCGCAAATCATACATAGGTACCAATTCATCTAACTTTCTTGAGGTTATTCAGTTTCAATTAATAAGTTTAGATAGGTATGCCTTAATATATTTTCTGCTATTTTCCGGTGGTCGTTCTGCAATTCTTAGTATTTGATCCTTACTCAGATATAACGTTCGACTTGTATAATTTTATTTCAATTCGTGAAACAATTTGAAGGCTGTCCGATCATTATTATTGTATGCTCGTGAATATGTCATGTTTCTCAGCGCAACGAAGAAAAGAACCGTTTCATTTCACGAAGAAATGTTAAGTAGATCATCAATAAGAACTTGCATCTACTGAGATGACTCTGCGACCCCTCAAGGCCATGAGCCTTCTATTTATAGTGTCTCTAACTTTCCGAGAACAACCTCAAAAGTTTTACTGAAGAGATGAACGTTTCGCGACGTTACATTAGTAACCTAATAGGACGTCGTCGATAGCATTAAAATGTGTTAATCCTTGAGCAAACAAATGGAATAATGTATCGAGGCTGCACTTTAAATCACTATGGGCATTAGGAGGTGGCGCGAGAATGCGTCTTGCGTGGTGCGATTCAGATTGCGTCGCGGATAAAAAACTATGCTCTTCGTAGGTCATCCAGGGTTATCTCTCACTCTGCTGATCGTGGTTGCGAAGTAAGGTGCGCCGGGAGGGCAAGGGACCTTGGGTTCACGCTGATGCAAGTCGGAGTACGCACACCGCGTACGGTGGAAAAAAAGGCGGGAACAGGGCACATGTTACACCAGGAAATCCCGTCGATTTTCTGGATGCAATTAGCACGACGATAAGGGAAGCGCGTTACGAGGAGTGGTTTGGAGGGGCCCAGAGAGAGAGGGGGTCTCCCGCTACAAGCCCCGTCTCTAGCGCTCGTCGATTCAGTCTTCGAAGTAGAACGGTGGGAGAAAGACGGTCCGGGAAAAGTGTTGCCAGTGGCAGATTGATCCGAAGAAGAAACTTTGTGACTAGCTCTAGCCAAGGGTGAGGATGGTGCTTTTTGAAGGGTTTCCCGTGTCGTTCTGTTGGAATTCTCTGTGCGAAGGTTTTGAAGTGACGTGACGAAATTGTCGGGCGTGCATGCTTGGTGTCTATGCTCTCCAGTGCACATTTTTTGTGCCTTCGCGGAATTCTTTTCTTGGAGGGTTTTGATCAGACTCTATCGTGGTACGTGACTACGTCTCGTACATTTTTTTCTTCTGCAGGTTACGTTCGGATTGTCGGAAACGTTTTCTTTTCATCTGTGGTTATTTTAACCGGCTCAACGTGCATTCCTACGTCTCCTTTTCTAAACTGATTATTTCAGTCGAGTAATAGATGCGCGAGTAAGATTCGCTGTAATCTGATTAGGGCCATCGCCCGGTTTACCCTTTGTCCTCGTTTTTATTTAGTGACGGCGGTGGTAACGATTTTTCTCTCGTGTGTGCACGATATTTCACTGAGAAACAAGCGGAGAAATCAAGAAAGGAAGCAGGCGGAAATGATCTGAATATGCCTTTAGAAGACCGGGAAGGGATTGCGTTATTTCTTCATTTAAATACGAGAACGAGTTGCATTGGTCGTTCAATATGCATGGGAATGTTTTTAGGCGCAGAAAAACTGTTTGAATCCATCAGGTTTTTTCCTCAGCGTACTGTTGTGAAAGAGGTAGTGATTGTCATTTGTAAGACTTTTCGGATTCCTCGTATTCATTGGTGAATACTACAGGGAAATTCTTTTCACCTCTTCTTAGCTGTGAGAAAAAAGCATTCACGGCAGTCAAAGTCAGATCTTGAAATTTCGCAGTAAATTTTACGAAGCGCGATGAACATTTTGTTAGGCTTTAAGTTGTCAATCTGAGATTTAATGTAATTTAATGCGGTCGTAAAATTTTATCAGTCCACATTTTCTAAATAATGCGATTACTTTTAGTTTCGATCCTAGAAGTTTCTCTCAGAGTTTTTGTGAATGCTGACATGTCGAAATTTGTCTACGGCAGATTCTGTTTCACAAATTATTTCTGACATTATGCGAAGGGAATATTTATGCAGACATTTTTCTGTCGAGGTACCTTTTATCAACCAAATCTCGAAGAATTTTGAAATCGAAGAAACTATTCCCGTTTGTGATAGAAGAATTCCATTCAAGATTTGCTGTATCACCTTTGTAATTCTCGCCTGTATAGAACTCTCGTATTGTATTATAGTCATATGTCTGTAGTACAAATTATGTGAAGCCAAAGCTATTGTTAAACGTTTAATTATGAAAAAGTACCTCGAATGTAAAGGAAGTTATATGTGTTCAGACCCTACAGATATTTGATCGTTAAAATCGATGTGTAATTGGGTCATAGTTGGCCGCGGAGTCCCATCTGAGAGGTGAAGCTGCAGTTGGAACTCTGTATAGATTTTTCGTAGATGAACGGCGTTGAACTATTTGCAGGTTTTTATTTTCATGTTTAAAAAGGCACGATATCTGTCATCAGTCTCAAGTTCTCTCAATCTCGTCGTCGTTTAAGCAGCAGACCGGCTGTATCTTTTCAAAAGACTTCAACCCCTCAATAGAAAGCGTTCATCGGAGTCTTATCAGCATAATTAAATTGGTAACTGATTAACCGCTTTAAAATTGAAAAGAATTTTTGGTTCAAAAAGCTTTTCTTTAGTGGGAGTCTGACTCTATGATATGTGTTGGAGTTTTTTAAAATATATTTCAACAAAATCATCGCAGAACTATTCGGGTTTCTCCAAATATGCCTATTTTAAGTACTTATCGTGTTTTGTATTCTATTGAATATCGCAACGTTTGTGTTTTTCATTTATAATTGAGTTAGAATTAATTTTCGATGACGATCTTTCCTGGTTTGAAAGTTAGTCGCTCTAAATATTTCAGGATGCTCTCAAACATTCGGAATGGTTTTAGGAAAAGCAAATGCTTACAAAAAGATAACCAATGAACCGACGAGAGATCATTGGTTGGATTTAGAATAAAGCGGTTAATTTTTTAACATGTATCGAAATATTAATTGATACTCGTATCACGAGAAGAGAGATTTCAGGTTCAGTCATTCCTCTTCCCTGTCTTTGGCTCAATTTTGCTTAAATCTTATCTCATTCGTGCATTTAAGTACAGTCGCGATCTCTATTAAACGATTCGAAGAAGCAAACGTGCATGACGATCTTGCTTTTATTTTTTTGTTTTCCTATTCAGAAGTTCAGAAGAAGTATTGCTCTGTTCTTTTGAGTAAGAACTATATTTTGGCAAGCTCTGTTCGCAGAGTTATCTAAACGGTAAATCTCCGCCCTTAAATGTTCCCATTTGCAATTCTTTTCTAATCCCAAAAGTCTGTTTTGACTTTCTGAGTTTCTTTTCTCGGAAACATTCTTGAAATATCCTGTGAGGAAACTAACCCTTTGAAATTCATGGGTGAGTGGATGCAAGTCTTGATCTGATTACACGCATGCCCATGAACTAAAATAGCGCTGTTTCCATTGAGGCGAACTTCGTCAGCGTTTTTTTATTTTTCTACGAAACAAACTCGTTCCTAAGAGCTGAACTAGTGCGATCGCTTAAAGTTAAAATAAATAAATGTGTAATTTGTTGTTACGCGTAGATGTGGCGAGATTAAAAACATTTTTGAATGTAATTGAATTTTTTTTCTTTAGAAGACTTATAAGAGTTTTCTCTTGTAGTGGGAGAAACGAATTTTTCCTGCAAGGTTAATTATGTTCCACTTGAATTGCACTGAGGAAATTGTCCGACTCACGCGTAAGGTTGTCAATAGAAAACTTTGGCTATGAAATAATTTTGGCTCTCTTGGCAAACTTTTCTCGCTGTCTCTTCTATTTTCTTCTGGAAAAAAATGTCGAGGGAATTGATATATTTCGAAACTAAAGAAATATATTTCGAGGGAAAAGGAAATTATTTTATAGTTTGTAATCTCACGAAGATAATCAAAATTAATTTGAGTTATCTAGCAAATCTTTCCAGAGTATAAAAACTCTTTCTCCTAGATCTTATATGGGAACGTGGAGATATATTGCTAACAAAGAAATAAATAGTGCGTGGTTACGCATTTTTCAAGCTCCATGTTGAGTTCATTCTCGGAAAACCTTTCCCTTAGGTCTTTAATGACGTGCTGAAGTTCTAGGGACAGTTATCGTAATGAAATTTCGAAATAACCATCTAATTTCACGAGAACTGTCTCTTTTACTTGTCCGATTAATTAATGAATCTTCGGATGTATGTCCTCTGAATTCTTTGTATATAATAATAGATTCGAGTAGAATTATATTATTTTGTTCTCGCACACTATCTTTTCCGAGACAAGTTAACTCTGGAGAGCATCACTAGCCCCGCTGTTGGTCTGTTACTGCTCAAAGCTGCCATGTAAAGGTGTTAATCAAGACGCTCTTTTTTGCTTCTTCCTATAACGGTACCTCTTTCAGATGGGTATTCTTAAAAAGGCGTCTAAGACTATAGCTGCGATGTAATCTTTTTGTCATGGAGCCATTGTTTTAGCCCCGTCAACGTTGTTTTTCGACGGCTCAGATAACGAAATCCTTTCAGACCGTATAATGCATGATCAGCGGCACGTAACGAAATTTCGTGTCCGTCGATCCACATTCGAAATTTCATCCTAATTGTGATGAAGGTTCGGCTTGTTTCGATCACGTACCTGCGGCGGCCGGTCCACTTTTTAGGTCACTTCACGGTCGTTTTCAGACATTACGGGTTCCGGCCTTTTACGGGAGACCTCTCTGTCTGTAGAACACAGCGTCACTTTCTTTTATGCATCGAAACCTGTTTTCACCTTGGCGAGGCTTAAACATGACATTCCACCGGTAAACCACTGTACACATACTTGATACGCTTTTAAACGTGCCGCGTCGCACCCAATTTTCGAAATCGGGGAATTCCCTCGACGTCACCAAGTAATTCATGTTGTCCGAGTTTTCACTGCTCTCACCGATTCAGATCGTTTTATTTTCGGTTTATCAGAATTATTTCAAAGGCCTAATCTTTTGTCTGCTCACAGATATAAAGACACTGATGTAACAGATATCATTAAATGATATAATTGTGTTTTTCTCCGATTAATAATCAATATTATCCTCGCCGTTATGAAGAAATATTCTAGGTACAATATATACTCTCGAGCAAAATACGACTGGAATATAGGTCGAAGCACCTAATTTTATCCCAAAAATCTGGGAAAACTAATTGATACGTGTGTAAGCCTAGAGTGGGAAATGCAGTAGCTACCTGCTGGTGAATTTAAAAATCAATTTAAATAGGTCGATAGCCTCACTCGAGTATGAGCCGAGGAGGGGTTTTTTATTATTAAAAAATATGCTGAAAGATTCTGCTTATGCACGAGTATATATAGAACATCCTCAGGAATAGGGCTATCCAAAAAATATTCGTAATTTCTGCCTGCTGAATTTAGCGTTTGTATATATATAATTATGCTGGATTAGCACAACAGTGGGTGGTTATTATTGAAGTATTATGCTATTGATTTTTTATCCGAAATTATATTTTTATTAATTTAATATTATTTCATTCAGCCTCACCAAAAAAGGGCAAGCACTGAAATTTGTGGAAAAGTATTATATAGTAAATTGTTAGTATAAACATAGCGATACTAATGATTGATAGCATTAATAATTCAATTTGGTATCAATAAAACTAAATTTCATTAATTAATAAAAATTAAGATAAGATAAAATATAAGGAAAGTTTTACCATTGAGTTAATTAATTTTTCAAATGATCTTCAAAACCAATAGAAAAGCTTATCAGTAAGAATGTACATATAAGTAAATACTATTTATAATTAAATTGTATCCCAAATCTTGCTTTTAAGCAAATGGAGTTATTTTAATTTGTGTTCATGATTTGATTTTCTTTAAATTTCAGGGGCCAAGTGCCTAGTTGAAGCAACTGAATTAGCAAACAGAAGTTACCATGTCTGCCAAAGCAATCAGAGAGGCGACGGGGAAGCATCTCCTGAATAGGCATTTACACTCAGCTGGCGCTCCATTATCGTCATGTCTCTTTGCCTCTGTAGATGAGAATACCAACTGGACCTCACTACTGGCAGAGCATCCATGGCTTACATCCCAGGTAATCATTATTAGATTCAGAAGTTGGATATAATTCACTCCGATTATCCAAGCATCAATATTTTTCACGATTATGCTTTTAATTTCAAATTTATCTATTTACCGTATATTTCTGTAGATAAGACAATTTTTTAATTCTAATTAAAGGCCCCAAAATCCAGGGTTGTCTTATAGGACCTATATAGAATAAAATGCTAAAACTATAAAACTTTGTTGAAAATAAAGACCTCGACTTAGATACAGAAATCTACAATATATAAGAAGTCCACAACACGTTGTTACCATTGACTCTTTAAAGAAGTTCTCATCTCTTCATTGAACCCTCTTTACTTCTGTAGAATTATACATGTAAAAGTAAAAAGTCATCTGTATGATTTTTAATTGTTTATTTTACTTTTGCTTTGTGCATCAGATCAATTTCATAGAATTGTTCCAATTTTGTATTGATTTTATTCTTCTCTAAAAGAGAAATATTACTTTTATTTGTTATTAAATATTAATGTTGAAGTTTTGGGGATGTTTAGGAGAGCTGTGAAACTGGTTCAAAATGTATACAAATAGAATTAAAGTGTCCTTTAATTCGTAAGTGCTTTTATCCAATTGCAATCATCAATTTTTTTTGTTCAGAGGAAGATTTATATGCAATTATCTCTCAAAAATTTCATTTTAATCTTTTTTTGTCAACCCTAAAGTAAAAATTACTATTATTTCTGAGTCGAGTATCTTGTAGTAATCATTGCTATCATAACAAGAGTATCTTATTACTATGCAATGTCCACTGTTATCAGTCTACTATTTTGACTAATTTTCGTGTCTTAAATTTCAGCCTTTGGTGGTGAAACCTGATCAGCTGATAAAGCGAAGAGGAAAACTTGGCTTGATCAAAGTGAATGTGGACTTGGATGGCGTTAAGCAATGGATTGCAGAGCGAATGGGGAAAGATGTTAAGGTAAGGGTGTTTTTGAAAATAGAAGTTGTTGATTCTGTAGATCAATTATTATCATAGAAATTGTTATAACAATCTCAAGTCAGAGAAAGTATAAGTAATAAATTTAACTCTTACTTCTGTATGTATATTTTCCTTTCAATTTGTCAGTTTGATTAACTTTCTATTGTTGGAGGTTTATAGTCTTGTATAAACATGTTACATTGAAGAGAAAGTTGATATGAATATTTGCATTTAATGCATTTTCACCTAGCCTTAATTATTTATTTTGATGCTACTGACTTCCAGCACATTAGCATTGGTTTACTTTGTCTTCAATCCTCCGGTTGTGTTTTTGTATAAAATGTATGTGAACTGTACATTCGAGCCCTATTTATTCAAAGTATGTAGATTTCTCAGGACTGAAACATTGGAGACATTTATAAAACAAAAGGGTTTAATAGAAATATTTTTACTTAGTAATTATAAATTTAGAAATCCCTTGCTTTCAAAGAAATTAGCAAAATATATCATTAAGATTTCAAATTTATTCTTTCATCATCAAATTTTTCCTCATTTTAACCATGACTTTGATGTCTATATTTCAGGTTGGAAGAGCAACTGGAAAACTCAGGAACTTCATCATTGAACCATTCGTCCCTCATCAACAAGTGAGTAGATATGTTTTGGTCCATCTACACATTGTGAACATATAATTATATGTATAACCACAAATTCAAATGCGTTTTTCCTCTCATTACTTAATTACATTGTTCATTCAAATTCGTATATTCAATTTATTTCAAGGGTGGTTTGAAATTTGAATGACATCTGTATTTCAACATAAAGTGGGGCTTGAGGGCTTGCTTTTCATGAATATTTTCTCGAAATAGAACTAGAGAATTTAATTCATTAGTAAAGTGTCCATTGGAAATTTTAAATCAGAAAATCTAGCTGTTCTATAGGTCATATAATTATTATATTGCAATCTGAGGTGAATGATATGCAGAAATAGTTTCACACTGTTCAGATTAAAACAAAAGAATTATATTTTCTGTGAAAGTTTATGATGAGTCCTTAAACTTCTATTCTGTGTTTGAATGAGCTTTGAAGTTGTCTCTGTCACTGTTGTGGAGAGATAGAAAATTGGCTATAAATAGTATGAAGGATTTTTAAATAAGGATGTAGAGTTCATATGAAAGTACTCAGAAATTAAATAACTCCATCTCATTGTCCTTTATTTGGTTTTGTAAATTGTATCAAATTTTCATATCAGTGTGTTTGCTAAATCTCGCATTTGATATTTCAGGATGAGGAAGCATATGTTTGCATCTATTCTCATCGGAGTGCTGACACCATACTGTTCCACCATCAAGGCGGAATAGACATTGGAGATGTGGACTCGAAAGCGCTGCGCCTCGATGTTCCTGTGAGAGAGGAAGAGACTGGAATCGGAACCTCAGCTGCGGAAATAGAGAAGAATCTCTTAATACATATTGCACCTGCTAAAAGAAAGTAAGTATTAATTGATCTTCTAGTTTTGCTTTGCCAAATGTTAATACAAAATTTGTTTGGATTCTAGCTGTTATTCCTCTTTTTATTATTACAATATGCTCTGATTATGCTAAGATGGTTAATTGAAGACTAATCTTTAGAGAGAAAAATTTACAGATTTGTTTAGGTTGAAATCCAAATTCTCGTGTTGTAAATGAGTATATCTATACTGTGATGTACTATTCACATTAGTCAATCCGTCAAGTAGTTTTGCATTGAATTTAAACCAACAAAAGATAAAAAGTCATGCTTTATCTTAGAGAAAATATCCATTCAGCACTTGCACTAGAACACTTTCAGTAATTAGTTCTATAAAAGACTAAAATTGTCGAGCTATAACAATTTATTTTATTGAAATGTGATACTTAAACACTGCATATGTTTCAAGTAGGGCACCGGATTTCTTTCTAACTATAATGTAAAATTTTCATGTATTTTCAGGATGGTCGCCAAGTTCATCGAATCTTTATACACTGTTTATGTGGAATTGCATTTCACTTACCTGGAAATAAATCCCCTTGTTATTACTGACAATGTTTCTGGTGGTAAGTACAGGCTGTTTTTCTATCTTCCATTTTCTGTTATCTTCTCCAAGTTTGTTTTGCTCTTCTAAGCTTTCATTCAATGCTTTACCTATTCTATCTTATTTTCTTCTATGTGAGGGACCTTAAAAAGTTCCTACATATATAATGTATCGTTAATTTCATGGAATATTTCTAGGATACAGTAGTGATTAGTCTTTATACCTAAATCTCAAAATGGTGATATGTAAATATAATTACTTGAGGGATACGTTTTCTAGAAACTTTCTGAGCATCCCACACACAAATGAATTAAGAAATATAATTTTCTCGCAGACTTTTAAAGATTTTATTATTATTTAGTCTTTACTTTAAAATCTTATTTTACAACCTGGTCATATGTAAAGGAAATTCTTTTAAGAGTGAACTTTTCTAGAAATCTGCATGCGCTTGTCTTAGACATCGTACAGTAGAAGTCCGTTATAATGAGAGATGCCAAAAATTGGAAAGTACTTGTTATAAAGTGTACTCGTTATAGCCTATCTCTAATACTAAATGACTGTCCTCTGGAATCCAAGGCAGCAATTGTGACACAATGAAACTGCACGATTTTTAATTCTTCAGAATGGGTAAAAAGTATGTTTGTGACAAAAAATATTATTTCATTAATTCATAAACCATAACCAAAGTGCTGGTTCTCATATAAAATGTGGCAAATAATTGCTCATTAATTGTCGAAAAGTAATGGTATATCATTAGATAATCCTAATTCATATCGGAAAGCTTTCTCGATATATTTTTCATTCCCTTGCTTCATAAGCAATGACTATGTCGAGAGGAAGGGGAAGGAACTGCTTTTACCTCCTATATTCCCACCCATCCTGGATCCGAAGATTTTGTGACAAGTTCCATTTTAAAGCTATTCGCATGGGTGGATGGCAATACGATGGGAATTCTATTAAAAATTCCGGCGCTGACTAGAGGGATCATCGCCAAGAAAAAACAAGAGACAAGAGAATAGGAGGGACAAAGGGGAGAGTTAAACTTGTGAAAAGATTCTAAGGTTTATGGTAGTTAAGTGAGGTTTTTAAAAGGTCCATCCCTAGGACCCCTTTTTGCAGCTTTATCACAGTTTTTTCCCCACGACTCGAGCTCGGTGCTGATAAGGGACCTCGACTTATCAGGAGGTTGCGGGATTTATCAACGCAGAGGTAAAGAAAGGCATGCAGTACGATTTGAAAAGTTATAAACAATTGCATTATACAACAATTTGATATCTCGGCGTGCCTCTTGTCTTAAGACAAGTACTTACGTCTTTTGATCTACGCTCTATGATGAAAATTAAGGTTTTTATGTTTTCAATTGAAATTACCCAGGGAGTTATGGCAACGCTGCATTGCCAGGAGATCCAGAGGCGAGGATTTCATGTATTTGAATGTGAAAGATATTCATATCCCTTTAATAGTTTGCTATTTATATCCATTTTACATACCAACCCAACCCAACCCATCCCAACCCAACCCTCCTGGCAATGCAGCATTGCCATAACTCACCAGGTAATTTCTATAGAAAACATAAAAAACCTTAATTTTCATCGTATAGCGTTGATCAAAAGACGCATATACTTGTCTTAAGACAAAGGATACGACAGATATATCAAATTGTTGTATATTGCAATTGTTTATAACTTTTCAAATCGTACTGCACGCCTTTCTTTACCTCTCGTTTGATAAATGCTGATATCTGCTGATAAGTCCTTATCAGCTCCGAGCTCGAGTCGTGGGGGAAAAACTGTGATAAAGCTGCAAAATCAGTGCCTAGGGATGGACCTTTAAAAAAACCTCGCATAAATACCATTAACCGATTCTAATAAAAGCTCTCTTAAGCATATTTACCAAGGAAGGGTGAGGCTAGTTGTGGGAATCATATGCATGAATTAGGCGACGATAATTTTTGAATTTAATTTTTTTTTCTCTTTGAAGAGATAATGTTTTTCAGATTACCATTTGCTTGTTGGACTTCATCTCTCATGGCAATTGACGATTCGGAGATATGCCTTATACAAGACCAATATAGAAATGTGGCACTCGTTATAATGATACTTCAGAATTAACCATTTGTTATAATGGATGTAAATCCCTATTTTTTTTGCTGTGAGACGGACAGTGGCCAAACAATCACTCTCTATAACATAGCTCTCGTTATATGCAGTACTCGTAATAATGGACTTCCACTGTATTTTCACTTCTATTCTGTTTCATCTTTTCATTACTCCAGGTCATTCCCATGACTTGGGCTACTATTTTTTAGTCATTTTTCTTCTTTTTACTCTATCTTTACCCCCTGTCAATATTTTAATTAAAAAATTCTTCCTTAAAATGAATTCTTAATAAAATTTCTTAATTTTCTTATACTTTTTGACAATTTCAAAAACCTTATAGATGAATGTCTCTTTTCAGAATATCTCTGCAGTTGCTTTGGTTTTTTCTTGCAGTGCTCTGATTTAGTAATTTTAGTCTTTTAGAGACAAATAAATATTATGATTATGTTTATTTTAATCGTGTCTCTAATATTTATAGGAATGAGTCCTAAGAAAAAATATTTTGTCCTATTTTATTTATTTTTTTAATTTTAGATCATCAGTCTATCTTTGTGCTTGACCTTGCTGGAAAAATTGATGCAACTGCAGATTTTATTTGCCACTCAAAATGGGGAGCCATTGACTACCCTCCTCCATTTGGAAGAGACGCATTTCCTGAAGAAGCTTACATTGCAGACCTTGATGCCAAAAGTGGAGCTTCTCTTAAAGTAAGGAAACCTTTCTCATATTTATCATTATTTCAAGGAATAATTTCATTTTTCAATTAATTCAAAATATTTTGCTATTTAAATGTATTTTTTCATAACTATGTCCATTGAACTTTCAAGGAGAGTAAAGTGTAGTTTAGGTGTTAAACTATCTTCTTAAGAATTTTTATGTTAAATTTTGTGTGTACTTTAAAGTTGTTTTGGAATAAAGTAACCAAGCTAAAAAGTTAGTTGGGATTAGTAAATAATTGAAGAAATATGAAGAAACGTGTAGAATAAAAGCAAGCAGAAAGCAGCTCATTAGGTCTGACTAAAGCTTTATGACAACATATAATAGTCTCAATTTGAAACTAATCAATTCCAGAATGATAAGCACTATTTTCTATCATATAATTGGGGTGCCAAACCTATGCCATGCATGCCCAAAGTGGCATGCGAGAGAATATTTTGGGCAAGCGAAACTCCTATGGCATTATCTTTTTTGCATTATTCAATTAAGAATGGAAGCTCCACAATAAATAAATGTGAATTCTGTTTATTAGTAGTGTCAATTAATGACCATTTAAGTCTTATAAAAGATCTTAATTGCTTTGTTGATATTAAAAATTAATAATATCGCAATCTCACTGTATGGTTCGGCACCTCATTGCCACGCAAGCCCTTATCAAATATGGCACTCGTGCCGCAAAAGGTTCGCCAACCCTGATATAATGCATTAAAAAGCTGTTATTACTTTATTACTTAAAAACATTTGTCCTCGAATTTTAGCTCACCATATTAAACAAGTCTGGAAGAATATGGACCATGGTTGCTGGTGGTGGTGCTTCTGTCATTTACAGCGACACTATTTGTGACTTTGGTGGTGCTAGTGAACTTGCCAATTACGGAGAGTATTCCGGAGCCCCTTCAGAGCAACAGACGTACGAATATGCAAAGACCATTCTCTCTCTCATGACACACGAAAAGCACCCTGAAGGAAAGGTGAGTTGGAATTTCTCATTTAATGTATCGTTTTCTTATCTTATTGAAATTGCTAAGAACTCTTGTGCCACGCAACTGATGTTTCAGCTTGGTGCTATAAAGTTTTTACATAATTACTTTTGTCAGAGAACTTTAATTTAGGAACAAATTTATAGAATGACATTTATGGCAAAAGGATATATTAAATAACGATATAACGTTGATTCCATATTTCATTTTAAAAAGAAAATCATTGAAATATCAACTCAAGATATTTAGTCTTTAATAATACTGCTGTGGATAATTTTTTGAGTATATTAATTATTTTTTGTAGTTATATTCCAAAAATTGTTTGAGTTGTATGCTTAACCATTAAAAATTCCATAATGGCTTTAAACTGCCTCATTTCCCAATGAAGTCGGTTTGCGTCCCATATACATGAAATATTGCTCTTAAGCAAGCATGCTTCATCCTCTTGCTAGTCGGTATAACTGAATTTACTAAGAAGTGATAATCCATATTCTTGGTTTATTTTACAGGTATTAATCATTGGTGGAGGCATAGCTAATTTTACCAATGTTGCAGCTACCTTCAAAGGAATTGTCACTGCCTTACAAGAATTCCAGCCAAGATTGGTGGAGCACAATATATCTATATTCGTGCGACGAGCAGGTCCTAATTACCAAGAAGGCCTTAGGTATTGTTTTAATTTTTTTCATAAATAATAACTTAAATTTTGAATTGTATTTTGGAAATTGGTCTTCTCATAAGAATCTTCTAATTCTTGTTGTGTAAAAGACATTATTTTCAAGTGATTTCATGCTTGCATTGGTTAGAGCTTGAGTAAAATTTATTATATGGCATTTGTCTTTCAAAAAGGAAAATGTTCTCATGCTAATTCTAGAAAACAGATTGATTGGATAAATTATAATATAATGGCATGATTTTGTATCTGAAAGTTGCTGTATCTGCAGTGAGAGCCAAAAATGTATTTCCCATCCATTTGGTGTTTCGATGAGAATGTGACCTTCTTTTATCAATTTTCAATTAAATGGGCCATAAACTTCATATCAATTCAAGTTATCATTATATTGATTATAGTTATATTAGTCTCTATCTAGTCATTTTATTGCCAAGTACTTCATTCATTCTTTTTTTTTCAGAATTATGCGTGAGGTTGGTCAGAACTTGGGCATTCCATTGTTTGTCTTTGGCCCAGAAACTCATATGACTGCAATTGTTGGGATGGCGTTGGGTAAGAGACCCATTCCCACTAACCCAGAAATGGAATTCAGCACTGCCAACTTCCTCCTTCCTGGCGGTCAATCAAGAGTGAGTACAGTAAACATTTTGGAATATTTGTGAAAACTTCATCATTGTATAATTAATGCTTAACTTTAAGGAGGTAAATCTCTTGTTTTAATCAATATTGGAATCATCCATGTGTTCATCCAACAGTTCAGCTTTTTCTAGAATTGCTCTTGATTTCTAGACCATAAGTGAATTCTTGAAAGCATTGTGAAGTTCCAGAATTCACTGATATTGCGTGCATATAATTTGTGAATTTTATACTAGAAGTTTAAATACTATAAATGTTAAATCCATATAACTCATTGGGCAATTATCTAGATTTGTAAATATTTAATGAAATATTTTGCTATGCTCCATGCTTTTATGAACCATCTGCAATTGATTGAGTCGAGGTATTATTTCTTTATCTTGATGATCTTTATAATCCTGACAATGAACTCAAGTCACTTACTCCTTTTCTGTAATAAAAATTGCAATTACTTAAGTGAATGAAATACACGGCACTATTGATTTATATAATTAAAACACTCTTAGAATTTGGGTCAACTGTGACACACTATCTTGCCCCCTGAAATTATTTCATGTCAGGATTTTATGACATGTTACTTCTTCATTTTGTCTATCATATGTTTATATATTAAATAATATTATCATTATTTTAGGAGAGTCCATCTACCTCAAGAAAAAGCTCAGTTAGTACCAGTGGCCGAGGCAGTTTTAGCGGTAGCAGTGCTCAACTAATGTCAGCCTCAAGCTTTTCTTCTAATGCCACTTCTTCTAGCAGCAAAAGCTCAATGTTCACTTCCAAAACCAAAGCAATTGTTTGGGGAATGCAAACAAGAGCTGTTCAGGTAATGTTTCTTTGCATTTATTTTGCTTGTTTAAACTCTCACACCTCCTGAATAACATTGTTCGCACTGATGATTCTCTTCTAAGAATTCTTCTCGTAGCAATCTTGGCATCATTTTGTCTTGTATTCTTTTTTTGCAGAGTATGTTGGATTTTGATTTTGTGTGTCGGCGTCATGAGCCATCAGTAGTTGCTATGGTTTATCCTTTTACTGGCGATCATAAGCAGAAATTTTACTGGGGCCACAAGGAAATTCTCATTCCTGTTTACAAGAAGATGAGTGATGCTATGACGAAGAATAAGGAGGCTGATGTGATGGTCAACTTTGCATCCTTGCGATCTGCGTACGAAAGCACCGTCGAAGCAATGACCTATCCTCAGGTGAGTCGAGTCCTATTTTAAATTCCCAATTTTGTTTCCATTTCATATATACTTGAGATTAGATGCATGAGAGAGAGGAAAAATGAATGAATAAATGTTTCTCTTCTTGGAACAGATTCGCACTATTGCTATAATAGCAGAAGGAATTCCCGAGAACATGACGAGGCGCCTGATCTTGATGGCCCGCAAAAAGGGAGTGTCAATTATTGGACCTGCTACAGTTGGTGGAATCAAACCAGGTTGTTTTAAGATCGGCAACACCGGAGGAATGATGGATAATATACTTCACTCAAAACTTTACAGGCCTGGAAGGTAAATTTTTTCTTTATTAAGTTATGTTAAAGAGATAAAGATGCCTTAAAACTGATCTGGGCATTTACATTCTGCCACTCCCCCTATTTATAAAGCCCTGTTAAGTTATTGATGTTCATTTGAAGGCTTCTGCAGTGTTAAATTCATTCTTTCTAAGAGTTTCTTTGTTTCACTCAATGAAGTCCAGAAACTTGGAGAGATCATGGCGAGCTTAAGAATGTGAGCATATAAAATAAAAATACAAACTCAAGAGTAAGATTTCAGTATGAGTTACTCTGAAACTTGTTGTTTAATGCTTTAATGATTAGTCATTCAAGAGCATTATTTGTCAAAGAATTCTTTTTTAATTTATGATAATAATTTAGAACATCAGTAGAGAGTCAAAAATTCAAGGCGGTTCTGAAATATTTTATGACACCATGTGATATTCACCTCTTATCAACTATCTTTCTAGAAAAAGTTGAAAATAAAAATCACGGTGATATTACACAAAGCAAGCATCTCTATTTACAAAAAACTCAGTAAATGAGCTCAAATGTTTGAAATTTTACTCCTTAATAATTGGGCGATGACTTGAGATGCAAAACCAAATCAATGACACATAAGTGATGTTCGCTTCGATACCTTCTTTTGGATTCTTGGATTTTTTTACCGTATTTTGTGTTTAAACTTCTATTTATGTATTTTTTGCCATTTTTTATATAATTATACTAAATTTAAGATTGATTAATAGCAGTTAAACCCATTACATGAAGAATAATTCTTTAAAAAGTGTTGGCTGATAAAAATGTATGTGTGTGGGCATTTTAGTGGTCTGAATTGCATAAATCGGATTTAAAATATTCCTCATGGGAAATTGTTTTGATATGCAAGAATTTCATCTAACAAGCTGAGTTGCAGATAATTCAAGTTCATATAGTGAAGAATAACTATACAAAAATAAAGTGAAAAACTTTTCATAATTAATAAACTGTTGCTCTTTTTCACAGTGTGGCATATGTTTCGAGATCAGGAGGAATGTCAAATGAGCTTAATAACATTGTTTCCAAAGCAACAAATGGAGTGCTGGAAGGTGTAGCCATTGGCGGAGATCGATATCCTGGAACCAATTTCATGGATCACATCATGAGATACCAGGATGACCAAGATGTTAGTACCTTTGAAATTAGTTTTCAAATCCTTCCAGAACAATCCCTTAATATTCATCGCTTCATATATTAATAACTATTTCAATCTGAGGCAAGATTTAATTCTTTCATTGGACTTTGAAAGCTTTGCTCATCTATTCAGATTACATTCAGGGATCTCTGTATCTTTACATATTCATGCTATATGTTTGAATAACAATAGTGTGTTATGGTTGTATGCTTTAATATTTGACTTCCAAGTTCTGTTTATTTTTAATTTAATAAAAACCAGCATGATTTAGGTTTTATTTTACTATGAAAAGAATCTGCTAAGCCAAGCATTTTTTATTAATTAGCCCTAGTTTGCAAATGTTAGAAAAAACTATGTACTGTTTTTTTCCTATTTAAACGATTGTCTACCTTTCCATATAAATGACATTTGGTAGTGTTTCTGTGTAGTGGATCACCAAAACTATACTTGTATCTTTTAGGTGAAAATGATAGTATTGCTCGGTGAGGTTGGTGGAGTGGAAGAATATGACGTCTGTGAGGCTCTCAAAGATGGGAGGATCGCTAAACCTTTAGTGGCTTGGTGTATTGGAACTTGTGCAGGTATGAGTTATGATAATGTGTGCATTTGAAAAGGCCGTAATGAAACAAAGAAGTTTAGAAGACGAAATGTTTGGCTTTGTTCACGCAGCAGTGATTTTTATCTCTTTATAGATATGTTTACATCTGAAGTGCAGTTTGGACATGCTGGCTCATGTGCCAATTCTGATCGGGAAACGGCTGCTGCAAAGAATAAGGCTCTTGCTGCTGCTGGTGCTCATGTACCAAACAGCTTTGATGCCCTTGGGGAAGTAATAAGTGATGTTTACAGTCATCTTGTTGAAATTGGAACAATTGTCCCTGAGCCAGAAGTTCCTCCTCCAACAGTTCCAATGGATTACTCCTGGGCTAGAGTACGTATCTCAGAGTCTTGAAACAATTTGGATCTCTAAAAGTTCATAAAACTCTATTGAATGATGTAGTTATTCTTTTAGAATGAATGTTTCTGTCTATAATTGTTTATTTCTTCATGTAAATTCTCTTCTCTGTGATTTAATTGGTAGAAGTATAGCATTGCTTAAATTAAAGCGTAGAATTAACATATATGCATACAATTTTTCAATTTCAATGTTTGATTTTTGTTCATAACTCGTGCATTTTGTTTCTGACATCGAAGTCACAAATGCAACAATATTTGTCAGTGAAATAGATTTAGTCGACTGCAATGTTGTGGTTGATGTTAAAGACATAACAAAAGCTGCTCAGAAGACTTAATTATATCAATTCAAAATTTTTAGGTAGAGATTTAATTGCTTTATTCACTTTTACCAGGAGCTTGGTCTTATAAGAAAACCTGCATCCTTCATGACCAGCATTTGCGATGAGAGAGGGCAGGAATTACTGTACGGAGGAATCCCAATCAGTGAAGTAAGTACTACACTTTTTTATTCACGATGTATTGTTTAATCAATTGAAAATTGCCTGTATCAAAGGTATTATAAATACAATTTTATGACTATATTACCCTGTTGAATAGTTTTTTATATGTGCTATTTGTTTCTCTTTTCAGGTCTTGAAGAAGGACATTGGGATAGGTGGTGTTGTTTCGCTGCTGTGGTTCCAGCGCTGTCTCCCTCCGTACGTCTGCAAGTTCTTTGAAATGTGTCTAATGGTCACGGCTGACCATGGGCCAGCAGTTTCTGGTGCGCATAACACCATTGTATGTGCTAGAGCAGGGAAAGATCTAGTCTCATCTCTAGTCTCAGGACTACTTACCATTGTGAGTGGTAGATCTACGTAAAAAGAGTGTATCAAAACTCATCAAGCCTTGCTGCTTGTAGGTATGCTGCTTATACTAACTGTATTTTGTATGCTTCTTAATAGGGTGATCGATTCGGAGGTGCCTTGGATGGTGCTGCTAGACAGTTCAGTGAAGCTTATGATACTGGTTTGAGTCCCATGGAATTCGTTAATGCTATGAGGAAGAAGGGACAACTTATTATGGGTATTGGCCATCGTGTTAAGTCTGTAAGTTTCAATACATATCTAGATACATAAGCTATGCATTTAATTATGTTTCTATAACTTACCATTATTTCCTTACCTTTAGCTCAACAACCCTGACATGCGTGTGAAGATTATTAAGGAATTTGTGGAGGAACACTTTCCTGTCAGGCCCTTATTCAATTATGCATTGGAAGTGGAAAAGATAACCACCTCCAAGAAGCCAAACCTCATTTTGAATGTGGATGGTGTGATTGCTGTTTGTTTTGTCGATCTCCTTAGAAACAGTGGTTGCTTCACTAGGTAATGGTCATCTCCAACTAATTTTAAGTGGGTCTTAAATGACCCAGTGATTAGGTTATATTACCTTAATTCAGTTCTTTATTAGTGCCAAAAATTTATTCTCCTTTTTAAGATATTAGATTTTAATTGTTCTATGCTCATTTTATTGTACATTTTGACAATATCTAAGTGCTATTTCTTATATTTTCTCATATTGGGTTTATCATTTCAGTTTTCATAAAAACTAAATTTGTCTTAATTGCTTGATTTTGTAGGGAGGAGGCCCAGGAATACATTGAGATGGGTTCCATCAACAGTCTCTTTGTCCTTGGACGTAGTATTGGTTTCATTGGTGAGTAACTTTTGAACATCAGCTGAAAATATGTGAATTGAAGGGAAAGAATCTCTTATTTTGATGGATCTATTTATATACAAGAGAAACATTTGGTATTTTAACTAAACAAGTTTACATTACTTCTATCTTTTTTCTTTTGTTTGAGGTAATATATTATGTTGAATTTAGAACAAAAAGTCTGATTAAGTGTGGCTTATTTATTAATCTTTTGACTGAGATTTTATTTTTAATATTTAATCAAAAGTTTGAATATTTTTCCCTAGCGTTCATTGTAAGCTATTACCTCTCACTTTGGTGACCTCCATCGGTGGTTCAACCAGGTCCCAAGAGCAAAATAATTTTTAGCATTATTTTTAATAATTTTTGTGAAGAAGAAAATCAAGGCTAAAGAGCACATTTATAGGGCAATAAGCTAATGCATTTCAAAGGTTTGAAATGTATCAAATAATCTTACATAATGTTTATTTATTGTCTTATTCAGCTTTGACTGACGTTCATATTTGTCATGTCAAATGAGCAATAAATGCTGCAAATAAATAAACATATGTCTCTCAGTGGTATTTTTCAGCTGCTTTGTAAAATATTTCATACTAAATTATTTTTTATAATCAGCTATAGATAATTGTAGTTTTATGAAATACGTCATCATCAATAAATTACTCATCATTCCTTTGCTTTAGGCCATTACATGGACCAGAAGAGGCTGAAGCAAGGCTTGTATCGCCACCCATGGGATGACATCTCGTACGTCTTGCCAGAGCAGTACAACTAAAACCTCATTAGCATTTGTACACAAGAGAGCCATCCCATAAAGCAGTTGTGTGCAAGATGAGTTGGTGCGCAGAGAGGATAGATACACTTGGAGTGTTTGTTAGCTGTCACAGCAAAGTGCTCTCTCTGGGCCCCTGTCAAAAGGGGCAACCAGCTCCATCCCATTCATAAAGACTTTGTAATCTACTCTCCCATTCCATGCTTGCACAATATTACTCTCCTGGATTATCAGCAATAGACTGACACTGTATGTATGCTAATATTAGTGGACATACGCACACTTGAGGTGATTTCAGAACTGATGGCTGCAGGGCATTTTTGTCCATGTCTTGTCGCTAAGGGATTGCTAGCATGCTTAGAAGTGCACCTTGATGTATGTAAATAGGTGGGCATGGTCATCAAACGACAAGTGTGTAGATCAGCCATCATGTGTCTTTATTGAATGATAAATGTGATTGTTTTGTAGGTTTGTTTTAATGGTAATGACATGCTTAAATTAGAATTTAATGCACCTGAAAATGCTGAAATACCATGTTCCGCCAAAGTACCATCCCATACGAGAGTAAAAGGACATGTTCACGAAAGTTTTGTTGATAATCAAACAGTAACATTGTTCATTATGTGCAAAAATATTTTCAGGATGGAATAGGCTAATTATACTTGGAAAACATTGAATGGTATTTTTATGCATGCAAGAACTGTACATTACTAAAGATATATGTATATCAATTGGATAAGTAATTCATTTTCTGTCATCAGCATGTTATGTATGTACAACTTAACATGACTTGGTATGGAAATTTTAGTTTTTGAGCTTGAGTTCACGAAATAGTTTTAACATATATCTTTAGTAACGGTACATCAAAGTTCAATGGACTTCGTAGTAATGAAGGAAAACATTCCATGATGAAAATAAATAATTCAGTCCTGTGTTTTAGTTAATTTTAATCACAAAGTTAAAATTAGATTTGAAGATATGTGAGCATTTAATAGGGTTGGGAGGCAAAACTGTCTTGTTTATAGCACAACTTTTCATTGGTGAAAGGATTTGTTTATTACGGAGATGAATTTAAGACAAGGTTACATGAATATCTATTATCGAATGTACATAAAGAAAAGGGAGTGCTATTGTTGATTTTCATGAATGTGTATTTATTTGTCTGAAACTTGATGATAACTGTAAAGTAGAAGGTGGACATTTTTAGACCATGAATGGAATCTGTGCAATAGTAAAGTTCAGTTGCTGCCTATGAATATCTCCAAGATTCTGACCTTTTTGGAGAAGTCTGCAATTCTGCACTTTACTTTTGACTGCCATTTTTCTTTTTCTGGAGGAATTGACGAATAGGATGCTGCATATCCTGTAAACTGAAAATTATTTGGCACAAATTCCAATCCAATTGGTTGTAGATTTAGAAATAATTCCATTATCCTCCTTAAACTTTTGTATTCGGATGGATATGTATTAGCCTTATGTATTGCATATTTTTTTATGTTAATGAAGGCATATGTTTTTTAATGTCTTTTGTCTTCTTTGAAGTGCATGCTACACCTTTTATCTTTCTGAAAAACTGCTAAACTTTTCGTATACCAAAGAAAGACCAGTCAGTCCCATTGTGTCACTGTTAAACTTTCAAAATTATTTATACCTCTCTTTATGAGGGTAGTTGTACATTCAGCGATGACGTTTGACTGCTCCATTGGCTTCATTTTGCTTCCTTGGAATTGATTGTTAGCCAGCGTAGAGTCATCAACACCAGTTGTGAAATTGTGAATGTTTACTGTAGAGAAGATAGATAAAGAATTTTTTTAGAAATGGATGGTAATGCAATTACTTAAATGTCATTGGCACGGTCTTGAATGTCTTTCTAATTGAAGTATGCTCTTGTATACATAAGGGGCTGTTAAAGACTTCAACTCAATCGGCCCTCTTAGTTAGGGACTCGCAGCTGTTAAAATCTTACAGATATTCCTTTATTGTCATGGATGTTATCATATATTTAAAATCAAGGATTCTATCTTCTTCAATAAGTCTGAGATAAAACAGAAAATTGCTGTTGAAAATTCTTTTTGTAGTAATTTAATCTGCGAGGTTACTACTCTGTTGCTTTTAGTTATGGTTGAAAAATATTTGTTCAGATTTAGCTGTAACTGTAGATTTTGATTGACTTGATATCAGAACCTCAGTTTTCACTTATGAGAATAAGTCTGTTAAGTAATCTGTAATCTGTTTGCTTGATTTCCGAGCTGAAATATTTGTACTCCAATATGTATTTATCCATGCAATATAATTATTATCATAAAAATTACAGCGTGAGATGCCTAATCATAAGAAAGTCTTGGAAAGCCAAAGAAAATATTTTCCTATTTGTCATTGGAAAAATTATTGAAAACCCAATGGCTAAGGATGCCTTTATACATACATATCAATTTTTATGAATCAAAAGGATATTAGTTTATCGTAATAACTAATCAGATGATTACCTTGATTTTCTGGTAATGAATTTGAATCGTAATTTATTTTATTTGAATACTATACATTGCTGGTAGAAATAAAGTTGAGAAGACAAATTAAAAATGACATTCCAAATAGAGTGAAATATGCCCATGCAAGTTAATGGCTGAGTTATGATTGTATTTATAAACGTATATGATCAATAATATATATTTACCTGATCAAGTATTGAAGTTATAATACTTGGCCTTTGATGTGAAAAATGAGATAAGGTGAGTAGAAAATATGAATATGTGAAAGCAATAAAAAATGATTAATTAATTGCCTTTTTTATTCAAGGTGATCTTTTATAGATCACTATGTCAGTCTTTCCCACGGGAGTTAGATTTGTTTAGTTTTTGATAAGCCAATTCATTTACAGTTGAAGTCCGTTATAACGAGTACGTCATATAACGAGAGTTGCATTATAGTGAGTGATTTATTGGCCGTTGTCCGTATCACTGCATAAAAGTTTGGGTGTTACGTTCATTATAATGAGTGTTAATTTCTGAAGTATCGTTGTAACGAGTGCCATGTTTCTATGTTTGTCCTGCTGGAGGCATACCTCACATTCGTCGATTGTCGTGAGAGACAAATTCTGATAAGCTAACGGTAAGGTATGAGACGTATTATCTCTTCAAATGGCAGAAAAATATATACAGTGAAACCTGCCTCAACGGCCACCTCCATTAAGCGGTCACCTCCTCAAGCGGCCATTTTTTTCGGGAACGGAACGAATATCCCGTATAAACCATGTAAATTTCACCTCCTTTCAGCGGTCACCTCCTTCAGCGGCCAGCGGTCACTCTATGTTAGGCCTGCGGCCACTATTTCCGCTAACAGAAACTCTTCTTGCTTTCGAAGTTTTCCGATTTTTCTTTGAACAAACTTATTTACTAAGACGCCACTATCTCGTATTATGGTTCTTGGTGTTAGAAATCCTGGAAATCTTCATCAGAATTTTAGTCTATCATTGGGCTCTCTTGAGTTGGATGATGCTGTCGCAAAGAAGCCACGCCAGACACCATTAATGTTGTGACGACCCACTGCTGACAACAGTTAATAAACCAAGAGTAAAATAGAAAAGATTTATTTCCGTGACAGTTCACCGTCCCATGCACAGTCGGAGAGCAAGTGAGTACCACTGTAATGGATGAGGAAGAAGGATGCGACCCCGGGTCTTTCGACCAAAGAAATCGCTA
The DNA here is from genome assembly GCA_947579665.1 of Sympetrum striolatum. Lineage (NCBI taxonomy): Eukaryota > Metazoa > Arthropoda > Insecta > Odonata > Libellulidae > Sympetrum > Sympetrum striolatum. The sequence continues at coordinate 16,747,861 of OX388347.1, read as the reverse complement.
AGAAAAATGCCCCTCGTGTGCGGAAGCACACCATGCTTTTATTTACTGTCAGTGTTTTCCAATCCACTTTACCTCCAAAATATAGGCATGTTAGGGATGAGGGGTAAGGTGATGATATGAGCATACGTAATTTTGTTTTCTGTGAGTAGCGTTTTCTGTCCCTGTGTAGCGTCGGCCCGATAGAGCATGGGTACTCAACCTGGTGCCCGCGGGCATTGGAAAATTGGAACTTTTGTTTATCAGCTTGATAAACAAAAGGAATCAAGGAATCAAGGAATTGCCATCTCTTGAGGGAAATAGGAACTTTTGGTTGTAAACTTTGCCACTACTGCCATCTATTGAGGGAAATTTGAACTTCTGTTTATAAACTTCGCTACTAATGCCATCTCTTGAGGGAAATTGGAACTTTTGTTTATAAATTTCGCCACTAATGCCATCTCTTGAGGAAAATTGGAACATTTGTTTATACTATGATGAAGCATCCTTTGCAAATGTAAATTCTACGACATTTTTGTTATCTGAAGATGGATCAGACTCTCAAAGTCTTTAATCCAGCAATAATGAGCCGTGTTGTCATTTGTTATATATAATTGGTCACGATGATCTGCGAGCTCGGTATTTACAATTTTTATTGGATAGACATTGTTTTTTTCGTCTAGCCCGAAAACTTTAATAGAAATTTTATTTGTTCGCTCGAATTTAGGAATTTCGGAGAGTTTGACTGGGTATTCAATACAATCTCAATCGTACCCATTGTCGAATTCATCCTTATTATCTTAGTAGACTCGTTGAGGGTCTTTATGTATGTTCTTTCCCCAAACCGCGTATTTAAAACAAAACTGATCGTCATTCCTAACATTTACAACGGATTTTCTGCTTGCGATCTTGGGTGGTAGCTCAATAAAGGTTTATCCGGGTAACGGAAGGTAACAATTGATTCGGAGTTCTAAACCCAAGATTTTACTCAGCGCCCACCCTGATCCCTTCACCTGCATCTCGGATTTTTCCTTAAGTAATTTTCCAAATAAACTTTATAAAATTTCCCCAACGTCATCGGCTAGCAAAACCCTAACGTTTTTCGTTTTGAATGCTCGTTCTATCATCTCCTCACCCCTTTCAAAGTTTGCCATAACCACAATATTAATTTAAAGGGCAGAATTACTTAGCTTATCCTCGGAATTAAAAGATCGGAAGTATAATTTAGAAATTATATAAGGTCTTTATGCGCTTCACTCATCACCCAGTAGCTTTTCAGTCGACCCTTCATGGCCCTGTAAATCTCAACGATGGAATGGTCACCGCCTACTTGAGGGTTCAACTGACTGTACTCCATCCTAAAATTTTTGAAAAAATTGTTAAAAAATAATACTAGGGAATAACTCAAAAGCATATAAACTGATACTTACTCAGATTTCTGTTTAAACTGTTAATACTTCACTGTATTTCTTCTTAGAGGAAATAATTCCAAACGGGAAGAATAACTCCAAAACCTTGAAACAGAAGAACGAAGCAAAGTCACACCAAGTCTTCAATGACGAAGCGTAGGAGTAAATGAGAAAGTGCCCCTCATTTAGTTCTATTTAAATTATTTACCCCCACTACCGCTTCATTACAAACGTTTCTTCCTATTCAAGCATAATTTCAACGTGCTAGGGGGAGTATAAACGCTACCCCTAGTTTCCTTGCTCTAACTCATCCCCTAGGTAAATTTTCTCACCAATTCATTATAAGGTATTCTTTTACATCATTTTCATGAGATTTTGTTTCGAGGAGAGCATTTGATATCGTCTTTGGTCAGCAGAAGTTACAAGTACTGCATAATCAGTGGATTCTAGGAGCGCGTGCGTGTTGAAAGATTATTTCAAAAGAGAATCCCTTATTCCACTTAATCATTTCTATCGGTGACTGAGTGTGTGACTGACTGAGGGTGACTTTGTTAATTACCATCCCAAAATTTGTTTTAAGTATCAAAATATTTTTCTTCACTTTTAGGTTAAATTTTATATCAAAATATACCTAGAAGGACGGGAGGTGGTCATTTGACCACCTACTTTTAAAATTCGTAATTAAATACTTTTATGATTTTCAAATACCTCAATTTTGCATAACTTCTAAGTTTGACCATTACACAAATGCTGTTAAGGTGTTTTATCTCGTATTTTGTTTAAATTTTAATTAATTAAACAAAATGTTGACCGATGTCCTAAATCTGCAGAATTTCATATTCTAGAATATTTTATCCATTCATACTGGACCAATGAAAAACATATTTTCGGAATAAGTGGAAAAAAGACCGAATTGTTGATAAAAGTCAGTAACGTCACGCCAAGATTGTTATGCCATGCCGTCAATGCCAAATCGTTCTATAACATTTAAAAATTCATAAAAAAATTTGAGCAGGATTGCCAACATATTAGTTTAATCATTATAAAATGATCTTCCAATGTTTTTCTCAGGTAAATCTCAAACTGATATCTCAAGTTTACATTCAATCAGCTTTCTTGAACATTTAGAAATAATGTCAAGGGTACTAACCTTATAAATCAGGGCTACCAACCGTAAGAACGGATCTCTAAACTGAGAGTTATGCGTTCGCAGAATAAATAACTAAAGGGATATTTTGAGCACAGATGTGTTTCATGTGATTTGTCGAAACTCTTGGGGATCCCGAATAAGTTTATAAACTATTAAGAAGCAGGTTACTAAAATTTTCGGTTGTAAAGTGAAGGCAGCGATCAGACCTTCGTGGAAAACCTAGCAATTAATCATGCATTTATCGAGAATGGCCTTTTCTTACTCATATATCATGCTGTGCTTATCCACCCTGGTGCTACTATTATTACGTTGATTTTTATTTTAGACTTACCTTAATACTTACATCATTCTTAAATGTTATTTCCTTCCATCATTCGTTAGTTTAAAATGAATCCAAGTCAATATTGTAACACTTCATCATCTTCACAATGTAAGGTTTGAAATCATAATAAAGCTTCGCTATTGTTCTTACAAATTAATATTTATTCCTTATTAAGTAATGGATTAACATATTTTTTACCGCAGATTCTGCACATTGCCACTTTTACAGAGCATATTCCACTGTATATTTTCCTACATTTTAGGCACAAATTACTGGATTTTTTATAACATCCAGTTGAGATCTGACACTTTCTTCTTCGACAGCAAATTAGAACTGTTCACAATTAGTAGCTGGTCAAATGACCACCTTCCGTCCATCTAGGTATATTTTGATATAAAATTTAACCTAAAAGTGAAGAAAAATATTTTAATACTTAAAACAAATTTTGGGATGGTAATTAACAAAGTCAAAAAGTTTCAAAAAAATGTGAGGTATTTTAGAAAAAAAATTTGATATCAAACTCTGAAAAGTGGTCAAATCACCACCTCAGTCCTTCTAGTGTTAATTTTTGCCTAATTCTACGTCGCTGGTTGGTTTTTGACATTGGTATTTCGTTGTTTTCATAGTATATCCGATAGGACGCAAAAGTAGTTACGTCGATTATATTGAGAAACATAGCTAGCGGCCATCTCAAAGTGGGCATTTTGTTGTATACCTAATAATCATCTGGTCCATTGTATCACCTCCAGATTTAAACTTATTGTAATACAAAATTATGTGGGGCTTCTTCTTACCACTTTCACAAATATTTATATCAGAATGCATCGTTGAAATTAAAATAACTGCTTTCCCCTTCTTTGGGACATAAGAGCAAATACTTACTCTTTAGTGAAAATAAATTATTGTTCTTCAAATAGCCTTTGCACTAAAAAATTCTAAGAAAAAAGAAAGTGACACTATGTTTTATGTATTTTACATAAACCTGTGAAGCGTTCGGCTCACTCAGTAATGTAGCGACCAGAAGAAAGCCGGGAGTGGCACTTAAGCACAGATGTTCAGTTTCTACGCAACATAAGGGTAAGAAAGATGAGATGAGATCTCTCGTTCCTCTCCGTTTAGTCAACGATAATACAGGTAAATAGCTCTAATTCACGGGGCGGATGCGTACGGATGTTGGAGGTGGTGTTGCTCAGGGCCCATAAAATAAGGGCCGGCTGAATTGGCAGATGAGAAGATTGCTCAATTCTGTTAACAGTATTTTTGACCAGGATAGAAAATATAAAGTTCGCCAGAGTTAGACTGGTAAAAATTTAATATAGACCAATGTCTCTAATGTGCCAATATTTCTCATTTCCGCATTTATTATGTAAATTAATAGTCTCAAACTCATATCTTAAAGTGTATCAAAATAGGTTTTTAATATGGTTTGCCAGAATTAAACATAAAAGAAGCAAAATTTTCGACTCAACCTAACCTAAAAGACACCGAAACCGGATTTGGGTATTCTACGGCGCCCAGCCGGACCGCGCAGCGCTAAGGAAAAGTCCACCGCAATCACAGGGTAGCAGGTGAAATGTAACAGTCTCTTCAGATTCCATATCTAGAAGCCTTGTAGATTGACGTGGTATAAGAGACTTGATAGTCCATCGCTGTTTACCTAGTTGATTTCCTTACTTTATCTCGAAATTTGTCCGTAAAAGGTGTCCGCCATTTTGTTGCTTTAAATAACCAAAGAACCATTTTAGAGCATGAAACATTCAGCGAATTGTAAGACAAAGAGTAATGCTACATTACTGCTGTGTTGGTTTTTCCAGCAGCTTCTCTCAAAAGCAACTATATATCAACGAACTTGAACGTTTTTCCGAAAAATCCGAAACTTCCCGTTTTCGTGAACATTTCTCAAGTTTGACGCCCTGTATTTATTTGACGCCTGAAAATTTTTAAAAACAACTAGCGGGAACATAAAATTCAATCATTTTGCAATAACTATGCCAAGTTTCAATAACCGCACTCAAAAAAACCATTTTTAGCCCCTTGTCCAGGTTTTTTCGATTCTAGCCCACTGTGCGTCGTGGGGAATCCATCTGAGATTGGGATGCAAGAGGAAAAAGTCGATTGTCGATGATGCGTCTTTCTTTCCGTTTAACCATTATAATAACCATTTTCAACAGGTGATATATAGTTTTAAGCTCGCGAAGAAAGTTTATAGTAGATAAAGAAAATATTAAATAATCTGTGGATAAGGCAGAGAAAAGCGGTTAGCTTATGTGAGTAGCGGTGATTGGAAGTAAAGGGGATGGCACTGTTAATATAAGTTGATTGTCTGTATAAAATAATTATAAACATTGAATTCGAATTTTTGATTAACTAGACGTAGGGTGAGGTCAAGAAAGTTCAAAGTATTATTAGTTTCAATTTCATGGGAAAATGAAATACTAGGATGGATAGAGATGAAGGAAGAGAGTTGTCGGTTTTTCCCACTGCAAAAACAAGAGATATCATCAACGTACCGAAACCAGCATAAAATAAATTTCATCAAATGGGAATTTGAATCAAACAATTTCTCTTTTAGGGAGTCCATGAAAATGTTAGCTAAAACAGGGCAAGACCATATTTATGTTCATAAAAACCACCGTTGAACTGAAAAGAAGATTTCTTTAAACACACATTCGCCAACGACAACAGGTTAGTAGTAACTACTTCATCCACATTGTTCCTTTTTAGTAACCCTTTTCAACACAACAACAGACTCTACACAAGGAACTCTAGTAAATGAGTTATAAACATTGAAAGAGTTTTGCATTGTTAGGAAATTTCAAGTCTTTCACTTTTACGTGCAAATTCCATTGAGTTTTTCACACAATGGCATAGAGTCTGATAAATTATCAATTAAATGATTATAATCATTTAATTGATAATTTATCAGACTTTAAATTTATAAATTCAGTGGCCAGCTTATGACACGGGAAAGAAATGTTTGAAACCACTGGGAGGATATGGATGTCTTCCTTATGTATTTTTTGGAATTCCATAAAGACGCGGGGGTAAAGGGTTGGATTCAGAGAGGTGAAGTTTCTCAGTCTTCAATAATCATCTATTTGAACAGAGCTTCTTTAATGTTGAAGTAGATATTTTTGATACTATTGCACAAGAAAAAATTGGAAATATCTTAATATACGAAAATGGAACCAAGGAATTTCTTTCATACCATTCGGTCTACTTTATTCAACTATCGAAGACCTATAAAAGGTAAAAATATCATACAATTATTTTTACAAAATTTTATTAATAGAAAAAGTGATGGAAGAATAATTAGTTAGACGTTGCAGGGAGTGACGCAATTTCAAGCGAAATCTCAGCCGAGAAAAAGCTGTGAAAGATGAGGAATAATGGATAATAATCAGATATAGACATAAGAAGCTGCAAAGGGCAAAACTGTGACTCAGATCATTAACTATTTAAAGCAAGAGTAAGGGAGAGAATAATTAAAACAGAAAAAGGTCCAGATATAGTTAAGAGAATATGGGACACAGATTAGTTAAATGAAGAATAGGAAGTCTCGAAGCAAAACCAAAAAGGATTAGCTAGTAAAATGCAAACCAACAGCCGATGAAAAAACTTATAAAATAACCATAGAAAAAGAATGAGAAAATAGGGAAAGCAATAAAAGAGGCTGTGGAAGAAACTATTGGAAGAAACAAGAGAATAATACATGCTGATTGGTTTAACAACGAGTGTGCCCAAATTATACAGGAGAAGAATGAAGCTAGAGAAAGCATGATAAGGAAAGAAACCAGAACGAACTCTGAAAGATACCAAGAAATGAGGAAGGAAGCAAATAGTATATGCAAGAAAAAAGGAGAAAATGGAGAACAGCTAGAGAATATAGAAGAATACAGCAAACAGAATAAACAGAGATAGTTCTACTAAGTTTTAGAAAAGGTGAAAAGAGGATACCAACCAAGAATGGAAGGATTTAAAAATACAGAGGGAAATGTAGTCCAAGAAGAGAATAAAGTTCTGGAAAGATTGGTAGAACATTTCAAAGAACTTCTCTATACAGAAGATAAGGAGAGAGTAACAACTGAGGAAAATGACAGGCTAAGGAAAGAATCAAATATAGAATCAATCAAATCAAATATACCAAACTTGCTCAGAATTAAACGCACTAGGCTGGAAATTGCACAATGCATACAAAAGTTAAAAAATAATAGAGACCCAGGGAAGAAAACATTGCAGCAGAGCTAGTAAAATATGAAGGAGATATAATGAGTGATGCTATACATAAACTTAGTTGTATAATATAGGAAGCAGAAAAATGCCAGAAGGATAGAGCATGGGAATCCTAAGCCCAATATATAGAAAGGGAAATAAACTGGTTCTCGGGAAATATAGATGGAAAATACTGTAAAATATAGTATATGAAATCATCATAAAAGAAAGACTGAAAGTAGTAACTGAGAGGATAATTGGAGATTCTCTGTGTGGGAGTAGATCCAATAGAAGTACAATAGACCAACTGTTTGTAATCAGACAAATTTTAGATAAATGCTATGATCATAATGTTTAACTGCATTTGCTATTGTAGATTTTATACAAGCATTTGATTGTATAAACAGGATCAAACTCTGAGAAGCAATGGAGGACATGGAAATTCCATCCAAAATAATTCTATTGATTCAAAAGGCATTGAAGAAGAGCATGGCTAAAGTAAAAATACATAATAAACTGAATTTGAATTCAGCACTGGAATGAAGCAAGTATATTCTAGGATCACACAAATCTAAAGAAAAAATAGATCAAAGAGGAACAATATTTAACAAATAAATAGAAAAAAGCAAGCAAAATGGGATTGATAGTTAATACCAATAAACCTAAATATATGCTTCTGGCAAACCTAGAGTCACCCAAGATTTGGAGATTGAACAGATAAAATTTGATAGTGTGGAAGAGTTTAAATATCTAGAATATATAACTTACAAAAAAGCATAAAATGAATAAATGAAAGAATACAAGCAAGGAATAAAACTTACTTTGCAAATATGAAGATACTCAAGAGAAAGTTAATAAACAGAAACACTTAAATACAAATATATAAACCAATTACCAGACCAGTGGTAACCTATGGAGTATAAAAATGGACACTAACAATCACACAAGAGTATGGCCCTAGTAAGATTTGAAAGCAATTGCAGAGAATATACCGACCTGTTATTGAGAATGGATTATGGCAAAGGAGAACCAAAGAGGAGTTAAAGACAATAATGAATTGGGAAAGATGTAGTTAAGTTCACAAAATCTTTGAGAATATAATGTTTGGACCATGTGGAAAGGATGCTTGAAACAGCAATGTTGAATAAGGTGATAGAAGGGAGACTGATGCCGCTAGACGGAGAGGAAGGTCCAGATTGAGATGGCTAATTCATAAAGGACATGAAGAAGATGAAAGTGAGAAGACAGAGAAGTGGAGGCTGATCAGGGTGGAAGTTCACATAGGGTTGTAGCTCCAAAGAGAGAGTTTGTCTACAAATTGAGACTTAAGGACAATTTTAAAGTGACTTCTTATAAGTTTGGAACAAAAAATATTAAATGTTATCACACTTTCTATGCCTTGTGTAATATTTTGTATCTATATATAGTTTAAGTCATGCTATATAATATTAACATAAGTATACCATACAACAATTGAAAACCAGGAACTAACAGATGAGCCAAGAATGGCTCACGTGGACCTTATCCTGTTTTCCCTGACTTTTCTTGTAAATATGAATTTATTCTTTATTTTTCATATTACTTTATTTGCCAATAACTCTTTTTTTACCAATTCACTTTTTATTTAAGATTCCTTGTATAATAAGTATACCTTGTATTAAGAGTAAGATAGTTAAATAATATATTGTACCAAAAATAGCACTTTGAATTTAGTGTTTCATGTCAAAATAAAATCTACTTACATGATAGTCCACTTTCATATCAATGAAAATTAAATGTATTTTAAAATCGTTTTTTAAATAATACTGCTTATCGGAAATAATAGTTTACATCAAAATTTTCTAAAATCAAAAGTTTATTTCAAATTTTTTTACAATCAAGAAAATAGAAAGAAAACGACTTAAGTAGTCGTGATAGTAATCAAAATAAAACCTATTTTATTTCAACCATATTTCATTTAAAAGAACAAAAAGATATATTTGAAAATCTTGTTTTAAATTATATCGCTCACCAGAGTTAATGGTTTAAATCAAAGCATCCTAATTAAATATCAAGAAAATAGCCGAAAAACGACTTTCGTAGTGCTGTCAAATTAAAGTCTACTTTCATTATAATCAAATTTAATTAAAAGAAACAAACGGATGTATTTTAAAATCTTATTTTTAATAATAATGCTTTCTGGACGCAATGTTTTAGTTATATAGTTAGGATAAATATGATCAAAAGAATAGCAGTTTGACTCCATCGAAGCCACATTTATTTAAACAACTATTATGCTGAAATTAAAATTAATAGCTTACAGTCGTTTCTCTAGATAAAACTATACAACAGGTATGAGTAATTTAAGTTCGGATGTTTCAGCAGAAAATACTCTTCGATTCTAAAGAATTACTTTTTTACAGGAGCTGTCATGTGATTAGATAAAATCTGCATATCGTCATTATATCAGCTAATGCATTACTTCATTTAAGGTCTTTTGTTTTAATAACATTGTGATTCAATAAAAAGCGAATTGAGAACGAAGAGCGAACGTGAGAACTTCCGTATTTTGTGGTGAGAAATATGATCAGTCACTTGATATATTTACAGTAAACAAATAGCGATTCGTTTTAAAAAATACGGCATGAAGTACCTCGCATAGAAGCAGTTGATAGTATTTTCTCACCTCTTTAGATTTCCTCAAATAACGCTTTTAAATAACAAATCACAGCACTCCTTACAAAACTTCATTTTGAGCGAAAACATTACAACATATCTGATGACCACTGGTGACGAAAAAAACAATTTGCCGAGTAATTGCTCAACCTCACTGTATCCATTTTCGCTCACAAAAGCAACACCTCTTAATACGTATATTCTTTCGCCTAACATTCTCTGTTAACTGAGTGGATTAAGTGTACTTTGAAAATTAAAGATAGAAAATTAATGATATTTTATAAATAAGCACTGCAGTCACAATTCCACAATATTTCTTAGGGTAATTGCGCGACACTCGAATTATTTTCCGCAGCACTTCGTAAACCGACTAAAATCCTTGTATGTTCAGCAAGAAAAACTGGAAGTACAATATCTTGGTGATAGAGCACGAAACACACTTGCACTTTGCCAATATAGGTAAGTCCTCTGAAAGATACGTTTTCGATGTGAACAACTCGATTGCACGTGAAGAACTGAAAATGAAGGCCAAAAACATGACTACACGCAAAGCATTTCTATATTTCTTGTTTGCGAAATCCACCTTCCAAGTCACCCCTTATCTACTACCCATAGGGATAGAATAGCCACCAGAAAAGAAGGCTGAAACATTCGGTCTAATTGCGCAATGGAATATTTTATCTGTGGTCAGGGCCCTCAAACTAATGAAGGGAAATGAGAGCTCAAACGACTCATCCCTTTTCGAGACAAAACTATTTAATAATGTATAATTAAGATGGTAAAATCTTTATATCGATTGCGCTTCAAATTCTTAGAGATATTAATCGTTGCAGAAGTCTTTCGGTTTCACTAATTAAATTACACTGATGCGTAATGCGGTTTACACCGTCTTTAGAGTGAAATTATGCCTTTGCGTTTTATGTAGCAATGGGAAGTTACGCATTTAATTTTCTGTCTCAGCAGAGAGTGGATTATCCTGAGTTATGATGGAATAAATATAATATTTGAGCCGCAGAAGTTGCACTGAAGTTCACTTGCACGAAAATTAAATTATACTTTTGCTCTATGAGTTTAGAAAGATCATAACCAAAATGTTTATTTTCTGGGAGAAGAAAAACGGACGTACACTCTCACTTAAACATATTGAAAATTAAGATTGATGCTTCCTTTTGCAATGAAAACTGTTCAAGTGAAAATACATTTCTTTCAATCAATTCTACACAGAGATGAATATGAAGATATAATATTGAGGTTGTACAAGAAGTGAAAAATAGTGTCTTGGCTGGGGCTCGAACGGAGATCCTCACGGAGGCAACCGAAACACAAATCGATATGTAGAGTTTTCCCTTCCAGATATAATATTTCCACTTAAATTTGGAACAGAATAGCCGAAATTTCAATAGTCTTACTAGCAGTATTTGTAAAAGTGTATACTTTTTATACTCGAATATAAGCCGAACTCATTATAAGCCGAGGTACCTAATTTTATTCCAAAAAAACTGGGAAAAGGAACCGAGTCGAATAAAAGCCTAGGGTGGGAAATGCAGCAGGTACTGGTACACAATGAAAAGAAGTAGCTATGAAATTACAGTAATTGAGGCATCGGTAGTTTAGTAAAAGAGAATTGACAAGGAATTGTTGAATGAGCAAGTGAGGAATTTTCCAGCCAATTTACGACAAAGACGCTTCTTTGCCACGGGAGAACTGATAAGGGGAGCCCTCCCTCGAGTTTAAGAAGAGGGGCGTGAAATAATAAAATCTGTGAAATCATTCGTTCCCTCGTGACCTAGGAGCCGAGATATTCGAGGTCAAAAATTGCAAACTGACCACCCGGGCCCCTCCCTAAGACGCCGTACTCCTAGACGCGGATACCGGGCAAGAGTGCCGATGCGGTCGCCGCGATAACGAAGCGCGGTCGGAAATTCGAATGGTTTTCGGCGGTTCTCATTCTACAATTTGTAAAGAATGAAATAAATTTCGATTACATGGATTAAAATTTGATTTGTATTTACTTCGTATTTTTAAACACAAAAGTGATTTTTTTCAAAAAATCTTTGAAACATGGATTAAGTTCACAGTGAGCATTCACTTTATGAAGGTTGTATTCTCACATACAGTTTCGTCTTGTACATTTTCGCATCAACTTTCATAAATATTTTCATTAAAACAATGCTGCTACTCAATATCAATACGACCTCAGTCGATTTTATTTAAAAACTAAATAAACTGATATCGAAATCTCTGGAAAGACGTACTAACTGTTGAACGAAAATCCAACTGGTTGGATTTACGTGCGCTGAGGCATGCGTCATGAAAAAGAGGTCCGGTCAATTTGCAAGAGGCATGCGCTATTGCATGCCTCTCCTTCATCATACCGTGCGCTATGACGCATGCCTGTGTTGAATAGAAAGTTGCACAAGTATGGACATAGCTTTAAGACATGCGATCACGCCATTCACTGCACCTCATACGTCTTACATTATCGACTCCCATCTTTATGTCTCTCATTGTAGTTTCAACAATGAGTACCATATGGATTAAGTTTGCGAGCTTAATTTTCAGAAATCTTCTGTATTACGTGATTACTTCCTATGAAACATTTTTTATTGTATATTCCCTTTATAATCCGACCTCTTCAATACAAGAGCAGCCAATGCGGCAGAATGAAGGGAATTGTACACAGTGTATACGTGTAAAAATATAAGCATATATTTGCGTTCGCCTGTATAATACAGACGTATAAGGTGCAGCCACTGGCGTGACCGCATATCTTAAGGGGCGCATTACATTCGCGGGGAAATGATTTTTCTATATCGCCAAGTTCATACTGAATGTTCTTATTGTCATTCGTCTCTCTGTAGGTACACTATGTAATAAAAGAAGCCCCTTTTTTAGCAATTATAACATTATTCAAGAGTTTCTAAATAATTTAGAATATTATGTTTTTGTTGTATCAAATGCCAATCTTGTAATTCCATAATACATCCAACATGATATCTCTAATTAATCATTAAGAAAGTCTTTTGCTTAACATTGCTTTGTACTGATAATGAGATCTCATTATTTAAGTAAATAATTGATCATTGATTTGGGTTGTACGTAAAAACCATAACCAAGTGTCACTGACTTGAAATTTTAGGCACTTACCGGCAAGTAAGAGATGAAATGCGAGGGATCCCTGGAAGCCGTGTATATCCAAGGAAAACTACAAAGACATCCTCGCAGATTGGTTCGATGCTAGGTCAGGGCAAATATTCTCCTATTTAAAATGCATTGCGGTTATTTTTTTTTTAATCCCTTCCCAATAACATGGAAACGTAAGACCCGGCAAGTGAACAGATTTCATTAATGCATTTCATATACACAGTTCACTGTTTTTCTAATCATCCTTGGTTCGATTCCAAAGCGCCATTTACATTCCTCTATGCATTTCAAAGTGGATTACCGGAATCTTATTTTAGGATCTTCCTGGTATGATATTGACTTCAAACTTTGGACTAAATAAGTTTTAGTCCTACCAAGTCATTCTCAAAACTCGCAATGAATCTTGCAATTAATGTCTTTTTGAGCTTCTTTTTAAGGGGAGTATTATAATATTAAAAAGGTTCAAAACCTCTGCTCTAAAGCCTATGTCACACTGTATATGTCTAGTGGGTAGCTTGGAGACTAAGGCAATTTAATATAAATAAGGGGTACCTTTTCCACATGATGTACATTGCTTTTTCATCAGTCGATCATTAGACCTAAGCAGCACTTTGGTATATTATTTTTGACACAAACATACTTTTTTACGCAATCAGAAGCATTTTTGTAAGAGTTAAGAACTCTACAGTTCTAGTCTAGTTCAGTCTCTACTATTCAGCCACGCTCACTGGCCCTGGATTCAAGAGGACAGACATTTTTTTATTTAATTCCTGTTATTTTTTTTTACTTTCCAGGCAAGTAAATCATCTTCATTGCCATCCATAGTTTTAGTTTGCATTTCTATTTCATTTTGAGATTATGATTCAAGAAAGTGTCTTATTTGTAAAATGAAAATCATCAGTAAACAGCATGTAGTTTAATACAGTATGTTGCAAGTTTAAAATGAAATAAAAATTAATAGGCATTTGTCATTGGATACTATTTACATAATAAAAATTTATAGTTCAAGTAGGACAAGTTGCCACACAAGGCAAAAATTATTCTCTAAACATACAGAAAATTTCCATCTATCGTGTAATGAATAAAAGAGAGAATAGAAATAAAGTTCGCTGATACTGGGCGAATAGTTGGTAATGAAAGAAATATTGTTTGATTAGGCCTTTGGTAATTTTTGTGTCCTTATTAAGAATTTTAGAAACAAGAATATACATTCTTCCACCCACCTTTTAAAGAAGATCAGAAATGCCTTTTTTAACATTAATGTTTTAAATCAATTATTCAAGGTTCACTGTGAAGGATGAAGACAGTTTATCATCCTATACTTATGATTTATAAATTCAGTTCACAAAAATAAATTTTAGTAGTATCTATCAACATCAGAGGAAATTATGGAAGCAGGAATTAACATGGATTGAAAAAGCTGAGCAGTTCAGATCTTTTAGATTGGGGATGGCCAACCTATAGCACAATTGCCACAAGTGGATGTTTAAGTGGCACATTGAATATAGAGAAAAAATAAAAATAAATATCTTACACAGTTTTCATGGATACAAACATATTTACTTACACTCATAACATAAACTTCCACTGAAATCTAGAGAGCAAATTTATAGTTTTATTATAGCTTACGGTGCATCATTGTAGATTTCATGGCATAGCACAAATAAAAATTAAAGAAAGGATGCATGAACTATGAATGGTCGGCCACTCCTGCTCTACATTTTACAGTTTTCTTCTTACTTCCAATTTTATTCTTCAGTGGAGGATAAAACTTCAGCTGTATTGTTATGCTGGCTTAAGGTATTAAAGTGTGTTACCAGCTGAGCTACTGATGCGGCAGCTTTAAATCTTGTTGAGGCCCTTCTCTTCTCAAGTTTTTTCTTCCACTGAAATACAGATGTGAGATATATTTATCATAAATAAGGTTATTATTTATGTCAAGGAGAAAGGATTTTTGTATAACAGTAACTGGCTGGCATACAAGTTTTAGTAGTGCAACTATTTGATTGCCTGAGTGACTACCAAGGGTTCTTATGAGACTGCGCTGACATCCAACTGTTTAGTTAGCCAATTAAATAGTTCATTTTCAGCCTCAAACTGAATGCAACAAAGTGATTGCTCAATCAATTTGTAGGCAATGCGCTGACAAGCAAATAATTAATTACATGTCTAAGCCTTTGAAATCCATGTTCATACTGGAGAAAAGGCCAAACCTTTTAGTTGCATGTGTACGCATATGACGGTCAACCGATCATTTAGTTGTCCTGGTGAGCGCAGAATGACGATCAATCGGCCGATCAAATAGTTGCACAACTAAAAATTCCATGTCAGCGTATAGCCTTGGGAACCATTTATCTAGCTACCCCTTATATTGAAAGATCCAAAGACAAAGAAATTTATAAATAAACATTTGATAGTGACAATACATGTCTCAATTAAAGCAATAGTTAGGGCAAACCAAAGGATGACAATGCTGCTATCTGAGGGCCATTTTTCAGTACAAAATTTTATATTTAAACTAAAGAATATTTATCTACTATGACATGGACTAGTTTGACCATTTTTAATCATTTCCCATTGAATCCAAACTATCTCCATCAATTTTTCACCTAGACAAAAACTTGGCTATAGACTTTCTTAATTTTCTTAGAGATGAGTTTATTATGGTTTCCAATAAAATACGTATTAAAATTCGAGAAATAAAATTTACTTTATGAAATGTAATACTTGTAGTTTTGAACAAATAAAAAAACTTACTTTGTTTAATGCCTTATTTTATAGAATATGATAGTTGGTACAATGTTTACATATAAATAGAGAAACATATAAGACATGAAACAGAAATTAATAATCTCCCTAATACCTCAAATGATTGGATTCAAATATCTTAGAGCCAAAATCCCTAAATTAGCATTATTAACAAGCTACAAGTTGTCAATGCAATTAACTCTCCAAAAGCTAACAAGACAGCTTTGAAAGATGTAAAACTTACGCCCTCATCTCTGGAAGGAAGTGAACCAAGGTACTGTCCAACATGTGGTTTCATTTGGTCTGCAATAGCGAGTACGGATAAACACCCATCAACTGTACCTATGACCACAGCCATACCATCCTCCGTGCTTTCTATTGCACTCACTTCTGCTTGAACTCTGTAATTTGCTAACATAGTTGCATCCGCAGTCCTGAGGAAATATTAAATTTTATTTTGATTAAGTGAATCAATTCTCACTCAGAATTACTTTAGAAGATAATAGATATACCTGAATACTCTCAAAGTTTTATGACCACTGTGATAGTAAAGAACATATTCATCAGTTCGGCTGAAGGCAGTTGCCACAGTGAATACTCCCTCTGCTACCCTTGGAATGAAAGTTCGAACCTATAGTAAAATGTGAGACAAAATTACAATTCTGAAAAAATGAATTTCATTTGCTTTATATTTTAGCCTAAACTATAAAATGAATGTAATACAAAAGTTTTTAGAGAAAAGTGCTTTTTCATGACTAGGAAACAATTCCTATGAAAACATCTGATTTAAAACTTACTGTTCCTCCTCCTTTCTTAAGTTCCAGAAGCTCAAGACCACCTCTTGGAGGTGCACATAAGCCATATTTTCCATCTTTTGTCATGTGACCTCCCCATCGAGAAACCCAGCGCAAAACTCGTCTTGTGCGAACATCCACTATCGCTGCACCACCTCCAGCTGCTCCTCCACCTAAAACATTTACAGGGAAGAAATTTGAAGGCAAAAGCTCTATGGCTGAAGTTGTCTGATTTCAGTTTAAGAGAGCAATTGGAAATACCATATATTCTTGAATCTAAAATGTATCCAAGTTTTGGAATTCATGTAGGGAAGGAAAAAACTGAGGACTGCTTGGAAACTGAGCAATGTTGATAGATGATGCATTTACTTGTTTCCAAGCACTTCCATTGTTACAATAGCGCAATATAGGATTCTTAAAGTTTTTAACTATGACAGAGGAAGCATCATACTGCTGCATGTTTGCTCACCATAACTTCAAAAAATAAGTGCTCCAATAAATATACCTGCCAAATGCAAGATGCGTGGTGTGGTAAAGTTTTTCAAAACAAAAAATCTGTTAGAATCAGACATTCGTCACAAATTGTATTTATGGATGAAACATTACAAGCGAATGTGTTGTGATACCAATTCTCAACTAGTTGAACCAATTCCTTAAAGATGGAAGTGCAAACATTCATGATTAATACAGGAGTGATAAGCCCTCTGTCATTAGGGATTCAAATGGGAAGTTTTTGATCTTTTTAAGCCTGGACTTGCTCCATCAGATTTCCCATTTACTTATCTGTCCACTCTCCAGCAATTCCATGGTGATAAAGATCTTCATATGCTGTGACAATCTATCTATATATCCAGGCAGAAAATTTTTATGCACAGTGGATTCAGAAATAGCTGAAACACTATGAACCATACTGGCTGTGGTGGCGGAGTGGTTAGCATGCCTATGTGATTACACTCCATCACTAAGGTCTGGGGTTCGAATCCCGGCAAACTGGATTTTTCTGGTTAGAGAATGGTTGCGTGTCTTTGTAAATAGTAATAATCATTGAAATGGATGAAAATGGGATTTTTCCTGTTTCCATTAGAGAAGTTATTATGAAACTTGGATTTAATAAGCACCTGATATTTGTTTGAAAATTCCAAAAGGGTGCATTTTAAATGAATGAATATGTAGTACTTCTAGACACATAAGTACTATAGAGAGGATTAAAAAGGTATGGATTATTAAGGTAAAAGAAGGTCTGTTATGGTGAACAACAAAGGAATAAAATATTCACCTCCACTATCACCTCCTCCTGATGTCACTACAGCTACTTGTTGAGGTTTGTTGGGCATTGGTACAAGGCAAAGAGGGTCTTTTCCAGCTCCCAGCCTAAGGGGCACCCTAATTAAGTACAAAGAATGGTTAAAATAAAAAAAATATTCTTGTTAATTTAAGAAAATAATACATACAT
This sequence comes from Sympetrum striolatum, assembly GCA_947579665.1. NCBI lineage: Eukaryota > Metazoa > Arthropoda > Insecta > Odonata > Libellulidae > Sympetrum > Sympetrum striolatum. Next base: position 16,729,998 of record OX388347.1, on the reverse strand, counting down.
TTCTCATCTGCCCTGTGTGCAAAGAATGTTAAATAAATGATGAGTCATGCAAATGTGAGATTGGCTTGGCCAGACAGCTTTTACTGTGGTTGGTAAGTAGCCAGAGCCTTGACTTTCACACTGCTTTATAGCACTTCTAGACCATACCCACCACCTATAAATTCAGGTAGCTTCCCAATACTTTAAGATACAGCCAACATCATGGCCCCCATTGGAAATCAAAATCATGACTATTTTCACCAAAGACAAACACTCTACCCACCCTAAGGCCATATACATGGAAGAAATAAATGGTATTAACTTAAGTTTTAGTTTAGTAAATTTTAAAAATGAATAATGATTTATATTAAATTTAACGATTAAAAGGTCTAATAATACATATGGATGGGACCTTGAATGACTTGGATGTGAAAGAACTAAAAATTCTGATCTATTTCCAAAGAAACACCAAATTTATGGACCTGAATTTGCTAACAATTCCACTTAGTGAAAATTAATACTAAGAATCGAACTTGAAGAAATTCAAATTAGGAGAACTTTGTACAAATGATGAAACATTTTCAGATGAAGAAAATAGTATTCCTAATTTACAAGGAAAATATCATAGAAGGGTTGATAAAATAAAGTGAAAAATTATGGATACCAAGTCTAATTTTCACAGTTTATCTTATTAATACAAATGATAAAATTAAATTCATTATGATAGAATTAAAATATACTTTCCATACAATATCTCTGTCAATGATAAAATTACTTCTCAATTCATCTTGATACAACAGATGCTAGCATAAGATATAAGATCAGTATCACAGAATTAATTAATGGCATTCATAAACTATTAATGAATCCTAAAACTTAACTTTCAAAACAGAAAATCCTCATTCAAAATTTTAGAAAATTCTTCAAAGATAATACAATCTCTAGAATCATCAAAAATGGCAGTACGTATTGTGAAGTAAATTTCATTACATAGTTGAATTCAATGAAATAAAGGAAACCATCTGTTAGAAACTAAAGGTGAAAATTCAAGTTAACTATATAAAATTATGGAGGAAAGATCAGACAAACCTATGAACAAGTGATCCTGTCTGTAAATTCAAAACCAAAAGAGTGGTCACAGGAGATGCAGTTGCAGCAGCAGCTGATGTATTCGAAGAAGTGGATTTGGCAGAAGAACTTCTTTTACTGCTGACTGAGCTGTTGGTTGATGCAGACGAATCCCTTCTTTTGGTCAATGACTCACTCAACCCACCTTTACCTCTACCTCTGCAAAATGAACATTAAACATTATTCTATTAAAAGAACTAAACATGAATATAAATACATTTTCAAATGATAATTTTTAACTTTGGATGTTCCACTTTTATTATAGTGAGCAAAATTTAGTTTTAAAATCAATCAAGCGTGATAAACTGAAATACATAAAAAAATCTAATCACTTTTTGGATGGCTTTTCATTTTCAGTTCCACTTCCGCTATTTGAGATGATTACCAAATACTGATTGTCAGTTGTGACTACTGCAGCACGATATGGTAGTGTGGCCCGCAACGAAAATTCATAACTAAACCGTTGAACACCTTTGGGAAGGCTTCTAACCACCATTACACATCTTGAGCTGGAGGAAATAGAGCATAAAATTATTTCATTAACTGAAAAAAAAAATTTTTAAGATGAAATAAACTAAAAATTGTCCTTTATTATTCCTTTATTGAGGGCTATTTTTTGGATCAGAGGAAGAGGAAAATCAGCTAAAAATATAAAAGTTAAATCTATTCATCATCTTAATTGGTTTTCAATATATTCTCATTTGGGAATATCTGAGAAGTCTAATATTTAGTGCTCATTGCAACTGAGACCTGTGGTTTGCACATGGCTTGCCCAGATTTTTCACTACTCCTATCCGTAAATTTCTTCAGCCATTAATTTATTATCTTTTCTTAGTTACTCCATTTAAGTTTGATTGCTTGTACTTATTTATTTTATTCTCATTTCAAGACTTCACAGAGAGGATGAAGAATGTACTTTTCAGGACTTTTTGATACCTACTTTTACTATGGCCAAAAGGTTCATTATGTGAATTATTTTTTCATCTCATAGAGTTAAAGATATCCATTCCTTCAAATTGATTTAATATATACTTATTTCAATTTGTATTATCATAAATTTATGTCTGTAAAATAAGCATGTTTTCAAATTGAAATACAGTAGAAGTCCGTCATAAAGACTACGGCATATAACGAGAGTTGCGTTATAGCGAGTGATTTTGTGGCCGTTGTCATCTCACTGCAAAAAGGATAGGGAGTTACATCCATTATGAAGAGTGGTCATTTCCGAAGTATCATTACAATGAGTGCCATATTTTTATGTTTGTCTTGCAAGAGGCATATCTCGGAATCGTCAATTGACGTGACAAGTGACGTGCCTACAGTCAATACATTAAAACTTGGACTTCTTTTAAAAAATAATCAGTTTAAATTCTTAGCCTGGTTTAGAAAGTTATAACTACAAGAAAATATACATTAAAACAACAATAATGCTAAATTGTAAGTTAAGAATGAATATTTTAGCAAGGATACTTCACAAATCTCTAATCTCCATCCAAAACACACACAAGTATACTTGATCAACTAGCCTTGTTTGTTCTTCTTGTGCTGCTGTTTGTTGATGATCTGGAGAATGTGAAGGAGAAAGAGTAGCATCTCCAGATGCTGTGACAGAAGTTGAATGTGAAGGTGGACGAGACACAGCTAAGAAACTTGATCCCCCTTCAATCAAAGTGAGCTGTACGATACCTGGTTGCTCGTCTCTATACAAAACTTGCTCAAGAAGTCGATTCCAAATGAGAACATTTCCAGATTCTGAAGATATGATATACCTTGAATAAAATGTTTGTTGTTAATTGAATAATGCTTATTAAGTTCTTTGATCTGACCACTGACTTAGTCAACTCTACCATCATCAAAACAAGAGCTTTGTGAGAATAAAGTCCCAGCAAGGTCATTATAATAAGCATTGAAAAATGACATAATATAATAATGTAAATACTCCTCTATCTACCAATTTCAACCAGAACAAATGACATAATTCTAAGAGAAGTAAAATTAAGAAACACTGAATGGTTAAAATTTTCATAGCTTAGTATTTCTAAAACTAAAGAGGCAGGCTAATGATTTATGGGGATGATGATAAAATTTTTTATGACCAGAAGGTCACCTCACTGCCACAAATCTGAAAATTGGAATAGTAGATGAATTTAACAAAGGATTGCATCCGATAAAGACAGATGCAGTAGCAATTAGGATAAGCAATAGCCTCATACAAAACTCAATTCAACAATGACATCAATAAGCTATGACTACTAAATATAAGACAAGAATGAGAATTTTAAAATTATATACAATTTTTTAAATAATCCCAATAAATTAATAATCATGGGCAGTAAAAACTTTTACTAGTGATTTCCTTTCAAAATTGACTCACTTTCCATCAGCAGTCACCTGTGCATGGGTTACTATAGCTCCAAGTAGACTATCAGCGAGGCGAGACATCAAACGTCCAGTTTTTATATCCCACACTCCTACACACCCACGGGTAACTGTAACAACTATGCCAGCATCTTGGGATAGGCTATCATAAGAATTAAATCAATGATATTTTAAAGGTTTTTGAAAATTTTTAGTTGTTCTGCTTACTATAATTTGATTTTGAAGATTTTATTCATAAAAAGGAGCTGACAATCCATATGAAGAGTGTGCTCACCTAATGGAATCTATTTGTAGCTCATGTCTATCAATAACGTGAACTTGTTCAAATATATTATTTATATTCCAGACTTTCACAGTTCTGTCTATTGATGAGGTAATTACCTGAAAGTAAATTAATATTATTTCCAAAGTACTTGAGATGATATTAGCTTCGAGTGATTCCACTCAATACCACCTATTGTGTTTTAAAATTTTAGCTAAAATCTTAAAAATACAAAATATCACATATTTTCTATCCAATTGGGTAGCTAAACTTAACGTTACATAGATAAATTATGATTATAATAACTGCAATTCTGCACATGCTTATCCAAGAACTTATGGTACAACATCATCCAATTAAAATACATATATTTACAGTATTTGCTGCATTCATAAAAGCATGCGAGCAATAGCAGTTGACAAAAATACATGGACAGAGTGTTGACTAAACCTAAATGTTGTTCAAATTAATCTCCATTTATAGGAATAAATTAAGATAAATCTCAATATTATAATACTCTATTTTTTTAAACTCACAGAATTCCAATTTCCAATTGTCAAAGGTTCAAGCGATATAATTCTTCCAAAATGAGCATCCAATACTTTCATCAATTCTCCATCCTCTAGCTTCCATACGTAGAGATTTTTCCTATAGGCATAACAAATTTATAATGTAGGATAAATAGATAATAAACTACTATAAAATGTAGATAATAAACTACATGCATAGTTGTACAAACCATTGATGTTTGTGCGAAAATCATGCATGAGAATAAATGTACGATAAATATCATTTTAAAAATTGAAATTTTGACTAATTTTGTTTGAAACAACCTCATCAATTATTAAATGTTTTTTGATTCTTTGTTTTCATCATTCTTTAGACATGGATGATTTGAAACCTTTTCTAACGATATTGTTCAGTGACAGAAAAAGTTAACGCAAAGTGCTAAAGTATCTGAACATGGTGTACACAGGAACAAGCAGAAATCACTCTTCATGACAAGACAACACTGAAAAAAGCCAACTCTAACCAACAATATTCAATCCCCTAATTTAAATTTAAATGAATGGCCATAGATTTTATGCATCACAGAAATAGGTATACATTGAAGAGATTTTCATGGAATTTACATAATTTCCTGGACCACCAGTCAGTCTAAGTTCCAAAAGTCATAGTAAATTATGTTATAATATGTACCAAATGTTTTAGTTCATTGATCTCTTTAAATATATTTCTCTCAGTTAACTTACAAAATTATTCCAAAAACGAATATTATTCTGGAGCAAATTTGGCTTTTGTCCTTTAGATTTTATTTACCTAAAAGGAAAAGTTTATTTGTGATCCAAATATTTTTGGATGATCTTCCTTTTAATATGCTCTGACTGTAGTAGATTGTGACAAAGTGGAAAGGTTTCAAAACTTAAAGGCTGATGTTTAAGATTAATCTTTATGCTGAGATGAGATCAATGTGAACCATTTGTACATTAATTAGTAATTAATGAAGAAAAAAAATTGAAATAATATTTGACGTTTTCAATTATTATTTAGTTTGTATACAAAAAGCACAAAACTACTAACATAACTACTTTCATGATCTCTTTTAAATATTTTGTAACTAAAAATTATAGAAGTAAACTTACCTAACACCAGCGATAGCAACATCGCCATTGGCTGATACAACAACGGAGTTTGATTGAAGCAAACAAGTTGAAATGTTTCTAACTCCATATGGAAGAGGTAAACTGATGACATTTATAGGGTGGTGAACAGGAGGTTCCTTGGGGTCCTTATTAAGATCAGCAAACACATCCTGCTTATAACGATTCAAACCTCCATCAACATTCTGCCAAATAATAAATCCATACGATGCTGTTCCTAGAAGGGTTGCCTCCTCTTTATCCAACTTGAGCTGAAGAAGTTGCTGCTCATCCTCAGCCCCAACATCCTTAACGTCATCTCCTTCTCCCTCCTACAAATGGAAGGAATGTGATTTATCATATATACACATTCATAAGTGTATCTAATGTACATATTGACCACTGAATTTAGACGGTAATACCATTTTGCATTTATTTATTTTCTGTTTTTACAAACTGCAGTGGGTGGCAATCTGTAGATATACAAGTTGTGTCTGGAAAGTAATACAATAACTTTTTTCCGATCCTTTTACTGGTATCAGTGTGTACTGGCCTGACAGGTTAAGTAAGGGGGATTATTAGCTTTTCGGAGCAGCCTAGCTCAGTCTGCTCCAAGCCCTGTTAATGTTTGGATCACTGTTTTCAGGAACATTCTGATAGTGCTTGACTCATGATTCACAATAGAAGAACAGTACCCGATCAAGTTCTGTGCTAAACTGAATAAAAGTCTTTCCAACACCTACAAAATGATTCAGCAAGCCTACAGGGGCCCTGCTTTGTTGTATTCCCAAGTTTCAAGGAGGACAAAGTTATTTAAAGAAGATTAGGAAGAGACAGAAGACGATTTGGGCTCTGGACTGCCATCATTCATCAAAAATGGCAATAATGAGCTACATGATCTTTTGAATTTAAACTATCAAATGAGTTAGCAAATGATTGCAGAAAAGCTCATGATTTTTTTACACCAGTTATCTAAATGAAATGAGAGGAAACTAAAAAATTCTTTTACCTTTTCAAAATATCACTCCACTAATAACTGTAAGTCCAATCTAGAATGACTGAATTGTTTTGAATTCTTGCATATATTTTCTTGTCTATCACATGTCTTTCTATTAGATGTGAGTCTTACCTCGCCCCATCCATTTAGCAATGGGTCATTCTCAGCATCTTCATTTTCCTCTAAATCCTCTTCACTATCATCTGTGAGCCTTGTTCTCTTTTTCTTGACAGGTAAAGGAAGGTGGCAAACAAATTTCCAACCATTTTCTGCTAATTGGTGTTTGCTCACAAGGTACCGGTTTGGCATGGAGCATGAAAACATGGTGCATTTATCACGTGTCATAACCATAGCACTGGAAAACAATCAATTGATAAATAAACATCTATGTAGTCTTTTTGCCAAATATTGGTGGATAACATCATACAAGAGGGGAACAAAGTGGAGGAAATGGGGAGCTTATAAGGGGTGCCAGCCAATGCAGTAATACATTTTGTTGAAGCACACTTTGTTAGTGTATGTCTCCCTTCTCAAGAACCACTGCCTCTCCCATTTTTTTAGTTAGACTAGGCCCACCTGCATGGTAGGCTAAGAAGTATCTGCCACCATTTGGCAAGAAGGCCTCTAATGCAGATGACCCATAGCACAGGGGCTACAAGCGACCCTTGAAGCGCATTTGTGCAGCTTGCATCACATAACCAGTAAATAAACGGTACTGGTTAAAAAAAAAGAGGCATTAAAGTTCACATTAAAAATTTTATGCCAATTTGTTTGAAAAATGTTGCTTTATTATGCTCATTTGTAATTGGGATATATTGTGAATAAATTTTGTATTATATACTCTTCTAAACTGTAGAAGAAGTAAATTGAAAGGGTATAAAACACTCCCAAAACCATCAAAAATTGATTTTGGGATTTATGGTTTTGGGAGTGTTTTATACCCTTTTAATTTACTGTTGTACCCATCAGTGGCCTTTACCCGATTATCATGTAGAAGAAGTACAAAGGTTATTTTCTTTAGTTTTGTTGTTATGAAGATTGCCTAAATCAAGGGGTCCTTTCTGGCCTGCATGCTTGAGAAAATTTGCAATTCAGCCCTCAGCCACCAAAAGGTTGAACAACCCTGCTCTAATGCATTAGGTGTTCCATACATAAAATTGCATATTTCATATATATTTACCAAAAAAGGAGTCTAAAAATTGTTCTTTTTACTTACCTTATTGGATCATAAAAGGTAAAATATTGAAGAAAACAAAATTAGGCACATACAGATGGGTAATGGGTGATCACCTCAGGCTCTTCTTGTATAGAGAGCAGAATGGAATATTTAGGTTTTTATTTCCTTAAATATATTATGCAAAAGTGAAGATGAAATGTATACTTCAGTGAGCTTCTAACACTCTTTCCTTTATCAATAATTTGGACCAAAATTAAGCAAAAATGACTTGGAATTAAATGTAAGAGACGATTCAATTTGCTTTAAGCAGCAAATTAGCTAGGCATGCTCCTGAACATAATACAAGCTCCATGATGTGAATTTTAATCTTAAAAATGGCACCACTAGCATATAATTAATAATGTACAGAATTGATTAATTATTTTTTAAATATGAAAATGACTAAGACAAAGCTTTTGTGCTTTATTGAAGCAGTAAATGGAGATGAATAAAAGGGCAGATAATGAATCATATTATACATAAGTATATAAACATTAAGTCACAAATTCATGTTCATTTAGAAGATAGCTAAACAAAACATGATTTACACCAAACTGGTCTTAAATAATAGTTGGTAATGCTATGCTTGCCTGTGGAAATAAAACGGCTCAAGTTCAATTGAAGCTTTGACTGTTTGCAAGGACATCCGAGGGTCTTCCAGATCTCCTGTCCAATAAATGAATCTGTACGTTTCCAATGAGCAGTATTCCATCAGTAGTAAAATATTTGGATTTAGCTTCTTAGTTTCTTGATTTTGATTATCAGATAAATTTCCACTGTCAATTTCAGAAACCATGGTTATACTACTTCCTTTCTTGTTCCGTTGCTTCTTCAGCTTCTGGACAATTACCGCTGCAGTTGTTATCTCATTGGCTTTCTCATAATTGCTTGAATCAACATTGGTTGTGTCACTTTCATGACTATTCTGCAAGAAATTTTAAGTTTTTATCGTGGTTAAATGAAAGAAATTTTAAAAGTATCATATAAATGTAAAGAGGTTGAATATCAGCGGGTAGTGATGATATTGTGAATAGCAAGCATATATAAGCCATCAATTTGCAAATTTAAGCTACCTGTTGCAGACGACCTTGTGACTCCCTCCTTTTTAATTTCTTTCCTGATGGATGCTGATTCTTTATATCATTATTGTTACTATTACTTCCTGAAGAATTTTTTGACCTGATGCTAAGTCCTGTATTCTTTAAATTTTCATTCATTTCTTTACTTTGTAAGTCATCTTCTGTGATTTTTGATGATATAATGACTTGGGGATCAGGCCAATGTCCATTAGAATCTATGGTAGAATTTGTGAAAATATGTCAAACAACTCGCTGAGTATAAATCATTTTAATGCCAATAACCTCCAGAAGTTTTTGAAAGGTTCAAAATATAGAAGATAAACAAAGGTATTGGTGAAAGACATCAAAGCTCAATGTAGTTAGAGAGGACTCATTTTAAAATTAAATTATACATATTACTAAAACCTTATCCTATATACAGGGTTAAGCAATATTCTTATATTTATCCTCAATATAAGGACATTCATAGAAACTTTGATATGTTATGCAATTTGTCCCATTGTCTGCATATTTATGATTTCTTAAAGCAGATGAGATAAGATTTGCAAAATATTTAAGCAACAATAGTAAGATTGTAAATAAATATATAAACCACTTCTAAAACCATCAAAATTTACCTGAAGTTCTGATATGTATTTCACCTTCTATGAAGGCCTCATCAGAGTGAATGGATGAAACTGAAGGTTCATTTATTCTCTCTGATGAGGCCTTCATAGAAGGTGAAATACGTATCAGAACTTCAGGTAAATTTTGATGGTTTTAGGAGTGGTTTATATATTTATATATTTATTTATTGTTAAGTATCCATCAGTGCCCTTTTCCGATTATAATAGTAAGATTGATAGCCTGCATTTGATAAAGCTCAATAATTACAAAGGTGATAAGAATTATACCCACAAAAATTTCAATAAAACAGGCATAATTCTTCCATAATCTCACACATATAAAGATCTTATTTTACAAATTCAGGCTTCCCAACATCTTATATTCCTAATCCTCACTATTAAGTAAGTGAGATACCATGAAATGCATTTATAGTCACCACATGAAAGACAAAACAAACCTAAATTTATAATACTTGATTAATTTCTATAGTGTAATATATGCAAGAACTACAGTTCATCCTGCCTATTTTACCTGAAGACATTTTTCTCCTATAAATTGATCAGAACATAAACATGTAACAATAAGAAACTAAAGCAAATTTCAAATACTAGCTTTAAGTTTGGATAAGCAATATTGCTTACCTATGCTATGGGCATCCACTCCAGGAGGATTGCAGCGCTTTTTTTCCTGCAGTCTGCCTCGCATATCAAAGCGACAATAGGAACTCTTTCCATGGACAAAAAGTTGAGTATTTAAGAGATACAGCCCCGACACGATCTCTCCATCCTCCAAAGGGTTGTCAAGAATTACGAATTCATTTGTTAACATATTCAGAAGTACTGTCTGATAAAAGAAACGGAGTGAGACTATCGAACGTAATAATTCTTGAGGTTTTAGCACATAAGTAATCTATCAGAGTTCCCAAATAAAATATTAGTCCATATTAACCTGATTGTTATTAGTGTAAGCAGAACCAAATCGATTGTCAGGACTGAGAACCAGTTGTTGCATAATTCCTTGTAAACCAGGGTTGACATCTCGAGCCAGATCACTAGTTGAGAGGTCCCAAGTGATGAATTTGTTGGAAATGGATACCACATATCTGTAGTCAGCAGTCAATTTAAAACCAAATACAGCAAACTGGTGCCCTTCTAATGAATACTGCAATAAATATGAGAAATGTTAATTGATCTAAGAACATAAAATATTATTTTTAGCTTTAAATTCTTCTACACTAAGGTTGTACGAGAAGTGAAAAATAGTGACTTGGCTGGGACTCGAACCCAGGTCTCCCACTTTCTGGGCAGGTATTCTTTCCAACTAAACTGCCACTGCAAATGGGGATCTTTATGTTCAAGGTAGTGATAATCCAACTGAGGCAACCAATACATGTAATTTGGGTTAAGTCACACGCTTTCCTGTGCTAAGTAATACTTCATTTTCATCATTTGCTTCCACACTAAGTTATATTGCATTCCTTTAAATATTGTTGTCTTTATTCTAGAAAGAGATCAAAGATATACTGTGTAAAAGCTCTATCCACTTCGCTGTAAGGAAAACTTTACAATTTATTATCTTTGAAAAGCATATTGAGGCATATAGAAATTAGAGGTTTAAAATCTCCAATACCTGTCTTTGTTGGCGTTCCTTGCATCATTCACCAGTGTTAGGTGTTTCTAAATAGAGCGGCCATCCTTTCCTGGTTTCTCCGAATACCAGTAAATGAGGCAAGGAATGCCGAGAAAGATGGCCGATGGAGATTTTAAACCTCTAATTCATTAACAGCTATGTTCCGAACTTTCTTTCATTACAAGACATGGATATATGTATTATTGGATTCTATTGGAGAAATTTCACTTTTTCGCTTCAGATTTATAAAGAATAGAAATAAATGCATCTCAAGAAATAAAAACCTACGTACAGTATATTTTAAGTTGACATATAAAAAAAAATTGTTTAAGAAAAATTCAAAGTTGATTTTTGCACAAGGAAAATATTTAAACTCTGGATTAAAAGATGTCATTGGAGGTAAACTTCAACCAATCCTTTTTTCAGATCGTAACAATTATTACTTTGAAAACACCTAAAGGAATGATGTATATTCAGATAGATAACTTTCACGATTTGTGGAAGTTTAAAATGTCACACATGTACAAATCTGAAATTCAAAGAAAGAATTCCAGGGTTGATCTATGCACAAGTTAAAAAGAAATTATACGAAGTAAGCTATAGCTACCTTAAGGGGACCACCGGGGGTATGAAGACAATGAAAATATGGTATAAGAGCGCAGTGTTCTGGACCCTCAGCATCACACTGTCTCAAAAGGCTGCGGACATTGGGATTGGGTCCAATCTCTGGAAGGAGTCTTCCCACCAATTGAGGAGCCAGCATATCTGGATAGACACCCAAAACTGCTCCACCAAGGCGTAACGCATCTGCTACAAGGACCAGTTCCCTGTTTTGGTAATGCAGTAATATAAATAACTACTCCTTTTAAATTCTTGCTCATAATATGTAATGATGCGAAAGAGATATTTGAAAATAAGTTGAGGATGAAATCCTGTTTGTCGAAAAAGAGTCCTTTGTTCACACGACCACTAGATAAATATTAGAAAAAAAATTTTATCTTCTGAAAATCATTAACAAATATGTAGCAATGAATCACATGATGACACATGACACTTACGTTCACATGAAACATCACATATGTTCATATGTGATGAAAAATTGGAGTTACGCAAGATACTGAATCATGCAGTATTAATCCTCAAATATCCTATCCTTTATTCCAACTACGGTATGAATGTATACTTAGATGAATTTCTTCCAAAAAAATTTAAAAGAATGGGGTTTCTTACAGAAATAAATCGAATATCCATGGAATATACAATTAGCACAAAAAATTGTAGAATACAGTCCCAAAAACCTTTCTGCATCTAATACAAGGCTTTGTTTTGCATGTGATAGTATACAGTGTATAAGAAACAATGAAGAACATTCTTTAAACAAAAGTATGTTTATCTGGTGGTCAGATGAATATAGGAAAAAATTAATAGTTTCAGAAATGAGTTTAAATGTCAAATTCATTTATTTTCAGTGTTTATGAATCAGCTATTAGTAATAAATTAAATTTGATGCTGTTATAGAAAAGAATTCAATACATCACATTATTTTTAGAACTAAGAAAGAAAAAATATATTAAGATTTATATTTGAATATCTTAATTTATTTGTTTTAATTTATTTTTTTGTTTTCAATGTGCAGGAAATATATAAAATTATTCGATTTAAACAAATTCTTAGAGATATTTTAGCATATCTTAAGGCAGTTAGTTGTTATACTACAATACAGATAGATTTAATACATAAAGATTTATATAGAGAATAGTTATTGTAAATTTGAGAATTGAAGTTTATGGAAAACATGCTTTATATTCAGAGTGAAAATTAGAGTGTAAAAATATGAAGTGGTGGAAAATGAAAAATGCAGTTATCAGCAAGCAAATGCAACCTCAGTTTAAGTTGAATAAATGACAGAGAATGTGTGACATGCTGAATAGAACGGAAATAATAGACTCTGTGTTTGTCAAAACAGGAGCAGCAGTTGAGAAGAAGAGAAAGAACACCTAGAGAGAAGAAGAATTTATAGGAGATAGATATACAATAGAGAGACATCAGAATTTATAGGAGATAGATATACAATAGAGAGACATTAGAGTGAATGAGGTTAGCTCCAAACTTCCTAAATAATATAAGTGACTTACCTTTGGGCTTTTCTTATGGAATCCCTAGAAATTAATTCAAAACATTAAGGCTTAGATGAAGTGAAATTATAACAAAACTTCAAAATCCACGGACATGTAAATTCTCTTTGGACATTTTCTGTTTGAATTTGATTTGACTTATTCTACTCTACAGAAAATTTATAAAAACTCATGTATTAATACTTGATTGAAATTTAATTTCAAACGATATGCTTGTGTCTTATTGAAAATTAGGATATTCAAAATTATATTAAAGTCAAAATGTAGTATTGTCAATTAAAATAGAAATGATGATGACTTTCAGTGAGTGTAGAATGTCCAAAAATAAAAGCTTTAACATAACAATTTGTAATTGATTATAATCAAATGAAATATTGATAATTATCATTGATCTATTTTACCCATTGAGATTCTATTTATTTCCAAAATTATGATGAGAATTATATGTATATTTTCAAATTTTATGGAGCATTTTAGCATGCACTTAGATTACGGCTCAGACATTTGTTGACACCATAATGGTGGAGTAATCTAGTGATGAATTATAATAAAGAACTTAAACTGCTAAATTAGCTTAGGAGATGATACAAAGAACAACTCACAGTCTTACATATGACATAGATATAAACTGAGATATAGCAGAAGGCGGCTTTATCATCAATACCTTACATTTCATGATGGAGAAAGAGATCAACTAAGAAGCAACACGTGTAAAAGAAATTAAAAGACATAAATTAAAAATTGATGATGACAACCAAAATGATTTCAATAAAATAATCTTGTATAAATTCATGACATGGCAATTCAGAAAAAAAGTTTTAACTGAATAATAAAAACAGATTAATTTGAATGTGATCAGCTACACAAATATCAAGAAACAAACCAATGACCAGTAATTCATTGTAATAATTATTACAATGTTGAATAGATAGCATTTAAATCTATTATAAAGTTGTTTCCCTCCTTTCTGAACTACCTGAATGAGATTTTTTATCGGAGTGAAGAGAACTCTACTGGTTTAAAATCATATGATAATTCTTGCACATAAAGGCATTTTTATGGCCTTAATATCCTTTTATAAATTCATGCAGGTTGTACATTTTTCTGAAAGTGCAATTAACTTTATTAATTCCTTATATTTATAAAATACTATTTTTTTCTGAAAGCCCAACGCTATTTGTTGATATTGAATAATTGACCCGTTTACATTCATAATTTTTCCAAACATCACCAGAGTAAGGAGTTTAAAGATCAAAAGAGCTAGATTAAAATATTGTTATTCAATAAACCTAGAAAATATTGCAAGTATTAGGTTTTCATCTTATTAAGATGTTCAGAATATAATAGAATTAAAGGTTTCAATGATTACAACAAAATTTATTTCTAATTTGAAAATCATATTACCTTGTAGCCTCTCTATCTTCAATGTTATTGCATGCATCTTCAAAGTCTGACAAGACAGCTTGTAATGGACATGATGAAAGCTTAGCGTGAAGCCATTGGTAATTGAAAAGAACTTGGCTAAAAAGATCTGCAAATCTCCTTGAACGAACCAAGTGGTAGGGCATTTCTCCAAACTGTATTTAAAGGAAATAATAATTAAATACGTAGGAGGAAAATTTCAATTTATCTCCATAAGAATCAATGTAAGTATTTTACAAACATATAGTTCTATCTGCAATAATTTGGAAACTATAATTACCACCCCTATTACATAATGGCAACTTTACAGTAAACAACTAAGCTCATAATATTTTTAAAGCAGGTTGAACGATACTACAGATAAACATTCTATTTAAATATATTTCACATTGAAACAAATATTTTTCTTGAACATTAATCAAATTGAAACTCCATAGAGGATTACTACCACCACACCATGCGTATTTGTGATAATGACACCACCATCACACTAAGTCTGATAATGTTGAAATACAGAGATAACTGATAAAAATAAACACCATATGTTGTACAGAATAGTTAAAAATTCTAGTAAGAGTAGCAGAGGGAAAATGATGGGTAAGGAGTTAAGAAATTATAAAGAATTGTTAAAATAAATAAGAGGCCACAATGGCACTGAGGGATTAAGTAAGAAACAATATCAATAACAAAATTTAAGCTTTAAAATAACTGAATGAACCTGAATATATTTTTTACAATTCAACAATTTATCATTTTTACACCAGAAATCATCGATAATTCTTAGATTAAGCTATTCTTTGAATTGGAAGCCTATAAAATTATCATTTAATTATCTCATTTGCAGGTTAATGGATAGAAAATGTAGCTATTTATGCTTTACCTTCCGGAGATTGTATCGTGAAACCTTCCCATCTTTAGAGAGGAAAACCAAAGGCTGAACTGGAACTTTTCTATCAGCTGAGCCTTCCTTTTCTGTAAGGTTGAATCTTGAAAGGAAAATTTCAAAATTTTAAAGAACTCCACATAAATAACTCAAAAAGCTCAATCCAAGTAAAAATGCAATTATTATCAATAAAAACTACATATCTGAGTTTCCTCATTAATCATCTCATGTACCAAAAATCAAAATAGTGTAGATAGATGTTAATATAACTAACCTGTGCCTCTGTATTTCTGTATATCTGAATGGTTTTGGGTTACCTCCACCCCAAATCCCAGAGTAGTAATCAGCAATAGAGGAGTGAAAATATGTTGCCATGTTCATATTCTTGAAGTATCTTTCTTTAGCAGTCTCTCGAAATTGCCTGAAAATTAA
This sequence comes from Sympetrum striolatum, assembly GCA_947579665.1. Lineage (NCBI taxonomy): Eukaryota > Metazoa > Arthropoda > Insecta > Odonata > Libellulidae > Sympetrum > Sympetrum striolatum. The sequence goes on along the minus strand of OX388347.1, from coordinate 16,714,211 downwards.
AAGATAATTTGCATAAAAATTATTATGCTTAAAGTTACCTACGAAAATAAAAATTAAGGCATTTCCCATAACTAACAAAATATTAAACTATTTTATGAGATGAATAACTAAATCAAATCAAAAAGTTTTATCTCAAAATCATCTTAAGCAATTTTATCGATAAAATAATTTGTAAACTGCTTTATAAAAATTGGAGTTCTATTCCTACACTCTCTGTTAAATAATCATATCAAGTCTTCTTATCTTTTATCTCTAATAAATTTTAGGGTTCCAATTGTTCGTTCAAGATCCCATCATCTATTTCATATTCCATATGTATGTACTAATTACTTGTATTTTCTGCCTATTTTTAGAATAATGAGAGATTTTAATAGTAAATGTTTTTTTATAAAAATGTCTAATGGTGCAAAATTAATAAGGTGTATTTATCTTTTATTGTAACATGTAATGTGTTATCTACAATTTAAGTGGAATTTTCATTTGTGTCAATCTTGTTTAATTAAGCTCGTATGTTTATTGTTAAACTTTTCTAATGTTACCTTTGTCATTTTTCAACATTTGTAATAGGACATTTGTCCGTTTAAATGAATATTATTATCATTGTTATTATAATATCCTAAACACATAATATACAATATTAGAATCTGAATTTTGACTGAATAAACTACAACTATGCTACAGGATTTACATGAGGTGATATCGAAGATTAGTTCCATTTTATGGCAAGTGGCAATGTTGTAAAATCATACCTGTGATACCAGTTCAAAACATTCACTCCATCTGCTTCTCTCTCTGAGAGATAATTTGGCAAGTCATTGCGAATTCTTGTCCACAGCAGAGGTGGGATACGTCTTACTGGAGGCATGTGGTATTGGTAGACATCATCTAGAACTTTATCATCCAGAGATATCAAATCTTCCAGCTCTGATTCAGAGAGTCCACTTTTAGCTGCTGTTATGTATGCAAGAGCATGGAAGACTAGAATCCGTCCATGCTGCAAAAAAAGTTAAGCTATGCAATTATGAAAGCAATTTAAACTAAGTATATTTATCACAACGTACTACATTACATACTAAATCAGTATAATTTTTTCATGAGATAGGATAATCCCGATTATAAGGTTGTGAATAGACAAAAGGTTTTGAAATTATGAAAATGGGCAATTTTATCAGTTTTTATATTTAAAGTTCCCTCAACGTTATTTGCATAGGAGGATTATATTAACAATAGAAACTAGAACTAATGAATATGGAACAGGTAATATTTTCAAGTAGTGGAATTCAATTTGTTAACACTTATAAGCTGAAGTAATATTAATAATGATGACAATGAATAAATGCTAAATAATTTTTTTTTAAAGCCAGAGAACTGAAGAAACATTGATAAATGGAAATTTTTTTATTTTTCCTTTTGAATTATTATTTCTTGTACTTCTCATATGAAACTTCATAAAGCACAAACTCTATTATAAGACAACTACTATAAAAATTTTAGAGAATCAAATCCAAAATTAACATGTATATGAGTGAGGGAAGAAAAAGACAATTGCCTTGATTAATGACATGCAGCCTCTAACAGAATTAAATGCACCCATTTCCTCAATGCAGCATGAAAATTCTCACCATTTTCATATTTGAAGCAAGGAAAATTATCACCAAAATATTGTTCATCTTGACTTACATGGAACTGACTTTCACAACCTAAAGTCAAGAATTAACAATGTTACTTCATGATTCTCTTAGCCTTATTAGATACAAGAATGAATTTTAAAATATCAATTTTTAAAATTGAAATAGATCCCCTGGAATTCACCATAAACAAGAATTATGAAAAAAGGGGTAAAGTGATACCCATGATCAGCAATATCTGAAATTTTGTTTTATTATGAGGGTCAACTTTAACAGGAGATAAATCACTAGATGAGTTTACTAGGAAACATAAATAAACTTTAGAAGGAAAAGAGAAAGGGAAATGAGAATGAGTGTTAATTAATTCTTACGAGAGACCAAAAAGTAATAACAGAAATTACTAAGATCTTTTACTCCTGAAATAGTAATGGATTCAGAGGAGTGACTTAAAAGATAGCAAAGTGGACAGCTCTTTCGGCTTTGGTGAAAGTGGTCCTGGGTTTGATCCCCAGTGAGAGCCCATGTGTGAAATGACCAAAGCTGTCAAAGCACTTTTAACAATACTACTACTACTTAACAGATATGTCCTAAAAAATTCATAAAAAATCATATAAAATAAAACTATTTCTATTTACTAATTTAGAGATAATTTTAGTTCAACAGAAGTAACTATTACCCAAGCCAAGTTCAACAATCAAGGTAATAGAGTATGAAACACGAAGAAGAGACATGAAAAACAAGGGAATTATTGACTTTATTGAAAAGATATGTGCAATTTGCAGACCATGGTTTAGGTATCACTGTTTTAAGCCGAATATTTTCTAACAGGTTACTTTGTGCATAAATGAAGTCCTTTTGAAAAGTTTTAAGTGAGAGAAGAGAACCCAGCGTGAGATAAAAAAGGGAAATATTTTTTTAAATATGCCAAAGAAACAATTGCTTGGTTAACCAAATATTCCTTGCTTTTATGCATTACTATCTTCCAGACGAGGGAAGCTGGATTGCTAAAAAGTTTGGATAGGAAATCTGATTGACTTTTCCCAATTTCTTTATGCATTAATCTTTCTGGAAGATATTTTGTTAATATGGAGATAGTTTAATTTCTCTACCAAAGCAGTTACAAAAAATTTACAAATTAAATTTGTTTAAAATTAAAACTGCAACAATTAAATTTTTTTTGGTGCCTTCATATCAAAATAACCACAGGGGCATTTGCCACTGAATTTACTGTATGCAAAAAATGAATGTTATCAAACACATAGAAATTTCGTAGAATTGCTTTTAAATCAGACGCTTGAAAATATTTTTTAAATAACTGTGATAACGTGACAGATTTGTTCCAATTATTTACTTTTCATTTGATATTTAAAAAAATGCTCAAATTTTAGTTTGAATTAACATGATTATATTTTATTGGAAAAATAGGAGCTCATGAGGAACTCAGGAGAAACAGCTGATACTGTGCATTTCCAAGCACTGCAAACTCGAATGACATCTCAGATACTATAAATTAATTTATACTTCTTCCCAAACGAGACAAATAATCACGAGGTACGATTAGATAACTTCCGACATGAGGTCAGAAAAATGTTTGGCTCTTCGTCCCGCGATAACGCCGAGTTGCTCTAATCTCTACGGAGAAAAAAAACTGGATTTTCCTTGCTATGGGTGTCTTCCGTAGCAGCAGAGGGGAATAAGTTCCGAAATTTAAAACAATTTATGTCGCGTAGATGCCCAGTCAAAACGGAGCTGACGGTAACGGGGAATTTTACAGAGATAGGTGAGCAATAAAACTGTCCCAGCGACTATATCTCTCGTATTTCACGCTTTTACGATTTCATAGGAAATCGTGCTCTAAATCAGGATATGTGGTAAATTATTTGCAAAGAGAGCCACTTGAAGAAATAGTACTGAACTCACGACGGATGTTACTACAATAGAAATTTTACGCAGTAAAAGGTAAGAAAATTACTATTTCAATCTATGTGTACTCATTATTTAAATATTCTATTTTTCTTTCCTGCGAGTTGTATCAAAGAAATCATAAAATTGAATAGAGAATTATTAACAGTTAGCTAGAATTACTGTCGAGCCTGGTTCATTACCGTTAATCATTTCCATATTCTACCGCGATAGGTGAATTTCGGCGAAGTAGGATTATTTGCTGATAAATCGAATATTATCGTCGCGCATAAAAATCCTGTTTACGCTCTAAATACGTTTTTTAACATTATATATATTAGAGACTTTAGAAAAAACTTAGGACTCTTGTATGGCAACACTTTCGTCTATGATGAAAGTGTACCTGGGTTCGATTCCCGGTGGGAGCCAATGTGCGAAATAACCTAAGCGGTCGAAGTACTTTTAATAAACAATAACAAAAAACTGCAATAGAGTGAATTTGCGAAAGTCGAACCGTGAAGTGGCGAGGAACGATTGTACACTCCTGGCCAAAATTAACGCAGCACCTCCCTAGCGATCCTTACGGCCGGTGGTGCGTTAATTTTGGCCAGGAGTGTACGTCATAGAATATGACACACAAGTACGTTTTTTTCAATGGAATTGAACTACAGTGTGAACCATGACCTAACCATAAATTTTTACATGCCATCATTTACGCCATTCCCTTCCTTCCGTGATCCTTGATTGAAGGATTACGGAAGGAAGGGCTAGAGTATTATATTCCGAAACATTACAGCATTTTACCCAGTTGAAAGAGATCTCTAAGATGAGCTACTATTGAGTTTAACATTTACATTTTTAGAGTTGTGTGCCAGCAAAACATGCTACAATATAGCAAACTCCGAAGTGATGAGCTTATATTGCATCTTAGATGGGTTTAAATGTACCTATGCATTACATAGTCACCGATACCATGTTTTGATAAAAATACAATATTTCTGATAGAGACAGTGTTAAAAAATGTAATTAATCCCTTTTATAAGAAATTATGAAATTCATTCTTTATAAATAACTCAAGGAAGCAAAAGATTTGTCAATTATGTACAATAATCCTAACTGGCTCCAAGTACATTGTTTGAATTAATTAATTTGGAGGAAGTATGTTTTGCATCTCTTCAATATAATTTTACATCAAAATATATTTTCATACGACTAATTTTTATTCTTAACCTTTAGATGCTCAAGGTACCGATATGTTGGCTTAAACTTTTCACTTTGAGTGTCTAAGGGTTAAGATTATTTTATTAACATAATACTTAAAACAACTAAGAAGCAAATTAAGTATGAATTTACCTATGATGCTTAAGAGATGAAAGCTATACATTTAACCCCTAAAGGTCCAACCTTTTCTTGGTTACTCCATGGACCAATGGAAGGTAAAAAATTGTCCATTTCTGTTTTTTTCGATAAAATATTAATGAAACATAATATCTCTTCAGCAATTGCCTTCTTGGATTTTTAAAAACTTCTTACAATGATTTTTGCTCCTAAAAATTATACTACTGCGATAAAAATAATGAAATAAAAAAAAAAACTCATTGAAGACGAGGATATGATAAAGCTTCTTCTCAATGGTACCGGCTTTAAAGCTCTAATTCGGAAAATAAGTTTGTAATTCACTGTTAGTTATGCTTATAAATCAACAACAAGGTATAATTAAAAAAATTAAATTAAATTATTAAAATTAATTAAAAACTATTTGCCAAAATATATGATTCCATTTGGTTCAAAAATATGTCGCAGGTTGGACCAAGGGAGGGTCATTTTGAGTCCACCGCCTATTTCCGCTCTCATTACATTGCTTAAAAAATACGTACAAAATGCATCAATATATTATCGTTATCTTTAACAACCTATATTTGACAATGTAATGAACTTATAAGACTGCATAACACGATTAAGTTCTTAAAATATTGAAAAAGAAAAGTGATGGACATTTTCTAGCCCTCCATTGGTCCTTCAAGGAAATCAGTACGTAAGTAACATTTCTTTCAAGAGTTACAGCTACTACAGAACTTAAAAAAAATTAAAATCCTCTCTTTCACCTACATATTTGGATCCATGTGGAAACAAAGCGACTTAAAGAAGCTAAAACCTCAGCTAGAAAAATAAAACCAAAATATTTGCTTACTTCTTTCACTTATTAATTACTACATGATACTGCTGTACTGACTGACCTGTTTTTCAATTCTCTCAAAAAGCATCATGATAGAATCCATCACAGTCGATGCAAGATGCGTTTCTTGAGGTTTAGTGTAACTCCTCCAGCGGCAAACTTCTGCAAACACTAGTTTCACAAATATTGGCAAGGAACATTGCCCAATTGCATTTGCCACTAGACGCCACTGATAATTTGTCAGATCTCTGTTTGCCGTTCTCATCCACATTCTAAAATATAAAGTGAAAGGTTAAAGTAGCTGAATTTAAAAAGTTTATCAAAACTTAAAAAATAAAATCTATGGTATTGGTTGGTATAGCGCGAATTTTCCCACAAATTTTATAATTGTGGGAAAGTATTCATTATCTTTATTTTATCACACTTATTTGCCAGCAAGGACCACAAATAATCATATTCCCATACAATAATTTTTGATTTTTAGGCATTTGTGCATATGCACACAAAAATTGATGAATATATTATTATATTATAAAATTTATTTCCATTGCGAGAGCGAAATGAAGCTTTTATTGAAACAAAGTTAACCCAAAAGTATAATGGATATGAAAAAAGATTGATGAGACTGGGATTTATACCCAAATTTTACACTTTTTACTTTAACCATTGAGGAACTCTCACTCAGTATTTTATTAGGTCGATTTGGAGACTGCAGGACTTAATGCTATTGGGGAATTAAGAAAATCAGAATCAAGTCTCAGTCTTCTTAGGCTTTATTCAAGTTCATTCTCCTTTGAGTAATCTCTAGGTGCTCACTTTATAAGACAAAGTCACCTAATATCCTTCCCTTAAAAGAAAGATAATTTGAAATAGGTGATAGTTCAATCTCTTTAATAAGGAACATCTACTTTCATTATAGATAAAAGTTTCTATGGTGGCTGGTATCTTCAAAACCTACTATCACATTCTGAACAATAATGGGTGCTCCAAAAATGACAGGAACGTTAGAGAAGTAAAATAGAAAAGAATGGAAAGTAATATAAATGCACTCTTTGCTTCATTATATTTGGAAAACCAGTTAAGTTATCCATACAGAATTTCAAAATTTAAGGTGCATCTCTATCACTATCCATTATTCTTTATTTAATTTTTCAAATGCACCTTTAGGAACACCCTATAAATCACTCAAGCACAGTCTAGGAACTCCAGAAACAACTTTTCACAGAAAATTCAAGTACAGTGGTACCTCGAGATACGAGTTTAATTCGTTCCAGAACCGAGCTCGTAAGTCAATCAGCTCGTATCTCAAACGAATTTCTCCCATTTAAAATAACTGAATTCGATTTAATCCGTTCCGGACCTATGAAAAATCCCCAAACCATTGTAAATTCTGAATAAAGATATGTTTTTAAATAAAAAATAAACATGTATAATTAACAAATACATAACAAAATATGAAATAAAGAAATAAAAGAGTTATTTAGCATAATAGTCTTACTTTGGAGACAGACGAGTGCGGCTAACAAAGGTAAACGGCGAGGAGGGAGGGAGGGGGGAATTTCAAATGAAAGAAAAAACTTAAAACAATGCACTTAACTTTAAACTTATTTATTTAATTATCAGTTGCTTTTGCCTTCTTGGCTGCACTTTCTGTGCATTCACTCGCAGCTCTTTTCAATAAAAATGTATCCAAAGAACTTTGCTTTTGCCTGCCTTTCAAAATGCTTTGAAAATGTGACAAACAAGTGTCATTAAAAACCGCTGAAGCACGATCAGTTGCCACTTTTTCTGGGTGTTTCTTTTCAATCAAATGAGACAGCTTTTCCCACATTGCCAGCATGTCTTTAATTTCACCTGTAGAAATCACTTCCTCCGGCTCTTCCTCCTCCTCACTTGTGCTAATCTCTTCCAAATCCTTCGTGTGTTGCATCAGCTGCAGCTCCTTCGACTCCTCAGTTGAGAGTTCCTCCTCATGTTCTTCGACGAGTTTGTTGACGTCATCCTCATCTAACTCCAGACCCATCGACTTTCCTAGAGATACAATCTCCTCCAACTCTTCTTGATTTGAGCGAACTTTTAGATGTACGTATCGGCTGCTTTCACGTCCACACTTGCAGCTTCGCCATGCCTCACCACTGAATGGATGCCAGTTCTCTTTTTAAATTATCAAACCAGCCATGGCTTGCCTTAAATGCTTCTTCTGATGCCTCTTTAGAAGTTGATGCTTCTTTCTTCACTAAGTCGGCATAAATACTCCGTGCCTTCTCGCATATCACCGTCTCCGTTACTATATCTCCTGCCAACTCCTCTTTCACCCACACGAGCAGAAGCTTTTCCATTTCCTCGTGGATATTTGTCCTTAATTGGGAAAGAATTGTGGCTCCTTTTGCTGGTGTAGCACTCGTGATGGCATCCTTCTGCTTCAATATCGTACAAATTGTCGATATACTACGGTCATGGATCTTAGCGAGTTCAATCACTCGTACGCCACGCTCATGTTTTTCTATTATTTCTGTATTTTTTTCCTGGCTTCAAAATATGGGATGTTTTCGGTTACTTTATTTTCCATAACTAGCGGGACGCTCCGGAAACACGGCTCGTATCTCGGATTTGGGCTCGTATCTCGAACGAAAATATGGCCCGAGCTCCGGCTCGTATCTCAAAAAACTCGTATGTCAAGCTGCTCGTATCTCTAGGTACCACTGTAGTATGAATCAGCAAGTAATGGAAAATAATATGACATTAAAAGATGAGAGAGTTAATATTACATTAGTGATAGTAAAAGTTAATCAGGCAGGAATAAAATTACCTAATCTATGAGAGAATTGGACACAAATATCTCCTAAAGAGAAGCCATTAGGTTTTTGAGAAAACTTTTCTCGGAAATGGACCAAGGAAGACTTATTTGAGCAGAAAATAGGTCATTAATTCTTATAAAAATTAGCTGAATAATAACATTTATTTTTCAAGAAAGCTGAAGAAAATTTTATTATTTTTACATGGATGTAGTTTGCAAAAAATTAAGGATCAAAGCGTAAAAATTACAATAATTTCGATATAAGAAGAATATTATTTTATCCCTCTTTTCTTCATAAAATGAATTCCAAGAATACTATAGTTAAACTTTGAGAGAGAGCATCTCCACTGAATAATTAGGCACATAATGATGGATCAATTATGCCTAATTTGGAATGTAAACAAGAGTGCAATGAAAATATAAATGTATGCTAGCTTGTAAATAACTAAAGCAATCTTTTGTTCCAAGAATTTAAATAGCATTTTAATAACTATTATTTGATTAATATAATCTATTTGTATGAAAAATTCTCTGACCTCATCACCTGCATAGCAAGATCTTCCCCTAGATCAGTGACTTTGATAAAATTTTCTTCAAAATCTATCATTCTTCGGAGCAAATGATAATCTCTGGAAACCTCAGGATTATCAGCTTCCTCTGCACAGGAAACAACAATCTGGAATTTTGAATGTAAGAAAAAAATAAGAGTGATATTTCACACAGTGAGAAGAATATTATAATTTTTTATAAAATCCTGTATCAACCACAGAATGATCCACTTATAGACATCTATAATTCACACAGAGTTGTTAATTACTTCATAATGAGGAAGAATTCAAAGTAAAATACCTTGCAATGTGGAGGAAGACGAGTGGGTAACCAAGACACCTTGTTAGCTCCTTGAGCACCTGTTAATTGGTCTACAGAATCTAGAAAAAGGAGTAAAGGCTGCTGAGTGGATGCAAATGTTAAAAGATGCTTAAAATGGGCCATCAATGGGACAAGATCGTCTGGAATGTCTTCAAAAGGTAGCATGTAGTTGTAGGAAATCTAAAAATGAATGGCAGAGCAAGAAAAATTAGGAGTACTTCTTGAGAGCATATTTATAGAGAAGCATTGTCAATATTGAGAGTTAGTTAAAATAAAAAGGACAGAACTTATACTCTTAATTCTGAAGCCCACTGCATAAAATAGTAAGCATTGAAACTTTGATAAATAGAAATTTGAATCCAAAGAATGAAAAAATAAATATCATTCATCTGCAAAAATAAGTTATGTGCACCACAAAAAAAATTGTAATGCATTATTTGATGCATGTACATAGAGGATTTTATTAGATTTTACTGTCAGTAAACGTAACTCTGTGCCATATTGTGGCAAGGTTCAACATGTTACATTACATCAACCATTCAAGTCAGCATTAATTCATTTTAATTAAAGCATTGGTAGTATTTAATTTAAACCAAATACATCTTCATTTTACTGCACTATTTTTCAAGCCAGTGAAGTTCTTGGTAGAAGGAGGCATGAGTCTGTATACATCTAACTAGCTGGAGGGGTTACAAGCTAAAGCTTAAATGACAGCGTACTCACTTGTTGGCAGATTGATATTAGAGTAGGGGTAAGAGCACTGCTGTCTGGGGTTGTGCCCAAAAAACGAATTATGCAAACTGGTCTTGTGCCGGCGAACCAAACAGGAGACATGGATGCAGACTTAGCAAGGAGAGAGGTCTTTCCGCAACCACCCTCACCATGAAGTACTAATGGTCTTCTCTCTTCACTAATAGGATTGTTTTCTCCCTCCACTTGGTCACTTATCATATAAATATGAATTCTTTCAAGATCATCTTCTCTCCCATAAAATACCTTTCAAGACAAGATGAAAGTGGGAGTTAATAGGAAGATCAAATAAACAATCAAGCTCATTTAAAAATTACTTAATGACAAGAGAAGAGAAAGAAAACTGTAATTTAAATTAGAGAAATTATTTCAAGTAATTATCATAACATCATTAATGGATTTACAGCAACAGTAACAATTGACATTTACTGAAAAGATACCCTTTAAAAATTTTCCATAGGATATTGTAGATAATTTTGCAAGTCCATGAGACAATGTTCATACTGTTCACCTCTTCAATAACATATCTCTACAAAATTCTCAGAGAAGTTTCCAAGATTTTCTTGTTTCTTAGTTAGTGTCTATGTGCTCCATTAAGGCCAACACAATGTAAGAATAATAAATACAATTTGTGGAAATAAAATAACTTTAGTTCTTTTTTTAGGAAAATGAACATTTTCAATACCTTCACAGAATTGTTGCATGCATGTAAGTGCTGCAATATCTCAGTAACTATCTGGCCTTGAGCACTGGAGTCTTCTTTCCTCATAGCACGATCAACAAGTTTGGTAATAGATCGATAAAAATGTGTCAAGAAATGAGACAAATATTCTTCGTGCGTCTCAGAGTCCAAGCCTTCCCGACCTATCCATTCAACAGTATAACTGTAGAAGTGAGGAATAAAAATTATATTGAGTAATCTCTTCCTTGCCATTTGTGAAACCCATTCAAGTTTTAGGATACACTGAAGATTTACTCAAATTAGGAATTCTGCCATGTAAAATTAAATTTAATGTGAAAGACATCAAATAAATCTGATCTAAACAGTAGAAGGTATTTTTGATTCTAATACTATACAAAAAGTCTTTTATATCCATCTAGTACATAAGGTCACCTATTTGATAAAATCACAAATTAAACTATGATAAAATTTGACTGAATCATAAATTACCAATTTTAAAGAAACTTTCCAGAAGTTCACCAATAGGAAAAGAAAAGTATACATACCGTTGAAGGTTACTGCTCTCTATCTTTGCTGGTAATCTTTCATCTCGAAGATTACCAAGTAATTTGGTAGCTTCAGTATCTATGCTTCGATTAAGAATGTCTATGAATAATGAGGCTTTTCTCAAATTTTGAAGATTAATGTTATTAATATAACGAACGTAGGCAAGGCAGTGGTTTCTGGTATTTTTCACACTTAAGATGCCATTGATTACTTCTCTTTCAGTCACTGTAAAACAACACAAAAAGCTAAATCTTCAAATCTAATGCTCCACTGGAATATAAACAAATCAATCACAAAGTCTTAATAACATTTCCATAATTCTATTATTATTATGATACTTTGAAAAGCAAATTTAGGTGATGAATAAGCTTAAATGCAGAGAATGGGATCATCTATCTAGCCTCCTCTTATCTGGAAAGTCCAAAGCGTGCAAACAAAAAATAAAGGATTTATTTAAAAAAATGTTTACTTTTTCAATGGTTTTGCCATACATAGCTATAGAATGTGAAGGCTACATTCTGAGGGACAATTATGTCAAATGGCATTATATATTATGAGTTGGGTACAGTGTAACCAATAACTAATCTTTTACAACAGTAAAGAATACATGAAAAGATATTTAGTATCCTAGTAAGAGTAACCTTTCTGTCATTTACTCAAAATTTTATTCTTGATGTTTACAGTTGAATAATATGACACCTTATTTTTGGGTTTCAAACTTGTTAGCAATAACTAATTATGATTCAGTATATTCCTTCTGGGATATATTTCTTTTCTTGCTGTTGTACTGCTGTTGCCACTATCTGGTGAAGTCCTCCTAAGCTCTCCTGAACTTGTCAGGAGGTGCTTCACCAAGGCAACAGCAACAATAGATGAACACGCAATCATTCCCTGATCAGAAAAATTCGATCAGCCAGGATTCAAACCCAGGACCTTAGGGTTGTGGAGCAATGGCATAGCTAGAATGCCGACCACTCTGCCATCAAGGCAGGTTAAACATTTATTTCATTAATTTGATAAAAACATTTATTTTAAGACAAAATAAATTTCTTGAATGGAAATGTCTTACCTGACATAAAGTAGTTGTGCATGATTTCCTTACTAAGTGTACCAGAATTAAATAAGGAGAGAGCTGCTTTCCTCAGCAACTTTTGCATTTTACCAAGGGTGTCCCACCAAATAGCTTGATCCTGCTGTTGCAACTTAGGAACCCTCTAAGGAGGAGGAAAAATTGTGTTACAATGGATATTTTGTTGAGATAGATGAATCTTTTGCCTCAATATCTTGCTCATATTTGAAAAATCTCAAAATACAGAGATGAGGAATATCTGTCTTTTGCTTCGATTCTTCGAACAAATGCAAATATTTCAACAATTTAATGGTTCCATCTTTTTGATTATATTAACTGACTACAGAGCTGAAAATAGTCTCCTTTAGCTTTCTTGGAAAGTACAATTTTTCCTATGCAAATTTTGATGTCAGACTACTTGAATGAGGGCAATCTCTCAAGAGCAGCTTGATGATTTCATTGTCAAATCAGCAGTGTTTGGAGCTTTCTGACAGAATCCTATACCATTGCAATCAAGATTATTTTTGATACGGTCAAAATGACCAAAATAATTCTTGATTAGAAGTTATGTGTAATGGACTCTCAAATACTCTGGAGTGCATTCATTTTCAAAAAGAGTCTAAGAGACTGAAAGCACTTATCTGTGCATAGTTGAATATAGCTTCTATGGAAATCTCTTAGGTAGATATTCATTATATGAGTAGGTAATCTACCCAATCCAATATTCATTGCATAAAATGTTTGCTTAAATATCACTAAATTTGAATGATATATGATTGGTTTATACAATTTAAAATAATATACATTGATAAAATATACTATTAATGATTGTTTCTCCAAGTTCTTCCTAACCTTTGGTAGCCCTTTCAGGGGAGACTCAAGCTTTGCAGAAAACTATAACACACCTTTGTTAAGATATCAGGCTTTCCCGGGGGATAGATTGTTGAAGAAGTAGTTCTTAGGATGACAACTGCATGGCTTCATAGAGTGAGAACTACTCCTTCAACATCTATATTAGTTTCCATTGAAAATAAAAATTGAAAAAGAAGAAACAACAAGTGTGGAATAGCACATTTTCAGTCTTTGATTACGATCTCACATGAAAGGAAAATATATCCCCCAAAATAAAACTTAAACACTGAGCGAAATTTGAAATGTTATCCTCAAATATTTAGCAGGAGACCAAGCTGATTTATGGAAGAATAGTTGGAAAAAAAGGTTCAGAGTTTTACTGGTTATTTTCTCCATAACTTAGAAATGCAAACCTCAGTAGTACATATGAGTTTTGAATTGTCTAACAAGGCAATGACAGAATAAGTTACATAAAATTCATTAAGGTATGTGGGAAGAGTAGCACGAGTGAATATTCATGACGCACTATTATTTAAACGTTTTATTACGGACCACAATATGTGAAAGAACTACATTATGTAAGGCATGTAATTATTGTATAAAGCATGAGAACCGCTGTAACTCGAGTCATGCCTTGCAGAGGGCCAAAACGGTGGAGAGTCCGAGAGAGAGTGGGTGGGGTCAATCTGCGTTGGGGCCTCGCGTCCTTTGGTGGCTGAAAATTGGAGGCTCCGTCTGCTTTGGATTTGGGGCCCGAGTCAAACATGGCGGTGCATGGGGCGCAGTTAACTGAGTCGCCACAAGTATAATGATTCCTCCATAATTCAAATTCCAAATTTTCATGAAAGACATCTTCTACTGACCTTATTGTTGAAGTTAACCAATATGGATGATATGGGTTGAAGAACAGACACCGGTGGGACAGCATTGGCATCTTTGCGATACCAAAGATCAAGAAGAGAAGCATCCGTACCACCAGCTACCAGCTCATCCCTTAACATTTGCAATTCTGATGACAAAATGTATGTTGGAATAGGTCTATAACCATACTTTTGACCTAAAAAAACCTATAAATAAAAAAAAAACATTTATCTCTATTTTTCATGGAATAATAATCTTCAATTCAAATAATAAACTCTTGCAAACATAAAATTTAAGTTCAGAATTTTCTGTATTTTGATATAAAAATAACAGAGGAAAATTGGTAACCTTTAAAACCAATTTTTTTATACACACATTTTAAAATGTTACAGTTGTCTAATAATTCAAATTTTTCCACATAATATGGTGTATATAACGGATGTGCACACGATTCCAAAATGATATAATAAAATGATCATCCTTTGTTATTTCTTAATAAACATCATATTCATAATAATAATTTTTCAAATTTTATTTCATAAAAAGTATCATATCATTCATAGCATCCTAAAAAACATTTAGATATTATTATTATAGATTTTCACATCAGATTCATTTCGAAATAAGAAACTCTATAACTAAACAGAAATATTTACCACAAAGTTAGGACCCATTGAAAGTCTCTGACAATTTTCAATCTCTTTCATGCACAATTCTGTTGTCATATGATCATCTGTGGCTTCATCTCGCACTCCCCAGCGCATGTCCACCACCTTTAGGTGATTATAACAAATTTCTGAATTATTAATGCACAAAATTATTGTTGAGAGAAGGCAGAATTTTAAAGAAACTTTTGAAAACGGTGTTATATCAATGAATGAAATCTAGATGATCATGCGTTACTTGGCGGAAAGCCATAATAAAATAAGGAAGAAAAATGATGGAAATTAAGTTTTACTTAGCACAGGAAAGCATGCAACTTAACCCAAGGTTATAAAAGAAGTGGAAAATTGTGATTAATAATAATAGTCCCAGCCAAGTCACTATTTTTCACTTCTTGTATAAGGAAGAAAAACTCGGTTTATACGAGGGTGGTCTGAAAAGTTTCCAACCCCAAATTTTTAAGAAATCTTCAGAAACTTTTCAGATATCTTCAGAAAACATGTAGAGAAATTACGAAATGTCGGAAACTTTTCAGACCACCCATGTACAAGCTGGTACGACTTGGCATATCAACGAGTTGGAGGAGATATTTGAAACTAGAGGTAAAGTATTCAACACCATTGAAAAAATAAGCATCATTTTTGTGAAAGATATTTTTTTTGGCTGAGTCTGTTACTGTTGCCTCTTATCGGTGAAGTCTTCCTAAGCTCTCCGTTGAACTTGTCAGGAGGTACACCATCGAGACAACAGCAACGAAGAACACACACAACCATTCCCTAATCGGAAAAGTCCGATCAGCTGGGATTTTAACCTGGGACCTTGGGGTAGGAGCGATAGTGTAGATGGAATGCTATCCTCTCGGCCACCAAGGCCGGTTATGAAATGCTAATAAAGATCAAAGACTTAATATGATGAAAATTGCAATTTCTTTGGAGTATAGTCATTTGAAAGAAATCTCTTGTCTACACAATATAAAATTTAGTTATCTAGTTGAGAAAGGAATTCCTAATTCAATGTCTAGTTTGCTGTGTGTAATTGAGATCAGTATTAATATGACCGGCCTAGGTGGCTGAGTGATTAGCTTTCTAGCTGGTCCCAGCTGATCAGATTTCCCTGATCAGGGAATGGTTGTTTCTGTTGTCCATTGCTGCTATTGTCTTGGTGAAGCAACTCCTGATGAGCTCACGAGGACTTCCCCAGATATTGGCAATAGCAGCAGAGTAGCAAAACAATATCCCTTCTAATTATTTCATTTAATATATAATAGTTTATAACATATTATATAATTTACTTTAAAATATATTTGATATGCATTATCTGAATCATAAGCTACATTCAAGGTTACTAAGGTTAAATTATTTGATTTCATCTCAAAGTAGTCTCCATTTTGAACCTTTCTCTTTTTTGACAGTCTAAAATTATGGCATAATGCACTCTAGTTGCATAATATATAAGGGAGAAAATTTGAATGCATCACTAAAAGAATGTTTTTATTCCATTACCAAACCTCAATCCATTGGATAGAGGTAACTGATGCATTAATACAAGGTTAATCTCCTCACTAGTTATATTATAATGTTATAAAACTGCATTTATATTTACATTTTATAGTGGTATTAAACACTAACCCACAGAGATTTAGACATTCAGAATTTCCAAGCTTTTCTTTGAAATCACAGTACATTCACATTTAACTACAAATTGAAACTGCAATATTCTCTTATGGCACAGAATAGTTTAGATTTTTCAATTTTGTGCACATATAATATTAGATTTATAGCTCAAACATGCTCAGTAACTAACAGTATGGGAATAACTATCTTTGATTCGTTCACAATAAAGCAACATAAGGAGGGATTCATATTGCTTGATTCTCCTCTAAATTTGTTTTACTGAACTGAATAATTGTCTTTGAATTTGAAACTTAAAATTTAATAGTAAAGATCATTTTAAGTAGAAAAGGTTTACTCCATTTAAACTCAATAAGCATATCTATCTATTTATAAGCAGGAAAGTGCATTACATACGACAAATAATATACATAGCATGAATTGGAGAGGTGGAAATAAATAATTATCTTAAAAATTTTATACAAATTCAGCATAGTGAAGTCAGTAAATTCAGTGAGCAGTTTCGTAGTAGTATTGTTAAAAGTGCTTCGACAGCTTAGGTCATTTCGCACATTGGCTACCACCAGGATTCAAACCCGGGACCGCTTTCACCAAAGGCAAACAAGCTGTCCACATGACTATCCGGGAGCCTATGAGCAGTTTCTTTAAAAAATAAATATTAATAAAAATCCCATTTACAGCTCTTAACTGTTTGCAAAATGCTAACATTATGGCTCATTGTTGTGTAAGTGAATGCATATAAGCATTAGATAATTAGAACAATGCTGCTTCATGAAAGCATTTGGTTTTATTTTATTTTGAGACTATTCCAAATATGATTTTAGGGACTTTATAATGTCCGTTATGTAGTCCCAAGGTCTGTCTAGGGGATTAATCTCCTGAAAAAATGGATAAAATTGAGTTTCCTCAGTAACCAATCCAAGGAATTCGGGCATTTCAAATATGCTGTCTCTCAAAGTTATTTAAATAAGATGGCTTTTCCGAAAATTTAATATGTTACCCCATCCATGTATTTTTATATTTACCACTGCTGTATATACAAGACCTAATTCGAAGCACTTTGTGACAAACGTCAATGTGCATCTTCACAGGACTCGGAATACTAATAACTGGCAAGTTCCTTTTGTGCATACTAGATTGGTCCTAGGCACATGAGACTCAAATTGTAACATAAATACCCAATTATCTTAAGAATAATATATTTACTACTTCTTTGAAGTGCAAATTTAAGTCTTTCTTATCTGAGAGAATGATTGATGAGTATCTTTCCTATTGTTAATCCTCTTTGTACTACTGACGAAACCTATATCCAGTAATGGATCTTTGGCTGAATAAAATTATTGTTGTATAAATAAGTTTTATGGTCATATTTGACAATATCTATGAATATTTTATCATGATTTTTGGAAGATTTATTGTCAAAATACCCATATTTATTTCCTTCTCTCCATTCAGTTATATGTAACACAAACAAAATCTGTGCAATGACATTCCTCCTTGTACCAATTAACTTATTAAATTATCAAATTAATCAGAGACCTGAAATTCAAGTCCATGCTTTTCTCGGCAGAAATCTTTGATTTTCGGATATACTTGAGCCATGAGAGTATTCCTCTCCAGGGTGGTGTCTGCAATAGATATTTCAAAAAATAAAATAAAAACAAAGAATTTTAGAAATTGCAGCTTGGAATTACTATGAAGTGATTCTTCACTGTTAGTTTAAATGACATTCCACGAGATATTTAATTCAACTACTACATAAGACAAATATGTAAAACATAATTTTCTGTGATATTTTCATAGGATCACTTCATTATTGGCTATGATTATCCTCTCAGAACTGTATATTTTTAAGTCCCCTTCCAGCTGCATACCTGTGAAAGTGGAACTTGTGAATATCCTTACGATTTTTGAACTGACAGGTGGAAGGCTTTCTAAAGAGCCAGCGAATATAAGATCAACTGTTCGGTCATCCATCCTGATTTAATGGTTGAGCTCTTGAAGAGCAAATTCTTTCGTCCCTTAGGGTGGAACGTATATCTTTGAATGGTGCCTTATTCCATCCCATTCCACTACAGATCTCCTCCCCGCCGTAGTCCCTCCACATCATTGTGTCCTGGTACGCCTGGTACAAACCTGGTGACCTCGAAATGATTTACTGAGGTCGAGAGGTCTGAGCAACAGTAAATCAATATTCCCTAAATTTAGAAGTTGGCGCGGAAACGAGTACTTTTTTTTTTGTTTATACAACAAAAGTTCAAAATTTCCTACTATGGTACTGCTATTAACCAGATTCTAGAGCAATTACTTTCCGAGTCGGTAAAATCTTTAATATTATGTCAAGCAACTTTAAGAATGTGTTGAATTTAACACGCTTCTTGCGCTATTGGCTTCTTGAGTCCATGTTTTGAAATATAGTACGAATCATCCGCCACTATGGCGTATCTGTTCTCGAATCAGCCAATTAATTTTCCATTAACTTCCCTCTACTTTCTATATGTACTGATGTAGCGTTATCCGAACAGCTGGAGCTAGTCATCATCTTGGGACAACATTGATCTTGGGCAATGTCAGTTGATAGGGTAGAGAGTTAACTAGGGTAGTATCCAATGATTCAGTATTTGCCAGCGTTGTGTGTTTTCATGGAGCTCTGAAATTTTTGTCATTCCAGCGATCATTTAGTCGCTAGATGTAGTTCCAGCTTTGATAGGCAAGCTTTGAGTACTTAATGTATTTCCAGATCTTCATCTGTGATTTTAGATAGCATTGACGATATTTATTTGGGTATTAAAATGGAATTATATTTTAAAAACGTGTATGTTATTGCCATTATTGTGGCCCAAATTACTTACGCTAGTCATGTTAGTGCAAAGGATGAAGACCCAGGTACATTGCAGCTAGTCCACATAGTAAGTGTTATTTTTCGTTTCATCGTACAGGAAGTATGAATTCTTTGCTATTTATTTCTCTTTTGGTTTTTGCTAGATTTTTAGGCATGGAGATCGAACACCTGTTGAGCCATATCCTAATGATCCATACAAGAATGTATCTCTGTGGCCAGTTGGATGGGGTCAGCTAACAAATGTGAGAATTTAATTATTCTATTGAACACTTAGTTGTCCGATGTTGATGAATTGTTTATTCGATTTACTAGTTGTAGTAAATCGTTTCATCTCTCATGAAATCAAAGAACAACATTAAGCCTAAAATAGTCTCAGTAATCTATATATTATTATACTAAAAGTTAGAACTGGGTAAATTACTACTTTATTGGTCGTTTTTGGATGAAAATATCTCCGAAATAGAAGCTCGGTAAAGTTTTGGAAGAGGACCGTCAGCGTTTTATTATTTTTTTTGTACTAAAATTGACCCTTTATCGATGAAACTTCACTGGCACATGTGTTCAATATTGCGCTTTATTTACATATATCTAACATACGGCTACGTGCTATATTTACCGCGATAATTAACTTTCAGTGACGGAGGTGCAGAAATGGCCTCCAGAGACCATTCTTAAACCGTTAGTTATTGCGTTCTGACGCTAGATGTCGCAGCACACGCCCAGTTTCACATCTCCGAAACAGCGAATACGTAACGCATTTCAAATCGCATAAACATCGTACGAACGTCAAACTCACACATTTCTCGATGATTCCGGATGTATTTTACGACGAACGAATTTAAATGGAAAAAATTGTTTTTTTTTTGGCCCTATTCGCTTTGTGTTATGAAAAAGATAGTCACCTTCTCGTTCGGTTTGCAAGCTATAGTTGGTTTGCAAGCTCATTAGGTTTCCAAGGTATTTTAAGAAAAATTATGACTTTGTTTTAATGAAGATCATATAATAAAGGGAGCCTGGAACACCCAACTCAACCCATCCGCGATGAAACACTTTTTCATCATAATTCTGAATTGATAAATAAGTAAATTAAGTGATGTTAATAAGAATTAATAAGTACCTTGAACGACCTTGGGAACCCAATGAGCTTGCAAACCAACTATAGCTTGCAAACCGAACGAGAGGGTGACTATCTTTTTTATAACACAAAGCGAATTTTGCCGAAAAAGGAATTTTTTCCCTAGGAGTTCATTAGAGTTGAAATAAGTCACAATCGCCCTAGCGGAGACCCGAGGAAACATCAAAGATGGCGTCCTAGCAGACGAAAAACGACCAAAAACGGTCATATTCGGATGTAAATATCTCCTAAACCATTCGTACTAGAAATTGTTTCTAAACATATAATTATACCGCTATTCTTTATCTTTAATGTGCGTTAAATTTTTTATCATTATATCAACGTATAAGGGAGATATAGAATTTCTCCCTGACGGTCCTCTTCCAAAACTTTACCAGAAGCTCTTGAGAGGGATTGGAAAATATATATATATATATATATATATATATAAGCCACCATCCTTCATCTATAACATGGTAGAAGTATTGTATGGGTATCTTCAGTATTAAGGGAGATACAGAATTTCTCCCTAACAGTCGTAAAGTAGAAATTTACCTAGAACTGTATTGGAAGTACGATTGTGCTTAAAATTCCTCGTGGATACCCATTGTAAGGAATATTTCCTTCAGGTTGGAAAAAGACAGCATTATCATCTTGGAAAGTTCTTTAGACGTCGGTATGCCGGTTTTCTCAGTACTCCATACTTAAAAGAAGAAGTTTATGTTCGGAGTACAGATGTCGATCGAACCTTAATGTCGGTGGAATCAAATTTAGCTGGCCTCTACCCACCAGAGGAAAATCAAGTCTGGGAACGCGGGATGACCTGGCAACCTATTCCAGTGCATACAGTTCCAGAATCTTTGGATGAGGTACCGCCTTGTTTTCTCTAACAATTTTCCTGTCTTAAAATTTATTTCATTTCTACCCTGTAACACAGCAGAAAATTTTTTTAAAATTTGCTTTGCTTTTAATGGATTTTATGAATGAAAACTTAATCAGAGTCAATTGCCGTCACTGGTGTATTTACTGCAGATTTCAGTGGGGTAATTTTCGTTTGAGCTTTGTTAACAATTTTTCCCCTACAACAATAACTTTGTTGAGCTACAAATATATATCAAAATGTAGCCTTATTACAATTTTGATGTATGTTTTCATCTACTGATAAATGTATCTTCTCCATTGATATGTCTTATGATATACATTCTCTGATTTCATATTAATGGCTACTTCATTTGACTTATCTAAAATACATTTCATTTATATTTATGTTCTCCCATTTTACAGGTGTTGGCAGCGAAAAAACCTTGCCCTCTCTATGATGAAATGGTGAAGAAGGTGAAGCAGTCTCCAGAAATCAAAACTGTCAATGAGAATAACAAAGCATTGTACCAATACTTAACAGAAAAGACTGGGAAATATGTGCATGATCTCTTTAGCCTCGAGAACGTGTACAATACACTTTTTATTGAGGTATGCTGCAATAGATGTAATTCTTTTGGAAGCCATGTTATATTTTAATTATTTTCCCTAAAATCGTGATTCTGTATTTAATTTTAGGAAACAAACAATTTCACTTTACCAGAATGGACCAAATCTGTTTATCCAGATAAGATGAGGTACTCTGCTGCACTCTCCTTCAGCATAGCTGCTTACAACAAAGATCTACAGAGGCTCAAGATGGGTAGGTTTATTATTTAAAAGTTCATGATTTTCAATTGGAGCCACTTGTATGTTTTTGATAATTTTTTATGAAGGGAAAGAAGTAGATTTGTGGGTATTATGTACACAGTATTTTTGTTTCTCATTATGAGATATTTTTTCATAAGCTTATAATTTATCAGCTGAGCTTTAAATCCCAAAATATCTGGCAATAAAGAATTAAATGTAGGAACCTTTTTTGGGATTCCAAGCAGGTTGCTTCTCTCCATTTAGTTGTCAGTTTGGCCTCTATAATAATCAGGCCAATGATGGAAGGGAGGATTTGGTCATAATAGAGCTAGCTAGTGGGTTTCAAATTCTTTTATGGCACCTCTTCATTGTTGTCTTGTGCAATGTTGTACTTATCCTGTTATTTAATGTTTTCAATTGTCTGTTTTAATATTGCATGTATTATCTTAAAACATTTTCTCGTAAAAGCGGTTTGATAACCTTTAATAATAAATGCGCTCTTCTGCTTTTAAGTTAGTCAGTTACAGTCATAGACAGTCTGTCATATTCTTTTATGTATTTCAATTTAATAATGGCTTGTTGTTCATAGTAAAATTTACTACTTCAGGGGTTATTAACTTTACATCGTCTACTTATGTCAGTTTACTGGATGATATTGTAATTCATAAGGGGAAAGTAAGATTGCTGTAAGCCTCTCCATTTATATCATTTGGGAAATATTTTACTTCATAGTATTGCATTTTTTAAGAACTCTTCATTTGTATCCTAAATTGAAATTAGAAGATATTCCTGGAATTATTGATTTTATTTTTAATATTTGGGTGGATCTAAATCCTTTTACAGGTCCTTTGATGGGAGAGATCCTGAAGCACATGAAGAAGAAAGTAGAGGGTACATCAGCTCACCCAAAAAGGAAGCTCTTCATTTATTCTGGCCATGATACCACTGTCGCCAATGTTTTAAATACCTTAGGATTGTTTTCTGCGCCATTCAGCCCTCCCTATACTTCTACTATAGCTTTTGAGCTGTACTTGAGGGAAAATGGTGTCTATTATGTATCTGTAAGTAATACCCCTTTTAACTTCCATCACTGTTGGTCTAGCTGCCTTAGCAGAATTGACAGAATTCTTCTAGGTTGTTCATTCTTAATTTAGCCTGAATATTATCTCATCATCCCGCAATAAGTAATTCATAGGTTTTTACTTTATTTGTAAATAGCAGTTTGGTTTAAAAAATATTAAACAAACCTAGTATTCAGTATTTTTGTATCTTATTACTTGTTTGTAAAATAAGGTAAACACTCCTTAATCAGTCTCAATGTGTTATTAGTATCATTGTATTCAACTAGCTTGTTGCAAAGCATTGAGCATCATAAATGAATATTCATTTTCAGTGAGGCTATTCATATTCATGATTGACTGTCACCATCATGTGAGCAAGAAATCATCTTCAGATGATGTGAATTATGATTGAAGAAAACAGATGTGTTAATGACTTCTTTTTTTTACAATTAATGTGAAGCTCATTTCAAAACTTATTGGTGTCATGACACTCATTTATGACTCATCAGCTGTGAATGTGTTGGAAAAAGGAATATTTCTGTTGTATTAATATTTCTGAGCTGACAAATTTAAGAATATCTCCATCCACCTTTTTAATTATTCCTCTTTTTGTATTTGCAGACCTTGTTTAAAAATGGGACAAAAAGTGAAGATTTTGTTCCTCTGACCATTCCTGAATGTATGGAAGAATGTCCTTTAGAAAGTTTTGCAGAGCTAATGAATCCAATAATACCATCAGATTGGGCAAAGGAGTGCGAAAGAACTGGATTCTTCTCCTCATCTAGATTATTTGCAACATCAGGGACTCTGCCCTTGCCCGACCTTGCCTTAATTGGTATGTACCGCTTTATCCACTTGAATGATTTTGCAGTAATATATTTCCGCAGATAAGATGAGGTATGTATTTTTGTCAATCATTTTTGCACATATCTGTCCTATGTAAGATGACCGCTAAACTATCAACAGCCAACTGAATTTAATTTAGAACAAAAATCAACATCTGAATAGTAATACTGTATGGTATATATGAAATCATGTCCTATTTGTAATTTTAGAAGGTACATATTTTATTTTTTTGCATATGGCAGTTTTTCAGCACTGCCTTGCAGTTGCTGTTGTAATTTCAAAAGCTTATTTTTGCATCTGTCCTATAAGATTATTCTTGGTTTTGGGGGTAATTTTTATTATTCAACTATCATCTTATCTGCTGAAATATATATGGGATCTATGATTTGTTAAATATACTTTCTTGTAATTTTTATGGTACCTTTTCTTTCATGCAAATGATTACTGTACTGGTTGATGAGCATCAAACAGTCCATATGTTAGATTGCTTCATAATTAATTTTTCCACTTATATATCTAGGTCAAGGATTTGCGTAAAGAGTACTAAGCTGATGCATAAGTTTAAGAACCTTATTAAGTAATCAGAGTTTGTATTATTTGAAATTTTCTCCTGTCAAGGAGGACCTAAGATTTCTGCATAGAACTATAAATTAATGCCATGACTGTTCGTTATGTAAAGAGATATTGATGGCATAACACATGACCTATTAAGATAATAGGTCATGTGTATGCTTCCCTCTTGTAGTTATTCTTATCTTTTCTTATCAGCATATCTTCATTCTTAGGTTCTGTTTGAGTATTGCTTCAATAGACGATATGTCCTCTTACGCTGTTTGGCCTCTTGGTGTCTTTCTTCTCTATCATTTGAAAACACAGATAGGCTAATCTAAATGACTGAAGTTTGCAAAGGACTTTGTCTATTATTCGGACTCAAATAGAAATTTCCTTTTTGGTTTTCCAAAAGAGATGCGGGTGTTTATTTTGAGTGACTCACATCATTTAAATACTGATTCGTATTTTATTTTTATCTGGAAACAAATGCATTTTTTAACTGTTCATATTTATTTTGTCTTGCTTCTTTATTTGGGTGAATTTATTTTCTTGTTATTCCGATAAGAGCTATGATTTTACTAACAAACAACTGTAATTCATTTCTGATGAAGTTTTTTCATGGTCAAATTAGAAAATTTCGTTTAAAAAAATTTTCTACATTCCATGTTCTAATCTAAATTCACCATCAGATTTGATTGATGTGCTCTCTTGAGTACTTTGTACTCAAGAAGGACCTGCCATATGTCACCCAGTGAACACTCTCGGTAGCAAAAGCATGGACCCGATTGTGCCTTCATCCTGATGTGGTTGTCGTTTATGAAATTGAATTTGGTATTATACAGTCACATTGCAATGGTAATACATGGGCACTTAAAGTGATATTGAATTAATCCTTTGTGTATGACTTAAATTGCAAGTATTTTATCTATTAATTGTACATCTTTCCCTAATGTTGAAGATTTTGTTCAAATGTTAACTTGAATATTTTTATTGTCTAGTGGCTGTTAAAAAATTTTACCGGTAACATTGGTGTTTTTATTTTTTAATCAACAAACTAGCTACTAAAAAGCTACCATCCCTGAAGTAGAGAATACGAGTACTAAAACCAGCTGACTTAATGATATAATCACTTCTTTCTACTACAGAAACTTTGTTTTCTGCACCTTAGCAGAGGAAGATTTAGTATATATTCCTGAAATATGGACCTCACCTAAAACATTGTTTTTACAATACTAAATTTACGGCCTCTATGATTTAAGGAAATTTCAACAGATGTGCTAAAGTAAACAGTATGATTAATAGCCCTCTAAAAGGGAACTAGGTGAAGTAAAATGCATAAATCTTCATTAGAAAAAATCCTCCTGTTCAATCTAAGTCCAAGCATGGCCAGTAGTATAGTGTCTGATACGATTGGAAGTTGTCCACCAGCCACACTGACATTGAAATACTGTCGAGGACTTAATCTCGATGGACATCATAAGCAGGTCTGCCATAACATGCTTATTACTAAGAATTGTGCTTATTTTAAAAGAAAAAATCTTAGAAAATGAAATTATGCTTATATCTAAGAAATGTGCTTATTTTACATAGTGCATATTTATTTTATCTTATTTTATCCCAATCGAAGAAAATCGAATGGTCTCTAACATTGTATGTAATAAGAAGGGCCTGTGGGAGAACTTGAGGGAATAAAACTCACAACATTCTCACAACGGAAAGTCAGGCAATTTATTGCATGTAGTGTAAAGGATAATTGCTTCTTTATAAATCTCTATGTACGAGTAAAATGTAGCTTGCATACTGCTAGCAGATCGACAACACTAATTTCATGTCGACATCATATCGCGACCGTCCTCAAAAGAAAAAAAAAGGATTGAAAATATTCTTAAAATTCGCTGCAATTTAATCATCTGGCATCGAACCCGGATCTTCCTGGTGAACTTACTTTGCAGCGGAACAGAAGATAACCATCTCTAACTATGTGTTAAAATTCAAGTTGAAATATTGGCTGCAACTGCCTCAAACGGCAACCTACTTTTCACATATATTCCTTATGTGAGGAATTGTAATATGCTCTGGTATCGAACCCAGGAACAGCATGGTCTTAACTTTTTTTTTCTTAAACCTAGTGTTGATATACATCTTCTATCTAAGCAAGGACTTCCTGTTATTTTGATTAGTGCATCAAAATAAATAATGAAAACTACCTCAATGTATTTTAAACGGGGTACATATTTACCGCCTGGATTCGAACCGGGGTCTTTCTGGTATTACTCTCTATGCAGTACAACAGAAGATCACTATCTCTAACTATGTGCGGAAATTCAAGCGGAAATATTGGCTGCAACTGCCTCAAACTACGTCCTACTTTACATATATATTCCTTATGAGAGAAATGTTAATTTAATCTGGCATCGAACCCAGGAATAATATGGTCTTATCTATTTTTTTCCTTAAACCAATTCTTACCATACATCTTCTAGCCAAGCACGAACTTCATATTATTTCGATAAGTGCATCAAAAACAATAATGAAAAACTACCTCAATGTATTTTAAATACAGGATTTTTACATCGTCCTAGCATCGAACTTACGACTTTTTCCGAGAAGGCCATTTACATTGCCGATAGATTCTGACCATATCTATTGGCTCCTTGAGTTTTGATTCTCTATCCAGGCGGGAAGTATTTTTAAAAAATTGCCGAAAATCAAAGCAATGCATTTAAATGGAAAAAATCAGGACTTTGGGGACCTCTGGAATCGAACCCATGACACTGAGGTTCAAAATCGCAATTTTTCTGGCAGTTTCACGTTATGGCCAATGCGTCGTAAAAATCAAGTCAATGACACTTGTGGTTTAGTCTGTGAATTTGTATCCTATCTATCTATATACTTATCTATATATATGAATGAATCTGGAGAAGCATCTATATATAATAGATACCCGTGGTGAGGTGCATGAACTGCTTTCGAAAGACAAAGAATTGCTGAAGAAAATCATTGGCAACGCGAATTATTGTGAATAAAACTGGTTTATCAATTGTCTTATTTTTGGGTCTGAGTGTGCTTATTTTTGGCTCCCAATCGATGGTAGCCCTGATCATAAGTGAAGCATTGCTGCATAATCTTCACATCTCTTCCGTTCATTGTGTGCATAAAAATTGTATGAAATTCCTGTAAATCACTCCTGGGATAAGAATTAGGTCTCACGTGCCTCAGCATTCATTCTATTTCTGCCCTTTGATGGAGTAATAATCTTACTTGTACTAATCCATTATCCTCAACAACTTGTACTAATGTACTAATCATCTTGTGAAATCTCGATCTTTTAATCTTGAACTTGTCATCTTGTATATTCTACATCCAACCTATGTAATCTAGTCAATGTAACCTAAATCTTACATTTCTAACTATAGAATGAACAAAGAGAGGTCTCAAATTGACTTGCTGAAGTGCGTGCATTCCAATGTGTGATAATTCAGTTAGTCTCCTAAACATTAGGTTTAAAATTTTCTCCTAATTAATGCTGTTTTACTCATGTTGATTCTGGAAAAACTTTGTTTTAATGCAATTGATGTTTTGTTAAAAGAATCAAAACCAACCTGTTTTTCATGTATTTCACAACAATGCATATTGTTATCACTAATGGTCTGCAAACGTTAATGTGTTTGGCTCCTATTCTTGCGCAGTCTTTAAAATACCCACTTATGATAGAACAGATATTTTAACCTGGAGAATTTCAAGAACTTCTCATTTGCTCTGTGGCTGCCTTTGTTTTAATGGAAGATGTTGATCAAGTCACATTCTTGCTTTCTAACACTGAGGGAAGAATTAGGTAAATTGATGCAAAAACTAATTGCTTATAGAAATCCTTTTTGTCTACCAATGATATGCATTAAATTCTCATATTTATTTAATAGAAATGATTAGAGAAGTAGTCATAGTGCCTGCCACAGGCATAAAATAGGTTTTATGAGAAAGTTAATGTTAGGATGAAATTCCTTGAAAGTTTTCCTTTTCACAATATTGGGTTGTAATATCTTTTGGATTTCAACTGTTGATTAAAGACTTGCATGCATTTGCTTACAAATTTTTGGTAGAGTGAAGCTAAAATTTATCATTTATGTTTGACTTTATTCTCTTAGTTTTAAACATAGTTCTTCATCATCCCTTTTATTCCAAAGTAAGTTTAGTGTGTAATGATTGTGCTCTGGGCATGCTTGAGAAAATATTCTCCTAATTTATGTATGTATGCAGTTGTAATATTATACTTACAACATATATATGGAATATATAGACTGTAAATCCTTCATCTTGCACTGTTCATATCACTAATTTATCTTTCAATATTTCTTTTCCAGCTCTTATTACCTCTGGAACAACTGCCCTCATACTAACCATTGCTATATTTGCTGTTATGTACTACTGGTGCAAACGCCGTGAATCTCATAACTGGTACTTCAAGCTCAACTCAGATGATATGTAAACTAGTGTGACTGAAAGTAGGTCAGGGAAATCAGGGAATTAAGCCGGTTTAGTTTTTGATTTTATTTGGCTGTGACCATCCAAAATTGGGTTATTTTTAACAATATTGGGTATTCTTTTATTTCCAAACAAATGGTTCATTTTTTTATGAGAAGGTTTTAATAATCATTTGACATATTAGAGGATCTGAAATTTTCAGATCCTACAAAATTTTACTGTATGATTCCAATTTGATGGATAATCCCCATCTATTTTCCAAATGTACAAAGCTCTGTGTAGCAATTGTATTATTCAAACTAAATTTTAGTCTCAACATTCCAACTATTTATGATTTAGTAGCATTTTGATGAGATACGTAATCATTTTTGTGATGCACTTTAGATTTATCATTAACATGATTTGAAATTTTAAAATTTTAGATGAACTGTTTTTGCCATTACTTTTCATTTTGTTATTGTATTGGATGGACTGAAAAATTAAGGGTACAATATAAGGAAAAGTTGATGAATATGCCATATTCTAAATTAAGTGTATGATTTTGATCATTTACTGAGAATGCTCTAGTCATGATATTTCAGCATCACATTTTGTTCAAAATTGATTATTTTTGGTGCATATTTTGAAAATAAATTTAGTGTTGTCAATGCCTTTTTCAATTATTCTCTGGTTTCAATGTATGTATAGTAACTCAAAGAATTTTTGTCTAACACGGAAAGGGACCAAAAGTGAATTTGGGTTTTTTGTGATGAAAATTAAAATTTTATACTTATATATTGTGAAATTACATTCTACTCCATTGAAATTGCTTTTTTGGAAAGAATAAAATTTATTCCCATCAAATAAGTCCTATTCAGTCACCTTTAGTGACAAAATAATTAAATTACTATTTTTAACATAGGAAAACCGAGCCTGTTTTCCTGACTAGGGTCTCAGATTTATTTTCTATATACGTTCAGACCTCACTTAGTTGACTTCAGAGGGACCTGAAAAAATTACGAGTTTTGAGTTAGAGAAAATGGTATAATAAGTACGGTTAATCAAGGATAGGTCAATGTTAATGACAATTTACTATACTATCATTTTATACTAATGCATTTAGGCTGCAAACCTATTCATGAATACGTAGAATGTACAAGTTCTATCAAACAGAGCAGTGATATGGCTTAACTTTAGAGGAAAAAAGTCTTAACTTTGTTTAGCGTTAATTTATCTTGCTCTACAATGGCCCTTGAGGAAGATAATACAAGAACCTGCATACATGTTCTTGGTTTTCTGAATCACGCATGCTGAAATGTAGCCCCAGAATAATAACCCAAAGGCCTCCAAAAATTTGACCAAGGGAGAATGGAGACTAAGTCTTAAGTTAAGGAGGTCTAAAATACATAGGTGTATTGGTCATTCAGCCAGGGAATATTGAGTAATGAGACTCAGGGAGGTCCTACTGTTGTAGTAATTGCATTTTTCTGGTATCTGCAGAATTCATCAGTTAAAGGGAAAAAAATTAGTTATTTCAAAAACTTTCATATTGGCATCGGAAAATCAAAAGATACATTTAAATGATGAGCAAAATATAAAGTATTTTAGCGTAGATTTCAAGCTTTGTAATTGGGTGCTGGTATTGCTATATGAATGAATTTTAAAATTGATGAGTTTGCATTGTTTTCATTGCCATAAAAGCTTGGAAGAGACTTTATTAAAGGATTTTATTTCATTGAAATTGTCCAGTCCATGAAGTTTCCTTATCACTACAAAGAATGATTTTTTGAACACCTTAATGAAGCAGAAATCTCAAGTCATTACAATTTCAACAAATGAGTACCTTTAACCAATAAGAACTTAATTGGCATTTCATTTGTTGGCTAGCTGATGATAATAACAACAAATAATTAGTTTTTTTCCATGTTTAAGCTATAGAAAATATAGCTAATATATTATCAGTGAGCATGCCAAAATATTCTCTTGTGTCTCATAGATTATGCTCTAGTACTTTACAGTTATACAGAAGAATTTAATACTTGTTTATAAGACAAGGTGGACTTAGAAACAAGTAATTTCCCTCTCACTATTCTAAAGCAAAGGTGCTTCAGTCGCTTGTGACTTCAAAATCTACTTACATTATGCTGATATTACCCTTGTAAAATTTCAAAATGTTATGCCATAAGTTTCATTGCGTATTGCTATTGCCCCCTCAATATCTCCCAGCATTATACTGTAATCGTTTGGACAATCTATGAAATAAGTGGTAACATATTGCTTCTTTCTGAATACTTGACTAATTCCAGGCAGCTTATAATTCAGCTTTTCCAAATTCTCCACAAGGAAAGAATAATTCCAGAAAAATTCTTTTTCAGAACTAATAATTTATTTCTGAGAATCACACATTCACATGTTACAAAAATATTAAAAATTCACAACTCAGATATTTCAGTTTTGAAAAATTACAATGTTTCTTTTTAGGTGTTTCATAAAACTCTTAGTAACACCATACATTATAATCCAATTCAAAACAGTATTTAAATGACTCAACTTTTGTCATCACATTTTTCAAGATCACAGTTATTAAAATATATTTCTCAAGTATCTTCCTTAATTTGGCTAAGTCCTTTTAAGAGCCAGATAAAGGTAAGAAAGTCAACGAGTAATAGTTAATTAAGCACTTATAACAAATAAATAAATCTGAGTATTGTTCATAACAATGTATGAGGCAGATCTATTAGGACATCTCATCCCGAACAGACATTCTGATTGGTAATATTTATTGCGTGTTTTAAAAATCTAAGAAGTTTCATACTTGCAAAGATTTTCATTGAGAGTAGCTTTGAAATATGTTGGAATAGCCAGGCATTTTTCAAAACTTAAAATAATCTTTCAAAATATCTAGAAAATAATGCCTAGAGAATTATTTTAAAATTTACAAGTCCAGATCTTGTCAAGTCTGGAATATGATTGTAGCAAAGCACCAATAAATTGCAACCAATGTAGAATCATCTTCATTTCTTTTTTTAGCAGCTATTGCAATCCTTTTTCCTTGTACTAGAGTAATCATGTATGTCAATTGATGAGTTGCTAGAAGGAAAAACATCTATTTAATAAGCAATTGTTGATTAACACCGTCATTTATACTGAATTGCTTATGAAAAATGCATGAAAACATTACTCAATAACTTCTAAATTTTGTTAAAAATATCACTAATTCCTAAAATCATACTTCAAAAGAATTCACTTCTAAATAAAGGCAGAATAGGAAAACCACTACTATCATGCAGAAATTCTTGATCGGAAATCACTCCTGAGAACTACAGCAGAGTATTTCTACACTTCATATGCCAGGAAAGAACCAAATCTTTCCACAATTCTATCATGCATTCAATAAAAAAATGTCAATAAATACTAACCTGTATTTTGATGGAAAGATATTTCTTCTATATTAAAATTTTAATTTGAAATGATAGACTCTTTTGTGTGGCTATAATTTACAAAATCGCTCTAAACTAATTTCACTATCCTCTCATGACTTGATAAAATGTTCATTTCTAGACTTAAACAAAAATGATATGTATAGCACCATTCCAGTTTAACAATAGATTATTAAAATTTGGAAAATTTCTAAAGATCATCTTCCATTGTTTGACATAACTGAATGCACTGCATTCAAAAGCTATTTTTAAACTCCAAATTGATTCTTTTAGTTCGTTTCATTGAAGTTGCACTAAAAACACCTCCACACAGCCAAACATCACATTTCAATACTGTAATATCTAGATATCTTCTTTGGATCACATCACACCATCTCCCAAAAGGTTTTCACTGAGGAAAACAAAATAAAGCCCATCAAGACACCATGGAGGATACAAGGACACAATACAAACATCAAATCTGGACAAGCACTCTTCCATAAAGCATTGTGAACTCACACATTTGTCACTTCATCACAACCAGATAAGTATTTTTCATGATTCGGATTATTAAAACAATTTCTGAACATGTTAATTCATAAAAATAGTATTTTAATAAATATTCTTAAAGAATTAGAATAAATTTGATGAGCTGTTCAGAGAAAAATACACAAAAAATGTTAAAACTTGTTTACAAGTCATTGACAGTAAGTTCTATCAACTGTTTTCCACTCAAAGACAAGATAAAAAGAGCAACTTCCTATCATCTCCGAGAGGTGAAGAAGTGACAGTGTTGAGTAGTATTTAGTAGCCCATAAAGCAGTAGACCCAAACAAGTCCTCAGTGAAGATAGTCATTCAACAGAATTAACAAAACATTTTCAAAATAAAACAACTCATGTTTTGACTCAGGTAAAATTGTTCTTATTCTTTCCAGGAATTTACATCTAAAGTTTTTTTCAGAAGATAATCATTATTGAATTTTAATGAACAACAATTTTACACACATGGACTATCAATGAAATAATGCAAGTCTGCAATTGCAATAATGCAATTCACATTTTCAATAATTAATACCTCAAATTGCTTTGTACATGAATAAATGAATATCTGAATATTTAGAATAAACTATACACAACAAACTCAAGTACCAAAATTTCAATTATAAGTTAATTTAGTAATTTACGAATAACATAACCAGTAGATTTGAATTTTCGTTGTAAATGTCATTTATATAATAATAATAATTTCAACATTGCTTGTTTTATAAGAATTTTGTGGAGATTTTGCTATCAATTTCCCCCAAAACCAAAAAGACTTAAAATGCAACGTTTTAATAAAATAATTGCTAATTAAATATTACTAAATATTCTTAACACTTAAACATAATGAGTAACTGAAAATAGTTGAATGCATTTTAATTTGATGTGATGCTAAATATATCAGAGCAGTAAGTGAGTAAATTCCAAGTAAAATATTTAACTACCATAGGATAACAGAGCAAATGTATTGATTAGTATTATTTATCCTTAAAAAGATAATATAATTGTAGAGTAACTGTTTCAAGTAGTAGTAGTATTGTTAAAAGTGCTTCGACAGCTGAGGTCATTTCGCACATTGGCTCCCACCGGGAATCGAACCCGGGACCGCTTTCACCGAAGGCGAACGCGCTGTCCACATGACTATCCGGGAGCCCCAACTGTTTCAAAATCACTATCATTTCTTCTAATTTTCTACCTAACACTTGCCAAGTCTACCACCATTGTGATGTCATTACCAATTTTGGGTCTTATTGTTAGTTATAGTAAATTAATGGATAATTTTCTATCCTTATACTGTTGATGATCTAAAAAGTATTATTTCTTGCTCAGTTTTAATTATCTTCTAAATTCTTGAACTATTATTTTATAGTACTTATGAACATTCCCTTTGAAATTTGCTGACTGAAAAGCAAGGCAATGAATGCTAGCATTTCTCCACTTGCATTGGAAAGAATTTTCATTTAATAAAATTTACCTTCAACCTTTCATATAATTGAAATTGATTTTTGTTACTCCTATGTAGGGCAACTGTGATTCTTGCTATGTAGTATAGTATTGCTAGCTTGCCTAGCTAGAGTATGTACAAGCATACATGGGAGAAGATAGAAAATATTTAGGGAATTTTGGATGCCCAATGATTTTGAAAGAGATGACCAAATCTTCAATTAAAAGATAGCACTGATCAATGTTAATTCTCCAAAATCTTACAGCGTTTTAATTTAAAAAAAAGAGGATGCTAAAAATCTCGCTTTCAGTATGCACACAGGTTAATTGCATAAGCCTATGATTTTCTGCATAGTTAAATGTGTATTGTGCAAAGGTTCAAGAGCAATATGAATTGTTTGCCTCCACCTGAAGAAACAGCAAGAAATTAATCCTAAAGTGGTATCTAAAATTCCTTAATTAATCAGCTAGAAATTTCAAAATCAAGCAGCAGCATTAGAGTTATCATATAATTAATAATAAAATAATAGATAACTTTATCATTCTAATGTAGAACGATGTAAAAAGTAAACAATCAACTATTCAAAGCAAATCTTCAGTTAATGTTTGATATTGCTGCCAATTAGTAATGTTAATGGAAGTCAGGAATTTTAATTAATTCCATCATTTATTTATTGCAGTGAGGGTAATGTAAAACGGTACTGATAATAAAACAAATGTGGTTAAACAAATACCTAATTGTGCTTTCATGGATTGTGTATGCTTAAGTGAAAAATCAATATGTAAGGAAAAAGATATAAAAAGTAATACTCCTTAAACCTTGAAATTGAATCTTACTAATGTGCATTTAATAATAAGAATTATTATCAAACATCACCATAATCATCTTATTTACAGTATTAGGTATTAAGCCTGTTACAGCTTCAGTTATTAAGTGGAACTTAACCATCTTATTTTCGGTCTTTTGATACTTTTCTTGCCTATTGGTTGATATTCCATCGCCTGTTTTGGAATTCTCCCATTTGGAATTAGAAATAAATGTTCTTTCCTGTACTCTTGTAATCAATTAGCAATTGCTTGGACAACTAGTTCATCTCTTTTATGAGTATTCCTTAATTTATCAATTCTTATGCAACCTTTCACTGATCTTAAAAATGTCATTTTGGATGACTCTATCTGCTTGAATTAATTTTTTTTGGTGCCCAACATTCTGACCCATACAGTAAAGCAGAGGTTGCTATCACTTTATAAAACTTTGTTTCTCTTTTCTTATTTTTTTAAGTTCTCCTTTTTGAGCCACATATTCTCTGGAAAGCTTTAACTTTATTTTTCATATCTTTGTCCTCGTCATACGTCATATCCCATCCTAAAAATTGGAAATGTGACACTTGTTCCAGGACTTGATCTTCCATAACAATTTTTGTTTGTATCGGGCTGCTTCCTAAGAATGCCATATGCTTTGTTTTATCTTTTTAAATTTAAATATTATATAAGTTGCTCAAATGTGGCAATCTGTGGGCTGCTATCTGCAGTTTGTCCTCTTTATCTTGTATGATATCCTGATCATCAGCAAACAACATTGTATCTAAGCACTGATATGGGCCCAATTCTATGCCTGGTGCTACACTGTCTTCCTTTCATAGTTTCAGAACCTCATCTATACATAGATGACATTATGAGATATTAGATGGATTATATAATTAGATAGATTATCAAATATCAGCTATCATAGGCATTCTCTTGTAGATGAATTCCCCATTAGAAGTTAAAAGAAGAAACAGGTTTCGGTATAGCACCCAGTTTAACCAAATAGATATTTTACTGCAAATTTTCTTATGAAAAATTTGTAAATGAAAAAGATCCCAGTATAAATTGTGTCCTATACACAATTTTAATTCTTTAATATTAATATCTTACTGATAAACATCATCTAAGTTTATCTGCAAGAAAAAAATCCTTTTGAGTAACGCCAGGAAAAAAGATCAGAAAAACAAATGCTTATGAATGAAAAATTGCATATACCATCTGCTACATGTGGGGATAAACAACTTCTTATTAATACACCAACTAGAGTATAACATAAATTTCAACGTCTTATGAACAATCTGCTTCAAAATATTATCATAAATATAAATAAATACTAAAAAATACCACTCTTGAAATAGGAATGTGGAACAACAAAGAATTAATTTGCATGGACAATTAAGTTAATTACTCTATAAAAATCAAGGAGTATACTATCTTTGAGCCATTCACACATATTTGCTATAAATATAAACGATGGTTCTCAATGATAAGATATTCAAAATCTGACAAGACAGACATAGGATTTCAAGTCCATAAAAAAACACCACAATACTGATATACAAAGAAAAGAAAAATACTATTACAAGCCCACCAGAAAAAACCCAAAACTTTTAACAAAAATGCAATCATCAAAATGACCATTGACTTACCTTGAAGAATGAACGCCAGTATTCAAGTCGAACTCTCTGGGAACTGGGCCACTTATATATTTGGATACGAACTGAAATAAAAAGCAAATGAATGAGGGCAAAATTAATCATACAACAATACTACTTAATAATGAAACTGATAAATTTCAATTTGATGACAATCTTATCAAGTCAACCTCACCCAAAGAACTGTTGGGTAGAAAATCCAAACCTGGCATCCTGAACTAACAATGTGATAAGCTTGTAAAGAAAAAATCAACCGCTATGAAGCAAATATTTACACTTTCCCTAAGACATATTATCAATGAAACCAAAGACCTGACCACAAGTCTAGTGTTACTATACTATAAAGCAAATGACATGCAAATGCTATGAGTAGATATTTCTGGAAAGGGTGCACTTTCTAGTCTTCAACTAATATAATTCAAAAATATCAACACTCGTAAAAAAAAACTCAATGGATGAGACAGCAAAGTGCCTTCAAGCAGGGCCAGCTTTATGGGCAGGCGAATAAGGCGGTCTGGCCTGGAGCCGCCAAATTATTACATTACAAGATTATTATTATTAATTGACCCTCAAATAACTCACAAAAACATTAGATAGAAAGAATCATAATAATTTAGTTTATTATTCAATGTAAAAAAGCCTTTTGTCAGGTTTACACCATTAATGAATTTGCAAAATTACAAACGGGAGGGCCGCCAAATGTGTTTTGCCTGGGGCTGCCAATTGTCTAAAGCCGGCCCTGCCTTCAAGTTATGAAGTAAAAAGATATTTGGTTTAAAAAGAAAAAATATTGTTTGAGCAAGGGTACACTTAATATTTTCCTTCTGTTAGGAATTATATCAACTTAATTAAGGGGTCATGAAATGACTATACCTGATATCAATAAGCAATGATTGAATGAGAAATACAAATTCTAGATTCATGCTATTAACCTACTTATTTTAAATTAATGTTTTACACCAAGTTGCTTTATTCTGACTTGTGTATCCTATATTGCAATAAATGACACTACTTAACAATTTTAAGGAAAATTTCGGGCAACCTACTTTATCTAAATTAAGAGGAAGCATTATGTTATGAAATTAGAAAGTAAAATTCCATTATATACATAAGTATTTTGTAGGATAAACTAATCTTTGGAATCAATGTATGATTAAGATAAACAGAAAGTAGTTAGAAAGCAATAAAGCTAGGGAAAATAGAGCACTTACCACTTACAGGACATTTATCTAACTATCTACAATCACATTTATCTATAAACCTACATAGGCAATGTTGATGAGTATATGCTCTTGTGTGCCAATGAACACATTCTCATTTAACACTAATCATTACAAGCAGACCACTTAGATCAGACACACTTATGTAAATAATTATGGTTTCAAGATAAGCACAAGAGCCCCTTTGGTCTACACATCTCCACCATTCTTTCCTGAATGACATGTTTCTTTAACTTTCAAATATATCTGCATGGTTTACTATAAATTGATCACATGTTGTCTCAAATTATGAGATGAGATACATGATTTGGTGATAGAAAATGGAAAACGGCATTTGCATGGGACACATGTTTTTATCAACCTATCTACAAGGAAAGTAATTCAACTTTGAGTATTACTCTTTGAGGCAAAAAATTATACTTATGTGACAATAACGTAATACTCAAATTTCTTTAATAAACTTGTTGGAATACCTTTTTTTAAAGGAAACATCCACAGAGAAATATTTTACATGATTTAAGTTGAAATATAAGTTAGCTTAATTAAAGGTGTGCCTAAAATATTAAGGTTTACTCCATTATGATGAGAAAGCCACACACTTAGATTAATGACCCTTTAACTTTATCACATATCTCAAAAGATGTAAGTGAGATTACCTCACAGTTTTGCAGAGAAATACAAATAGAATGAGAAATACTTACATAATTTAATTAACCAACTAAAATATTTCCAAGCCACACTCTTAATTCTAAACCATAATAATTTGTACAAATCAGGAATAGAATTCCTTGCACAATATGATTATATGGGTTAAAAACAAAGGAATGAAAGAATATCTGATTTAAAAAGGGGTATAACAACTTTAGGTAAACATAAAAAATATTATCTTGTATATTTAAAGGTCTTTAAAATAAACTTCAAAATCTCATACCTTAAAATATATAAACCGAACATTAATTTGCAGATAAAATTAGAATGAAGGAAGGATTTTAATGAATTTTGACTATGCACGAAGTGGCACATTGAAATCGTAACACAAAACTTAAGAAAATTTGTGGGCACTTTTGCAAACACGTATTATGCATCCAGATTCTTGATAAAAATGTATATCTCTTATGAGGTAGGTATCTCTCTACTCTCTGGAAGAGTGGATTGTATGCGTATGGGATATAAAAGTCAGAAGCAAAGAGAAATGAATAGATTAATTAGAATTGCTTTAATAAGATAAGTAGAGGAACAAAATTTAATAATTTATTCAAACAATTTCCCTTCTTTGAAATAGCATAAAGAAACAGAATACTAGGTAAAGCGAGAATTTCTCTTTTTTGAGCATATTTGTCTCATGGTAACTGTAACCCTACATTATCCTTTCTTAGACACAAAGTTACCCTAATCAGTGTTTCTCATGGCCTAAGTGTTGGCTCAAAAGGGGTTACTCAGTTTCACAGACACCCTGTCTAAGAACAAGCAATTGACTAAGTACAACATTCATCAATCATCCAAATTTCAAAAGCGAAGATTTCATAGGCTTAACCTAAAACTTACAATAAATTTACTTCCAGTTCTAGCAGAATCTTTTTAAAACACTAAGACCTTAAAAATCTTTTCATTCCTGATATAGCTGCACTTCAATAGTTAATCAATCCAAAATCATTCAATATTCTGCATTTTGGACCACTTGTGGTGCAACTATAACATTCAACGTTTTTTCCATAACAATAACTATACCTATATAATATACGTTTTAACCTTACCATTAAAACTTTTACAAGGTTTTTTCAAAAAGTTACAGGACAGTTTGGATTGCAGGGTCACTTGTAACACAAATGAATTCTGGTATAGAGCATTTGAAAACTTGATCACTCCTGAGTAACGCTACATTTTCTGTTTGTGATAACCTTTTTGGTTTCCAATTATGGCAGTTTTATGTGAAAGTGTTTTTTTCACTTCTATATAAATTTTAAAAACTTAGAATTACTTCTGTATTATTATACAGAATTAATTCTGAAACAAAATTTTCATTCATTTGAATGAAAATCCTGTTTCAGTTCTGTTGCGTTACAATTCACACTTCAAGAGTGGTATGGAATCAATTAAAGATGATTTCCTATGTGGAAGGCAATCAACATAACTGATGATGGTCAGAGCAATTAGGTGAGGTCTCTCGTGTGAGCCAATTGACCACTTACAGTCAGATAACTAGCAGAGGAGACTGGCATATCTTTGGGTTCTTGTCAGATGCTCTGAAATGCCTCTCTGAAAAAATAGGAGGGAGTGACATGAACTTAGGGGGGGACACTTGTGGTTCCTCCATCACAACAATGCCCCATCACATCTGGCCCAAAGGATCAGTGAATTTGGTGCCCAAAATTCTATATCTGTTCTATCCCAACTGCTCTACTCGCCTGATTTATCCCCCACCAACCTACTGTTACTGTACCCCAAACTCAAAAGACCACTCAAAGGAAAGAGATTTGAAACAATAGATGCCACGAAGGAAACTTTGATGCAGGAACTTTCATTAATCACAATCACAAATTCAATTAAAACAGTGTTTCCTTCAGTGGAATGATCCTTGGGAAAATTTGCACAACGCAAGGGGAGAGTATATTTAAATAGATCATGTGGAATAAGCCGTGGATATTTTCAAAACATCTTTAAAAATCATTCCTGGAATTTTTTTAACAAATCCTATGTAAGTTTGTTCAACTGAAATGGAGATTACACGGCTTAAAATACAGTTTTTGTTTCTACAAGGCTTACCATAGAACATAAATACATTATTATAAAGTCTCTAAAAGATAATTTAAAAAAGTAATCAGTAAAATTCCTCCACTTACCCTGTAATTTGTTAGGAATGTTGCTCCCATACTGACTGCCATATGGATGATCAAATAGATACAAAATGCAATATAAAAAATCGCAAAAACTGCTACAGCAGTCAGCACTGCCCAATTATGCGCCAAATTATTAACAACTGAGTGCACCACAAAATATATATTTATGGATATCACAACTGCTGATAAAACAACAGCTAAGATTTTATTGAACCTGAAAAGATCAATTCATTTTAAAACGAAATTCATAATATTAATATTTAGAACCTCTCATTATCCAAGTTTTGATATACTTACAATCCATTTTTGAAATCCCCCATGATGTGTTCACTCGATGTAAAGGCAATGGTGGGCAAAGTGGCAAATGGTAACTGTAAACTCATTACGGCATTTAAAATATCATTCATGCCAGAAAGATCTTCAATTCTTGTGAAAAATGCAACACAAAATGTTGGTACAATTGCAATCGTACGGGTGCAAAGTACTCTCTTCCACCTACTCCACTGAAGATTCAGGAATCCCTAATTCAAACCAAAAAAGTTCAAATTTTAGAAGTGAACACTGCTATTTATTATTATTTTCAAAAAAATTAAATATGTATTTATACAATTAAAATATTATATAATTAAAAATAATAAAAAGATGATCTACGATTTAGTAGCTGAAACAAATAAATAAATGAAAAAAAGGCTATTAACTTCTTGCTTCATTTCCATTCTGATGAACAGGACTGTGATCATTTGCCTGCCATATTATTTTTTATAAAAATAAGTTTCTTTGGAAAAGATGTTTGGGAACTATTATGGAATCACAATCGTAATATGAATACAAAATGTGTTGTTCAACTAAAAAATAATCACAAATTGAAACAATTGTTCAGATCAATAATATTAAAATTTGGATGTCCTATGGCTAAAAATGATTGGTACCTCCATAGCAAATTGTCCAGCATAAGTTCCAGTCATGGTACTGGACTGACCAGCAGCTAATATACCAACTGCCCAGATATACATGGCAGCAATACCAAACTGGCATCCAAGGAAAACTCCGCCTTTGTAAATATCTGCATCGACTAGTTCTGTGTTATTCTAGAATAAAAAGCAGGTATCTCATCATCTAGCATTGATTTAAATATGGCATGCTCAAAATCAAACATACCATACACATTGCAACCATGATTTATAACATGTGACAATTCGATAAAGATAAGAAAATTCAGTAACTGTTACTTACAGGAAACACATCAAAATGCATATTTTTGTTTTCCAAACATACTTCCAGCTGAAATAAAAAAATATATTTAGTAAGTGTATTGAATACTGAATCAAATTCATAGATTAAGAATTTTTGATAAACATCTACTGCACAAAGTCTTAAAATGTTTTGGATACATTAAGTATATCAACTTCTTTGGATAAAAAATATGAATAACCAAAAGCTTTATGGGAAGAATTAAGAGTACTGCACAGTGAAAAATATTGCCTACAAAAATGTATGACAACTTACCACTTCTTCATTAGTTTTTTGATAGAGTCCGTGAGCAAAAACAGAAACAACAAATACATTGATGATGAAGGAGACAAAAAGAGCTACTCCAGCCTCAATAAAGAAGTAAAAATTGGCCTCTCTAACTTCTTCTTTCTTGCTCCTGTCAACTGCTCGTGACTATAAAGAAGAAAATCAGCAGTAAGTCTGAAAAGTTCACTAACATATACAAGTCATCTTCAATTAAATCAGAGAAATTACTTTGACGAGGGCTGAATGAAGGTAGAAATTATGAGGCATCATTGTAGCACCAACTATACCAATGGCCTGAAGAACTGCTGAACTGTCACAATGAGAGCACCAAGGAATAAATAGTCCCTTAACAACTTCACCCTGTTCAGGAGCCACAACAACATACTGCAAGAAAAATTAACATAATATCAGAGGAATTTTAATTAAATTCAAAAAAGTTCACAGCTATTGCGTAATTCATAAATTTATGCATAAAAATGATTGACTATAACTATCACCATGGAAAGAGCTAATATGGAAAATAATAAACATGTGATACTTTTGAAAAGTATTTAAGAGAAAAAAATCAACAGTACAGAAAAATTCACATAGGAAATAAAACTGTTTAACTCTACACATTCTTCAATGTAATATTTACACATTAAATTAGTGAAGCGCCAGATGTTATCAGATTAAATTGTTGAAGTATGGTATCCAGCAAAGCTGAATAGGTAATAGGTGATCATTATACCGAGGCAACTGATAGAAGTGCAGTCATTAAAAAAAGAAAAAGGCATATGTAACTAAGCAATCATCAATAGCAAACAAGAACTGAGGAAATTCAACCAAAATTGATTAAAGTTGTGATCTTTTCCCAACTATGATAAAGTAAACATTGTTTTACAAGAAGATTCACAGCGGAAGCACGAAATTGCTATATTTTCTAAATATGAATCAGTTTTCCTTCTGCAATTTGATATAAATTTTATATCATCAATAAGCGATGATTTCAATACCTCGTATCCAAATGTTAATGCCATCACAGTAATCAGAAATCCAAAGAGCAGTTCCAACTTTCTTAGTCCATACTTGTCCAAAAGTAAAAACGTAAAGGTGTCCAGCACAGTGATAAGGACTCCAGCCCATAGTGGTACACTGAAAAATTAGTTTTTCTAGTTACCTCAAAGAATTCTATGCAAAAAAATAAGTTATTATTAAATAATATTAACAATCTTATTGACAGCACTTAT
Organism: Sympetrum striolatum; assembly: GCA_947579665.1. Lineage (NCBI taxonomy): Eukaryota > Metazoa > Arthropoda > Insecta > Odonata > Libellulidae > Sympetrum > Sympetrum striolatum. The sequence continues at coordinate 16,670,571 of OX388347.1, read as the reverse complement.
TAAGCATTAAAGGTAGGGCACATCAAGCACTTAAAAAAATTATGATGATATAAGCAGAAATCAGAAATAAAAGCTCAGATTTGTTAATAAGTTCCTAACCAAAGATTGCACAGAGTAAAAGTAATATGATTGTAAATACATTTTTTTATATTCTTACGCTTTGTTAGACAGGAGATAAATTGCTATGGCAGTCCCAATAACTTCCTGCATGTCTGAACCAATAATTGCCACTTCAACCATTATCCAAAGAATAAGTCTTGGTACTTTGCGATATTGTCTGTAACACATCTCTGCCAAATGAAGTCCTGTTACAACACCTAAACGAGCTGCCAACCTTTGCATGGATAGTCCCAAGATAGTGGCCCACATAAGCAACCATAATAACTATCAGGAGTAGATCAAAATCATACATTACTATTTAAAATATCCAAACATAATAAAATTACTTAAGCAATAGGAAGATTAATGTTCTATATAGAAATTGGCACCAACAAGGGTTAGTAAAATAAAAACTTTGTAAGGCTAAGTGGATGTAGATAACTTTCATCCACTCCTTAAAGGCTTTATGAAATAAAGTGACTAGCTCTGCGTGCGCTCGAGTGAGATTTTAAATAATATAGTATGAAAATTTAAAATTAAAATAGAACAAATATAAATCAAAGGGTGTAAAATAAAAGCAGATTGTTTATAATATTGAAAATGGCATTGATACCTTGTATTTGGCTACAGTTCCAGACTGAAGATCGGATTCAATATTTCCTGGATCAAGATATGCTATACTCATAAGGAACCCAGGTCCAGTGAAAGCCCATAACTTTCGGAAGCTGAATCTGGTCTATGGATAAAAATAAAAATGGAATCCTACTTTAATGAAAAGTTAAATAGAATACACAAAACTGGATTCAAAGAGACCATAACAACCGAACTTCATAAAGTGATAAACATGCAAATCTTAGTTAACTAGAGAATAAGAGTAATCATGACTGTCATACTTCTAATAATAACTACGAGAAAGTAAACATTAAGAGTGGCTTCCGCAGATCTTGACTAAGATGACTATTCTTAACGTACATAAATACTCACGTTTTCTACTACAGGTATATGAATTTTCTCATCGGCAAAATAAGTCTGATTTGAGTTGGGTGAGAGAGCAGTATTCTCTGATAATGCAGGATTGCTATTAGGGGAATCATTTTTCCTGGGTCTTCTTCTTTCCTCTGGCTGGTTGAAAGATGACGGATCCTGATGAGGAGAGAAAAGGAAAATGAAGGACATATACAAAGGATGTATGAGAGATAAATACATAAATGAGCAAATAATAAGAAAATAACGTCAAACAGCAATTAATGTCCCTGGATTCAAAATACATGAAGGTCAATACGGGTCCACATATTACATAAATTGAGGATAAAGCAAAAACAAGGAATGATAGTTCATAGAATCATAATTCCAAAACTATGGTAACTCTGCATTCTTACCGGAAGTATACCACTCATTGTCAAATCCTTTCTCTCCGTATAACTTAATAACTTCCAGAGATCACATGAGTATCACAACGTAGTCTGGCCGTCCGGCTGCCTCCAACGCAACTGCGCGATACGACTGTGTTATGTTGCTATATCATACTCGCTCGCTCACTCTGGGGCAAATCTGGCGATTTCCCCTCCAGAATACTCCCACTCTTTGAAAAGGTACAACTAAATTTTTTTATTTAGCTCAGAAAATGCAGCTCTTAAAACAACGTCTATGTATTTAAAAAGTTTTATTTAGCTCACATGCATCCAATCATACTCTCAAACAGAACCAAAAAAAAAACAATTTTAATACCTATTTTTAATTTTGCGTTTTACTAAACGAGGGAATAGATATAATATTTTAGCTTACTTTTCCTGTTCATTCATTAGGGTGGATTGTATTACCCCTTCTTTGGGGTATAATTCCCTCTTTACTAAATAAAAGTTATAGAATACCAATTTTGTAAAAACCTCATTAGTTGTTTTGTGCGTGAGGCTTATAGTTATTCATTAAAAATGAATATATATATATATATATATATATATATATATATATATATATATATATATATATATATATATATTAATTATTACTTTTAATCATGTTTTTAAAACTTTAAGGCTGAAAGTCACACCACATGTAAGCTGTTATTGTTAAGCATGGAGTTTTATGGAGGACACTTATTTAATAGCTGTGATTGACGTGTCAATATTTAGGAAGTAGCCTATAGTAACATAATAGTTACTGAATGACCTCAACGATGAACGGAGGAACGAGAAACGGTGATTCCCCTCAATACGAATGACTCAGAGTCATGCTTTCTCTCTTTAAGAGATGCGTTCGCTCCTATTTAACTGAATTCTCCAGCGAAAATATTTCGCTAAAGCCGAACGCGTAGCCCAATAGGCTATCCTGGAGCTAGGGTAACTTAAATAGCTGAAAATTCACGTCAGTTTCGGTTAAGGTGCCTTTGATGACTAGCTTCGGGACTTCATTCTATATAGTCAAACTTCCTGATTTTGCAGAAACAAAGCAATACATCAATAGAAAATTTTCTTCCATTAAATAATACACTTTATTTATAAACCATCACTTATTATATGGGCAAAAAAGCTAATAAGGAAATTTTGCAGTTAGGCTTCCATCGCTAAGTCTTGCAAACAATTTAAAAGAATCCCGCTATTGAATTTTCACTATGATGAATCATACCTAAAGCTAATTTGCAGCTAGGGGACTTACGTTTAAATTATAGTAAAACGATCATTTCTGGTGATAAATCTTAATCGAATACGTGGAGTTTTTTAGACGCTCTATCACTAAAATCTTCTGCTATCAGGTGTATTACGAAACTTCACGAGTCTTGGTTTTTAGGAATTATTGAGCTTTATCTCCATCAAAAAAGGGTTATCGTGAAGAGAACGAAGGACATATTCAGTTTGGCTAGTTCGAAGGCAGACTGAAGATGGCTGAGTACCAACTAGCTTAGATCCCGGGTTTGAGTCCCTGCTATTACTTTTCCGTGCGCGGACCTACGCAAATGTCCTAAGGCCCTACCTTTCTCGGATAGGGAAACGTTGCTTCATACATTGTTACTGTTCAATACTCTCCTGTAATTTTATATAAATGGATATCTGTGAAGAATCGAAAAAATTAATTCCTAAAGAAATCGTTGCTGTCAGCAGTAACAAAAGTATATTCCATACAAATCCGCTGTTACTCTATCACAAAGAGTGCACAAACTTGCCTATTCTGTAATATTAGTCGATAAGGAGAAAAATACCCGGAAAGCAGGAATTTACAACGATAAGTTTCTTATTCATGCATCTGCTCGTAGGAATAAATTCCGCTGTGACGAACATCCCTTATATTCACGATAAGTAAAGGTTAAGTCGAGTAATCTCGTCTAGCAATATTAAAAATTCTCCAATAATATCCGTAACCAATATTTTCAATGCCGAAATTGAAGTGATCCGAAAAATTGAAGTAATTCTCTAGGTCAGTAAACTTTTCACGCTCCTGCCACGCAGACTGCAGTAGACCAATATAACATAATCGGCCAGCACAATCCGTTAATTGCGTGGCATGATGAGACAACGGCTTATCTCAAGAGAAAGGTTTTTCTGAAACTGATTGATCAACATCAGGTAAATTAAGATTAAGAGAAATTCCGTGCATTCTCATCGAATTCCCAGAAAGAAAAAACCCTACGAAAAATGTCCAGCCTTAAGTTCGAAATTGCATAAAAATGAAGTGATGACGTTATCCCGAAGAGAATTGAGGGCTCCTAAAAATTAGTTTGCATGGTCTGCATATATTTTGTTGCAACCTCTAGGATACCATAATCAACAATATAACATAATAATAAACGAATATTACGTAATTATAAACATCCAGGAATATGTCAGTATTTATGAAAACTGTTATTTTATTTAAATTAAATATAGTCGAACGTAAATTAGTTGTCGAAATAATTATTCCGTATAGACACAAATACCTATGTACTTTATATATGGGCCTCGAATCGTAATCATTTTTATTCAGATTTTCGCTTTTGATCACACAAATTTCGGTAAGAATCTGGTTTCCCTCTGCCACAACTGCAGAATTGCTTTTTTTCAACCATTCGACCATTCAATGTTATCAAAGTTTTTTATTATGTGCGCCTATCATAACCTGCTTTAATTAACCTAAATTGTATGATAGAACTTGCTATAATAAGTTAATAATAGTTTTAATTTGAGGACATTCATTAAATATAAATGTCAAGCATTTAGAATTATAGGCAATACCGGAACAAAAGGCAATTTTGTCTCACGATTAGCACACCCTCCTGTTTTCTGATAACAAGCCTTGAAACGACTGCTTTGGGTAGATTTTATCTACGAAAATAAATTAGAGCAAATATTACGTAAAGGTTGTCTGGCTTTAAGGAAGATAGTTGCTATAAGTAGGAAAATCTCCTTTTTAAAAATATTTGTCCATTAAAGTTGATCTGAAAAGCAACTTCCCGTATTTACTTTCATGTTTAACTCGAGGTGTTGTTATTCCTAAGAAATTACGAGATTTTAAAAGTAGATGAAAATGAAGAAAATCATATTTAATCCCCAATTCGCTACACGAATCTACGGTTGAATAATAAATACATTTCTAATTACGTTCAATTTCTCAAATATATTCAAAGGCTGCGACAAAAATTGGCGCAAACAGAAGTTCAAATACCGACAATATTTCTCTCTAGTACTCAGGGCCGTGCGCAGGATTTGCTCGTGGGAGGGATTTTTCAGTCAGGTGCGCGCTGGTAGCGTGGGCTTTTAGGCCCTTTGACGAAAGAAGGAGTCCTGACAGACGTTAACATGAACGTTGAAAGAGGCACTAAATTCTGGAAGAAAACGTTTACTAAATGAAACATTAAATAAAATAATTTCATCTTATCCTATCTTCAATTCATCATTCGTGGAACTTTTTGTATGAAGGATCCTCTTGGGGGGGGGGGGTCGAACCCCCAAACCCAACCCCCCCCCCCCCCGTGCGCACGGGCCTGCTAGTACTACAAAGCTGTGCAAGTTTTTCACGTCTACAGAATCACGGCGCTATTCTATTGAAGAAAAATAATTGATCTTAATGAAGATATTTATAAACGTTAATTTAAGAGGAGAGACTATCGAAATGTAGAAGTCCTAATTATTGTAGGTAAATAACCTCAGAGGGCCCCTTATTAACTGCTTGAGGAAGGTCTTCAAATTTTCCGGAGAGCTTTGGCGCTAGGCTATCAAGTTCAATATCTATTCAAAAACACGTTTACGTTATAATGGGTGCCTCTGAGAAATAAGAGCGCGACATTTTTAATAGGACTCGTTTCACATCGAAGAAGGATTCCGAATAAAACTAAACTATTCGAAATAACCGAAAAGAGACATGCCAGCAAGATTTCAATCTCTTCGCTTCGTTTTTTAATTGGCAATCAATAAGAGAAGAATGTTTTGCTGATTTCTTCTTTCGTGCCGGAGGTTACATTCCTAAGTCATTCCATATGCTTCGAGGTTAAAAGAGAACTTTCGATGTCTCGTAAGAAGAAAAATACGTCAGAAGTTAACAATATCATTATGGTTATTCAGATAATTATTTCTATCGGCCGAAATTTCCTTTCATGTTTTTTTCCGATGCTTGTGTGGAATGAAAATTAGATGTCGAGGGAAGTGAGACGAAAGCGTTCTCTCACCTTTGGATTCCCTCTCGATGGGAATTTGCGGTTATAAAAAATGGAATGGATATTTTCGTACGATTTACGTTTAAATAAACACTCACTAATCTGATTCAGTGAAATAAACTTAATTATTAACATACGTTTTATCATGTTTGAAGATATGAGGATTTGAGGAAATGAGGATAATTGCAGAATTATAGGATCCTAGTAGAATGATTGTATATTTCCAGATATGTTTAAAATCTCAGGTCATATGTCGCGTAGGTTTTCATGTGAGAAAACGATTGTTGTGAAGGAATATTGGTGCGATAGAACGCTCGCAGCCAAAGCTGTAGGAAGCATACAGCCTGAGTTTGGCTGCATGCTGAACGAACACACATAACCACTTTCGCAGAGTCAGCTTCTGGGAAAAGGGAATAAGATAAATCGCTGTTGTTTATTCGGAGAGCCCTGCGGAGCATAAACGACAGCAATTTAAAAGCTTATTAAGTTACGTCACAGATTTGCGTCTCATGGTTAAGTTCAAGAAGCGTGGAAATAAAATAAAGCCATTTTCATAATGATAGATAACGGTAACATATTAGAGTATCAACTTATTAAAAAACGAGTTATTGCGACTATCACAACTATGATTTTACAGTAGCAGCATATATTATTGTCTGACATTTTGAAACAACATTGTTACGAAGCTAATGAGATGTAACCGAAAAGTATTAATATGATTTGAACTGCGACAATAACTCACTTTTAGGTATAGCGTATCTCATACTTAATGTATGGCAAATACATTTAATGAATTGACTTTAAATATGTTACGTTCGGCATAAATCAGCACTTGATACATTATATAACTTATTTGTTTTCTCTAACCATGATGTAAATCCGAGTCAATTTGTATAGAAGAAAGGGATAATTAAAGCTTGTTGTCTTTTAAGTACAGAAGCCCTCCCAGCCATAGTATTGACGTCCTTTAGCGCCTGCCTTCGATTGATATTCTAACTCTTATCGGTGTGGTGAGTTAATAGAAAAATAAACTCACGATGTATCTTAAAGATATTTTCGTCTACAAAAGCAAAAATCTCATTTGCCATTCCATTGAAATTTTAAAATGTTTCCCTTGAAATAAACTGGTGAAATTTTCATTGGTGAATTATCAGCTGTGAGCTAAAAAGTAGATAATACCGCGTTTCATGAGAAATTAAATACGTGAAAGTTTCACTGACGAGATAATGGATGGAGGCTAGTTCAGTGACCGTGAAATCAGTGTCCTTCGTTACGTAAAGACTCTGAAAGGAAGATATAAGAATACCACTTAGTTACCGGTAGTGCAGACATCCTATGAAAATACATTAATTGAATCTTAAAATTCTGGGATTTAACGGAAAGACGTCATACATTCGTTGGAAAAATAAAATATCTCCTGCATAACGCTCACAGTAGCAGAACACCAATTCACTTCTGTTCCATTTAGTGCACTTTATCATGGCGCCAGCTTGCACCTAATACCTATGATAAATATACCTGTGATTACCAGAAATTGAATTTCGAAAATCTTGAGAAACCTGATTTAATTCGGTAAACTTTTCGGATTCATTTCCTGCAATATTTCTCATCATAACCTTTAATTACTGATAAAATACTCAGAAGAATATTTTAAAATTTATATTTCAAATAATATTTTACCTATTTCATTGTTTGTTCCTCAATAATCGAAACAGTCTTCAGAACAATATCAGACCCGATGATGAACTTTTAGATCAAAACCGGTCTCATTAAAGAATTTCTGGAGAACCTCTGCTAAGTTATTTTACCATGCTTCCTGTATCGGCGTTCCACGAAGTCAAGGCTACTACAATTGAATTTATTAGAGTTATATCGTAAAAGAGAAAAATCGAATAAAATTGTTCCATTCAATTAGCTTTTCGATGATATCAGCTTTTAACAGCATCATTCTGCTTTATTTAAATGCTCCAGAAAATAAACTGACCATATGATTGACCATACTATTGTACTACAACAATTAATGAAGCATTTCTTTGATATATGGTTTTTAAGTACATGTCAACCGATGGGTTTTACCTAGACTTGACTCACTTTAGCAGCTTTGATAATTTCATCAACTTGGTTCGAGATTTAAAAAAATCACACGTTGGAGGAGATAGAAGAAGATATTGCATGAAGTGTCAAAAGGATAAGTTGTATAGATGTTCTTCGGAGGATGCAATGGACTTTCACAGAAAGAAAGCTTCGGCTCAACAAATCAGTCAGTTTGATCTGCCTGAGAGGGAATAAGTACTATATAATATTTTAAATCGATTTCTTAATCAAAATATCTTCTTTCTCAGGGAAACGATATCTTTCTTTGCCCTCTCTCTACCTGCAGAGAGTAGACTCCATCTTTTTTTGACATTGTTGACAGTTTTTCCAACCGTGGTTTAGGTACTTATAATTTGCTCATATTTTTTTGGAATACAACACTGACGGGTGTGTCTGGGAAGAATATAATCTAGAAGGAACGAATGTCTCCACCTTTATTCATATGAGGTGTTCACGCTCCAATAACTGCAAAATCTTCGAGTGATTTCTTAGGGCTGAAAGATAAGAGATCGATATTATTTAGCGATGCATCTTCTCACGTCCGCATCTATCTGTACGATAGATCTAGCACGTGTAGCGATAACATCGTCGCACCTATTAGACAAAGCGTCTCTTTGTCTTCATCAAGACACACAGTTACAAAAGATATTAAATTAAGAAGATAATGAAACGTAATACTACTCTGAATGGTTTCCCAATCGGGACTTTGAACTAGGTAGTGTTTCATTCCAAATCTATTGCTATGTTTTCATAAAGTTCTATTTTTTATTCATAATGTCATATTTTCTATGTTACTTTAGATGCATTGATGAGGTTATAATATATACCTAATATAATATACTACAATAGCTTTGTGGAAAATCACTACATTCCACATATTAATTAATTGCTGATTATTAGATGCTCACCAATTGATAGTTTTGTTGCGCACATTAGCCTAAGCTAGCCCAATTAAAATAGCTGGATCCAAGCACCAGCTAAAATCTCCCTTCAGTCAAAAATCGTTCATCGAGCGACTGAATGAGTTAGGAAATCTGAAGAATATAATTACAACGACGGAAGAATTGTTTTAATCATCAATGATCATGATTTCTGGACTTATTATGAAAGCCATTTGTTACTCCTCGATCTCCGATTGTTGTTTATTTACGTAACATCGTTATACTCTGCGTCACGTCTTTAATTTACTCAAGTAATCCATTTCACGAAAAGCGTTGAGAAACGGTTTCAAAATATTTTATTTGATGATAAAGTCCGCCACTAATAGCTATGCTCGACTCATTTTCGGAATATGCATCAGAGGAAAATATCGATGAGGTGTTTATTTCTAAGTAAATTTCCATTCCATCATCCTATCAGTAATTAAGGGAGACAATAGATATTCTACATCTAGAGACTTATTACATAAGTAAATTAAGATATCTTTATTTAGCAAATCGTTTACATAAAAATCTTTCACATAAATTTGATATTTTTTTAAACTGAAAAGACACATGCATAATTGTTAGTCCTGCCTTTGACTTGCTTATAAATTATTTTTGAAGTGTATAATAAATCGAGTACGCGCTCTCACTACGGTTTAATACTCTGTAATTCAATTAATTCAGATTTGTATTAATATAAGTTCTCAAGTTCTCTTATTCGTAATTTTGTTTCCTGACTGAAAATAAACTTTTGATCAATCTTTTATAATGTTAAAAAATTTGCTGAGCGAAAAGCTCGTGAGCCCAACACTATCATAATTTGCTACACACACTAAAAGAATAATTCCTGGGCATATTTCTACTGGATTTGAAACCATAAATGGAATGCTTGGGAAAGTGCAGCGTGATTGACAGCGTTCTTAAAATTAGCCGTACTGCGATTGAAAGAATAATACAGGGGAATACTTCGAAAGTGTACGAAAAGTTCACGGCTTGAAACTTTTCATTATCTCGTCCCTCAACTTGCCAAAGATCCTTATGGTTTTGAAAAGAGTTTTCCAGATTTTATCAAGCCGCCACCTCCTTTACTCTATTAATTTATAACCAATATCCTCCGACTGCTATTGATAAAGATTCCTATCAGAAACGATAGAATCAAGAAGGTATTAGAAGATTGAATAATGCCAAAACCCCCACTATTTCACAGAAAGCCCGATGGCGATTCAATTGTTACCAATAAATTGATATTGTTGCATTTTTATGTTTGAAAGAAGAATAGCTATCTATAGATATACAGAAAGAATGATCTCCAGCCCCCCTCTCCCCCAACTAGACGATCGCACCAGGAAACACTGGCTTTTATGAATAGAAGAGTGTATGTTAAGTAGGCCTCAAGACTTTCGATTAACCTTCGAACTTTAAATATAAACAAACTGTAGAAAATCTTGCATTGCGAGGATTATGCGGTGAGTAGGCAGGCTCGTAGATGGTTGAATCAAAGATTTAAAATAACCCATGAATATTTACGTACCGACTCATTAAATTTTGTAAATCCTTAATTTTTCCATGATAGTAGATTTTCGTAGATCAGCATGATCTTCAATGGATTCGCGAAACAGATGAGTACAGTAATACTAAAACAAGAAAGAATTATAGATATCAAGCAATATCAAAATTATTACTCCATGATAATATTATGAATAAGCCGATGAAGGCAGTGTTCGCGTTATATTTGAGTATGAAGGATCATGAGGTCGAATTCCAAATTCAACGATGATTCATTTGGATTATAATGCCTTTGTTGATGAATAATCGCTCAAGTCCACATTTCGAATCTATAAATCTTTTCCAATGACTCAATCATATGCAAGGTCGGCTTGTCATAGATAGTGTTTAGCATACGTTCATTACCGAGTACATACATACCAAGTTCTTTCGCAGTTTTCTTGTATTTTGTAGAAGATAGAGTCCCTCCGCCATGGGCACCTTATTGCCCAATGGGACGTGAATGAAAATAACATTAAAACGTTGCTTCGGTAAAAAACAAAATGGTATAAAAGAAAAGTTGTAAAACAGTTTGATGCATCTTAATTTTTAAATTGCCCTTAAAAGAATATGATGAGCGAATTCCATTAACCTCGAATGCGACGACTTCGCACTGTGGTGACGTAATTTGAAATAGTCATATTGCGAGTTTATGGCTGTTGGTTTCCGGGAAATTTTTCCTAGCAACTCCTCAAGGAAGTCTTACTACATGCATACAAAGTTTGCAATGTATTTGGACTTGAAAGGTCGTGAGTAGATGAGTAGAGACTAATCGAAGATTCAAATAATTCCCATTTGTAGTGTTAATATATTTGATCGGCTTGAGTCGCATCTAAACTGCTCAACATGTTGTTTTTCATTCCCCACATGACACCAGTAGAGAGCGTGATTCGTCCTTGAGAAAGGACGTTAAGCTGTGAATTCATTCCATTCATTCACACCGCGCAGTAAAAAGAAATGCAACGGGTTACTGTCACTGCAATAGCTTACCTTATTGGTAAAAAACGCTTAAGAACCTCACTCTCTACTGAGAAAGGCAGGTCGATCGGATTCTTTTCTTCCGTGAATACTTCGCCGTCGATAAAACATTCTGAGAGCCGAGTTAACGTGTTAATGTTCACTCTAGATCAACGCAATATCGATTCGTTTCCTTGCAATGAGATTTTTATTTCCATAACACCACGAAGATTTCCGTCCTTTGAAAGAATTTCACTTTGATAAGATGTAATATGTTAATGTTTTCCATTTGATAATTACTGATTTGTACTTAATCTAATCTATGTTAATCGATCATTATTTATCAAACATATGTTCGGTCATAATTTTTTATTATGAAAGTGAAATAAGTTCGGGATTACTCCAGGAAATTAAGAAGCATAATTTAGAATTTCTGAGAAGAGGTTTGAGACAAGAAAATATTATACGGTTGACACTTTCTGAACTCCTCCCAAGATAAAATTCTGCTGCGTCTAGGAAATTCCTCCGCAAAATGCTTACTTGGAGGAAAACAGCACTCGACCCATTGATAGACTTGGAGACCATACTGAAAAGATGAAAGCGGACAACAACCGCTTCAAATTGATATAAAAAAAGTTATTCTGGCACATCCTCATTTGCATTTTCGTTATATAATATTTGATTTGGGTTTCGTCACCCTTATGAGGTAATGAAAAATTGTCCGATTACCCTTTGTATGGCAGAATTACCGCAAGTTACGAAAGTAATAGTAAAAGAAATCAATTTCTATGAAAAATCAACATTATAGTCATTTTCGTTATAATTTATTCCTGTATAAGTCAGAACTGGTCCTTTTCTTAAGGGACTGCATGCAACTTTGTTGATACAGTGTCAATCGATTATGAAATTACAATTGCATATTGTGATTAGCATGGCGGTAGATTCGTCAGTAAAGAGGCCAATATTATACTCCCATTGCTTACTCATAGGAAGCCCATAAAAATTCACCTATAAATAGGTGTTCACGAAACTTTTGTATTAAGGTAAAACTCAGAATTTAATATTGAAAAATCTTTTGTCTACAAGAACCGTGAATTATCTAACACTTTCCTACCTCATCGACCGATGTTATAACTGACTATCACTCGCTTTTCCGATCTCAGAATGCATTTTTCCCAGCGAATTGAATCATTTTTCATTCCTTAACCGTAGAAAGTAGGGGATTGTGTCAGCAGCCAATTGCACAAGAAGCTCTCCACAGCTTCGTCATTGCCGAATCGTTGCCCTCCGATGCCTTTTTGAGTTGGCCAAACAGGTGAAAGTCCCACTGTGACAAATTCGTACTGTAGAGAGGCGAATTTGCTCCATAAATTCTTTCCTCCACTGCTGCTGTCGTCGCTGCATCCATCTGGAAAGAAATGATCTTTTCTCACTCGACTATCTACGAGTTTCACCTCGCTTAAAAGATCGCCAATGTAAACTGCATTGATTGTACGGCAATTGAACAGAAAATTGGCGTGGAGAATCCCTATACGTTAAAAAAGAAACTCTTCCCATGAAAGCCGGTAAACTTATTTTGCTGAGCAATTATACTAGGCCTCTTAGCAGATCTTAATGTATTCATCTTCTGTAACTCGTCAACTTGGTACGTCGAAGCTAATAACCGAATTGGTAATTTTGGGGGGCCCAGCTTAGAGGTGGGAAACCGAGACCTTTGCTGGGGTTCTTTGCAGCCTATTTGTTTTCTCTGAAACGAGTGCTGGCATTTAAATAATTTCGTTTCCCAAATTTGTTCATTTCTTCCTACGGACAGATAATTAAAGATATTCCAACTAGTTTTACACGGCCATTGAATTTGTTTTCCTTCGAATTATATCGTTGTTAAAATATATGAATGTAGGAAATACGCTAGTTAAGTACGGTCTGGTTATCTTGCATGCGGCCGAATGATATGAAATGATCTAATGTACATGTATACATAGATGTGTACCGAGACGCATACGCTAGCGTGCTGCGAAAAAGATAAGCGGGAGTTTCTGCAAATGCTAAGTTAGCTATGAACCTTGACTTAAGTATTTCAATTCAACTGTACATAACGTCATCAGCAAGAAAGCTGGTTTAACCCTAAAACCCTCGGTTATCAGCTGCGAAAAGCTTTGAAGGCATAATAGGCAATTTTTGAAACTATCTTATAAAAAGTGGGTCATTTGTGGAAAACTGGTTTAGCAATACTTGAACGTAGAGGATAGTTCTCAATAATTTTCCAGAAATTTCTTAGCATTTTGTAATATGCTTATTCTCAAAAACATTCTTTTCATTTTATGTACTGACAATCAATTTATCAATATTCCTTCATTTGTTTTTTAAATATAAATTTAGACCTTTGTAAATATCAGAAGTTATTGATGAAAATAATAATTGAAGTTTAGTGAATATTAATTTCATCATCTTGTAGTTGAAAGTAGATAACTAAATCATCCAAACGTAGTATTCTAACGTGCTAACTGGAGCAATACAAATTAAATATCCGAAAACAATAACTGTCACCTACTCATGAGATAGTAATGGCCTTAAGCGAAGAAAGAGAAAAAATGCATAATTTTAAGAAATGTGAAATTAAAAAAATCCGCACAAGAGGTCACAAAAGAATCAAAGAGTCTAGAAAATAAAAAAAGGCCTTGAGCCTACTAACTATCTTAAATAGTTATATATATTAACGTCAGATTAAAAGAACAAACTGAAAAAATTACTAAAGGGTCATAAATTCTCGGAGAAAATCATTGATAACGATTTTAGAGATGCATATCATAAAAAAAATAATCGGTCCATCACATAAATGCATGCAAAATTATTTTTTTATTCTAGAGATGAAAATTAGTACATGAAATCATAAATATGCAATTTTAGGTTAAGTGAAATTAATAAGGTTTAGTCGAAGTAATACAATGTAGAATACAAAACGTATGCAACAAACAAAGAAATATTGAAAGGTTTATAAGAGATTTTTCGCCGATAAATCATTAAAACAAAGATTTTTGAATCAAAGACTACTCTTCTTGGAGTTCAAGCTAAGGCTTAGCTTCTCTGTTCTGATGTTTGAAAACTGAAGTTGATGGGACCCCAAAGGGTCATTTTTGTACTTTTTAAGGAGTTATCATACTTGAATCCAAGTCATATATGATTCAGAATAGCGCGAGAGCGCGAAATATTCTGAGAACAAGAACGTAGCGGATTCCTTTTGGTGTAATATGAATAGCGAATTGTCATTCAAAACATCGAGCATTCGGCTTATTCGGCGTCGTAGTTGGAAAAGCATTAACAGATTCAAATATTTAGAAAATTTCTTTTCGCTAGTGGTTAATTTCGTAAAATGTGTGAACCTCTTCCATAGCTTGAATAATTCTCCTTTAGAATTACTTGTATGATTTTATATTTATAATCATAAGCCGGTAGTTCAATCATACTCAACAATTAGGCTACAATACATTGTCTTATCGTGGCACTAAGAAGAGATTTATTTCGAAATATTTATTCTTAGTGCTAAAATTATAATTTTCAATGAGCAAACCAATTCTTGTACTTGATAATGGGGCGTACACAGCTAAGGTTGGCTTCTCTAATGTAGCAGAACCTAAGTAAGTAAAATGTCTTTAATGAATTGAAGAAAATGAATACAATGAATTACCTTCAGCTAGTGTGTCTTATCCAATATGAATCTTAATTTAGGGTAATTCCAAACTGTATTATGAAAGCAAAGTCTGAAAGAAGAAGACCTTTTATTGGAGATCAAATTTCTGAATGCAGAGATGCATCTGGATTGTTCTATATTCTTCCTTTTCAGAAGGTAATTTATTATAAGAATGCATACTAAGATAGAGAATATATATTTACATGTTACAAAGTCCAATCTGATAAATCTGTTACAGTAGTTGTTATTATAAAGTGTTAATTATTTTGAGTTATGCGCTAGTGTCATCATTCTTCAAAATTTGTTAATTGTAATTGATTAGGGATATCTTCTAAATTGGGAGGCTGAGAGAAACATTTGGGAATATATCTTTAGTAAAGACTGCTGCCCAGTAAATTTCAACGAAACATGTCTTGTTATCACCGAACCATACTTTAATTTTGCTTCGATTCAAGAGGCCATGACTGAAATATTATTTGAGGAATACGAATGCAGCTCTTTATTGAGAATAAATGGTGAGTAAGCTGATTATGTATAATTTCTATTTGGGCTCTTATAAATATATTGAGTACGTCGCTCTTGCACTTCAGCTGGTGATTTGGCGGCCTATAAATACATGAAAGATAATCCTGGAGAAATGTGTTGCCTTCTTGTTGATGTTGGTTATAGCTTTTCTCATGTCGTGCCATACATAAAGGGAAAAAAAATTAGGGCAGGTATTCGGAGAATTGATATCGGTGGGAAGGCATTGACAAACCATTTAAAGGACATCATATCCTATAGGTATGTAATGTTTTGTTCTGCGTGAAGTTTGTAAGATTTACAATAGTTATTTCTGAGATTACGAAATTTTCAGGCAGTTACATGTAATGGATGAGACGTATGTGATGAATCAAGTGAAAGAAGATGCCTGCTTCGTATCCCAAGATTTTAATGGGGACATGAAGGAAGCAAGAGGGCTGTCAGGCAAAAACAATATTGTGAGAGATTACATTTTGCCTGATTACACCTCAATCCGAAGAGGGTTCGTAAGGAAACCGGAAGAATCAGCAGAAGATTCTGAACAGGTCAGTGAATAATCTTAAGTATTAGCAGAAATTTTTTTGTGTAGTATTAGTTTAAATATATTAATTTGGTTTTTATAGCAACGCCGAATCATTTTGGTCTCCTTCTTTTACTAAGTGTATTTATCAAATGAAATAGGAAGGAATATTCTGTTTGGATGTATGGCGAAGCTTTATAAATATATACATATATGCGAGAAAAGAGAATATATATAATCTTTTGTATACATTAGGACACAGATCCACTCTGTGTCTACCTTTTGAATTCCTAAAGCTTATACTTTAGCAGAGGTACAGAGTCAAATTCTTGCTCGAAGTTCACCAACGTAAGTACGGATTACTTCTCTCATTTGATCATTCTGCTAACAATTTCTTGCAGCATGTGAGTTTGGTCCATAATGCTGCTGTCAGCCTCATTCAGCCTGTTATCATGGATGAATGGATGCCAGAGACCAGATTTTCATGATCAAGCTTCTGTCCTATAGAATGTTTTGTAAATAATGGGGTGGAGGCTGAATGAGCAGTGATTTTTCAACTCTTCCTTGTTCCCTTTCTTGGGGAAAGGAATGGTACTTGTATTTTTTCCCATTCTTTTCCATTTTCTCAGGCAATTTGGAGATAATTGCACTCACACAGATGGATATCGTTTCCTTCAATAGCAGGTATTCTCTGCTGCTTTTTCATTCTTTACATCTTTGACCTCTACTGTTACTAATCCTGAAGAAATAAACAGGGCTTCTCAATGCTATACTTCACTTGCACTTAGCAAATCGTTCAACACCAATGATTTGGAATTATCAGTTGTTTTAATAGTATAGATGATGCAGAAAATTTCCACTGATGACAGCTTCATAGTTAAACAATGATTTAATTTAAACTTAGACTTCATCCTGAATATGGCACCAAAGGAATGTCGAAGCTTTCATGGATTTCAAAGCAGTTGCCTAGCTTACAGCCCAAGAAAATTTTCTGGCACTAAGGATTTCACATTCTTTTCCAGATTCCCTTATTTTGGCCTATCATCATCATTCCCTTTTTTCAGTGGAAGCTTTCCTCATCCAACCTCATCCCATTTGGGGTTTTTCATAGCCAAGTTGGTAGAACTTTTGCCTTTGGTAAAAATAGTCCCCAAATTCACCAGCTGTGCAGTAATGTTCAATTCCTGGAGGAAACCATTGTAAACGAAATTATCTTAGGTCTCAGATCAATTATAAAAACACTGCTTAAATTTTCCCTTTTTAGATAGTGGAAATATTTATTATGATATTATGATTCCTTTTTCCTAAAGTATTTTCAAAACTCAAGCGGGATTCCATAAGTTTCCTTTGCTTTATTCCATTTTGCATCAGTAAGAGCTCTTGCAATTACTATCCAAAATATCAGGTCCAATTTGTCTTCTACTTCTTGGATGCTTTCTATCATGAAATTGGTTGGCTTCAGGTCTTCCTTTTCAGTTCCTCTTCAAAGTAACTGTATAAAGATTAATTGAAATCAACCACACTAATTGATGGATCTGTCTTTCCATTCTTCTTATCATAAAATATTTCCATTGCTGAAGTTTTCAGTAGCCATTCTATTATTTATTTTATTCCCTGTCAAATGGTTTACCCTCCTACACAATAGATAACTCATTAAAAAGATAGTTGTGGAATATCTCTGGTTTTTTAATGTAAATTTTGAAATTTAGTTGGCAATAAACATTATTTCCCTTTTTTAAGTTGTGGTTTTTAAGCTAATCAAATAAATGGAAATTATACCAAGATGGTATCCACAGTGAAAGTTGGTCTCTGAATGTTGTTAAAGAAAATCTCATTCTATAGCAATTTGCTCCAAAAAATAAACTAATCAGATTTATTTTATGATCAGACAGTTTGGATGTTCTGATTTTGGATTGTTTTATTCATAGATGTATTTCCTCACAAAAGTTGATTCTTAAGTAAATTTAATCACTCTATTTTTTATTAAGATGGGGTTGAAATTTTCAAGTTTGTTATTATTTATAGTTTTTGCACAAATTTTGATATTTTTTATTCTCAGCATTTGAATATGATAATTTCTGTTTTTACTCATATTATATTGGAAATTCTAATATTTTGACAATGTTTAAGTCAACTTTTTAAAGATGCTATTAGTTGAGAACAGTTTTATAGTTCTTACTGATATACTTCAATTGATTTTAGTTGTAAAAATTAGCTAATATTCTTATCTTCTGCTTAGCTGCAGCTGAGAATGCATATAATTCCCCTCAATATGTAATGACCATTTATTTAATTAAATTTTACGTGACTTTGCATGCAATTGTCTACATATGTTCGTCAAAATGATTTTTGGGATTGTGTATCCTCTTTATGCTGTACATGAAGAATTCCGAAACCAATCTCCCCAATGATATTTAGTACTTCAAATTCATCCATCCATATAATTATAGCATTATAAGATTTTGTTTTTCAACCTTTGTTCATATTTGTGGGAAAAAATGTCAACCACCAGTCTTAGCTGCGCAATGGAAACCTTCATGAGTGTTACAAGTTTTTTCTAAATTTAATTTAGTGGAAACGTGGAGAGGATGAGATTCAACTTTCTGTCTTATATATTACCTTGCCATAACAGAATATCTTAACATTACCTTCTTTTTATAATATTTAATTAAGTAAATAGAATCTATAATTTCTTCTCTATTAATAATTTATCCTTAGGGAAGGTGTTTCTTATCATTTCAATCAGTCAATTAAAACTAATTCTCTGTTGTCAATGGGATTGCTAAGTTTTTGTTTTTCAAAAAAAAATACAAATATTTCAGCTAGCTTTTTCAATGATTTTAGCCAAATTTTCTTTATAAATATCACCCTTCCCATGAATCCCATATTTCAGACATGAGAATGTGTTAAATCCTCCCTTTTTGGTCCATAGTCTCTGCTTATCACATCTTTGTTTCTAATCATATCATTAATTTCTAAATGTTTCTTGGGGTATATGGTTGGTCAAAATTAAATTCATCACTCTATGTTGTAATTTATCCTATGCTATAAATATTGGAATTGCAATATTATCTTTCATTTCTGCTTATGTTATAGATCATTCATCTGCTTAAGGGTTATCTATTTTATGATTGTGACTACTTGATGTTACCACTATTGAATGAATTGCATCATTACTTGTAATCACTTATATGCATACTTTAAAATTGCAGCTTAAGTCTATTATTTTAGGAGCAATGGTATCAGAAAATTAATTGTCATATTCTGCATATTGAATTTTACTATGGAATTACAAGCATTATCTTTAGTTTTCTCAACTAATGCTGTCAAATTCCTTATCAGATTAGAAAGGCTGTAACAAATATCAGTATTACATCTAAAAATGCATACAAAAACCACACAATTTTATTTTAATTTTCAATGTATGACTTTGTATTAAAATAATCTTCTTATTGTTGCAGCAACAAATCTTAAGGCTCAATAATGAGAGGTTTACCGTACCTGAGGCACTATTCCATCCTTCGGACGTTGGAGTTAATCAAATGGGTGTAGTTGAAGCTGCAGTTCACAGCATCTTTCATACTTCAACGATACCACAAGAGGCTCAACCTCATTTCACCAAGAATGTTCTCCTTGTTGGAGGTTCTACTCTGTTTACTGGATTTAAAGAGCGTTTTGAAAATGAATTAAGATCAATGGTGCAGTCAGATTATGACGTCCGTGTTTGTCTACCCAAAGAGTGAGTATTACTTATGTTTCAATGATACTTTTGCTGCCAGCTTATGTTGAATTGATAAAATAATGTTTCCATTGAAAGAGATTTTATCCATCTTGTCTTACACAATTTTACCTTCTGGATGGTTCACACACTTTAAAATATATACAAAATATTTTGTTTCCCATGGTTACTTTTCTTGCTTGTTACATACAATCACCTTCTTTATCGCTACCACCATCCAATGTGAGACTTGTTGAGATGCTTTCCCCTCAATGTTAGTTTATCAGTTTAATTAATAACCCATTTCTCACTCATTTCCATAATATTCTAAATTTTCTCTTTTTGACCAAACTCTCTTTCCCTTTATTTACCAAACCCATATGTCAAATCTCCAGACATCTCTCTGAGGGTCCAAGATTTTAACCTACGTTGTATAGATTCAGACCTCGATTTTGTTATAGCTTAATATTTTTCCTAATACATTTCCTGTAAGTTTTTATCTGAATCAAAATCCTTCTTCAGCCACAATTATTCAATTCTGAATTCATTATTTCACCATCCATTCCAAGAATGATGCTACCTTAAACTGTAACTTAAACCAGTGAACTGGTCTTTCTTTTCCATTTTTTCTCCAAACTGTTCTTACTTCTTCTTAATTGTATACTTTCCGAAGGAAGAACGAACATAAGAAAAGTCTGACAAGACTGGGACTTGAACCCTATATTCATATAAACATATAACTTGTTATTTATAATTATTAAAATGTATTATTTATACTATGATGTATAATGTATATTATTTATATAACATGAATGATATATTCCTTGGGAATATTCCTAGGTGAACACCTTTGTATCGGTAATTCATCTTTGCATTTCTTTCATCAATTTTCATCCAAAGTTCAAATGAGGTATTATGTGAATTACTCTGCATTGGAATAGTTACTGTAATGAATTATGTTAATAGAGTGTAGATAAGGTAATTTATAAACACCATTCAAGTACATTACTTCAGATACAGCGCCATATTATTGGGGTATTAGGTATTTTGGGTTCATGAATCTGATTTCCCAAATGGTAACGATTGTTTATTCCTAGAAAACTCTACACTTTTCTTCCAAAGATTGCTCTCAATCCATTTAGGGCAACACTGGCACAGAGTGCTGATAAAAACCACTTTGGAGGAAGCTAATTTTTCCTGGGTGCATGCCATCTTGTGGGAATTACCTTTACCTATTTCACTTTGGAGGAGTTTTTAAACTTCTAATAAATCATGCAGTATAATTTAGAATAAATGAGATTAAAATTTGTACTATATTTCTCAATTAAGTGGATACCCTGTGCAATAATGTTGAATTATTTGCTCAGTTTCATTGTATTATTTTCTTATTGGGAAAAGGAAAAAACACATCTCACTTAAGCACTATCGGAATTGTTTTTCCCTCTGAGGTTGTTTAGGACTATCTGAATTGACTTTCTCTCTAAAGTTGTTTAGGACTGAGGATAAGTTTTTTAAATATTTTATTTGAAAGAGGGAGAGAAAACATTCTCTTGTGGGCAAGCAAATTTATTATAAAATGTTGAATTTGAGTTACCACCAAGGTATATTAATAATAAGGTTTTTGATAATTGAAACTGTAAGTAGATCATTGAAACATAATGTGTCCTATAGTACCACTTCATTGGTCTGAACGACTTAAAATGAAATTAGATTGATTTATGTACTAATAATTAATTTATCACTTCCTGAAGTGATTTCATCCATGTAAATTCAGATATATTGCTATCATTACTGTAATTAGTACATATTTGCTAATTGTTAAAACCTATTTTAATAATCTATTTCTTTTAATCTTTACCAATAGCCCAATAAGTTATGCGTGGCATGGAGGAGCAATGCTGACACACGATTCGAGGTTTAGTTCTATGATTGTGACGAGGGAAGACTTTGAAGAGGAAGGACATCAATTGTGCTATGAAAAATTTGACGTTTGAAATACCTTCCTTTTACTGGAATTATTTTTTAAAATAAGGACTACTTATTTCTCTCATGTCTCTTCTCACCTTACTCAGTCTGTTGTGATATTTCTAAATTGTAACTGCTGAATTTGTATGTTTGTATGTGTATGAATTTTACATGTAACTTTTTAAAATAATTAATACTTTTTGTAGTATTTTATTTATCAATGATAGTTAAATCCAACATTAATACATTCTTTCAATTCCCTTCTGTTATTTCATGTAAATTATTTATGAACATACTGTGGTATATAATTCTGCTCTTCTATCTCCACTGATTTTATCTTCTTTTTCCATTTACATTTTTATAATATCAAGAAAATGCCTTGCGTGTGCTGCAAAATTTGAGCCAGTAAGTAAAAATATGTACGATGGAGGAAAGAGATTGCATTCCACTGATTAATGTTAGTCTTATAATTATTTTTAGGTTAGACCCTGTGATGACATTTTAAAAATTAACATAATCCATTGGTTTGATAATTCAATTTTGTAATTTTAAATGCAAAATAACTCATCAAAATTTTAATTTCTGTTCGACTCCTCATAAATTAGCCGTAAAGCCATAACCCATTTTAGGATTCCTAAAGTAATTGTAAAGAGGAGTTGTTTTGTAATTGTTGTATATTCCAACCTAGGTAATTTGGACCCCACTTGGATGTTAAATTTGTTTGCAGTGACTGATAGAATTATTTGAAACCATTGAGCAAATCAAACTAATTATCTATTCTCTAAATAATGTTTTTGATCAGTTCTGTATCGTAGCAGAGACAATACCACCATTTAATTGATGGGTTAGGATCTCTGTTGGCATTCATATTTTAATATGTAATACATGCTCAACACATATATTTCAACATAATCTATTACTAATATTATATCTAATTCACTAAATTTGAATTCCAGTACCTCATTCCTGTTTAAATGATTTTGGTCAAAACTATCTGATCTTCTATTAGGACATCTGGGGAATACTAGCTGATAAATTTAGGAATTAGCTATGCTGGAGCCTATTATTTAATAAAATAAAGGTATGCTATCCAAATGAGGTAAATATTTCCTAGGCAAATTGAAGGAATATCGATTTCTGTAAGTTATAATTCAGATTTTTGATATTTTTCCTTAGCTGCAAATTATGCTCTGTCACTAATGGGAATAATTCTTAACATATGAACTTTGATTTACTTCCCATAACTTTAGAAAGAGAAAATCTCTTCAAATGTCTTACTATCGTTTAATATATATACAATGGCTACAATTAAAGTAAATCTCTTTCTACAATTAAAATGTTGTTCCACGAAGTATGGCCTGATATGATGGAATTTATTTCTTTCCATATTTTGAATTAATATTTACCCCAAATGCTGATTGACATATTTATACATTTATATATTATTATAATTTAGGTTTAAATTATATGCACCATGTCAATCTTTGAGCCCAAGTTAACTAAAGGCCTTGAACCTTTCAGCAGTTACCGAGTAGCCAAAATCATCTTTTTCTCCTTTATTCCAAATACTTGTAGAGTGATATGTGGGCAAAGAAATATTTTACATTTCAGCGTTTTAAAGAAAATATGCACTCACCAATAGTTGGCCAGTCTAGCAGTACACCATCCTTCATATAGCAAATTTAGGCATACTATTGATCCAAATATAAATTGCAAACTACCATCTTTAAGAACTGTGTATAGGATGAAATCTAAGTTCTCTGGCTGTACTTAGTGGAAATTACCAAGTTTGTTAATCATTTCGACTGTGTATAAGCTTATTATCTGATAATATTTATTGCATAGATCTAAGGATCGTTCTTTACGTGTTGAATAAATAAGCTGTCTCTGTTAGGATTTAAACTATCATAAGGTGCAAATGTTAGTTATTCTTGGAAGTAATCTAAAAAAAATGATATGAAACGTACTATTATACTATTTTTCAACCAACAAAATGATTTTAAATTAAGAGAAATAACTAGAACTGAAAGATAATGGGGCGTGTACTTACATGATTTATTGATAACATTTGAATTCAAAAATGTAAGTCAGCCAACAAAATTCTTATCAATATAAATTCATCAAGCGCATAGTGAAGTTCCATGTTAAAATTAAAAAAACAAATTCATACAATTCCTGATTTTATTGTTACACACCTGGTATTCAGATACATTTCTTGCAATGAATGAGACTAAGCAGAACACACTGATAGGCCACTACAATGAATTTAAAGTTAAGGTCACAAAAGAATCATTGATAATTTTAGCCTTGGTACATTCATTCTGTAACTGATGATTTAAATCATATCATTCAATACACCATACATTCAAAAACAAAACCACTAATTTCGTTCATGGCGATCACAGCTCGAAAATAACATTCCACGCTCCAGAAATATCATGATTAAGTTTTCTCACTGCCACAGTAGACTGAAAGAAATAAAGATAAAGTTTATTATCATAGGGTAGTAGATGTATTAAATCTAATATGGGTAAATTTCTAGATGAATCCAGTTTGGGAGAAAATCTATATCTCCTTTACTACTGAAGATACGCATATGATTCTTACACTATTTCATAGATGAAGGATTGCGGCTAATACATATGATGAAATTTACCCTAATATGCTTAAATAACTAAACTATGAAAAGGATAAAAGCTTGTTACGTTGGATTTACAATACTTTCAAAGGGCATGTTCTAGGTGTCCAATATCTAATCCAACTAGTGATTAGAATCATTTCGGCCAAGATATATCTTCTGATACGAATATTTGTAAACAAAACAAGTATCTACATAGTATTACTAGGAATATTAATGTTACAGACGGATAATTGATAGGCAAAAAGATATCCCATGTGATGAGCGCATTCATGCACATTGACTAGGAAACATTTCCATAGCCCCATACTTGCCTCATAGGGGAGAGTTCCGGCATACCTGGGTCACTTCCTTTTTTAAATCCTGTGAAAAGTAATAATCTATTAGGGTAACAAGGTTTAATAGCGAAATGGATTTGCATTTAAAATGTAATTACCTAAATACAAAACAGTGGGAATAAAACCCCAATGGAACATGAACTTTGCTACACTGAACACCGTTGAAAGTCTTTGTTTGGTTTCTGGCTTCATACGAACCATCTTTATTGATTATGGTTTCTAGAACAAAAATTATTTTACAAATCGCTACGATCTTCGAATGCTACAATTGAGGTGCAAGGCGCAGACGCTCCGGAAGTAGCAAAGGAACCTGCATCATCGAATTATTTTGTTATAATGTTACAACCAAAGATAATGCATAATCCTCAATTAAAATAAAATTTCAGTATTTTCCAAAGACAATTTTCAGCCTAAAATGTTCATTATAGTCTTATGTTTACATTCATATGGATTTTATTTGATATTATTTATTTTATATTAATTACTATATAGATTGAATTATATAATTTAATACGAATAATATGTGTGTTTTTCGTGAAAATTGATCAAAATTTTGTTACTATTAGGTTTAATATTCATTTTAGGTAATAATAATTCTAACGCTCATTTTCTCATAGACATCTTTGGGACCTATGCCGGCGATTGCACTGCTACCTCTCGAAAGGCATTTCAATTCAGTCGAGTGTCATGGTATTGCTCTGAAGCTGACTGTTGTGGTACCGACTAACTTTCACAGTGTACGTTACTCTGTATTTAATTTTTGTCTGCTGGACAATCAAATCTATCCTTATTTGTTGAAATCCGTGAAACTTGAAGTTCGTAGAACTCTACGCCCAGTGATGATGCTTTGATGCTGGCTGTACTACTCTTCTGGTAAAAACTAAATGAAGAGAGGCGCCATGAGTGCCGTCCAAGTATCCGGAGGATTAAGCAAATTAAAGAAGAAACACTTTCGTGTGAAACATCAGAAAGTTAAGCTATTTCGTGCCAATGAACCTTTACTTTCAGTTCTTATGTGGGGAGTTAATCATACGGTAAGTCTTAGTTTGTGCGTCGTGGAATTGTCATTCTTTTATTTTTGTTATTTTATTGATAAATGAATGAAGTTTACTCAGTAAAACCATTATTCTCTGTTTTTACTATCTCTTAGACTATGCTGGCTTAAAATCTAACCCAAAATTGTTAAATAATCTGACGGGAAAGTTCTCCCCTCCGGTATTAAAATATTTCCATGCAATGTTATCACTGACTGAAAGATACGTGAAACATTTATTGTTAGATTTTATGATCAACTAGAAGGATAAAACTAAATTCATTAAACGACTTAATCGTTAGTAGTTCAGTCATACAGCAAACGGTGACCGGTTGGTTTTCATTAATTAGAATTTCTCTTTTTGAAATTGTTTTGTCCGTATTCGTTTTGTTATGAATTTCTGGAATTTATTTGCTGCACTGGTAAATAATTTGTTGTGATTGAAACCCTAGTAAGTTACTAGTAGTCTTGCCATTGGATACGAGTGTTAATTCGGACTTCTTTTTATAATGCATTTCTTTAATAGTTTAGTTTTTATCATTGTAAAGATAAGTTATTAATTTAGTACGTGTGGATTTTAATTGATGAAATTAACCGCTGAATCGTTAAATTTTCTCAAAAGTGATTTCTATCTTAATCATCTTGTATTTTAAACTGCTGTATGTAATCCTTGTTTTGGGCTAATTTTTGGTGTACTTCATCAGTTTCTTCCAGCATGAGTATTTCACCTTATTCTATAGCATTACTGACAAAAATGGTTTCTGTGGTTCTTTTATCATGCAGTGTGTACGTTGATATTTTGTTTTATAATTATGTTTTTATCAAATGTACTTGTCATACCTTCATGTGAACAGCTGCTTATTAGAAAAAGTGAAGTTTCTTTTGAGGGGGTAATATTCCCCGAAATTGGTAGATTCTTTCAAGCGCTATTATAAGTCGGTATTTTATTAACTGAAGATTCCGATTATTGACGAATGCAAGGTGTGTGAAGGATAGAAATGTGCATTCTGCGATAAATGTTCCTTTTAAACCGTTTATTATCACTCAGTTCTCACGCTGTGAGTGCTGACCATTATGTTCTGAATGAATCGGGGGGTAAACATTTTATTCTGTGAGGACCTTGCGTCATTTCCAAAAATACCTGCAGTGTTGAGGAGCAATGTCCGTTAGACATATCTGCGAATGTCATCCATTCCGGTACCCGGTGATCGATTCCCGGCTGACGCTACCGCGCTACGAGTGTTGCTTAACTCGGCGGGAGGTTTCTTCCCGTGAGTCTCAAAACCTCTCTCGAGACGAGTGGTTCCACAGGTACGGGCATTCGAGTTGCCGGTCAACTCCTCTCTCACGTCATTTTGGGCGCTTCCATTCTGTTTACATGGGCTCCCATACTTTGATTCGCGCTTATGTTCTCCCCTCTAAACTTAGAGGAGTCGCCGTTAAAAGTAGACGTGAGCTGTGTTTGGACACCTCCCGGGCCGTTTTTCAGCAAGCGGAGTCGGGGTGTGCATGGGTGCGGCATAAGGATTCCCAACTGCAAATATCGTCCATAAACCCGTTTTACAACGCGTGTAAAATCACCGAATCGGCCGCTACACCGAGAGACCTCAAATTACGTCATCCTTTTTCCCTACGAATGCGTAACACCCTGACCTTGATGTAGGAGTGGGAACCGTGACAGTTCCGAATTTAGATGGCGGGTTCGAGCCCCGTCGAGGTCAACTGTGTTTTGAAGCAGGTTCCGTACTCTTTCATTTACGCCGCGAGCGTTCGCAGCCAAAGAATTTGCTTCGAGTATTTAGTACGTACAACAAAACAGTTGGCTCGGGTCATCAGCTTATCTAATTCTCTACGTGAACGTGAATTTATAAACCAAATCTGGCAGCATTTCACGATTACGCCCACGCCATGTTTTTAACGGCTCGGTTTGTGTTTGTTAAGATGCGAATGGTAAACATGCACTTCCTAAGCAACCGGGCTATTTGTGGATTCCTCAAAGATTGGCATCAAGACGCAGATGAAGCGTGGGGCGACATCGTGGGTTCTGTAGCACATTGCTCCATCTATTATATTCGAGGGAATCACCTGGTCGATTTTCCCTTTTTTCCGGGTTTTCAATGGCCTTAAAATCGAAATTTCAGATTTCGTTTTCAGTTGATTACTTTGAGGTTTCATAGTTCTATAGAAATTCCTGTGAAACATTAAATTAAATTTTCTTGAATTAATAAAAAAATATTTATTTTGGTTTTTGTGAAAATAGGATTCTGACAATGTGTCACGCAATCTTTATCAAAACGATAGTATAGTAGAAAATTTGTACTTGACAACGATATCTTGAGACGAAGTAATGTTTGTAATTAACGATTGGGAAACAATAAATTACGAAAAATATTTTTATAATATTGAAAGTAAAGTGCAGAGGTACTGATTAAAGTCATTTCCGACATTTATATCGGAAATACCTTCGAATAAATTGAAAGAAAGAATGATATTGAAGCAGGTGGGTGGTTACGACATCTGCCCGCGATTACGTATTGTCATTTTTGCTGCGTATATTATATTAGTAATTGCACCAAAGAACAGGGTGACTTATTGAGTGTCATTCGCCAATTGAGTCATCTCCTTGTTTCCTTACCTGTTGATATTTTCTATGGACGATTTAAGGTTTGCTCTGGATTGGCAGTACAAATTGTTTTCGGAATCAATTGAAGATCAACTTCAAATGCGTTACGTGCAACAATTCGCATCAAGATCAATTCGTGTCAATATATGTTTAAACTTTGGGCTGACTTTGGCCTAAATCGAGGATTCGTTTCGAAATCTTGTTGGCAGCATTCTAATTATGCATGTTTCGGAGGTTCAAATGTAAACAAACTATTAGACGAGCACCATTTATATTGATCGAACTGGTTTGTTTCGATCCCAATTTCTTGAGTCTGCGATTGCTGTACTGTAGTCGAAAAATTGTTTGCGCCTGTGCAGTCTTTAATGGAACGTATTTATTACTTAGTTTATTCCTTATTCTTTTGGTCAAACGTATGAAATTTTGTTGCTAACATCTTTGTTCTGCGCTTTAAAATATTTTTATCTGTTGTGTCAGCTCTTTCTCTTCTGAAAAATTCTATTATTTACCGAGATACATACAAACATTAAAATTTTACCATGTTATGCAGTGATAATTAGATAGAAATGTGGGTAGCGTTATACATGTCGAGATTAAATAATTTAGCCTACTAGTAAATTAATTAATCCATAACGTAACAATTGAGAGTAACATATTTATAGTTATCATTACGCGGTTGTTTAGATATTATGTAAGAAATGAAATTTCGTCGCCTTAGCTTAATTGAGTCATGAGAGTAAACGTTGCTGTTTAGTTGACAAGGCAACAGAAAATAATGAAATTCATGATAATTGGGAATTATTTAGAAAATAGCGTGATAATAACGTGTAGTAAAGTAACGCGAAGAGTAACGTGATAGTAAAGAAAGCAAAATCCTACTTTCTCTTCTGTGCTAATCAAACAGTAGCGTAAGTGAGATATGTAGCATTATAACCCTCAAAAGATACAAGAAGACAATTATTTGCCAGCGATTTAAAAATAAAGTTGATTGTAATCTTAATATGTATGATGTAACTGCAACTTGTAAGTACAGAGAATGGAAAATAGAGCATAGATACTTGTCGCAGTGTAGCAGCAAGTCTGAAATGGAGAATGGAAGAGACACATCTCTGGAGGAGATGTTTCTATTTGGGTCGAAGGAAAGGTTGGGACTAAAGATCTAATGAGATCAGTTAGACGTAGGTCACTACTCAGTTCCTTGGCATCGTATGATAATACTACGAAACTTGGTTCTTTATTGGTTAAGGTTCGAAAGGCAAACTCCTATGGGTATGGGTGTGGTGAGTTTTAAAAGAAATGTAATAAATGTTAAACTTCATGTGTTAAAAAAATAATTCGCTATTCAACCTTACAAAATGTATAGTTTGAATAGCGAATGCATAGTTTTGGATGTGTATTAAAACGGAAAGTAAAAAAAAGGAGAAGGTGACGGTTCTATATTGTATAATATTGCACGTCATTAGGTATCGTATCTGTAGGTGAGATGAATTGGTAATCAAATTCATATATGCATACAGTAAAGAGTCCTTGTTTTACTATTTAAGTATTAACAAAGAAAAGACTGCGGAAGTATCTTGGGTAACAGTTTTCAGGGTATTTAGATAAATAGCGGAAAAGAGAACTTGGTTTTCCCTCTTCAACCAATCGCGTAGAAATGATGTTTAGGGAAATTTGAGACGGAAGTTTTTTGTAGGAAGTCACATTTGGGTAATTTTTCCCGAGGAAGCGGAATAATATGCGATGAATATATTTTTTCTTCTTTCGTAGAGGAAGATTACTGCAATAGTCACTATTTTTTCTGAATTTTTGTGGTTTGTCTATGATTCATAAGTATGTATTGCGTTCCGTTTTAAATTTGAGTTCAGTATGATGAATGGAATATATTTGCTTATCATCGTAGCAATAGAAAGATTCATCGTAAGTTTTGTGAATTTTAGATTAACTCAATATTTTTAGACGCTGATGGTTTTAGTACTAGAATTTATGCCGAGTGTGTTAAAAAGTTTTTTTTTTATGGTATTTGTAACGAAGGCATGCGAAGTAGAATGGCTGTCCGTCCATCTTTAATGATTCCATTCCTCCGAAACGTCATGCCAACATTGCCGTCTAGGACCTCGGAAGGGTCTGCCGATTTTCGTACCTCGATTGATTAATCGGTTAGAATTGAGTTTGAATACATCCCATCAGTCTGGATCTGGCGCCATGAATACTCGCAAGTTACGAAGCGATGGATTATTCATACCATTCGGAGGCGTACCGTCAGCACGTGGCCGATGATTGCATTCTGCAGATGCACTCCCCGGAAGGTCTTCCGGATGAGCGCTTGACCAGTCATAAGTTTGGTTCCATCTCGGATGGTGTTCTACCCCGTTATCCCCTCGACTTCTCTCATTTCATATCTTCCTCTCAATTCTTCCGCTCTTTTATCTCCGCGTATTTTGGCGAATATTCAACGGGAGAATCCTCCGTACACGGTCCTATTTATGCAGAGTTTTCGATCGGATACCAACATCTCACACCTCTTGTCTTCCTGGTCATGTTAATCAGTTCGTCTGGGAACACTGTGTTGCCCCGGATGTTATGTAATTTTCAGTCGTATGCATTCAAATGAGCACGTCCTCGACGAGATAGGTTCTTCTTTAAATGCGAATGGCCCCCTAATCGCTGGACCGCGAGGGTGGGACCGGATCGGGAGCGGTTTTTGGCGTGCGGTAATCAACGATGCATTCCTTTCTCAAGTCGCGAAAGTATTTTCTTCCGAAACACTTATTTCAAAGGTTTTTTTCTTTAGGCATTCCACCGCCCTTTTGCTTCGTAATCCCCGCCCTACGCATTCTTTAGACATCTGTAAAAATAAAAGAAATTATGAAAATCTTCGCCACTACACCCGAAAAACGATCTTTTCACGGGTCATTGCCGACTAGAACCCAGTGCCGTGTACTTTTTTGCACTGTATAATTGCTCTTTAGCTCCTCGACGCCCTTCTAGATTAGCCCAGCTTCCGAAAGGGATCGATATTGCCCACTTTAGGAGTTACTGTTTACACATACATTTCTATGTCCATGATTATGTGAGTTAAGGTCATTTAAAGATCTCAAATTCCGATTTTTTCAAGGGCACAGACTGAATTAGCGTTACCATAGATACAGACTAATACATCGTATCTCACTCGTTTTGGGTATTTTTCCAAGCATTTACTAATATCTTAATTAAATGATCGGTGCCCCTATAGTTTTTCTGGCTATGAACATTTTCATAGAATAAATTCGATGTGCGAAGGCGTTACCTCGTGAAAAATGAATGAAGAAGAACACTAGTACAGTTTCACAGATTTATTTTTATTAGATTTTATTTATTTTTTGGCGATATGTTTCGCTAGCGAACTAGCCAGATGATGCTACTTCGTTAGCGAAACATGTTGCCAAAGAAATAAATCTCCGGAAGTGTTAATCTTCATTAATTTTTATAGAAGGAAGGGCAAAAGCGAATGCTTAATAGTGCACCATTGTAAAGAAACATTCGTAATAGTAAATTCTTAAAGCAGTCAGTAAACTTGCGGAAACTAATTTTATGATTGTGTTGGAGTTCCCCTTCTATTTTCTTAGAGTATTTTTCTTATTCATTAAAAGCCTGTCGCTTGCTGCATTTATTACCATGCACAATTACTCCGTCATTTTTTGGATGAAATGTCGCCATTGGTTTCATTTCCTCAGTGATTGTTGTCGGCCTCAATGATTGACTATCTCCAGTCTATCCGACCGTCTGCTCCGCCTCGGAAGCGCGTCCGGAACCGTGCAATCGATTTTGCCCTGACCCATCCGAAACTTCCTCAACCTTTGGTCCATAGGATTCAGTTTTCAAGGCATTTCGTCCAAGTTCAAGCTTTTCATCACCGTAGTTTCGATTTGATTTGCGACGATCCGAAGTCTTTTCCCGTAGTTCTTGGCAGATCGATTGAGACCAGATGTACTGTTATCGTTTTAGCGTGCGGTGCGCTATCTAACCACTTGTATTGTCCCTCCAAATTGTCGCCCTTTTATTGATTGTATATTTATTCCAGCTTCTGCTCGGTCATCGAAGATCAGTCTTGGAAATGTTTACGAAAGGTGGATGCAATTGTTGAAGAGGGGCAGTTATGGAGAGATACTTTCAAGCCTGAAGTAAGGGTATTTATTATTCGATTTGTCACCGAAAGACTTTTAGATTTGTTAGAAAATCGAAAATTTTCTTTTTTATAACTTACCCTTCGTCATATACTATAAAACTAGCAGATTAGTAGCCCGTCGATTCTCAATGGGGAAATTTAAATTGATAATTACTCTCGGTACAGTCTTGATCGTAACACATGCCTCATAATTTTTGGTAGATAGCTAATTTTTCCAAACTATAGATACATGAGCTGAGGACTCAACAATTGCCTTTATCGTCAGGGGGATGAGTTGTTTACAACCTCCAACTTTCGATAAAATATTCACATATTTAATCAAAATGTTCGCAATTTCGAATCGAAAACGATATTACACGACAAAAATAAGAATATATACTATTTCCCTTCTGTTGATGCTAGTTTCTACTTCCTATGACTATTACTTCTAATTTAATTTTGCTTTAGAAATGAACCCTGCAACGAAAAAAATGAATTTTACGTATATTTCTTATGAAAAGATTATGACCCGTCTGGGTTCAAACCATGGACTAATGTATGAGTAAACCATGGACTGGAAGTAAAAAAAGTATCCTATACTCTGTGCTGGATCGGCTTTTAATAATGTAGAAAACTTCAAAGTTTTTCGACTCTCGGCTCTCGAGTTTTACTCTTTACTATGTGAACACACACACACCCACACACTATTTTATATATATAGATAATTAAAGAGATATTTTGAGAAAAAAATGAGAAAAATTGTGGGTGTAGAAACCCTAAGATATTCTTGGAAAATAATTAATCCACTGCCGGAAAACAGCCACGAAGAAGGGTAGTGTGAAAAATCTGCGCAAACCTACCGAGTAATAACTGAAAGTCGAGAAGAAATATGACTTAATATATGAATGCACTCTCAATGAGTACATGTATAAGATGCATCATTAAATATGACCCCGTTAATGGAAAATTGAATCAATATACATCTATAATATAAAATAGAGTGTGGGTGTATGTGTGTGTGTTCGCTAAAAACTCGAGAACCGAGAGTAGCAAAACTTTGAAATTTTCTACATTATTAAAAGTCGACCTCGCGCAGAGTATAAGCTACTTTTTATTCCCCTAAAGTCCACGGTTCGAAACCAGACAGGTCAAAATTTTTCCATAAGAAAAACACGTAGAGGTAATTCTTTCGGAGCAGGGTTCATTTCTTTTCAAAAATTAAATTAGAAATAATAATCGTAGGAAGTCGAATCAAGCACCAAAAGAAGGAGAATAGAATACCGATCTTTATTTTGGTCGTAGAATATAGTTTGCCACTCTAAATTGCGAACAGGTGTATAAAATACGTGAATGTTTTATCTAAATCTTGAGGTTATAAGCAACCCATTCTCTTGACGATCAAGGCTATTGTTGAGTCCGAGCTAATGTATTCATCCGTAAGAACTCGTTTAGAATTCATGCCAGCCTAAAATCAATACTAAGGATAAGTTAATATTAGAGTTTTAATTCGAAGAAGAAGAAATTATATGGGATATCATCATTTTCAGTTATGACTGATATGTAGTGAATAATCGCGGGTACTAACATAAGAGTATTTAAGAAATTTTTCAAATTTAAGCGTCTGTAGCAACCAAATTTTATTTAAATCAACGTAATTGTTTACTGACTTCCGTGGAATAAATAGGCTTTACAGTAGTTTGTTGCATGAAATTGCTTTCTCTCGATCAATTCAACCTAATGTGTATAAAAACCTGGTAAGTTGCGGATGTTTTTAATATAATCTTCTGAATTAAATATTACATCTAATCAATTTATATCGACAAATATTTAGTGATTGCTGAAAATGGATTTAGTGAATTTCGTAAAGATTTCCTAGATCCAGTGTTTGTAGAAGTTGAACAGCGTGTTGTAAAGTTGTAGCAAATCTCCAACAACGTATTCCTTGATCAAAACGGTAAAGTAAGTCTATGTTCTGTTATATGCAGAATGAAAAAAGTTACAAAAAAGTACATTGTGGTTTTTCTAAGTGCTTCCACTTCATATACATTTGCTACCTTTCTGTTATTGGTGTTTAATATCTGTATCTGTTTCGGCATTGTGATTGCATTTGTGCTATTCAATCCAGCTCCATGTTTTTACGCATTTTAGCATCGGGGCACAAATCAGCTCCATAATACACTTACTTTCCGCAAAGAATATTCATCGGTTGTTTTAGAGTGATATATAATGTATTTCTGTTGCGTTTAATCATCGTTTCCGATATCCATTTGTGTCTTTCTGAAAATGTCTCTTTGAAAGTGTGCCTAATGTGATCTTCGAATACAATTTTTATAATCTTTAGACGATTGTTGTCTCCATCGATGAAATTGTTCGTTCATAGGATATGAGATTGAATATTTAGTCGAGGTGACTTTGTAGACTTAATCATAACTGTCTTTTCTTTGTCTATTGGTTTGGAAATATTGTCTCAGTCGAAAAATTTGTTCATTCAAACGATATGATATTAAATATTGAGTTGATGTTACTTTGTAGAATTAATTATGACTTTTCCCTTTCTTTATTGCTTTTAGAAGTAATTTAGCCTGGCATTTTCTGTCTACCTAAAATTATTTGTTCATTTATTTACAATTTTCGCCGCAGTTAGACATCAGTCTGGTGGTAGCTAATCTCAATATATAAAAATATACAATTAATAATTAATACACAATCCATAAATAATACAATCAATTAATAATGCCAATTAAAGAAAATAATCACATTACTGTAAATAATCGTCTGCCAAGTTAAACACCCATTATGAGGCATGAGTTACGATCAAGGCTGTACCAATAGTATTTATCGATTTCAATTTTCCCGTTGAGAATCAACGGGCACCTCAGCTAGTAATAACATAAAATAAACAAAGGTTATATGGGCTGTAAGGGATTGTTAAGGTTTAAATTTCTCCATCGTTCTATCAAGGTGAAGATCATTTACATTTCGAATTAAGCGTTTAATATTGGACTGCATCATCCTCAGGCTGGTGTTTGGGTTAATTTGGTTTTCTTTTCGGGAGCATATTTAAATAAGACGTTAAATTAATTCTTCAAGCATTCTTCGGTCTCATCTTGTGCTCATTATTTTGTTTTATCGGTCTCCCTCCATATCTCTCCAAATTACAGTGCTTTCGAAAGCCATTGACCTAAAGATGAGTCTCCTATGATGTAGACTCAGGTCGATACGTGGAACAGGTGTTGGCGGCCTTTGCTTCTAACTCTAAAAATATCCGAGTAGGAGCGAGGCGACGGGAAACGAAGCAGTCTCGTGGGTTTCTCCTAAAAATTATATTTTTTGCCTAAAATATCAAGTTTGCGACCGCTACGCCCTCTTTCATTTCGTCTTAAAGTTTAGTGAAACTAATGTCTCCCCAAATAGATGCTCGGAATTTATTAATTTGAATAAGTAGATGCTTCTATTCAAAGTTAGCTTTATGACTTTTCAGGATGACGGAATAAATTGAGTATTTACTCAGTAAAGACTTATTTCAAATCTTAGTTCTTTTCAGTGTATTTCAATTGAAGTGAAATGGCTTCGTAGAAATAGTTAGAGTTTGTTTCGTGTGCCTCTTGAATTCCAAAATCAACGGTGAGTTCCCTTTCGGTGGTCATTAAGCCACGCATCCTTTCGGAATGCTATTTTTAATCTGCAGATGTTACCCACCCCATCCGTTTCTCTCGCGGAGACATTTTATACGGCTTCGTCGTATGTTTTGTTTGGTTACGTGTTATAGGCGGCAATTACATCATTACCTCGGTCTTACGGATTTATTGTAACAGTCGAGGAACATGGAAAGTTCTTAAGTCCTTCACAAGGAAACAAATGCCGACAAGGAAGTGATCCAACGATAAATTGCAATGCTTATAGGAATAAAGGAGAAGACTTACTTTAAATAAATTTAATTTAAAGTTATTGTATAAATTAACGGATATCAATAGGGTCTCACATTATTTGTGTATTTATTTTAGAAGGATACTACTAGAATATATTTAAATTCGAAGGAATGAATTATATCTAGCCAAAAAATTGTGTTTTCGGTATTTCTAAGAATATATTTATGTTTAGGTGAATGGAATCACGAAAAATAGGTGTAGTTCTTTAAATAATTGTTCTGTTTAAAGTTTACTCAATAAAAAATCAGTTCGTACGCTGAAATTATGTTTCCATCCTGCCTTTCAGCATTTTCATTGGTCTCAGTAGAATCTTTTTAAGATAGACCCGTTTCCATAGCGCTATTTATTTATCTTAGCAACATTTGTGCTGGTAGTCGTTTTCTGTTCCCACGGACAATGCGCCCCAGAGTAATGAGGAAGATTGGTTTAATTTGATACAGACTCCAGTTATAAATTCTGAAATCCTTATCACACCGAACTAAGTTTGCTCTGGGTCAGCGATCACTGATAACGTATCCCTTTTTTGGGTGACTTTTCGCGCTTTGACTATCGCGGGCCATCATTTTTTTCGGTTTCCTCCTCCTGACAAACATGGCCACAAATGCAGGAAAATCCTTGTTGCTGATTAAATCTACGCAATTTGATTGGCAAGCGATGATTCGATGAAGCCAAAAGCATCCGGAGACGTCGAGTTCGTTGTGTTTTTGTTATCGTTCTAATTATATTCGCCACGTGTTTAACTCGAGGGTGTTCATGCACTCGCAGGTCACGTAAACAAAATCATTCTCATATTCGCATCGGTGCACTACGAGGTTAGTTTTTCACATTAACTCACCGGCGTTAAAATTGCGAGGGACGTGGCCTTTGAATTCGGGTTGCGTGAGTACGTTGGAGTAATTGTGGCGTAGCATCGGAATACGTACTTGAGAAATCGTGGTCTGTATTCGTCGCTCTTTACCGGTGTTAAATGCCCTACAAACCGTGAGGATACGCTGTCGTCTCGGCCAGATTCCGTCAATTCAAAAGTTTTTCCTTTCGTTCTCATTGAGGGTTACGAAATTAGGTTTAATTGTGATGATATCTTGTATGCCTATATCGGGGATTTCTGTAGTTGTTTTAATATCCTCCATCAGGAATATATGCCTTTAAGGAAATATCTATGATGCTCTTTTTTAATTTTATTACGTATCCTATTGAATTAGATTATAATAAAAGTCACGTTTCAATTAATAACATTTTATTCATTTCCTTCTTTAATCGCGGATGTGGCGCTTCTTTCTTGAACAAGTCCGGGCATTTGTCTTCCGTTTCATTTAGACAAATTGTCTTATCAAATTGTCTTATCCTATAATATCTCCATGTAATTTTTTCATTTAAGCCAGTGAAATGCCACCCAAGTGAACATTCTTCGTCTGTTGATGAATGAATGGATTTTATAATCCATTCGAGCTTCAATTTACAATTCTTTTTCTAATTATTCATCCAATTTATCAGGTACTCTTTTGATAGAATATCCGCGTCAATACGAAGGTAATATTTCATCGATTTTTTTAGCCTGGCCTCGTGTTAGTGTTTGTTTGATCTGCATAATGTAGTACGCCTTTAACCGGTTTCTTTTGTGATGCAGATTTAATAATTCGCGGACCCGAATTTTCATAACGTGGGCCGATCGATAGCGGTAATTCTCTCATTTTATCTTCGTTGCACGCCGCTGACGCAATTTCATCGGCGCCGGCCCCAACACGCTGACGCAAATCAGTGGCAGTTACTTATTTCGACGCCTTCAATCGCCTGAAATTTGCTTTCCTTTGACGGCCTTTTCGGGATTATGCCGCGTACCGACAAATCTACCGTCGGAGTAATCTTGAAGGAATGATTCGGGTTTTTTTATTTCAAGGGCGAGACCGGAATGTCCGGTTTATCGTAAGGGGTTATCAGACATTCTCGCATTAATCATCCTTATTTGGAAGTTGTGTCAGAGGGTCCCTTAACTGTGGATATTTAAGGGTAAATTGAGCTGTTTGTATAGGAATCGTTCTGCCCCAAACAGAAATAATTTCAGCTATAATTATATAATTTTGAAGGGATCTACATCTGTTAATTTTTTTTTCTTCCGCGGATCAGCGATGTATCTTAGCATTGATTTCATTATCAGATAGACCAGACTATATAGCAGTGAGGTTACGTAAATACTATTTATCCATTATGTGTATAGCAATAAGAATAAATTGTATCCTTGGTTAATGGTAGTTAAGCGGGGGTTATACCGTTACTTTTTTCAGGTCGAAATTTCGAGGGTCGCCATCCTAATCCGGACCCTTACCTTGGCTTCCCAGCTCGGGAGCGCCCGTCCGCCACAGCAGGGGGGACCATAAAAAAACTGACCGCTTGCAATACGATTTAAAAAGTTATAAACAATTCAAATGAGCAAAAATTTATTATCTTCGTCGTTTCACTCGTCCTAAGAGATATACAAGCGTCTTTTGATCGACGTTCTACGATGAAAATTAACATTTTTCGTGATTTTGCAAGAAGTTACTCGTTCGCAAACGGCAACGTTGCTCAGTCAGATAGGCGGGTGTTTTAAATATCTCAACGGGGGTTGGGTTGGGGGAAGGATTTCAAGATTTCTAGATTAGGCGGGTGTTTTAAATATCTCAAAAGGGGTTGGGTTGGGGGGGGGGGATTTCAAGATTTCTAGATTTTTGCTAGAAATCCCTCCCCCCTACCCCAACCCAACGGCAACTTTGCCGTGTGTAAACGTGTAATTTCTTGAAAAATTACGAAAAATCTTAATTTTCATCGTAGAACGTCGATCAAAAGACGCTTGCATATTTCTTAAGGCGAGTGAGACGACGAAGATAATAAATTGTTGCTCATTTGAATTGTTTATAACTTTTTAAATCGTATTCCACGCGGTCAGTTTTTTTACGGTCCCCTCTGCTGTGGCGGCCGGGCGCTCCCGAGCTGGGAAGCCAAGGTAAGGGTCCGGATTAGGATGGCGACCCTCGAAATTTCGACCTGAAAAAAGTAACGGTATAACCCCCGCATAACTACCATTAACCGTATCCTTCAATGGAATCCTACATTATTCCTTCCCGAAACCCCAATATACTGTAGAAATTACACTATATAAGGCTATCGTTAACACAGTTTTAGGGATAATGCAATCAAGTTATGTGAATAAATCTATTCATTAGCAATTCTGCTTCGTAGTAATTATAGCTGATATTTTTGTACTCTTGAAATAGTTTTTCCATTTGGTAGAGTTTAATATGAGATAAAATTATTCTAAACGGACATCGGAATAAATGAACTATAATCAAAACAGTGACGGCCTCGGTAAGAGTTGACCCTTTATGTATCTATTATGATAGTTATGTAACTCGTAGCACTTTTACGCAGACTGTGTAATAACTGGCCACGTTAAGGAGATATTTTGTTACCATTCAAAGGTTTTCTGTTGACAATCTGCCCCTAATCCCGCTCGTCAGTCTTCTTTTCTAAAGAAAACCTACTCATGTTTTCGTACCGAAATCGACCACTAGGGAGCGTGGCATTTAAAAACTCGTAAATTAGAATCGGCGTGTGATGGAAGTTGTCGAGAATTACAACTGTATTTAACAGAGCTTTTTAAGTTGAATCGCATCACACTGCCGCATCAGCTAAATGATTCCCTCGTGAATGGAGCTCCCATTCCGATTTGAACGTAAACCTGCTCTGGAACCGCAAGATTTATGCAATCGCTCGATCCCGTCGTTTTATTCTGACGACGGGGATTAAAGTGCTGTGAGTTTGAAGTTATTTGAACGACGTATGTTATATACAGTGTTTGACCTTTAACAAACAGGGTTAGCTTCTTTTATTGATCTGCTGCCGTTTATTTCCAGGAAACTGAGAATTTCTCCATCACTAATTCTCGACCTCTTCTCAGTTCGGTTATAAAACACCTCATTTCGTATTCAATTGACGTTTTGTTATTTATTATACACATATCTTAGAAGAAATTAGCCATACTATTGATATCGCGCCGAACAATCGTTTAATGTTCCTGAAATTCACCCGATTTTAAAATCGGATTAAAAAAATTAATCCTGTTCTTTTTTCACTGATTCGGCCCACTTGGAATTGGAGGCTGGGAGAATGCACGTGAAATTGTCCTTCAAATTTAATTGATGTTGGTGCATTATGCATTTTCGATCATATTTATATTTATCATTCCCTCTTATGTCGAAAACTTGAAGGATTCGCTGAGAGGAGAGTACCTAGAAAATCGAGTACATCATCTAATAATGACAGCATGAATTCACGACACTGAGTTCGTACTTCGTGACTAGAAGAATTTCAGGAACTATATATTTAGATTTGGGCATCATTAGTTTCGTTAAAAAAATCATTATTTCGCATCCTGTCTGTGAAATCGTACATTACCTTTCCTATCATATTATCAGCACGCGTTTATCGAATTACGTAAGGCGAGCAGAGGTGATAAAAGAAGACGAGATTTCACTGTCCGATATTTGTTTATCTTTTCGTTCTTGGGAAGTTTAGGATAATCGATATTTCTTCACGGTTCCATCTTATCTTCACATTCATTCATCTTAATTTTCAATGAAGAATTTTCAGCGAAGATGATCCAAGGTTAGTTCGGTTTGTAGTCCATCGTTTTCGTAGTCCAAGTTCTCCCAATACTTGTGACGCTCTAAAGGGATTTCTCAATTTCTCGTAATTTTATTTCTTAAATACGGAAAATGCGGCTCTCTCAACGAGAACGATATAAATTCGAAATATGACGCCTAGCTGAACTATAACAAAATTATCGCGGAGAAGTATTAGATATACGTTTTCTAGCAATGCTATTTTTCATTTCCTATGAATTGCTATGTTTTTTCATTACTTATATCTAGAGACATTGAGTGCATCTTGCTAGTGATCTTTTGTTTTCATTTGTCGCAGTGTTGTTTATCATTACGTACAGTTGACCCTTGAAAAATTGGAAAATACTTTATATAGCATTTACTAAACTGTTGATTAACTAACTGCATGAACTATGACCGGTTTCGTATATTAACTTAATAATCGGATACGTTTTTCTCGCTAAAACTAAAAATGTAAATTTCGATTACAACTACATTAAGTTGATCTAGTCTATTTTAGAGCTATTATTTCCAAAACTAGTCTCATCAATTTTGGATAGCTAATAGAAAGATGTGTGAAACGGAGTTGCTTTTGAGATTGTTCCCTCATTTATTATATCTTACGGTGGCTTCAAGCGTTAACTGATATTTCTGAGAGCTTCCTTGGCTTAGTTTTGTTTCCGAAAGTCATGGAGAGACTACGGAGGGCTGGCGTTTGTTCTTTCCTCAAATTTCCTCTTCTTATTTTACTTCTGTTCCAATCGCAGCCGATCGATTTTGTACTCGTTTCGTTTTCACTAAGATCTTTTATATACTGCGTGGAATTTCTGTAAATGAGGATCGTTTCTCGAAATAAGTTGCCTATGATGCTGATTTGAGCAGTTTCAATGGTATTGATTTTATTTCTACTGCGTCATTGCTTATAACTCTTCTTAGTTAGTCGTTATATGATTCATTCATCTTGTCTTCAAGTCTATTGGAACACTTAAGCGATTAAACTGAGCCGAGTGTATCTCCGTTGAGGAATATCAACTTCGTTCCGTTTATTCTTCCTCTATCGCCTTTAACTGTTTTTCTCCAATGGCCCCTCTTAGGCGTTTTATCTTTAGAACACAGATAAATTTGTCTTACTTTGAATATTCCTTGGCATTTTGCTCCTTTTCGATAATACTTAGTGGCACCTTATCTACCAGTCTGTCTTCCCCCTCCATTATTCCCAATTTAACGCGTATCTAACTGTCCTTACATTTATTCACTATTCATCGGAAAAAGGTTACTCTCAATTGCTACGTTATGGATAGTCTTTGGTACAGTTATTCTATCTTACTTCAAATGTTTATTACTCTAGTCTGACCGATACTAAATTTCCGGAAATTTCACTGCTATTATCATGAAGTTCGTTCCTTCATCGGTATCAAAATATGTAGCTTTCAATCTTGGAAGTTATCTTATTAGAACTGGCTCCTCTAGCATTAAATCGCTTTCTACCGTTGAAAAAATTGTAAAAGGATGGAATTATTGTCTCTTGTTAAGGTTTTTCTGTTGATTATTATTTATAATATTTCCCCCATACCCATACGAATTCTCACCAATATGTTTCCATAACAATAACAAGAAGTAGGAACTTATTTTAGAATTAGGAGTTAAGTTAGCTACGAGTATTTTTAGATTTTATAGCAGTAGTTTACCGACCTTTCATCTGCGGCCGTGAATTTTTTTCTCGCCCCTCTGCCACACGCAGTTGTTTAAATGTTAAATTTTTGAGAGCTCTTGCTCTCAAGTTTTGTTTCTTCCACGAACGATTTGCGGGTGGGATTAATCTAATTGCCGTAATTTGTTCATCGTTTGATGGAAGCACTTGGTACTCTTGATGGACATTGACAGCTTACTCCCTCCCGCTTAACTGGGTCCATCTTTAAGTCCCTCGCGACCCGAATTTGGCGAAGGAAGCTCCGCTCCATTTCTTTGGTTGGCGACCTTCGGGTCTCGTGAGAAAATCAGACGTGTTGTCAGATGACCCTTCTTAAACTATAACGCCCAGTTTAGAGGTATTGAATCCGATGTTTATTTAATCTTCTTTATATTGTTTATGTTTTACTTTATTTGCTTTATGCTATAGAATTTGAATATTGAAAGCAAGCATGAGTGTTCAGAAATTAAATGTGTATATTATAGCAGAATGAAAACACTTCGTACTTTTCCACAGAAAATTTATTTTGCCTGAAGATGTAAGCTCGCTTATGAAACCGGTCGCAAAATAAATTTTCTGAGGAAAAGTACGAAGTGTTTTCATTCTGCAAATGGCTTTCCACGAAGTCACGCCTTCTCATATCGATTATATGTATATTATATTTATTTATATGATTATGCCGTTGTTGTAGTGGTTATATTAATCGGGCTATTTGAATAAATCGTTCAGGTTATTTATGATTCACAAGTAAAACAGTGAGTGAAACAATGTGATGTAGGCAAAGGAATCCCCGAAATAGGATGGGGTGTCTAAATTTTAGTCTGCCTAATGAATTTTTTAGGATCACGCCATAGATTTAGTTCAGGTTCAGGATGTATTTGCCTTTCATGGAGGAACGCTGAACGAGTCTAGGATTTTAATCAGGAAATTGTAAAATTATAGCTTATGTTAGATGTGGTACTGTGAGATTTGTGGGAAAGAGATGAGCAAAAAATAGGAAAATTCAGCAATAGATAGGCTCGATAACTAAGGGAAAATTGTGTTATATAATTATTTTATAGTTCAAGCAATGTATAATAAGTACGTAGTGTATATTGTCATTTTTGAAGGCGCGGCCAAAGAAAGGGATATTTAAACTAGTAAATTTACTAAATAATCCTATTTAACAATAGTATATGTCGTTAGAATAAAGAACATTTTATCGGTGTTTGTATTCCTTAATATGATTATGCAACGGAAGTAATTGATTGCCGATACCCATTTTGATTTGCGGTGTCAATTGATTGTTATTATAATAAAATCAATTGACGAAGCTGTCACTTTGTGGAACTCCATAACGAAGGTAATGAAAAGAACACTTTGTCTTAGTTCCACAGTAAATTTATTGTGCGACCGGTTTCGGCTAAGGTCTAGTCATTTTCTGGCAGAAAATACAAAAAGTGACACACGTACACAAGAGACAAAAATAAGCGAAAGGGGAGGGGTAAGTGGGGTGGGTTAAGGGTTGGGAAATATTCCCCTTAATCAAGATAGTTTTTCCCGGGAGTTGCAAATTATAAAACAAATTGCAGTTGCTAATGGTTATTCCGTCTCACTCATCGATACTATTTTGAAAAAGAAACA
Source organism: Sympetrum striolatum (assembly GCA_947579665.1). Lineage (NCBI taxonomy): Eukaryota > Metazoa > Arthropoda > Insecta > Odonata > Libellulidae > Sympetrum > Sympetrum striolatum. The sequence goes on along the minus strand of OX388347.1, from coordinate 16,626,262 downwards.
TCGAAAATTAAATATGTCACGTATTTACCACTCCCTTGTTCTACAGGATGATATTACTAAATGGGTTAAGATCCCTTTTATTGGTCCAATTAGCTGTAAGATTGCGAACTCCCTCCCCCCAGACCACAAACCTGCTTTCTACACATTGAACAATATTGGTAAAATACTTACTTTTTGTATTTTCTGCCAGAAGATGACTAGTCCTTAGTCGAAACCGGTCGCACAATAAATTTGCTGTGGAACTAAGACGAAGTGTTCTTTTCCTATCCTGCGTGATTGTTATTAATTGGTTATCAGAACAGTTTGCTTTGTTTGAACAATTATCTATCGTTCTACGAAACTCCAATCGAAGTTCGCGTTGTTAATTAATAATTAAGTAATATACGTAGACAGCCATTTGTTGTTGTTTTGTATTAATCCTAGCATAAGTGGTGATTATTATTTTGTTGAATCAGCATATTTATTACTTCGATACTGCTGATTTGAATTATAATCTCCGATTACATGTCAATCAATTGCGCGTGTTTCTGAGAGAGACTTATTCGGAATTCGCATCTGCGTTTTTTAACGCTTGGAGATATAAATAAGAGCAAGTGGGCGTCCACTCCATTCGTCCCTCTGCGAATATTTCGATTCCTTTAACTGGTGTCGATTTTGATGTCAGTCGATCGTGAACTTCCTCTTGTTATGGGCATCGCGTCGTTGGAGCATTTAAGTAATGTCCGGAGACTGCCTTTTTGTCGCCCGTTACGGCAGAGGCGGTCGTTAATTATTTGAATGCCGCATAAAGTGGATTGATGAGGCGTTTTATTTCGAGGATTTCAGTGACTGGAATTCGGGGCTGTTTTAAACGTCGACGTCCTCTGCTGCATTCGATATTTTTAGTAGCTATGTCGGACGCTGTGTACACTTCGTTTTGGCGGTACCATCAGAATATGCTTCCTTAGCCTATGTTTTCGCCGGGTTCTTTCCGATTGGTGATAGTTTTTTTGCGGTTATTGCAAATTTGGTTCAGGACTTAAGCAGTGGAGTACCTATCTTCACTTTTTGAATCAACAGCTCGAATATGTAGATTCATTTCCCTCTCATTTTCATTGCTTCTACTCAATTTCAAATTGAAACATTTTCTACTTTTATCCAGTTATTTCTTATCCTTCGTACAGTTTCTTTATTGAATTATTCGATTTAGGTTATACGGTGTAAGTTCTGTCAAGATAGTCTCCTAAGCTATATGTGAGCGAATTAATTAGAAAAGGGTCCCCATCCCTTCAGTACACCCTAGGAATATTTTCAGAGTAGTCTTCCTCAGGGTCTGAAACGCTTTCTTCATCAGAAGGTCGTATCTTTCGAATGTAGTCCATATTTATTTACTCCAACCTTGAAATAGCGGGAACAAAACGAATTTAATATAAAAATAATAAACGGGCTATACTTTTGTTTTTTTTTTTCCTTTCGGCATCGTAAATTAGCCTTTGAAGAAAATTGTTTCAATCCATTTGGTTGAGTTTCTTAAGAAAAGTGGACGAAATGCCGTACGTAGCAAAAGGCTGCAGGTTTCCTAAATCTTTTCTGCTTACCCCTTATCATAAGCTTACTTATATCCAAGTACTTAACTAGAGCTAGCGATGAAACCTCTCTTTCTCATGCGATAGAATAAAAACATGGGCAATTAAGAGCGATTGAGTAAAACACGAGTAAGTTAATTATCGAGCTGTAAAAACTCGATCTAATGAAGTATAATTTATTGGAAACCAGACTTTCGTTTGTTCAAAACGGTTGTTGAAACGTTTTAATTTCCATCGATGAACAATATTCACTGAATGTAAATGGATCCGATTATATTTTAACCAAATTATAAAATTAATTAAAGGTAGTGCAGCGGCATGTCTCATTATTCATAATATGTGTAATTTATCCAAGTCTGCACATAACATTATCATCTTTAGTTGTTCCCAAAACAGCTGATTATCGACCTTTGATTTATTGGAACTCAGAAGTTATTACTGTCTTTCTGACTTGTGAATTTAAGTATGTCATCGATAGAATTGATTGTAATATTTTATATCAATATCATCAAGAAGTTCTTTTACTTAAAAATATATTTCCCTACTCTTCACTAAAGAAAAAAAGCTTTTATTATTTTATCGAGGTTAACATTCATTTTGAAGTATTCGTTAGATTTGTTGAAACATTAAATATTTCATTTTACTCTTTTTTTAACTTCTTTTATCTAAACCAGAGTTTCCCCAACTGTGTTCCGCGGAACACCAGTATTCCGCTGAACCTGAATAGGTGTTCCGCGGCAATTTGTGGTCTTAATGGAGAATAAAAGTCATTAAATGCTTTATTTATTCATATTTTTATGTTTATTATAATATTATAGTTTCATATTTTGAAATAATTAGTTTTAATTAAAATTTTTTTAAATTTTACAAATAAAATTACCTAACCTAAAAATAAGCTAAGTGTTCCATTAAACTTCCCAGGTTTGCGAAGTGTTCCATTACGGAAAAATATGGAAAACCCTGATCTAAACAATAACATTCGAAAAGGTTAGACTTTAAAATATGTAAATGAATTTATCTCCTTTAAATAATCAGCTCGTTTTGGGATTTTTCTCATATCTGATTCGCAAATTTTTATGATTTAACTGAACTTTATAAAGGTCCCAAAAAGGTCATCGGGAACTAATTCATCAAAGAGAATTGCGATTAACATTTTCATTGTTATATCTAATTGGAGATCCTTCGTTTACCGCTAAAAGCATAATACGGACATCTTATTCGGGAAACAGTAGCCAAACATCTATCCATAATCGATAAGCAATTTGGGTTTTTAAAGGAAAATTCGTAATCTTGTAAGAAGTAAAATATTTTATTATCTCGGAGAAAGGTTTTTATTGTATCATATCGTAAAATATTATCGGTCGTTAAATTTTTACGCGAATATGCGGTTTTTATATTTTCATAATTCGGTTCTCCTTTCGTAGCCGATGTGTCGACAAGGGAAAAACAGTAAAGTGAACAAAAGATGTTATCTCCAGCGTGCGTTTTAGGCGTGATGTGGTCGGATGCGGAAAACATTGATTCATTCCAAAGGTCACAGCTGACGGAAAGGTTGTGTAGATAATGGGGAGAGGGTCCGTAGTTTTGAATTTGAAAATTTTTGCTCGCTCGTATTCGAAAGTGACAGTATTTTGACACTTTATCCGGTGAAGTTGAAATGCTAGCTCCAAATATCTCATATTGATTTCAGGTAATAGAACAGAAAATATTACTTAGTGCTGCCGTCTTATTTTTTATCTCTCGGTTTCTCTGTCTTACGACAAGAATTGGTATAAAATACACTAACTCAGTCTCATCTATATTACCAACCATTTACCTTTTAGCGTATGTACCAACGATTTAGTAAAAGGTATTAAAAAAATGACACATTCCAGGGATTTCCTATTTGAATAATGTTGTACGTGGGCTCCCGGATAGTCATGTGGACAGCGAGTTTGTCCTTAGTGAAAGCAGTCCCGGGTTCTATTCCCGGTAGGAGCCAATGTGCGAAATAACCTAAGATGTCGAAGCACTTTTCACAATACTACTACCATTCTATGTGTATTAAAGCGTTGTTTTGTTTTATTGATTACTATATGCCAATGCTAATACAGACTATGCTAATCGCAGTTAGTTAGTTAAGGTCATCCTAACCCAATTTAAAAAGTGGTTACTATTTTTATGTAAAGATCTCGTCAGGTTTTCAAATTGTAATTTTATTTTCGTATTATGCACGAAGCGGACCACTTTACTTAACTCTCGCAATTGTTAACTCACAATTAGTTTATTTGTCATACAAGGTCGTTAAACACGTTTTTTAATTGTAAATTATTTTTTGTATCGATGTAGTATATTACTTGGCGGCAATTTTCTATTCTTCAATTGAAAGAAATTTAGATTATTTAGTAAGGGCACAGTTGACAAGCGGCTTACGACGAGGAAGAAGCCTTAAGAAACACGTCTTAACAGGTATTGATAGCTTTAGAGAGTATGACGAAAAAATTCATTCATAAAATGACTCATTCTCTCTTTACCGGTGTCTCGGCAACGTTTCAGTTCTTTTTTCACTTGAAAACCTTGAAGAGTTTCGCATTCTTCGGAATTGCGTCATGCTTATGAACTTTTAACGCCTCCGTTAGGTCAAAAAGTAATATAGAAGAAGAGAACTGTGCCATTTGGTATCCGTGAGGCGCATTGCCCTTTCGGGATGGCGTTGTTTCCTGAATTGTCTTTCCAGTGAGGATATTGCTTCCAAGTCTCGCGAGGAAAGAAATTATCAGAGTTCGCCCTTCGCGGAAAAGTAGCGAAGAAAAAAGAGAGATTCCGAGTTGAGGTTCATCGGCAATTTCGTTTCCGATCTTCTCGATTATTGATCGGAATCTTTTGCTTTGGGAATCTTAAATTAGTAGTCTGTCTAGAAAAAATTTAACTCGTACATGATAGTTGAATTTTACTTAAGTACTTTCGTAGAAGGGTAGTAATGTTTCTTTGTTTTGGAACATTAGATATATCTCTCGTGGAAATTTGCTAGTCTCTTCGTAAATTTCCGATAAATATATTAATAATAATAACCATTGATATTAACCATGTATTAATTTTTTTACTTCAAACTAACAAAATTTTAATCGAGTTCAAATTTTAGCATATGTAAGTCGCATGTTGTACCTTATATGTTGCAAATGTCTTTCTAAGTATGAGTTAATAATTTAAATTAGCAAATGGTGCTGATTGATCTAAGCTGTTGACGCACAAATATATGTAATATCACAGCAATAATGTTTCCCTCTTTCACACCTATATGCTTCACATTCACTTCACTTTATATATTCACAGCTGTATGACTACGTCATTGTTACATTTGTATTTACGTAACAATCATTTTATTTTTAATTTACGTAACAATCATTTTTCAAGTAACTGTCCGTTACATACGAGGTTAATAATATAAATTAAAATAATTATTTATCCTGTGGATCATTTTAATTTCATTCGTTAATTAATGGAAATGTTTTTCGGCAATCGGCATTTTGAAAACGGAATTTCGGAAAAAACACGGAACGGCAAGCAGCATAATAGTTTGACTGTCCTTTCAAGTAGATATTGTCCCTAATATATATGTGCGTGGAGTGGTGGCGTGCTCGCGGTGCAAAGTAAGTCCGAAAGAGATTAAATCGAATGAGGAAGCGGTTGATTTAGAAGGGGAAGTATCTGTTACTGCGATTAGAATCGGAGGGGATATGATTCGAACTGAGGTTAAGTTGCGGCTACCAGAGAAGTACTCCTAAGCAAAGAATGGCGAAAGAAATGAGGTGTAAGTGTCATCGCAGTTGCTATAACATGACAAATGTCAAGAAGAGTGGATGAGGGATGAAGACTTGTGGTTGAGAGAGGCGAAGTTTGTCACGGCAAATATGTAATGTTTTTTTATTGCTAGTGCGATTTGTAATGAGTCCTCAGTACATGAAAGTGACTGCGAGTGCAGCTATTTTTATCTAATTTTATGTAAGTATTTACTCTGAAATATGTTTGTATTAAATATTCTTTAATAGCCTTGGGAAAATGAACGCTGAAAACTTGAAATGCTTATTTGCAGTGATGCCGAACAATTAATTATTTTAATGTTCTCTCGTGTTAAGATGGCTTCCATTCAGTATTCAATTGCAAATTAATTCAAAGAGCACGAAGTATCACATTTTATAACATCTCTATTTAACCGTAACGGCATGACTGAAGTTAAAAAGCACTTTTTTGATCGCAAAATAAACACAACTATTAGTATGTTACTTTATATTTTTTTGTTATGTATTTAAAAGTATAGTATCCACAGAATTACATCTTTCTTCGGTTGGCTGTTGGCTTTAAAACTTTTAAAAATTTATTTGTAGTCAATGCTAAGATATTTATATCTATCTATTAAAAGATGAGTTAAAGTGTGGGTTAAAAGACTGAGAATGCCTTATACTATTTAGGCCGTCTAAATAATTACTTATTTTTGAATTTCAAAGTTAGCGATTTTTTTTGGATACGTTTTCTCCCTAGATGTTAGCGTTGGATAATGTATTCATCCATATTCTATTACAGTAGAACCCCGGTAATCCGGACGAATTTAGGCACACAGGCGTCCGGATTAGCGGGGTTTCCGGATTAGCGAGGTTTTCAAAAAATAGCGTAAAAAACATTTTTTCTCAAAAATTATATTTTATAGATAATGCATATATATATTACAGAAGGTATTACAACATATAAAGTGAATGAATATTATCAACGAGCAAAAAAGTCAGTTTTTTCTTTTGCGCGACCGTTCTTATTTTTAAATCAAGTGTACGTGTCTCTAAAACGTCTAAAGAGCGTAATTTAAGGCGCTTCAAAATTTTGCTCCACGGCCCACTTTAATGATGTATTGAGTGCCGCCAAAGCATCGGAATGAGAAATTGTGACGGAGTCCACAGGGTGGTGGTAGTCGTCGTCGTCATCATCTTCTGCCGTTACTGTTCTGATAATTTCTTCACATTACTTCGCTCTCCATCACATCATTGCAGCCAATGTAGACATTTTTCAAATAGTATGTCCACCTCTCGTTTCTTGTTACTAATATGCGTGTTTATATGTTCACAAGAAAAAGTTGCGGGTTTGCATAACTCCCAATGAACCGTCCGGATTACCGAGGGTTCCGGATTAGCGAGTGTCCGGATTACCGGGGTTCTACTGTATTTGCTTGCGAAATTCTAATTAATCACGATGGCCATTGTCACCTGTTGTTGTGACTTATTTTCGTAAGCAACGAATTCAGCCGAACTGCTGTCACTGCCTCGCTCTCCTTATACATTCGAGGTTAACTTGGCCAAATTTTCCTCCAAAACGTCTCTCTCAATTGTATTTCCATTCTCAGGCTCCTTAAAGTCCTTATAGATTTATTTTCCTGCTTGTGACAGCACTTTCGAAGGGCATGAGGCGTAAGGTTTCGGGCAATCGTTCGCTTCGGAGGGATTACGTTTACCTAATTTGTTTTTGCAGATGATGGACGGAGAAGCGTCTGCTTGGAAAACAAAAAAGAACCATCTGGGAAGTAATGGCCTTGTGAATAATTGCATACTTCACAATCAGCATTCTTCAATTTCCTTCATGCGCCTTCCATTGAGGCGAAATTGAAATCACTGAAATGGCAACCTTGAGATCTCAACGGAAATGCGTGATTTAGGGCCCTGAAAAGGGTTTAGGCCTGTCCGTGACGGCCCCTCACTGTCCGCTCAAATACGTCGCTCACCGTTCATATTCCAATGTGTAGGTCATGTCATTTACACATTTCATGCTATAAACATCAAATCTATCTCGAGCTAGCGCTTGCTTGCCGTTAATTATGATTGAAAATTGTTAACATTTATTAGGTTTTTAATAGGAATAATATAGTGGGAGAAACCAACTGCGTCTAGGAATTTTTATTTACCAAAAAAATATTTGCTCCAATTCATTCACACAATGTTTCCCTTTCGAAAACGTTTTAAAATCTTCATTTTGTTTCTCATCATTATACCCATTAATATTCAGACATGCATCAAGAAATCTGGTAACTTGTATAAACCGGTTCTCATCACCGATTTAAATTTCCAAATTATAAATTCCTTGATCTCTTGATTCCAAAACTTTGTATTTTTACTCTGATATTGTTTTGTAGAATCGTAAATAAAACCAGAAAAAGTCAAAACAGCGTTCCTGGGTAATGTATTTAGGCAATTTATATACTCAGTTTATAATAATAATAACAGTACATAATAATAATAATAATCATCATAACAGTACATAATTTTAATAATAATAACAGTACATAATAATAATCATCATCATAACAGTACATAATTTTAATAATAATAACAGTACATAATAATAATAATAATAATATTCGCTGTGCTCATTAGCGATGATAGTGTATGTTAGTCATGTGTTTACCTTAACATACTGATTTTCTTTCTGTCGGCAATCCCTTTGGATTTAGTGAAAAAGAATGTATGTGAATAGATAATAGCATTAAATTATTCCCCTGTGAAATTAATTTCATCTAATCGAAAGGGTAAAAGATTCTTTGCACGAAAGAGGTACCTTTGCTTTGCACTTAGGATTAATATAGGATCTTTCCCAAGCGAAAACGGAAAGATGTCTGACGGGGACGGGAATCGAACCCGGGATCTATTCGGGAGACTGCCTATCCGGCCAGAACATTAACACAACGTTTTCCTCGTTAAGGCAGCCTCCCGGATAGATCCCGGGTTCGATTCCCGAACCTATAAGACTTTTTTCAAGTCTGTTTTCCCTTGGGATGTTTCCATCTAATCATTCGTAAATTTATTCTCCTGAAATACAGTTGACGATTCATTACATATTCGAGCTAATATTTAAAATTCAATGATACTACGTAATTAACATTGGTTCAGAAATCAGCGCATTTGAATTGATTTTATAATTTTACATTCACCTGCATCTTTTACAACTTTGGTCAATTTACATATAAGTTGAAATTTATGTGAGAATGCATTAAATTAAACATTTAAAACATTAAATAGTGTATTTCCTAAAGACGCTCTTGCAACTTGCAAGCCCGAGTTCCTTTCCGTTGCAATGTTAATGCCAATTACCTTGCTTAGTGTCGCTATTACGCCTGATGAAATAATCCACAAGGCTGTACGCCCGTATGTCTTGGGACTCAATCTGTTTGCTCTTTCCGCCTTACCCGGGTATCATCTACACTTTGTCCGGGTATTTTAAGTGCCGTGACTAATTGTCACTCCCATCCTTGTTAAATCCAGAGGCGTTGCGACATTTATCACGCCAATGCGGTGTGGTAATTATCTATCGCTCGACGTTTTCCCCCTTTTTGATAAATCTCTTGTATTTTCGATCTGATTTCCTCCCAGCGATACGTCTGTGACGGTTGGGACTAATGATTTGACTTCTGTGGGATTAATCATTTCCATCAATCAAACGAATATTTATTTATTGAATTGTTTCGAATCCTATTCTGTTTGAATTATTGCCTCATTTTTCTACGAACGTTTGTGCTGATTAGTTATTTTTAGTCCTTTTCTAAATTGAAATAATAGCATCATCATAATACGTGGTTAATCTATGCCATCAAGAAGATATCCAGAATATTTCTGCAATGTTAAGTAAAATTCTTTTTCCATTTTGGTGTCGTATAGTTACGTTAGATGGTTAATTTCCATTATTTTATCGGACAGCCTTCACATTGATTAATGATTTTTGAGAAATGGTTGGAAACGAAGGAAAAAAGTCTTGGCTGATATCATCTCTCGATGTCGTATTTCAATTAATTTGTTCACCCAAAAATATCGAGGCGTTTACAGTAACGAGCGAACGTAGCTATCACGCTAATTTTCGATTACGTTGTGAATTTATGCTTCATAGTTTTTAGGATTTAAGATCGTGAAAAATGTCTACTTTCATCGCATGATTACAATTTTAAGTGAATTTCAAGTTTAAATATTAAATTTGTTTATAAGGGCGATACTGAAATATGTAAGATTGGGTGAAAAACGCAAAGAAAACAGAAGAAAAATAAATTTACTATTTTGAATCAGTAATATTATTGCTGTAGTGATTGGAAAGGTGATGGTGATAAGGTTTTTCAAATTTGCTTGAGCTGAGGGAAATCTTAGGGAAAGATATCGCGAAAAATGTTTACTCTATGGAGGCATTTAGGAAAGGAATATGTTACCTGGTTCGCTCTCTTAGCCTTTACCTGAGAACGCTATATCTTTTAAAAATAAATTGCTCCCTGTTTCGGGGTTGTGTTGTGATGAATACTGAGAATCGTTACGTGATGACAGTTCTGGAGGAAGTAAGGGATTGCTTGGTAGGGTGATATATGGAGGGGATTTTTCCAGTGACCGCTACGGCAGCCTTGAAGGCCTTGTCATGAACCCCGGAAATCTAGAATTAAGTTGATTACACGTAAGGAATGCATTATTTACGTATGTATTGTATGTGTGTTTGTAATAGGTATGTTTATCATGTATCGTATACGCAAAACTGTTTCCAGACTTACTGCAGTTCAACGGTAGTTATAACGTTTTTATTACTTTATAAGAAATGCTGAAGTTGAGTTCTCAGGTCGTTCAGTCCATCAAAATTGCGGCAAATCTATTTTCCAAGACCTTAAAGTTCACGGAAGACTGGAGGTTTTCGATGTATCGATCGATGATTTGGATTTTCGTGATTGTCTCCATGCACTTCCCTTCCTCTCGGTGGTTTCTTTTACGATGAAGCAATTTTCGGTGAAATCGCTAATTCAATTCCCGAGCGCATTATCTTCCCTCGTTTTATTTTTACTGTTACGTAGCCACAGCGAAATGTGTTCGATAGTTCCCATTTACCATGCTTCCGATCGAGTTGATGCGGCAAATGTTCGATTGTCGTGCGCATGGGCCGCATTCAACCTTCTCCTATTTTTATCTCGCGGCGCACGGCCGCTATTTTCCCTTCCATAAACGGAAGCCTTACGGACGTGATTTTTCCCTAGATTTTCATTTTCCGTGTTGACCCTTAATCCGATTTCCATCTTTTTTTCGTACTGTATTCCGAAAGAGGAGGCACGAAATAACGATCGCCGTGGTAAAGTGTCATTCTGATTCCCGAAAAAGTTCGGAGGAAAATTCTATTCCACACACTAGGTAGGGATTTATCGTGTGTGCTACGAAGATTTATGGCGCTTTTTTGTCGTCCCGTCGATACGAGATTTATCATTTTCTAAAGCTATATCCGGGATATCTTGCATAATACGAGACTGATACGATATGGCTCTCGTATCACTTTGTATTAACAGTTTGATAATAGCAAACATCTGTGAGTTTTTGTGCAGGACCGAGCCTTGTAATTCTTGTCAACTCGTAATTCATATTTTACGTGTAAGATTATTTATCTCTCAGGTATTTGGGATGTTTATTTTGTAATGTAAACGCTTATCTGTTAAGCTGTTCGGCTAGCATAACTCCTATGGTCACTTGATGATGTTTACGGCAAGTAATGGAAATGTTTTAAATTAAAGGTCCACAAGTAAGCCTGAAATTAGTTTTACAAACATCATGTTTGAAATGTAACAAAACTAATTTTCTCAGGCGGATTGTATGGAATTCTGTTTTACCACGGAGAATTTATTTGAAGTCCGTATTAACAATTTACTCATATACAAGGCTTTTTCGTTTTTTAATGTTGCATCTGCGCTGTTTATGCGCGATAGTCCTCATTCGACCTTATTTATAGTCTTCGATCTTTCATACTGGCTTAGAAATTGTATCCTGGAACTATGGCAATCTCAATGAATCCTGGTAATTTCGAATAAGTTTGGTTTCTTCATAAAATGTTACTACTTATTTTTGTTGGTCGTACTTCGCCTATTCATTTCGTTTTTACTTCTTATTTAATTTCATTAGTTTCACGTGTTATCTTGTTTATTTCGCCCACTCTATCACCGTTCCCATTGTGATATCCAATTCGATAATATCGAAATTTATATCGAATACCGTTCGCAAGTAAAAGATCCGGGTTCGAATCCCAATCTAGTCAAATTATTTTTGTTTTTTTTTCTACCTCATCTAACCCACTCACCCCCCCTAATTCGACAAATCGATACATCAATTTTTTCCCTAAAAGAGTTTCGTTCGGAAATAACAAAGGTGTAATTTTAATTAAATAGTTTCAGGACATTGAAGTTTTAAATAAATAGCGGAGTGTATATTGAATTTAAGCCTTCATTCGATCAATGGATAGTGTCTTCATATGATTTTGCATAGAATGTGAGGTAAGGTGCAGTGAAAAGTAAATCCATTTTGGCCATGACCCTTTTATTTGCCAAAATCCAGTTTTGTTTTGTAATTATTAATTTACGTCATTTTCCCCATCTTCTATCTCTGCGATCGTCCACTTGGAATTTATTCGACTTAATAAAATTTTTATCTTTCTGTATTCAAGTGAACTTCTGGTGATCTGTATGTGATAAGGAAGCAATATCATATCTAATCATTTTATATCCAAGGAAGCGTATTTATATCTAATCAGTTCTAAATTATTCGATTGTTAAGGTACTTTCCCGAGATTTCCGATAAATGTTTCCTGGAGTTAATTACTTTATGTGGTTACGAATTTCGTCTTAATTATATTTTGGTGCCACGTATTCTACGACTCGTTGAAAACGTGGCACTTGATTGCACCAACTTATCTCCTCTTCTTTTTTGTGGAAACTGATAGTTTCATATTGCTCACACCACGACTCATAATGCCTTAAAAAATAAAGTCGAGGAGAGTTCAATTTTCATTCTTTTAATTTTTACCATAATATTTATCTAAGAATTTAAAATATTTTGACGAAGCGCGAGTTTATTTAGTTCTAAATGCGCGCACATTCAGTTCTGTTTACTCTGATTTATTTATTTTTCAAGTGAGTGAATTTATTTTCCATCTTGTTTTGTTTGCATAGCATGCTTTTATTTGTTTCTCGTATATAATAAGAGATGTTTTCCAGACGTATTCTTAAAATATCCGGAATGTTTGACTAAAGCAATAACATAATCGATTACGCAATAACTTTTAACCATTGATAAATAATCGTATGTCTTATTAGATAGACGTATTAAGATACGATGACATTTACTCCAATCATATAACCTTAGCTGTCGAGGCATCATGAAAACCAATACTATATAAGATTTTTACGTGCTTCCTTACATATTTTTCTTTGAGTGTAACCTTAAAATCTTTTTATGTTTTAGCGTGTATTACCTGAAACCAATGATGTATTGTCGTTGTATCCAAGTATTCCTTATCATTTTTACAAGGACAACTTTCTTATTGTATGAAGGGGTACAAGATGCTCCATTGTACAACCTACATGATTTTTAGGTATTTCAAAAGTCTTCCTAATATTTTTAGTGAGCATAACTTCAGAAGAAGAATTCATTGGAAATGCATGTGTTCTACGACCCTCAGTGCAGAGTTAACCCCTTCAACTTTTCCCCGATCACACGAATCGTGAGGGAAGCAAGTATGTTTGTTTGTTTCCAGAACGAACGCTGACTTTTTCCGAGATTCGATATCACAGATCCGCAGGAATCTCATCAAATCATTACCCTAATTACACGTTATTTTCTCCTCCCTCTATTTTGTTCTTTCACCCGTTTCCTACTTCTCCATCATTTCATCTTCTTTATCATTTATGTACTTCTCATCTTTTTCATATTCACTCACTGTTTATTATGCTTATTATTAATTTATTGTTTATCTAATACAACACATCTATGTGGGAATTTATCCTGTATATGTTAAATAAATTATTATTATTATCGCATTGGAATGCATTTCAGCAAGAAATATCTTGGATAAAGTGTTTTTAAATAAGATAATCGATATGAGAAGGCGTGACTTCGTGGAAAGCCATTTGCAGAATGAAAACACTTCGTACTTTTCCACAGAAAATTTATTTTGCGACCGGTTTCATAAGCGAGATTACATCTTCAGGCATTACATCCAGGCATTACATTACATTCAGAGCTTACATCTTCATCCTAAAGATGTAAGCTCGCTTATAAAACCGGTCGCAAAATAAATTTTCTGTGGAAAAGTACGAAGTGTTTTCATTCTGTTTTTAAATATTCACAATTGAATTACATAGTGATAAAACTTTTTCTGCTAGTAAGTGCAAAATCTTACGCGCTTGGATACAGTTGTATTGCTGTGGATACTAAAAGCTTTTTCTCTTGAAAACAGATTGATATCTGAGAATTGGTTTCTTTCGCTTTACCATGATTGCTGTTTTGGGTGACCTAAAAGTATCTTGTATTCGCTTCCCTCAGTAGCTCACTAAATCATTCGTTGAGATGAGAGATGCAAATTCTTCGCTCATGAAAAGTTTTCCGCGAGGCGATGACGATATTCCCTAAGTGCGAATTTAGATATAATGTTTATCATTCGAGTCTGTATATTCAGCGTGCTTTTCAATGCAATAGGCGCATTCGCTGCTAACATTTTATTGTGTTAATTGCAGATCAACGAGTTGAGTCATGTGAACATCCCAGTGATGCTGCTCCCCGACGACTTCCGCGCCTTCTCCAAACTCAAAGTGGACAATCACCTCTTCAACAAGTGAGTACTCTCCCGTCACTCTTCGTCATCTCCCTCTACAAATAGCTGCGTTTCTATCTCTTGTGGCACGCATTACGGATGCCGGAGCCACGAGCAGTTCTCAGCTCCGCCGATTCTCCACTGGATGCGACTTTTGTTTCGCGTCGAACGCATTGGATTACCATGGATGATCGTTGAGGAACCAGTCCCAAAATAAAAAATATCCATCCCAATCAATTGGCATTGGCATTTATTTTACCTTATTCAACGGTCATCCAGTGGGTGTTCGAGTGTTTTACAAATTGTAACCATTCAACTATTGCAAGTGTGGCATCTAAGAGTAACAAATGAGTTATATATCTGATATGAAGAAAAATTAACTCTTAATAGAACTTGACAATCATTAAGCTCATATTAGTTATGTTATCCTTCATCTTAAGTTCCTTGTTTCTGGCTTAGCTTTATTTTCATCTCAATCAGTTGTCTTTGGTATTACGCCCGTCACGTTGGAAACATCTTTTTTTTTTAAATGAGACATTTTAAAGCGTTTTCTTATTAACATATTGAATTATTTTTTAGCCAAACAATTAATGAATTTTTTATCAGACAAAAAAAAACTTATCCGGTGATATTTGGTGAAATTACACTATAAAAATATTTGTTTTAATCGAAAGTTGCGTACTTATACGATGATAATAAACTGTACAATAGGTCAATCAAGTGGAATTGCACAGTACAATATTTAACACACTGTATGACCAATGAATAATTTAAAATACATAAGTGGAAATTTCTGGTGGACTTGTTAAAGTAAAAAAATTACATTCTCGTTGCAATATATTATTTAATAGTCGATAATTTTATTATTTTTGATAGTATCAATAATCTGTAGAGTCACAGTAAGTCATGTATACCTTAAAACAAAGAAAACTTTTAATTGAATCGTTTGTTGGCTCGGAAATTAAACGTTTATTTGTGTAAAAATAATTTTCAAAAGTTGAATATTTCGAAAACAAAATTCTGATTCATAATTGCTGGTAATGTGAATATCTATAATTAAAATTACCGTAATGTTGTGTTGTTAAATAATTAGTGATACGTGCCCCAGAGCTGTTAGTTAACTTTCAACGAAAAGAAATTACTTTTAATTTTTTTGTAGGCCTTATATGACATTCATGAGCGCGTGTTTTGTAGTTTACCTCCTTTACAATTTGGAAAAATGTTTCCTTGAATATTCATTGGCCACCCAAGCAAAATATTAACGTAAGAATGGGAAGCGATTGCTTTTTTCTCTAAAAAATCACTACGGCTTCGATAATTGCGGATAAACGGATGGTGCAAACCTTTCATTATGAGGCACAAAGAGTCAGTGGCGTCATATATGACGTAATGTTAGCCGTTCCCCGTTATTTTCCTACTGATTATACCCCGTGATGCCCTCATCCAATGAGATAGCTTTTTTTTTAACTACGAATCTTAACAATGTCTTAATATCGCTGCAGTACGCGGTGGGTTTATCATTAATCTCCCGGTTGATGTTTTTGTGTAGCAGTCGTTATCATGGAAGTTACAGCCCTTAAGGGAAACTCCTTCCTAAGAAAGATTCCCCATCGTTAATTTTATGGCGCCATAAACGCAACAAGCAAACAAATTCGTGTATATTGAGCCTTGTCTTATATTCACCGCATTAAAATTATCTCCCCTTTCCCTTTTTGGGAGGTGGACATTTTTTCGCGACTCTCGCTAATCCCGTTTTCTCTTTTAAATTTGTTTTTATTTCGAGCCTTTTAATTCGTGGATTTCCAGAAATATGAGCGAGGTTTCGAAATTAGGCGGAATCGCCCCAATCTCGACGGAAGAGGAGGAATTTGATGTGGTGCCAAGGTCGAAAGGCTAAATTTAGTCTTCAAACAGAGATTTACATGGTTTATGACATTGACTAAAACTCGTAGAATGAGCCGTTTGATGACTGAACTTCAAAGTCTATCCCATCGCTCTCTCCGAAATCCCTGCGAAAGTAATGGGAACATTTTCCAACTCGGGTTTATTGGAGCGGATCCAAAGCACGCCGTCAGTTTAACTAATTCATGCGCTGCGAATGTTGATAAGAAATTTTAATATTTCGAGAGGCTGAAAACAGAGCTATCCAAATATTTTTTTGATTTGCCCTTACTTCAGTTTTCAAGCGTCTGGGAAATGTTTATCGCATGTAGGAAATTTTCTAAAAATGCTGTTTCAAGATGTTCAGTTATTCGGTGCTTCTGTTAAATCGCGTATCTTACTAACGTGTATAAAACTTTGAAAATTAACAAGGTGTTCCTGAAATTATATCACGAAATACTTTCAATTACTTCGTTAACATATTTGCATGGTGGTCTCGAAGATTCTTAGACTTTATCCCATACACCGCAAACGCTCCTTAAGGGTGTATTTCTGCAGGTTTTTGTAATATTTTCATTTAACATCTACTCGAAGGAGTATGTTTTTGGGTGATAGCTTTCAAGTATGCCATTTCGTGCTTCCTGACGAAATATTTAACAAATTAATCAATTGATCAGCAATAATATATTATGCAGTAAATGATGAGTTATCAAAAGACAGTGTATACTTTATCGTTTCTGAAAAATTACCTCCAAAGGTTTCCTGTAAAACAAAAATAGAAGTATCGTTGTGAATTTATCATTCACAAAAATCGGTTCTTAATCTTTTAGACGTGTCAGAAGTTTTTTGAAGAATTCTTTCTATATAATCATCTAGTCACGTACCTTTACTTCTGTGATTGAGATTCTAATATGATCTATATTTGTTTATTTTTTGATTAAATTGAAATTTATATCTAGTTCGCCATTTGAAGTTAGCACTATTGTTCAATTCCTTGGTCCAAGGGGTATAAGAAGTGAAAAATAGTTACCGGACTGGGTAACTATGTTAAGTTTAACTTCAATTCCAAATTCCTTGGTCATTTTGAAATATAGTCCTGCGGAACTTCAGAACACCTCGGTCCCTCAACAGTTCGCGGACCACGGGTGGAGAATCTCAGGATTTTATAATGTAATTTAAGGAAAACTTGCGGAACATAATTTTTTAGATCGTGGAAATTGTACGTTTTAAAAATTAAAAGATCCATTTGATCGCTTTTTCTAATATCTTAATTCTGATCGCGGGTTAGCTTTCATAATGGTGAGAACACACCTAATGAAAATTGGAGATTCTTGATGGAAGTGGTTGGCAATATACTTGTGGGGCATGTTCCATTAAGAGAGTTTGGTCGTGAGGGAAAAACAACTTTCAATCTTATTCAAAGACGATTCAAAGTACCCGTAAATCAAACATATTGCGCCCGACTGAAGTGGAGGAACTCTCTGCAGTATTGGCACTGAACCCTTAAGTGGGAATTGGAGAAGAAAATCAATGAAACTGCTCTGGTATTTTCATTTCACGTCGAACGTTGGGAATTAGCGCATGTTATTTTCGATTTTTGTCCAATGTTTACGGATGATAGGTCGTGTATGCGTTTCTGCCCATTCGATGCATTTTAAACCACCGATAGCGTTCAGTTTGAGCTCCGAGGATATGATTTAAATTCTGGCGTGTAATTATAGCTCTTTCGCAGAGGGTGAAATCGCGCTTATGAAGTGGAGAACCGAACCAAAAGCACTTAAGTTCGCTGCGTTAGTCACTCGGAGAGATATAGCCGACAGTGTCTTTCTTTTGAATCATAAGTTCGTCTGCGGAGTGGAATGCTCGCTTCGGAATTTGCGAAGTGATTTTCTCGTACGTAAGCAACTCGGATATGGCCTCGTCTTTCAGGATCTGTGCTATAAGAATTTGCCTTGAATCCGTAAATTCTTCTCCGTTCGTTGTTTTGTGTCATTTATGTTTACTCATTTCTTTCCTGTGTAAGCACATTCTTTCGGGGTGATACGGATCTTCTTCTTAAGGTCTTGTCGTTTCAATGTTCCTAGATCAGACGTATTGTAGCGCGAAAGAAGTTGAAGGATTGTTTACGTTGGACATGGATAGTTGGTTTAAGCAATGTTTCCCCTTCGCCCATGTTTCCATCACTCTTAATTTGTATAATGGAGAAAGGCTGAACTGGATGTTACGGGGCGGGAGGTCTTTTTTTCGCACTTTTCAGCAGCGAGAAATGTTTCCAATAAAAGTAACACAAGTGGGCGACGCTCCGTGACTGCGGTTGGCTCGCAGCTGGTGCGGCTGAATGGACGGCTAGAAAGTAAATGGCATTAAGAGGGTTTTAAGGCATCGCCGTAAACAGCCGTACAACAAGTTATTTATCATCCGCTCTCTTATTTTTTGCCCGTCATCCGAGCGAAAGGCCGTCATCGACCGTTTTCCGGGACAAATTGATGGATCAAAAACGAAATTTCAGCGATCGATCGCGGCTTTTTGAGCCGTAGATCATTCTTAAGGAGTACATTTATTCGTGGAAAATATTCGTCCTGATATTTTTCACCGAATAATGCTACGGAATGAATGAGCAATTTTATGAATATTTTCAAATTTTAGCAACATATAGGAAGATAGATGTTTGTAGGAAGGAGATAGTTACGCATACGTCTTGATAGCGGGTGAAATAAGGGTTAATAGTCCTACCTCAGATTTAGTAATAAAATGGATGAAAGCCAAACAATTATGGAAACAAAGTAAATAATATTAAAGCATGCAAACATGCAGTACAAATATCAAACATAAACCAACAACAGATGGGCTGGATGAGAGAAGTTGTAGGCGAGAGATGTCACATGATGTAAATCCATCCGTATTACATGTTTGTGTAAAAAATTTCATGTTGTTAATTTCTGTGTACGTATTTAGTAATTGTTGATTCATTTTGCTTTCCGAAATTTTCGGGTCAAAGGGTTAATGTCGTTACGCCTCGTTGTCTATTTTTTCAACTTTCACAGATGCAATATTTAATTCATCTGCGAGTTGAAATTTTAGTCTAACTCAAATTTTCTGCTCATATTTTATTGGGTGCAAATGATATTTATTATTCTTAGGTGTTATTTTGGATTTTTTGTCTGGGAAGTCCTGTAAAATTCCCTCTGAACCATTATCTTTTCCTATTTTAGAGATCTGTGGCGTATTGTGGAATCGTTGGTTACAAATACGACTGTTTTCTGTATGAAGCTGTAAATGTAAATTGGGGTGGGGAGTGGTAACTAATCAGGATTCGTGTTTTTTCATATTATGGGGATTTTATTTCTGTAACAGTATATATAAATTAATAGAGAACCGTGGTTTATGTAGTATGTATAATATTTTATACTTATACCGTTGTGGATGCGAAATACAGTCCATGATGCCCATGGTCATTGAAATGAGTGAACGAGAGATTAATGGCTACTTGACGTGCCCCACCCACGTTCTTGAACCACGTGAATTCTCCTTAGAGCGTAATCCCGCATGATCTCTGTGTGTGGCATCGGGTCCATGGGGTTCCTGGCGGAGTACATCGCTACCCACTTATCATCCGTGATAACATCTCAACGCGATGCTCGTGTCTGCATATTTGTCTGCTTCTAACTCATTTCCCTAACCTTGTCTGCGCGTTTCACGGAGGCTCTACGAGTAATATCCCTTATGTTTTTCTCTTCATTAGCAGCACAACCGCGATGCACGTCGTCGCAGCGTTGTGTTTCGTCGGTGAGGGTGACAGACGCTGATTAGCGATTTCGAAGGGGAAGACGGATATTTCAGGTGCTTGTCCCCGTGATAACTTTGTCATCGATAACGAAGTTCAGCTTTTTAGTCCATACGTCGGTCACAGGTTTTTGATAACAGCGCCGGTGCGGTTAGTTGACGCAACTATCTTCCCCGAGAACCCTTCATAATGTCAATGTATGTTTTTTTACTCCCTCGTCCATCCTTCGATAACCTCAAAAAATTTCTTCGCCCCCTTTTGGTCACTCTTTTCTCTGCACATCATTAATCGATGTCGAACGTCGCTTTTTCCCGTGTTTTCCTTTGGAACGGCTTATCGAACCTCGTTTCGGCGCGACACTCTCCTCATTACTGCTCATATTATTTATCTTCGCTTCCGTCACCATGACTGGTGCAGTTTTTGGGTTGATGAGGTCATCACGTCGTTAACAGAATGAGCGGCTATTAAGGTGGTAATTTTCTGCTTATTAGTGCAGTTTAGTGGCAGTACTACTCTTATTATTTGAACTTTTCCTCGTATTGGTAGCAGTAACTGATATAATTAGAGAGATATGAATTAAAGAGTGCTGTTTCAGAAATATTATAGTTGTTCCCTTGCCCTTTTAAATACTGTTAATATAAAAACATGTTCGTATCACTTATTAGTTTAATGACTATACGAATTCAAATAAAAAGCATTTCATTTAAAGATCCATTACAAAGCGTCATAAAAGGTAGGTCAGTTTGACGAGATTTATTGTTGTATTTTAGCAAATTTTCAAACTTTACACGTAATTTCTTTCAAATTTATGTCTTTCAGTAAATGGTCACATTATGCTGAATCGACCGAGGCTTATGTTTTGTAATATATGAAACATCACCTGTTTCCCTTCGGCTATTATTTAATAGAGAAAACAAAAGTAAAAATCCTGTATCTATCCTTTATAAATGTTAGCCTCGTAATTCTCATTAATCTAGACTGTGGTGCTCTATTATATTTCCAGTTTCACGAGATATAAACAAGTGCTCTTGAGGTCAGCAAAGCGTAGGGCCTCAGGCTGGTTCCATTTTGGCCGTTTGATGAATGGTAATTTGTATTTTGGGTCACGGCGGAAAAGTTTAGGGGATCGCCGGTTAGTGGCTTAACCAGATAAAATGACATCCTGTATTCAGAAATTTAATCATGAAAAATATGGGCCGTGTTAAAATGAATGTTGCAGTCCTTCTAATCTAACAAGAAAAGGTTTGAATGGAAGTTTGATGTATTCGCGGTGTTTCGTAATGGCCACTGATTAATGTGAATGCCTCAGTTATTCTTTCAGGTTTGAGAAATTTGAGAAATCGTACGTAAGGTTTTGATATCCATTGCCCATGATTTCTATACCTTAAGTGTAGACTAAAGGTATAAAAAAATGATTGGCAATGTAAATCAAAACCTTTCGTACATTTCCTCAATTTCAAAACAGAAAGAATAAGTTGAAGTCCTGGAAGTTTCCATCTATTTGAATTGATGTTCAGAAAGAAGTAAAGCTTAGTAAGATTATTTCCAAGAACCGATT
Source organism: Sympetrum striolatum (assembly GCA_947579665.1). Taxonomy (NCBI): domain Eukaryota; kingdom Metazoa; phylum Arthropoda; class Insecta; order Odonata; family Libellulidae; genus Sympetrum; species Sympetrum striolatum. The sequence goes on along the minus strand of OX388347.1, from coordinate 16,604,871 downwards.
TTTATAACAATGTTGATATGTTTTAAATTCTCGGTAATTATATCCTATGACAATTTTTACTCTCAAATATTGCATATTAAGTAAGGTTGTGCAGTAACTTGATATTTTACTCTCTTTATAAGAAAATTCTTTCAACGATCAAATTTGGTCTTATTACTTTTTGACTTTTTAGCGCGTATTTATTTTACGTTAAAAAGTTTAATGATCTAACGACAATATATTGTAAATCTTGTTTTTGACCTATAAAAGGCCATTATTAGAATTAAAGGATTGCTTGTTTAATTGATTGGGTTGTCTGCTCTTTCAACCATTCGTCATGTTATGAGTATTAATACATTTTTGAATGAGTTCACAGGGCATGCTTTAAAGGGGGTTTCGGGTCTCAAAATATTGGGAAATAGTGCCTTCCGAAATTTAATGAGAGGCGACTTAAGTGGTGGTTACAAACGAGGCGTGTTGTTTGCAAAAATAGGCCGCGTGGCAGAAATGAAAAATACATACATTCTGTTGTGTGCCTAAGGTTTCATCACTAATTTTACTTTCGTGTACTTAAGGCGCGTTTTTCAATAGTGTCTTTATACATATTCATAGGATTCAATCGGTTAGGCAAACATACGTTTTACTGCTTCGTAAACATTGGAGTATTTGCTTTTTTCGGGTAACCGTTCAATTCCACAGCTGACATCTTTCAACTATTTAAGAATGTATCGTAAGCTCTCCAACTTGAATAAAACGTAAAGGAGCATGCCATGAAGTTGAAATGGATGTTGTAGCGTATTGATATTCTAGTTGTTCACTTTAGTTTATACTGGTAACCACGGTTTTATTTACTTTAAGAGTTTGTTTAGGTTACCCTGCTTAAGTTCGTTAGTGTTCCGATAGTCTTGTCGACTTTTTATGTAATGAATTTGCAAATAAACTGGAATCACATTCTGGGCCAAGTATCAATATATTACAGAAATGCACGTACATCTTATTTTCAGCGTATTTTCCGCTATTTACCTCGAAGTTTAGATGTTCCAACTGATAAACTCAGGCGTAACTTTGGGGTAGTTTGAAACACGGAGATAAATTGTGACATTGAACCGCTGTGTTTAGGTATATGTATTTTAAAGATACATTATATGATTGTATCACGACAACCAGATTGCTTTACTAATCCCAGCTTAACATCAAAGGATGCGCCATTAAAAGAGAGAACAAATTTAAATACCTTGGTGCGTGGCTCTGTGAAGAATGGAGATCGGATATGGAGATAAAATGTCGCATAGAAATTGCTCGTTATGCCTTTATAAATTCAAGATTGTTCTTGCATTTGAACCTTAGGATTCGCGGTTGAAGGTTGAAAGAAAAACTTCGTAATTTCCACAATAAGTTTTAATTTATTCGACCGGTTTCGGCATTGACAGCCAACCTGAGGATTTTTTTTCTTTCAACCTAAGATGTCGTTCCACGAAGTGCAGTCAGGACATATCGATTATACTTAGGATTCGCATTGTCAAAAGTTACATCTGGTCAGTACTTTCACACGGCTTTGGAGGATGGATTTCAAATGCCTCTTTCTTTTTTGTTTCTGCCTTCTTTAAAGTGTGAACTTACCGTAGGAAATACTGTTATTAACAATTAAAAAAAGAAAACGGCATATCTAGGGCACATCCTACGGAACACTAAATATTATCTCCTACAGTTGATAATTGAAGGAAAAATCGAAGGTAAAAGAGGAAGAGGACGGAGAAGAACATCTTGGATTGTCAATATAAAACTATGGGCTGGATTACCAACTGCTGAGAGACTGTTACACACAGCAACCAGCAGGAACGAAATGCTAAATGTGATGATCGCCAACATCCATTAATGGATAGGCAGAAGAAGAAGTTTAGATATTTCGGCTACGGATGTATCAGAATCTTCTTTTCTGATCATATGTACAGGTATGTTATCCCGCATCTTAATTCAACTGTCTTGTTTCCCGCGTACAAACTTTAAAATCAAAATTCACTCGATGTATTTATTCTTGCTGGGCATACTAGGTTTCTTACGTTTTGTTTTTATAAACCCTGCTTTTTTCACCAGGTACGCCTAATTACCCCGATCCGATAGATATCACGTGACCTCTTTCGTGTTCTCCGGAGAGGATAATCTCTCGGATGATTTGGTTTTGTTTCATCCGTTTACCACTTTGGATCGGACGGGCAGGTAGAAGCTGTTTAGCTGCCTTAATAAGCTGTATCGCAGTGGGCTAGTGTTGCTTTTTTTGCTACCTCTCGTGTATTGCTCCATCAAGTGTCTTTGAAGGGCTTCCAAACAATAGGCCTCTTCAACGGAAAGAAAGCCTTTTTCTGAGTCCTCGGAGATAATTTGGAGAGAATTCTCGCAGGTTGGGGGTTAGGTGTTGCCGTTCGCACCTTTGATCTCTTTTTTCTCGCATTTTGCGGACTCTTCCTTTGTGAATGGAAGCTCCTGAATGCATCGTCAGGGCGAATAAGTAGACTTCCATGAATACGTGGGCTGATAAGGTGTAACGCCTTCGGTGTTATCTGCCCAGGATACGGCTGTTTTTATTTTATGCTGCTTTCCTCACGATGAAGGATTCTCGCTCTCTTATTTTCAACATTTTTCACCAACGGTATGAATCTTTATGAAGCGCCTCGTTGAAATACAGTTACTATGAAATATTCCAAACGCGACACTTAATTAACGACCTGATTCTGCTGTAATTACTCCTTTATCTGGTGGTAGAATTCCTTCCGAAACCAGTCGTGTTTGGTACGTATCTGGATTGCAGTGTAGTCTAGTGTTTAGTATTTATGCAATATATTGATACTCGAGCCCAGAATATGATTTCAGTGTATTTACAGATTCATTACATGAAAAGTCAACAATACTGTCGTAACACTAACAAATTGAGCATAGAAACCTAAACAAACTCTAACAAGTAAATAAAATCGTGGTTACCTGTCTGAACTAAAGTAAACGACTTGTGTAAGGTAAAAATATTGTAAATAAACGTAGAACTTTGCCATGTTCCACCAAGTCACCGCCAATTTTGTTTAACTTTATGAAGTGTTTTCATTATAGTTGATATTGTACAATATTTATAATATTAATAAGATGAACAATGAATATAATATTATTATATATTAATTCAGGTAAATTTTTACATTTAAATCCTTAGTTCGCTACGCATTATTATCTTGGGTAAATCTTATTAGCGGAGGAAATAACTTCACTATCTCCCACTCATCTGTAGTCAAACCTGGGGACATAGGAACATTACGTGAATTATATCTTTCACTGGTTTTCTTTTACGAATTCCGTTTTAATTTCCAAGATATGGCGAATTCCATCCTCTTTTACTTAAATTTTTTTAAAACACTTTCAAAGAAGGGCCCATTGTTTTCAAACTTAAACGGTACATCGTTGCCAGTTATTGAAGCTCATATTTTCCTCTCATTCAAACGGTCCTGGCAGATTTATTACCTTTTTAAGTGCGGTGAAGTTACATTCGCTCTAATTATGGTTTCCTTGTGCGAGTTAATCCAACTCAAGAGGCAGTAAATATTTGTCGTGTCACTTGAGGACGAATTGTGATGCGATTCTTTCACCTTTCGCTTAACAGGATTACGACGCCCGTGTTCCACATTGGATTCATTTCGAAGCTTCTCTTTAATAATCGAAGGGAATTTTTCCGCTGCGAAATCTCGGGGATAATAGGCTCAAGAAGTTTTCGAAGGCTTTGGTGGAATAGTGTGCTGTGGGATTTTTCTTCCGGAGGCAAGTTTTCGTCAGTTGTTTTTGAGAAGTTTCAGACTCGGAAAGTTTACAAATCTTCGCAACCATAAAGCCCCTTGTCATACTTTATGCATTAAGAAATTGCGGATTCCAAGTTCGGTAATTTAAAGTCGTGTGGATTCCTCATGAGCTAGTACGGTTTTTTATATTGTTTTCTTTTACGACTGAAGGCATATTTACTGCTCTTTTTTCTCTCTGCTTTTCTTTTACGTATGTTTATAGTGTTTTATTTTAATAGTGTATTATAGGGAAGAGAAAAAAGAATTTTTGAGGATTGCGTTTATTTATCTGAAAAAATCTTTCTTGATAGCAGACATAACATACTTAAAAAAATATTTCGCACATGTTAGCTTTAACTGTCGATAGCTTGGTATGTCTCATACATATTTTTTTCTATTGTATAGTCTAACTTTTTTAATGTTTTTTCGGTATCATCGATAGTTAAGGTGCGTGCCATGAACACACAGAATACCAAAATGTTAAAAATTACGGTGCAAGACGGACTATGGAAGCAGGAAGTAGTAGTGACAGTAAAGAAACTTTGGAGAAGCCTGAGGTTCCCTTCGTGTCGTAGGGTTTGTTTCTACTTTTGTTTGTTTTTTGACAAGTATTTACTGTGCCGTTTGAATATATTTTCGGACGATATCGCTGCGAGTCATATAAATACGGTGTCGAATTTTTTAAGCGTGTGTAATTTTTACGTAATTGTTTGAAATGCGCGTTTCTCAGTAGGCCAGTTGTGCGTTATCTATTCTGTTATCTCAGTGACGACTTTTTTAAACTGGTTAATTGGTACGTACCCGTTATTAACATGAAAATACGGTCATTGCAGCCTTTATTATTCTTTACGTTTTAGCATTTATAAAGGTGCTAAATTACGAGTTTAGGGTCCTCTATTGTCATTCCCTTCCGCTGTGCTTCTCATCACATTTCCATCCACAATTTGCTAGCCTTTTTACTAATGTTGTCATTTGCACTCCGAATCTTATATTCTCTCATCTTATATTTTTCATACTCAAACGATGAGTTTGAGGGTTCCTGGATAGTCATGTGGACAGTGCGTTTGCCTTTGGTGAAAGCGGTCCCGGGTTCGAATCCCGGTGGGAGCCAATGTACGAAATGACCTAAGCTGTCGAAGCACTTTTAACAATACTACTACTACTACGATGAGTTTGACGACTGTTACTCCATGGTACATGTGCTAACCTTTCAGCTAAAAAATAGTGCGAAATATTCGCATTGTTTTAAATCACCTAGATCTCATCTCACCTTCTATCTCCATTGACAGGCTTTTCTATAATCTACCCATTACTTTTCATTAATTCGTATAGCACATATTTCTCTTTTTATGATTGTGACTTACTTACGGATTATAAGAGTTTATAATTAACAGCCTGAATAAAATAGCCTAACACTTTTTTATGACGAAGAAGAACTAAGATAAGGCCTTCTTTTTAGGATAACTACAGTTCAGAATTACGTCAGTAGTTAATGCCGTTCTTTTCCCCGTAGTTAAGTTCCCTATACAGTTAAGGGATGAACTACTTTGATAGCTTAAAGTTAACATTAAAATCCACGGTTTTTTAATAGCTAATTAATCATTAACGGATAATAAATTATCTTAAAAATAACAGGAAAAGGTATATTCTTCAATAAAAGTATTGAAATTAATTTTCTAAATTATGCCGTCAATTAGATTAAAATAAAGCCACGAGAGGTAAGTTGGCAAATAACTGCATTTTAATACCTTTTTTAAAATCAATTAAATCATTATTTAAAAACATATCACGTAGGACTTATCTGTTTAAAAGGGTCATCCGAATGGGGACAAAGGAGAGTATTCCATCTTCTTGAAGTTCAAGAGAGAATATTAATTTTCGTACGAGAATAGGTGTAACAGATTTTCCCCTAGCGTTTTCTCGCCCTGGTCGATAAAAATTAATCTCATCCGTGGGCGGTGGTGGTGTCACACAAGTCCAGACTTATTTACTTTGATACATTTAATTCTTTTCTTTCTTCGCTATACCTCCCATAAATATCTCCCATTGATTCGTATTTTTCTTGTTTCGTTTCCTAGGAGACGACAACTCAAGTAGAAATTTCCATTTTATAGATTCCTCGCCGTCGATTGTGTGGTGCTCGATGGAGAATCTCGGTAAATAAGTTTTTTCAGGTGATATTCAAGGTCGCGCAGCGAGGATTCCCTTTGACGAGGACAATTCGCGAGAAAATCCTTTCCTCCGAAGAGAGATTCTTCTTAGGAGATCCCCGTTTATCCACTGCGACACGAGCCAAAGCGCGCCGTGAAGGAGCGTGCATAAGTGCTCCAGAAAGGGATTTATGCGAAGAATCTGAGGCATCCCTTCACGAAGATATTGTCTCCGATAAAAGGACCCATACCATCGCTAGTTTTCGCGCTACAAAGTGACCTTCTTGGGTGGGATATCGTCAACACACGATGGGCTTCAATTCTAGGTCGTATTTAGTCCACTGACGCAATAAAGTATCACAACAGCCGTAAAAAAGCACACGTGCTCTTCAAGTTCGTCCTAATTTGTTTCGTTATTATCTCTGAATTAAGTAAGTCGACAAGGTGTTTTGGGCATAAGTTAATTGGGAATGAAGAAAACAAAAAACGGTTAATGATAGATGTCTGTGGATTACACCTTTACTTTTTTTCGGGTATTTCAGAAATTTGGAGGGTCTCCGTCCTAATCCGGACCCTTAGCTCTCCTTCACAGCTCAGAAGCGCCCGACACTCCCATCAGGGGGGACCATAAAAAAACTAACCGCGTGGAATACGATTTAAAAAGTTATAAACAATTAAAATGACATTGTCGGTAGCTCTTGAATAGGTGTGGACCGGAGCTAATTTTATCTTGTAAGAATCGAACGCCTAAATTCTGAAAATTACGCATTTGCGAATTACTAAAGAAAACTTCTGTGTATAGTCTAAATTATACCTAATTTTATATGGTGATATGTTTATTATTCTTGAGTAACAGTTGTCTGTCGATGGTAGGCAGACCGCCCAGAAGCCTCATGTGGCCATTGCCCACGCCTTCTGCGGCCGCTGCCCACTGAAATCATTTTGCGCGAATAAGGAAAGCAAGGCCAGAAGGAAATTAAAACCCCCTACCGTTCAGTGAAGATTTTATTTTTCGTTAACGCTTATAAATTTCTGGATTAACGTATTTTAGTTTTTTAACTAGTTAAGTTGCTATGTACAAAGTATGAACATTTGATCTATTTGACGACGGAATTGTGAAGCAAAACATTTCGGAATAATATGATACGTCAATCATAGAGCTGAGTGCACTCGGCTGTTATCGATGTTAATAATGCATGTCGCGTATGAGCGAAATAATCTATAATAGCGAAGATGCTTCTGCTCTTTTTCTTTGAAACCAAAGGCTCACTGCAATTCGACATCGGATTCCGATAATGAAATGTTAAGTTGGAGTGACCTTGAATCTCCATCTAACTGTCCTCGATTTGTCTCGAGAAGGAATTTCTCTCGTGATTAATTTTCTAGGACGAAGTTTACTCTTCAAATTGATATAATCGATGTTTGGAGGAACTGCTGTGTGGGTTAAATTTAATACACACTTCTGGTTCATAAATTTATCTTCCCTTCCAAAAGAACAGATGCAGTTCCTCTTCTTTTTTTGGATTTAATTTATCGCTTGTTTCCTCCAATTTTTACTCCGTTCACTTTAAACAAGCAAGTAAAAGTTCTGTATCTATATATGTTCTATCTTATGAAACCAAGTTGATGTGGGGATGGAAGAAAAGTTTAATGCTCATCTCAAGTGTTAAGGATGCATACTTCTTGTCACGCTCTGCGTCTCTCCTTTGTAGTGGAGCATTACGGCGTTAACTATCTCCTCCACAGTGTGGAAAGCAGCGTCACTTGCAAGTCTTATCTCCGTCTTAACAATTACGAATTTATTTTTAGAGTTAAAGTAGCTGATACCTCTAAAGCACTTACTTGGAATAAAATTGTATCGCATCTTTAATCAGATTTCAAGTAGAATTCTGCTTGCTAGCGATATGAATTCTTAGAATTTTTCTTGCAGTTATATTTTATTTTTCCATTTTTCGTCTTCTGTATTAATGTAAAAATTTACACAAACTTGAAAGATTAACTGTGGGTACTGTCCAAGTTGATTTTTATCGTTTTTGCCTAATGTCTTCTTCCGGTCCTATCTCAGTTATGACATCAATGCAAAGTGGTCGTATTCTTTCGGTAGAAATGCAAGTCTGCTGCTGAGATGGCGTTCTCCATTGGAGTGGAGTACTTTCAGTCCTGTAGAACTTTACCAATTTTGCGGGTGCGGAAAGATATCGATAGATATGTAAAGAGATATGGAAAACCTTTTCTTTAGAGATTCATGAACGAATGCGAAATACAGGATCGAAGAAAGATCAAAGAAATATGCTGAAAGCTTTTTGGAGTGGGTTTAAGATGGACTTGAAAAAGTAAGATCACGGGTATAGGGGGATTTAAAAGGATACATTTTAGTTGGAGAAGTAAAGTTAGTGATGTTAGAAGGAAGGCTTTTCTCGAGAAAGGAAATAACAGCTAAATTAAGCGGTATAAAGCTTTAGTTTGTGGAAAGGGAAAGTCTGTTTGAATGTACGCAGCGGGAACTAAAATAGTCCGATCATCTGTAACACGTACACTAGCGAAGGAAAGGCCTTCCATCTCCGCCTAAGATAATAAGTGTCAGGATCGAGCGAACCCTGTCACCGAGCACGATGGTAATGAAGGTACGTCACTTTTTTACCCGCCTATCAACTCTGTGTACGGCTTAAGTGGTTGAAAGACCGCATGACTCCATCAAATGCTCTTTCATAATCTACCACAAGCGGAGATGCTCCAGTCTATTTTTGCCGCCCCAAGTCATAGTTCGATAATGGAAGCAGTCGCTTTTATTCATAATCGGTTACTTTTTCGTGCGAGGCGTCATCCTGTTTACCATCGGCATCAGTGTCCTCCACTCCCTTCCGCAAACAAGCCCCCCTCGGGGGAAAGATGCCGAGTGCCGCAAAAAGATGCCTATCCGCAGCCTTTTTGCCGCACCCTCGGAGCACCTTGCCGCCGCCGCGGAAGAATTAAAAGCCGCATTCGGCGCGCGTGGCAATCGATAGTTTAAAGTCGCGGGTTCGAACTCCGCCGCGGGCCGAAATTCGCGCTGATAATCCGTGGGTTCCCTCGGCGCGGGAAACGCCTTTGGATGGTGGAGCAGTTCTCGTTCACCAGAAGGGAAACCTTAAAAGTCGAAGGGTGTGTTTCCCCATTCCCCTTTGGATACACCTTCGCCATGTAATATTTACGCGATCGGCGCACGGGCTTGTTTAGTCAGTGGATTCTGGGCGTCACAGGGCGAAGTGTGTTGCTTTAGGGAACGCCCACGGCCGGGTCTTTAACACCGAAAAGCAAGGCAGCGGACGATTAAGTCTGCCCCCGAGTATAAAACCCCTGGTTTGATGTAGATTGGCCGGAGCGAGATAAGGAGACATTGTGCTCCTAGCGAAGGACGGAGTTTTTCCTTTCGGTGGAAACTTTTTCGCCGCTCTTTTATTTGCGTACGTTGAAAGGATTTCGGAGAAGCTGCATTCTATTTCGGAGCGCGGAGATGTTTTTTCGGGCGGAAATCCAAGCAACGTTCGCTCGGTGGGCGTCGACGTGGTCACGCTTTGGGTCGATCGAACGGTTTGATGAAGTGGGAGCTCTGTAAAGTCATCTGCCACTTTGAAGTGAAAATGAGGCTTACTAGACAAGGTGAGGTATACAATTTGCATCTGCTTCCCTCCCAGAACCAGAATACTCTGAAAGATATAATTACATCGAAGCGCTCTGCCATGACGCTAAATAAAATTTCGCACCGCATACAATCATAATAATAATAATAGACTTTATTCAGGGCGAGATTGAGACTATAAGGTCTCTTCTTACATCTAACCCTTCGTCATGGGAATTCAAAAGAATGAGATAGGCTGAAAACAAAAGTACAGAGAAGAAGACTACTTAGTGGATTTTAAAAATATAATCTAACAGCTAAGGAAAATATTTACAGTGCAGGAAAACACCCTCAAGAAGGGGGGTGAAAAACCTACAGATAGGAAACTAACTTAAGTGATGAAATCAAATTAAATGAGATGTAAAAGACAATAAGACAAACCAATAATATCATACAAAAACGAAGAAAAAGAACGAATAGTTACACATTTACATGTAAGAAGGTAAAAATAGACGGATAAATACAGTTATGAGTGATCGAAAGGAGTTTCATCGTTCAGAATATCTCCTCCTAAATAAAGACGTTTTATTATTTTCACTCTCATTACTCAGTCACTTTCATTTTTCTCAGCCAAGATCAAAGGTATTGAAAGGTAAATTTCTTACAGGTTAAGAAAAGGCCATCATCATACATCCAATCCTAGGATTATATGCATTTTCATTTATGTATTTACCCGCTAAACCCTGAACTGGCAGGTGTAGGAGGATTGGTTATCTAATTATCTCCAAATTACCCAATCCTCTGCTAATCGCTTAATACTATATTAATCTATAGAGCTTAAACCCTTACCATCAACCGTCTCTTGTAGCTAATCCTAGGTCTTCTTTGTTTCCTTCCAGTACTGTCTTCAGTAGATCTTGTGATTATGGCGCATGCATACTTTATTCCTTTTGTTTTACCATCGTTTCCTTACACTTACTTGCAAGAAAAGATACTGATGTGATTGTCTTGAATTAAAACCCTTTCAAAATCGCAAAATATTGAAAGGGCTGGGCAGTCTTGCGGAAGTTTAATTTATTCTTGGTCCTTGAAATATTTTTCTGAAATGTAAGAGGTATAAGATTCATGAATTCTTCTGTATTGTCGAAGGCTTTGCCTCAAACAGTTTATAAATATGACAAATGGAGGAGTTAGTTATGAAGAAGAGATTGGCTTTAAAAAGGGAATTTTATGGCTTATGAATCTTCGGAGTCGTAAGAACTATTATCCAATATGCCGCATTTCCTTTCACCATAAGTTTTATATTCTTCCTTTATTCAATTATTTTAACATTTTTCATTTTTATTGTCTTATCTTTTCCTTTATCCTCCTGTCTTTTTAGTTCTCAATTCTATGAAACTTTCTTGTTTTTATTTCGTCCAGTAAATTCTTCGGTCTCTCTCTTGCGTCATCTTTTCATCATTGGTACTGGTATATGTTATTCATATTTTTATAATGTTTATATTGCGATAACAAATGCTATATTACAAATTCTGTTCCTGTTTTCTCAATACCGCCTTGTCCTATACTAATGCGCCGTGTTTATATTTAACAATCATGTCAATTATTACCTTAATATTGAATCAAGTATCTGCTTCGAGAATGTCCTCATACTAAGTGAATTTTCTTGTTCTTTTTTATTTTTATCGGAAGTATTATTTCTAGAGACTCGCGTGAGGCTTCCGCAGTTCATAAATTTGTATTCTGACTAAAAATTATCTAAATTTACATCGACCAATTTCCTCCAAGTAGCCGGAAGTGGTGAATGTTTTCATCAAATAAACGTTCGCCGAGAATATTACTGATAAGATTAAGAAAAAGTACAAGCGGAAGAAGATTTGAGTCGGGATATGCCGTTTATCGCAAGTGGTTTTAATCTTGTTTATTCCTGGAGAATAATCATACAGACGTTCCTTATCAAAGAGTCCTGCGGTTCCAGTCAGTGATATAAATCTGTCGCAATACGTTTATTTTAAGTTATGTAAGTTAATTTAAATTAATGGAGATTAAGAAAATTTTTAGATGTGAAATTTAAAAACCCAACTGAAAAATTCTTGGGAAAAGTATTCACAGCGTAAAACGATACTTCACTTAATAAAATTCAGAGACACCAATCAAATGCTTAAAAAAATCCCTGTTAAAATTAATCAAAATACAAGTTGAAAAGCCAAAGATAAAAAATGAGCATTGTTTTATAATTAAAAGTTGATTTTATTCTCCGATATATGAGAAAAAGAAAAGAAAAAACAATTATAAAAATTTAAAGCATAATTAGAATATATTAGTGTTGCAGGAGATGAGAGAGAATATTCCATGTTGTATTTGTATCTCATCTACATGAAGTCTTCGGTATCAAAAGAATGCACAGAAATATATTTTTCAAAATGTTTTGGTATTTTTTGGGGGTAAAAGTATCTACGATATATTTCATTAGCAGTGGAAAATGGGCTGTTACTTACATCCTACTCTTCTAGAGTTATATGTTTTAATTCATCACTAATCAAAAAATACGTAGCCCATTTACGTTGCAGTTCCGAGTTAAGAAAGTTGTAATGCGTAATATTTTCGAGTAAAACATTTTTGCCTTTTGTATGCTCTTTCTCTCCCAGGCGTTGCATCTCTCGCGAGTCGCTGACGATGAAGAAATCGGGAATTGATTGCGGCAATTTTCAGCTTCTTCGGCTCACGATTAATATGATTCATATATTTGTGAATTTTGAAAAGTAAATACTATCTAATTATAATCAAAGCAGACCAGGAGGAGGTATCTCAGTACATACATTCGATTTACTTTACTAGGAAGATAGTTCTGAATATGGCTGTGATGAAATGAAAATTGAATAATGACCAAGGGAATGAATTAATTCATTAAGTGACCGATTGAAAGCTCAGTAGATTTTATTCGCGGCATGTAGCCTGTGAGAAATTAAGGCCAAAAGTTTTGGAGGCTGTAATTTTGCTGGAATTAAAGATAAATGGGTAGAGAAGACAATGATACCAAACTTGGTCGTAAAGTTGGAGGCAAGAACGGGCAACATTATTTCCCCAGATTCCAACCAAATCACAAAGCGGTGAATTTTGGGGGAATTACAATCAATTAGTTATGCAACAAAGGTCTTGGTCTGAATCACGTGACAATGAATCTGATTGTTGAAATTCTCAAAACTGAAACCCAACTCAGTTTAGATTTGATCATGATAATTACATTTGGAAGATATTTTCGACATTTCTCAAATTTGATCCTGTGCAGTCATTTGCTTGTTTTGAGAATATGAGGGCTCAGCCTCTTGTATGTGATGGTTATTAGTATTATTGTAATTTTAGAAAAGTTCGCGAAGAGAATATTATCCCTTGTACTTACATAATTATTTTCGGTGGGGCATATAATTTGTTGAGAAATATTGACGAAATCGATATAATGCCGTCATTATGAGATATATGTATTGTATTGAAAACGTCAATGCCCAGAAAGTGAGAGACCTGGATTTGAGTCCCAGCCAAGTCACTATCTTCACTTATTGTAAAACTTTGGGTTAATATTGAAGTTCACTCATCTTCTTCTCTTTTTCATCTCGGATGCGGAAGAAAACAACTTAAGTTTTCCCTCACTCCCCAATTCTCATCCGCGTTTAAGGTTTTTATTGAAATGGAAATTATTTACCCAGTTCTTCGGGTGGAAACTGTTTGAAGATTATTTCATTAAGAGGTTTTCTTATGGTCAACGAAAATTCACAATGTAGAAGGGGAATATATGATCTAAATAAATGCCATCGATAAATAGTGTAATTTCGGTTGAAAGAAATATGTTGTCGACATTCAGATTCGATTGGAGAGATTAAGATCACATTTAATCACTGTGTTGACTATCTATTACCGTCTCATTATTTTATTTGTAAGTGATAGTGTAGAGCACCTTAAAGTCAAACCTCCTTAACGAAGTACATATTTATCTGAGGGATTCGAGCTATTCCATTCATCATCGTAAACATTTAATCCTCTCTGCTTTCACCCTCTGGTATCGTATGAAGTAAGTCATTGAATAAACGTTGAGAGCTCTTAAATTTAGCGACCTCAAATTCTCCCGTTCGCTTCCCATAGAAAAGAAGATTCCCAGCCCACTCCAGTTGTGGCAGCTTCACTTCAGCTTAATTTGCCCCCATAATAGCAACAGGGAGGAGAACAACCGACGAATTAGTTTGAAGTACTAAATGAAACTAGGCAAATTAGGTTTTCCCTTTTTTCTTTCTATTTTACCCTCTTCGGGTCGAAATCGAGTTTGTTGCGCCAACTTAATGACATTTTCTCCGCCAGCAATTCCGCATCGGGGTACTCCTCTCTTTCCGTGCTAGAAGTTCAAGGGTGGCCCTAACGAAATGCCTCCTATTTTCCCTCTCTCGATTCCAATTTACTTTTAGGCCTTCTCGTCCTTTTGGGATCCATTTTAGCGAGGCAATGACGGAGGGCTCTCGAAAGATCGCTGGAAACGACGTCGAGGACATTTGCCGAGGACGCTGTTGCCATTTGGTGTTGACAATCCGATTCCAATGTTTTAAATTCCTCCGAAAAATCTGCTGTTATATTTTAAATAACAAAGAGGAGTTGGTTCTCTCATCTGAATCGGGGACTTCGGTCGAGTTAATTGGCGATTTTTCCGCTCGGGTTTGTCGCACGTTGCTAATTCGCCTCGCTCTGCTCCTTTGTTTTTCCAAAGGCTCATTGATATTCCAAAAAGGAGTGAAAGTTAGCGAAGAAAGGAATTAATTGAGGATCTTGAGCGAATATTCGGAGTGTAGTCTTTTGGTCCCTCCTGGCGAGCTAAAGTGCTTTGTTCTCGTATTTAATTTCGACGGGTATTCGATTAATCATCCTACATCACATTTGGACGGATTGGGATTGATGTAGTTATAGGCACAAACAGATACGTGCGTATTGTCTGTAACAGTCCTCGAATTAGTCACGTGTTGCTTTACAGAAAAACGTTGTTAATTTTTCGTCACAGTTTTCTTCTGCGTTAATTAAAATTTCGTGGCCGGAGAGAATTGTGTAACAAATGTTAAAAATATTATATCTTCTCTCGCTCAGTCGTGATTCACTATTGCCCTTTCTAGCCAAAGATTTGAAGATGCTTTCTTGATGAAAGAAAAGGCGGGTAAGAACGATTTGTAAAGGATGCCAACAAAAATGACTTCAGGTAAGGTCTGGATTTACCTGTTGGCTTAACAGATCCAAAAGTCTAGAACCTTAAAATCTAGGGGGCTCTGGTTAAGGCTATTGATACTTCTGAAGCTGTCGTTATACTTCGTGGAGTATGTCTCATTTACCGATGTGAAATCAATCTCTGTAAAATTTTGGAAACTTCCTGATGTGTACGCTTGATCCAAAAATGTATTGATTCGGTTGATATTCCTTAGGAAATATATGACCGTCGTCTGATGTATAAATTTGGAAAGATTTATTAATTTTAATCTTTTAAACAAGCTGGTTATACGTATGTAGTGTTTCTTTTTCATCCATGTTTTTGTCACTGAGTTATACGCTGCGAATAACAAAATTACATTTTTGGCTAGTAAGTAAAACCATACTTTCTTTCTTTGTTTGATAGTATTGGTCAGATTTGACTCGTAATCTCGTCTTTATTTACAATTGCAGTAGAATTAAATCGTAAACTACCAAGTGCGATTTTTTCTTCGAAAAACGTTAGTAGTTTTGTGTTTTTGCGGTTGAAGAAACTATTTCTTTCAAGGTTTACGTTTTTATTTCTTTCTCCAAACGGGTTTGGTATTTCATTGGACCCACATTAGGGATTTTCTTTGTTGTAATCTTTGGATATTGAATCCTTTATGACCGTTCAATATTCCAACAATAACGTTATACTTATTAGTCATTCATTTCTTATTATTCATTATTTTGTAATACTACTTATTAGTAGCTTATCGCCACGTAGCGTTTGTTGATTGCTGTTACAAAACCTCCTCCCGTGAGAAATTGTGCCATAATGAATTCCCATAGCGAGTCGAAGATCGGCAATTGCAGAGCAGCTCCATCGCGAAATGCTTTCTTCAAAGGAAGAGAGAGGGAGCTCAATATCAGGAGGACGGGAATTGGACTTTGAACTTCCATCCTTCTGCATACAAAGTCTGCATAAAAGGATACCCAAGGAGGAAAAATGGAAATAAACCGAGCTTAGTGAAGATGAAATGAAGACGAAGATTCCGAATCTGCGTTATAAACAAGTTCAGCCTTTTCTTCTGCTTATAGAGTTATAGTTTATTCATAATTTTAAATTTATAATCGTGAAATTCAACAATTATTATGTTTTATTCGTCAAGGCGCTTTGGCTAATTCGTTTGCATCGACCCCGTTTTCGAGGTTCAAATCTTGGGGAATATTTTTTTATGGTTTTATGACCAAATTGGATCACCGTCTCATTTCCAAGATTTCTGTCTACTAGGCGTGCTGAAGCCACACTTTTAGGACGCTTCAGGGAGTTTTGAAACCGGGTTCCAGCTTACTCTGGCACTACTATTTTTCGTTTTAATAATTTAACGCAGCTTAGATATATTGCTTACCTTACAGATGTTTGATGTGAAGTGTAAGTTTTATGTTGAATTCTTCATTACAAATGTGTCAAGTAGGCCAACTGGTTTGGAAGGAATCACTTCAAAATTATGAAACGAGGCGATGGACTTTACGTCATTCTAATTAAAATTAAAATTTGGCGTTAATCTTTTCAGCATATCGAAGTCGCAACCCAACGTATGAGGTCAAATAATTTCCGAAACCATATCAGGTTAGAGTCTGATCAGTAATGTCGAAATGGCTTAGAGATAGCTTAAGTTAAGGTAATGAAAGACGTTATTTGATGTAAAACCGATTCTGTATTTCATTCATTCAGGTTATCGCCATTTCGGCTCGTAAAGAATTCAGCTTCTAAATTACTCGTAATTTCGATGGAGAGATTTGCGATTCAATACCGCGAAATACATTCCATGTTAGCTAACTAAGTGACTTGCTTTATAAGGGCGGGTGGCCACCGAATACGGAGCGGCGCGGAGCTGAGCGGAACAGAGTGACTCTGAGCGAAGCGAAGCTAAGTGAAGTCTCCAAGGATCGGCAACTGGAAGAGGAGCTGAGCTAAGCGAAGTGATTAAAATTCGTTTGGAAAAAAACAAGATGGCTAAGATGACTTAGCCTTAATTTGCCCCCTGGGAATATAATTCTCTGATATTACGGTTAAATAGCGGAATTTCCGCAAGAGACGGACTCTGTTATTATAATTAAGCCGACGTACTTAAATTAAGATATCATTTGCAGCCCTTGAACACAAATTTAACGCGAGAGGAGGGGGAAGCTGACTTCGCTTCAGCACGAACCACGGCCGTTTGGAAGATGAGCCGAACGAAGCTGAGTGACGTCACAATTCTCAGCTCAACTCCGCTTCGTATCCGGTGGCCGTAGGTGTATTCAAATGTATAGGTTCGATTGTCAAAGCGTAGTCCGCTCCGCGTAACTTCGCTCGACTTAGCCTTGCTTCGCATTTGGTGGCCACCCGGCCTGAAGAAGACATTGTTCCGTTAGTTCAATAATTCAGGGTGCACATTTAGTCTTGCTGTCAAATCTCGTTTTTGTTAGAACAGGTCTTCTTCATATATGATAGATAATAACCCTGTGGTTTTCTCTCCGCTTACCCTTTTAATGAATGATTCTTTTGAGTACACGGATATTCTTGGTATTCCTTTTTCTCACGAAACAATAATACACGAGAAAAGAATTCTGTAGCAGGCTTTGTAGTATAAGCCATTGGGTTAAGGAAGTTAAGTTTGTGAAGAAATGCTACGATAAAAAAGCAAGCGTTACAAAAATGCTCTCAGAAGTAGGTTGGGAATCCTTGAAAGAAAGGAGATTGGAAGCTAGGCTGCGATTGCTTAATAAATTCAGGGAAACTACATTTTCGGAAGATACGATCGGTATCATTGAACCCCCCTGCTACCTCGGTCGATCCGATGATGACAGAAGTTAAGAGAAATAGATGCTAGGACGAATCGCTTTAAAAATTAATTCTTTCCGCGAACAATACGTGACAATAACCGAATAAGGGAGTAGTTTAGATTCAATTGGTGTTTACATCCCCTGCCACACGCCGAAAGGCGGCTTGTAGGGTATTAATGTAGATGTAGATGAAGTATCGGAAGACCAAAGATAAGATGTTAAAGTTAAGTCAACACGCCTAAACATAAGCCCTGGGAAGAAGTAAGAGATTGAATGTCACTACTCCAATTTCATGACTATTTATATGCGTTATATTTTGGAGACCAGGATTTAGATTAAAATCTGCATAGTGCTCTGCCTAAAAGATAGTGGTGCTAAATTATGGCCCGATTGCAATTAGTATTTCTGGCTATGCATTTTGTGGTGATTAACAGTGAGCAGATTGCTAAACGATTGGCGGATTTTCAATTTACAAAATTCCTTCGCGGAAAATTGGATTTAAAATTAAAAAATTTCTCATTAACTTCACCCTCTCAGTGTGTCGCGTTAGCTTTCAAATGAGAACCGCTCTGTTACATTGTTGTTATTGATTTTTAGAGAAATTTGTTTTCATTATTAAAGTTATGGCCCCAGTGTAAACATTCGTGAAGTACGATTGAATTGCTTTATAAAAATATCTCGCTCAATAAATGAATATTTTTCCGTCGTATTTTTGCTTGGCTTGGATTCGGATTTGAATGCATTATCTATTTTTATATCCGAAACTATCTGCAGCGGATGGGGAAACCGTCTGATCGTTGTTGTCTGCCCCGGCTCCTCCGTGGAATCTCTCAAAATCCGGATTATTTGCCTCGAATTTTCTAGGTCGAAAGCGGCATTAACGTTTCGACCCTGGGTCGAGCCTGGAAATTCCGTGGATTACTGGAAATTTGTAAAAATGAGGTCAAGTTCGCAGACTCAGACACGTACTAACATAGAATGGTAATCCAAGGGGAATAAAACATTAAAGTGCATATGCAGCATGTATTACGTCTGTCGGATGCATTTTTTACCAAAGTGGAGCATCTGAACGCAGGATTATTTCGTCCTTCCTTTCCTAAATATCCTCACCAAAAAAGATTAAATAGGTCTCGTCTATTTTTATTTGGACTCTGACGCTAGAGGTGTCGCGGTGGAATTTTCGAGTCGCCGACGCCGGCCAATACTCGATCAAGCGACTTTTTATAGCGAGACATTTCAGAAATTCCTGGAAATTATTCGTGGAAGGTTTTATCGCCGGGTTTTATTAATTGCCTCGTTTTACTCGTCGTTAAAGTGGAATTCAAATAAGATATATCTCTGTTCGATTAAAGTAAGGGAAATTTCAGATGTATCCAATTAGACATGGAATGCCCACTGCTACTCTGGCATTTCTTAAAGATTCTTTTTCCCAGAATATATTGTTTATGTAACTAGAGTTTTTCGATTAAAAGATTCTTGAACATAATTTACATATTTTCTTACATTTTTAAAAAGTTGTATTATTAAAGTATTTAAATTTTAATTGTAATTTATATTAAAGTAATATTATTTTATATTTTACAGGTGCTTTCTTTTCCTTTTTAAAAAGAATTGATGCGAAATAAATTAGTGTATTCAAATGGGATATCTTTTTTGTATAAGATACCAAGCCATTGTTTTTATTTCTTCAGCATTTTATCAATGTATTATTTTTCATTTTTAAATGTTAGAGGTTAAATGATTCAAAATGTTCTGTTTGGCTAAAGTTTTTTTCTGTGTTTCTTATATTCTAAGTTTATGTTAATATGTTCTATGTTTATTTGTGATTGTGGAACCCACCCGACTCTTTTCGCGAAAACTCATAACTAATGAGAATAAAATAAGTTTTCTACTTCTTTTATTTAGTTATATTTAATATCATTTTTTCGAAAAAAAAATGGATGAACTGATTTGTTGAACACATATTTTGATACATTTATTTTACTATCCAATAGATAATCCTCAACCAATGGAAGCACGTAATAATCGTTTAGTTTTATGAGAATAACTTTTCGTAATTCCATGAGCCTTTAGTTGAGGTTCAGCCCTTAATGACGATGATAGCGTGCAAATGAAGAAATATCGCCGTGCTCTGTTAAGAGGGTGGAACTTTTGACGTATTCCGACGTTGATCATACGATCCAAGTCGTCTTGGTGATTCACGCTCTCTCGTGCAAGCGAAGGTTTTTTTCGTCGCAGTAAAGAATTGAAGCAACAGTTCATGAAGTCGCTCTAGCAGGGATACATCTCAAGTGCTTTTTTTCCTAACTGATCCAGCCAGCGCATATGTGAGGCTGAGCATTTTCACAGAGACATTTCTTCGCATGGATCATAAAAACGTCCCATAGATGTTGCGATACTTGTCTTGCGATAACTTTCATGCATATTCAGTGAATAACTGTACTTGATACCGTGAAAGCTACTGGATTATTTGCAGTTTGCGAAGAGTGAAAGCTCAATTTTTATTGTGTTATAAAACCTAGAGAAACTACTGTTTGACTGTATCCAATGGATAGCTTTTGAACGTTGTTATCAGAAATTTAGTTGTTCACAGAAATCTTATCGATATCAATTTTATTTTGATGGTAATGGATTTTTTATCTTAGCATTTCGAAAACAATAATTGGGGAAAAAATGAAAAAGAAATACCGTGGCAAGGAAATCTTTCTTGTAAAATAGTATAAAGTAACTACATGGGAATCTTCTTTATCAACCCGTTCCACTTTCTCATCGTTGCTGAATTTATGCTTAAGTAATTCTCGGAACCTTTTTTGTCATGTTGAGCATGGTTTCTAACGCTCTAAAATAGTTTCATTCTAAATTTAAATTTATGAAGAATACGGAAACGAATGTGAATAAAAGATATCATCGGTTTAAGTATTAAACTCTCAAAGAAAACTTAAAGAAAAACATCTCGCCAAATAAAGAGCATAGGTAATTTATAATTACAAGATTATGCTAATTTCTAACACACTACGCGGCACGCTAAAAGCTTGCTCATAGCACACCACTGTGTCGCGGCACAGCGGGTGAGAAGCACAGATGCATGGAACCCTTGCAGAAAGTAGGGGTAAGAAAAAAGTCTTAAGTTTATCTCATCCAAGTAAATTGAAATTCGTAGTGATTGATCCAGAAATGAAGTAGTTGAGCGATTTAATGTAGCTAATATGCTTCCAGTTGCTGAGTCGTATGTGATACTCCCAGAAGTCACTGCGCTGCACCACACTCGTTACCGTTGGTGATGTATGATACTACCTATCCGTTGCCTGTCAGGAATCAATGTATTATAGATTCATAGAGAGATATTCAGTTTTCACATCTTTTCCATTTTCTCTGCCGTCCTCTCAGAATTTATTTCTGATGGTTATTTCTTTGTCGGATATCTTTCAAAATGGCTTTTTATCCTTCCTTAGGAAAGACATTCTTTCTTCTCCGTTAGGTTTTTGTCCCCCAAACTTTTTTCGAATATCATGCCTTACTTGGCTCTGTTTTCCTTCCCTTCTCCTGTTTTTTTCCATCTAAACTTTTTCATCTCAGAGAGAGCATTCCTAAAAAGCTTATTCTTTTGATCGCATTAAATTTCTGAAGTATTTCGCTGTAACTCGCTAAAATTCTCTACGAAAATTTGGTTAACAAATTTTGGCATAAATTATTTGTTATATTGATACTGTTACGAGCCGTGGGGTTCGGGATAATTTACTCAACTCTCGTAATCCGAAAAAATAACACTTTATTCCTGATCGTAATCAATACAGAAACTTTACTTCATCAACTCGCTCAACACCAAACACAACTCCAAACTGTTTATTTATTTTTCTCTCGCGACCATTATTGTCCTTAGCAACCGCCGCGTCGCGTATTTATAATCGTTCGCGGCATTTCCATCAAATAACGTTGGGCGCAGCAATACCTTTGGTCATTTAAATTTAATTCTACTCCTTATAATACGCTATGACGTTATGTATGGTAAATGAAAGACCTCTCGGATTGATTTTTTTCATCCTGCTCCAGAGATATTCACCGAATCTCAGAGTTGTTATGTTGCTTTCGTATCCTCTATAAAGCACCACCCTTTCAGTAAAATAATATTCCCTTTATTTGCTATTCAAATTAATATTTTGCTCTTATTCCTTTCAGTTTTGCCGAATCGAGCTCATTCGTCAATTTTAGCGTATCTAGCTTTATTTTGCTGGGGAATAAATTTATCTCCGGTCCCTCCATTTCTCTGAAATTTTTAGAGGAATTTCAAAGGCTCAGTATGTTATGAAATGCGGTCTCTGTTTTAAAATTTAATAATCTCTGCCCTACGCTGTCCGTTTGCTTTGGCCTTCCCTCTTCGAGTCCTCTATAAATTCTTTTCATCTTGACCTTTCTTCCTCACATAAAGGATTTCTAGACTACACCTTGATATACCAAATGCTTTTTCTTCTTTTATTTTCTCTTACTATTCTGGCTCCATGAAAAATAAATCGATCCTTGTAACTTCTGGAGCATCTCTGTTTTATCACATGGCTTTCCTCTCCAAAGCCCTTTTCCTTTTCGTCCATTGAGTTGTAAACCCTCTTATCCCATTTTTATTTCGCCTCTTGTTGATGGAATTACATCTTAGACCATTATTATATGATATCCTATGCTCTTTCACTTTCCTGAGTGAATTTTTCATTTTTATTCCGTTTCACTTTGTTTTGTTTACTTCCTGTACCTTTGTTACCGGCGCACCCTTTGCCTCGTACCACCAAGTATGGTTTACCCGAAGCTACTCTTGTTACTTTCTCCATATACGTAGTATAGAGAAAGTATTGTTTTCGTGAAAAAAAATCGACTTCGAGATTTCAAAGGAAATACATGTTTCGGGGTCCCTAGAACACGTTCTGACCATTTTCGGAATGATGTCTGTGTGTATGTGTGTGCTTGTGGACCAAACTTTATATATAGCACTGTGGTAGGTGCTGTCAGAGTTGATTAGTTTTTGGAGTAAATCGGTTGACCGGAAGTTGTGCTTTATTCTTCGAAGCAAATTTCC
The DNA here is from genome assembly GCA_947579665.1 of Sympetrum striolatum. NCBI lineage: Eukaryota > Metazoa > Arthropoda > Insecta > Odonata > Libellulidae > Sympetrum > Sympetrum striolatum. Next base: position 16,582,242 of record OX388347.1, on the reverse strand, counting down.
GATTTTGCAAACTATCTCCATAAATATGATATTTAGGTATATTCTATTATTTATAAAAGTTTTAGAAAATGTAATTTACTATAACTTTTGTATTAAACATATTTTTGTATCACTGATTGTTTAGGAGTTTTTCATTAAATACTAATAAACCGGAAGTTGCTGATTATGTACTTTGTGGGCGCTGTGGGCGAAAAGCCAATTTCATCGTTTTTCATCGAACATGTCCCGAAAAACATTATTTATAATGTTTGTGACGTAAAAGATAATATGATATAAATTAATCACTCATCTTCCAAGTTAAGATTGAATGTAGAGTTCGAAAATACTGTCGTAGATAAATATTTACATCTTATATATGGAGAAAGTCAGGTGCTGGCCACATCAGATTTTTTTTGGTTACACTTTAAGTTGCTGCAGTTATCGATGAAAGACATCATTTACGCGATGTGCCTCTATTATCTCTATATCTGTCGATATTAGATTGTGTTTTCCGCGAAATCCTGTTAAAGCATCAAAATTAATCTTGATTAGCGATAATTTAAATTTCTGTTCATTTTGCCGTTGTTGCGTCTCAGATTTTGCTGTGTTTACGTCTATGTAAGGTATGGTTGATAACTTGCAGTAAATCATGTTTCGAGTTGTCTAAACCTCGACGTAGTAACCTTTGGAAAAAAATAACCATGATTTTGGAATCTCCTAAATACAAGTAGAAATCCTTTTGTATCATTGTTTGTGTCTACTTTTAGCCTTTATTGATTCGGTTGCAAAGTGGGCCATCGCTTATGCAAATTATTTCAAAGTATAGGCTCTTCAAATCTGTTACAATTGATTTATTTGTGCTCGTGACCAATTCTCGAGGAAAACTGGAGCTTCCAGGAATCCTAATTTAGAAACAAAACTGTTTATAAATATCAACTCATGCTGTTAGAAGAGTTAAATTGGCGATTTTCATGAATATTCGTTAAAAAGTATGTCTTCAATCTGCTTTCCTTAATACAAGTAATGAGGTCAGGCTTAACTTTGTGGTAGTGAGATGAAACGAGACTCATTGTTGAATAAATATTACTAAACCACAGAATAATTCGATAGTTATAATCACATTATTCCGTGGTTCTATAAAAGTTATACAACAAAGAGTCTAACTGCTTTCCTTTGTTGTCTCCGCTTGTATTCCGTATGGTGTATTGCGCTCGAAGTCAGTTTGGTCTTTTAAGTTATTTTGGTCTCTTCGGGGATATGAAAATCCACTCATCGTCAATAATGAGGCATTACAGCCAAGAATAGTTATGTTCATAAGATGACAAACTCTCCTTTTTCCTCTCGTCTGTTAACCTCTGTCCCTGCATGTTTGGTTTATTCAAGTTCTTGTCTCCTTTATTGCGAAACGGTTTCTTATCCATTGCTTCTCTTGATATGACTTGGGTGCATTAAAAGTCGTTAGCCTACTGTACTATCGGAAGTCGTCAATTCGGGAGAGTAGCGATAAAAGGTAGCTTAACGAATAGTAGGGATAATTTTCGTTGTGAGCTTACTCCTTTTGAGATTGTTTTCCTTTTTTGTGAGCGAGGAAGGTATGTAGTGGAACCAGTGCTCAACAATTTCCCTAGCTCTACCCGCCTCTAAAGAACAAGCCTATCACTCTGCGAAATCCCAAGTCCTTGTCGCTACTACCTTGATTAATGCTAACATCCATGGAGGTAGCGTCTAAATTATCCATAAACGCCTGTAACTTAAGATATTTTATTGGTAATGTATGTGCTCGAGTAGAATGATGAAAAATGTTCTTAGTGCGAAACACCGCCCCTTACTGTTTCATGTTCTAAGGAAATTATTGGATGAAATTTTCAGATTGGGAAAATACAGCAGACTTTAAAATTTGGAAAATATTGTGGTTTCAATTTTGATATATTTATTGTATGAGTTTATTTGGATACAACTTTGAAAAGTATTGTTGATTGGTGAATCTCGAAGAAAAGTTCCTCATGAGATATTCGCGCAATCGCGATAGTACTGGCGGTGAGTGGTGTATCAAGTATGTATGACGTCGTCTTCCTGCGCTTACTGTACGTACGTTCTCAGAATCACGAAAAACTGAATTCCGAAAACACCAAAGAAAAGTAGATCTTTGGCTATTAGGCCCATTGCTGGTGATATTTCTCATTTGAATTTTACTGTTTATTTTTTACTACAATAAAATTGGTCGATATTTTCATCATTGCATCATTTTGCTTTTTATTTCCCTCCAGATTCGGCGTTCGTGACGATAATTTTCATCGATGACGTTTGTTCGTCGGTGGTTATGGAAGGTTAGGTAGTAGGTCGCTTCTCATAATAATGTATGTTCCCATTAGGAATACCTAACGAATTGATTGTTACAAGAGAAGTTTACAAGATAATTGCTTTAAATTGATAATTAATTGTTCAAATGGTATTCTTTATGATAGCTTGGGAGTAAATTTGAGATAAAATACTAATTTGCCTCCCGATCGACGCCGGGTACTTCAGATTGCAGTAAATAATTCTTTCTTTTATATCTTAGTGAATAGAAGCGTTGTTTTAAATTGACAGCAATTCACTTTTGTAGCGGCGCATTTTGTCCTCCTCCACTCTGACGGTATCACGTCGTGTTTAGTCCTTTATGGAAAATATAATGATCAATGGTCTCAGTAGTCGATATACTGCTGCCATCTGAAATTGTCGAGAAAGTCGTAGTGGAATGTCTGTTCGATTTTCCCTCTAAAATTGCATTAACCCATCGGACTCCTTTGGGCACAGTCGATATCCGATGAATCTTAAGTAGCGATCCTGCGAAATTGGACACGGTTGAGTCGGAATGTTACTCGACGGGATTACGGAAAGATCTTCTCGTTTTGAAAAGCAGAAGGTTCTCGCCTCGTCAGTTTCTGGTAATTGGTGACATGTCGAGACTCGTTCGAGATAAAGAAACCAAACTTCCGGGATATGTCTCTCAAATCTTGGGTAGATTTCCTTGTTCACCTGATTGCTGCGGCGATGAAGTTATCGTCAAATATATTAAATGAGTGAAGTATTTGGTCTCGTAAATTAAGGCCGTAGTTGCATCATTCGAGATGAAAGAATGTAACTTGGAAGATGATGAATCAGAGCAGCTCCGTAATTAAAATTCTGCATCGCCTAGTTTTGTCGGTTTTCTTTCGCTGTCGCTGAGAATGAATTCATTCATTCGTTCATCATCAATTAAAATATTTCCGGAATAATCTATGACGCACCACCAAAAGATGTTTCCTTATCAAAGGACGCGTTAGTTATAACAGATACTCGATATTCACAATACCATCTCCCTTTTTCCTCATTCTTGTCCCTGAGCCACTTATAATTCAAAGATTCTCATAAATCTTTAAATTCTTTAAATCTTCGATCTATTCAATACACCTACATTCTATAGCAACATATTAAAGGTGTAAAGCTTAAATACTTTCGAAAGATTTATGTATGGGTATATTACGTAATTTATCGCAGTATGGATGTATCCTCTATGTATATTATTTATAATTATGTTTATAAAAATAATATGTATTTGATGAGAATGTAACCCCACTGTGAAGAAATGTCGAAACAGCCTACCGTACTAATGTAAGTGCCTACTGCACTCAGGGTTGTCTTTTCATGGATAATGAAAAGATTTGCGTGATCGCGTATCTTTTGAAAATTTATTAATTTATAGTTTGTTTGATTATTATTTGATTATTGTATGGTTTGTTAGTAATTATAAACTGATGTTGCGGGAGAATAATTATATCTTTGCTGAATGATTGTATTTCATTAAGGCAATATTTCAAATAAACTTGAGGACTATAAAAATGTGTCTTTTTAATTAACTTCTACGTTTAGTATGTTATACTGAATGACAATAATGATTGAGTGAGGTTATTTTTGTTTCGAGGAGTAGTTTAATGGTATGTGCATTTCAGAAAGATCGTAAAGAAAGACATCATTATAACATTTGTAGTAATTGGGGTAGTTTTATGTGTGCTAATGAATGTTTGTTGTTTCTTAATTTTAGTTAAATGCCTAAATTAAATACTTAAATACTTTAATACCATTAGTTTGTAACAAAAAGAATACCAGCGCTTAATTTTCATCATTGGATCTCTTATTTCAATTGAATATCAACAATTTAAATTGAATAAACTCTATGGTATTCGGCCTAACTTCGTGGAAGGACATTCTGAAGTTATAAAGTAAAACACCGTAAACTTCCACACTATAGGATTTGGAAATAAAATCCCATAGTGTGGAAGTTTACGGTGTTTTACTTTATAACTTCAATTTAAATTGAGATTAAAAAGTCTGTTATTTTCTTGTCGTCTCTTTTGTTTGGCAGTCTGTTTCTACCAGATTTCAGAACCATGAAATCAGCGTTGTTTAAATTTTATGAATTAATTATTCGAGTGAGGGTGGATACGGGAAAGTTTCCTAAGTTCGACCCAAGTTCGTTACTTCGAAGTAACTTCGGAAGTTCTCTCTTATCACACTCCATGAAACTGCGTTTTGCTCTTTCGCAGTACCGCATTCGTCTGTTCGTGTCGTGAGGAAGCCTCGAGCTATCGGTCACGCGTTCCACACGACGATCCAACGTTATTAAAAACCATTCTTTCCCGCTATCGACTCGATTCTTCCATCGGTCAATTTTCACTTCCGTTTCGAATCCTTTCTCTCGGGCGCACTGCAGTCATCAAGGGGACTTGCCACCTGCTCCCCCTTCCTTCCAATCTCCCCATGAAATCCCTCTTTTCTTTTTTATCCTTCTTCAACCTGCACCACGCTATATACCGCATTCTCCCCGCCCCCTCTACCTTTCCCTACGAAGATTTCGCCGCTGACGTTTTATCCGTCCTGCCGACAGCGCCGGGGTCTCCCTTTTAAAAATTCCACGAAAAAAGGCACGTTATTATGCGGCTCTTTTCCTCCACTGCAGTGCTTGTCCGTCCGAATTATTTCAATTTCGAGCCTCGATCAAAGCGCATGACGTAGGCAGAGATTTATTTCCTTTGCGAGTTTCGCGTGCACGTAATGCTCGAAAAAATATTTCCGTGCCAGAGGAACCTTTCGGGGTGGTTTATTTATTCCTCTGACAATAATACTCGGATTAGTTCGATTAAAGTTTGAGGGGAAAAGCGGGTTATCTTTGTGGAAATATAAATTGCTCGCGTCTGATTTTGTCGCGGAATTAATTAGCTGGCAATCGTAATTTAAGCTGATTAAACCAATTCTTTATTTCGAATTTTACTCTCATGCGAAACTTGATTATCTCCTCTGCGGAAAGCTCCCATTTTTAATGTTTCTGTATATTGTAAGATTTTCGTGTTGCTTGTGGGGTCTCGTGCTTGCATTGTCGCGGGACTTATGTAATATTTTGCGTTTTCGGAAAATTCGAATTCTCTTAAAGTATTCTTGAGGATTTGTTTCCCTTTACCGATTTATAATTAGCTGCTTCATATTCAATTATCGCCTCGATACCTTTGTTTTCATATGTTGTTGATATTTCGTGCGTGAAATCTTTTATTAGGTCGTAAAAGTACGTAATCTACTTAAAATCGACGCATTTCGCAATCTCTCGTACTCCGTCCTCGATCCGTAGGGAATGCATCTCCGGAAACTGCATTGCAGGTATTTTGCAGTGCGCTTTCAGAGACTCGGCGTGATAGTTAATGCGGCCACTCCTTTTATTCAAATATTTATGCTTCATGTTACACAAACTTCGTTTTTTGGCTTTCCATCGTGAATAACAATGGTTCGGCGTGAAGTTAATCAGTAAATATTCCGTTTTGACCAGGTGCGTACAATTTCTGGAGCGAGGCGTCAAGGAATAAATCTTGCTCGGACTTCGCAATTACTCTGATTAATTAACATCTGCTCGAAGGAAGCACAGAAACAAAGCATTGGCGCAGTAACTAATCAAAACATGCGTCTGTCAGCGACAGTGGTGATGCACGTTCGTTGCTGAATAGGAAAGAATTATCTATTTTTCGGTATCTCTGGGCCTATTTTTTCACATTTATTACTGGAGATGGGGAAAGTTTTTCAAGCTTAACTTTTGACGTTTTTACCGAATATTTTCAACCGAATATTTTTTTTAGTTCTCCTTCAATTTGATGATGTATTTTATTTAAAAATCAGTGTAATTTATTTTGTTTACATGTTTTGATGTAGTAAAGTAAACATCTCGAAGGACGGTGTGAACTGTATCCCCTCCTCCATAAGCTATTGATATGTTTTTGAGAGAGAATGGGTCTCATAGGCAAGTTCAGGACTGATGTAGTTCAACTTATTGCATCAGGAAGATATGGGCGGAAAACATCCAGTTAAGTGTTTTACAATTGCTCCGTTAAAAAAACTTTTCAAAGCAATAATTTATGAGACAGCAAAATGAATACTAATGAATAAAATGTGACATTCTACCAGTATACCATTGCCGGTAATTTAAATACCAATATATGAACTCCAATTCATTGGCTGCAGAAAAAGTTTTTATAGTCTGTATTCATCTTGAAACCATTTTATCCCTTGAACTATAGTGAGAATAATACTTTATTTCATATGATTATAGTTTAATAAAAAAAGGAAATAAATCATATGAATGTTTTCAGTTTAAATATCATTCACTGTTTTTGGAAGATTTTTAGCGACTGTTATGTGGGAATTCCAAATTTTAGGGTATTCCAAATTGCATCTTTCTCTCATGTTTTAGGCTTAAAATGAGATGGGCAAATGTTTTACAGAGCTCATAAAATATATTCTACTTAATATGCTTTTTTAGTGTAACTATGGAATTATTAAAGAATTAACCATATCCAATTATTCATCCCTCTTTTATAAAGTAATCAATCTCCCTGCTATGACTAATAGAGTATGAAAACTCAGTTTTTTTGGAATCATATGATAAAGGATTTGGAAAAATTAAAATAAAGTTTTCAGCTGTAACTAGTGTCAATATTTTAGTTTGTAATCCCAGTAGAAATCTAGAATATCCATTGCAGCCTAATTTTATTTCCAAATGTTCAATATTAAGGATAGTGAGTGCTTTGGTAAAGGGGAAAAAGGTCCAAGCTGAGAAGCTTATAATTTATGAAGGTTAATCTTAACAATGTTTATGTTGATGATACAATTGTATATGTTTACTTATTGTCATCCTCTTTATTTCCCTAAGGGAGAATATGCCGAGCCATTTTAAGGTTAAGGAGTACTGTCCACTTGTCTTCAGAAACCTGCGTGAAAGGTTTGGAATTGATGATCAAGATTACAAGGAGTCTATGACCAGGTAAGCACACCTTTAAGTGTTTTTAAAATTTCAATAAGCTTCTGGATGGAATAATAAAACTCATGCCACTGAACAGGAATGTTTTAGGATCTAAAGTATAACTTTAGAGTGAAATTAGGTGGAAGTATTGCACATTAGTAATTATGTGCTCGGGTTTACTATTTTAGAATCTTTAATTGAAATATAGCTGCCATAATAAGAATTATGTGAAGTATATTTATCGGAAAGCCTAATTTACACAACTTCTTTAGTGTGAAGTGCTAAACATTATTTAGTTCACACTTCCCAGTCTGGATTTACTGTTTTATGTAGATAATTCACAACATATTTCCATTTTGCTTCACATTTTCAGTTTGGTTCATCTTTAAGACTGTTAAGTTAGCATAAAATATTCTATAGTAATGATGACAGAGCAATCTTTACAACTCCACTGTGATTTTTCATAATTAGCAAAAATTTGAGACACACCGAGTTTCAGGGTGCAAAGTTGGCTGAAAATTCTTTTTTTTATGAATCATGTTACCAACTTTCATCCTATCATTCTTAGAAATGTTTATTTCAATTTTCAGTTATAACTTATGTTTATGCCTTTTGTGTAAAATACTGTAAATCATGAAACCATGATAAAATAATATTCTTCTTGTTTCTATTTGGAGTATACAAATTTTTTATTGATTATTATATTGTATTTTAATCATAGCAATTTATTGATATGCTTTTCATGGATCCCCATGGAAGGGATGTACAAATGTCTCAGGAATTAACATAGGAGTGAATATTTTGCAACTTAAAACTATTTAAATTCCTAAAAGGCGAACAGAGGATCAAGAGATGTGCTTACTAGCGTATAGGCCTAGACAATCCATAAAATTTTATAAACTTCATAACATTTAACATTCATCTCAAACTTGTTGAAAACTACAGCAATATCAATCGTGGTATTATTTCTCTGCTTTATGCAAAATAGTTGATTGGGAAGCCCATGATGCATGAAGTGAAGCTTGTTTATTTCTCTGCAGGTTGACTAATTTGTGGTAGTGTTCTTCTGGGATCTAAATTCTATCAAAATAGATGCTAAAAGTTTTTGTGCAATTCTTTTTTCTTTTTCCCTTTTAATACCATTTGTCCTTTCAAGTATTTCAGTTACGTACAGTTATTATTTTTATGTCATCTTACTCCAAATGCATTCTATATTTACCATTGTCATCCTGTAAAGTCATCTGCTGAAGTCTGATGAGGTCCTCTCTACTTCAGCTTACAAAATCTTAGCGAGGGATTGAGGAATTCTAGGCAAAACGAGTGAGGTAGTTTTCCCTTGCTTTTCTCACTGAGCCAGAAAGCTGCTTGTCAAAGAGATCTGTACATGCTCATCTAATTACCTGATACATCCAGTAATATTTTTGGTAACATTCAAATAAAGGAGAGGAAAACAAATTATGTTACTCTACATCACTCAAACCACAGTAATGATTGCATTATCTTATCCTTCAGCAAGATTCAAACAAAGGTGAAAGATTTTTTCTACACCAAATTGCCATTGTAAAATACTTTTTTCATCAAGGTATGGAATCAGTGATCAATTACAATAAAATACATAACATTTTTATAGTATTTGTTTTTATGAGCTGTAATTGTATCCTGTAATTGGTTTCTTTAGATTTTTTACAAATTTATCAGGCAGTATCAGATAATAATAATTTAAACTTCTGATTTTGATGCAGTATTAGATTTATCTGCCTTTATTTTAGTGGATGGTGTAATTTAGAATTGATCTTAAATTGAAATGTTTGAAAATGTAACTGTAATTTTGGAGTATCATATCATCATTGGACCGATTTCTCATTGTTTTGATAGACTAATTATTATACATCTATATATTATCAAATCATTTGTCTCCCTTGGTTGACGATGCATATTTGTTTATGATTTTCCAATTCAAGGTAGCCCATTGGGAAATATATTTATCAGTGGTTTATGCATATTCTAGTTTTCACTTTGTTGGCTTCCTATTTTTGATATGACTAATTCCAAAGACACAAAACCGCACATAAATATCTATTCCTTATATATATTATTTTCTTGATTCATTCATGATGATTCGTTGCTATGGTGAAGAGAATCAATGTACATTTTCCACATTGTTTATTAAAGCAAATTCACTACCAGTTTCAGTGATTGATTCAATGAAAATCGTCATGAATTTGTTTTTATTTGTTTTAGTAAACACTGTGGAATATATAAATACCACTCTGACTCTATAGGTTACATTTAGCCAAGTTGAATAAATCATTGATGCACCAGAAAAATTGTTTTGGTTATGGGTTATTCTTCTAATTTAAGAATCGCATTTAAGATTAATAATAAGTAATTAATGTATTACTTTTCTTAGAATTGAATGCTATGCAAATCTCCTTTTTCCTTTTCTCGCTATAAAAGTGTTTGGGATCTGCCTAGTAATAAAGCTTAAAGGGTTGCTCTAGTATATTAAATTCTTTATCAGCTTTAACTAAATATGTAGCTTCATAATCTTCTAATGTCTGCATTGTTTTGTGATATGTTCATGTGTTTTCTTGTCTTTGTGCAGTTACTCATTTGCGGACAATGTTATTTTATCTTCCATTGGTCAACATTTTTCATTTATTTTATCCTCGGCTCTTCTTTGAAAAAATCACTCATTATTCTAGATTTGATCATGATCTTAGTTAATACCACCGCAATTTCCCTAGAAATTGATATCTCACCATTCTGTTGACCTCTTATTGTGTCAAATTTTATTAGAAGAACAGTTACAGTTTTATTTTCATTTAATCAAATTGCAAGGAATTGCATTGGCTTCCTCCATGCAACACTTATGTATTTTTCCATAAATTGTATTTTAAGATTTGAGTGATGATTCAATTAAAATAATGACTATTGAGGAAAGCAAGGGAAAATATGTGAAGGAAATTTAATAATTGGTTTACTGAGAGATGAACCTACTAAGAGTTTAAATAGCAGAGATTTAAGACATGTTCATGCTTTTTATATCTCCAAACTTAATTTAAATACTTTCCTTTTGTGACATTCTATGCCAAATTAATTCATATTTATTATAAAATATCATATATTTTTTATTACGATGGATTGCTGATATTTTTCTTGTCTTTCATTCATCAAAATGTTCTTTGAAGTATATACGAGTTATTCATCCTTTTCCTCAAGTTATCTTTGTTTAAGTCCAAGCTATTTAATGTTTATAAAATTAGTATCACGTGTGGCAATAGCCTTTCATGTCTGTCATGATATACTTTACCCAATCTACTTTCCTGGTTTAATTCTTGGTATTTACGCCATATCTTGGTTGTGTACCAGATCATAACCACATATCTCTCTCAATAGTCAATCCCCTCTTTAGTTACTTGTTTTATAGTTAAGTATGAAGTATTCATATATGGCAGTGTTTCTGCAATCGACGTTGCTTCAAGCACCCAGCAGAGTCTGACGAGGCCTGGATCTGTTATGGGAAAGTGTATGCAATGCAACCAATGCACCTGTAACAGAGTTCATGGGGTGGGTGCCACAGTAATGGCAAGGAAGAGACCGTGTCGAGAGTGCACTATTCATGATCAGGAGATGAGGTCAGTGGGGAATAACCCACTAATGTGTTCATATTGTCCTCTGTGTTTGGTGTCCCTGGTTGGTTTTCGAAATCTGTTCTTGTCTAATTCAGCCATCAATCATAAGCTGTAATCCTTGTTGAGCAATTGGGAAGCGTGTGTTGCCTAATACGTAGATGCAGCTTGCTTTCAATAACACTTCGTTGTTTTAACAGTTCTTATCTAGAGATATGTATACATTTTAGGAAGAATAAAATTAATACTTCTGTCAAGGCTATTTATTTGCTATTTCAAGAGAATATTTGCATTGAACAGGATATGGTTTCACTGAAACATTGTTAATTTACCTAAGGCAACATTTCTGTATATTAACAGTGAATCTTATATCTTGTGCTATTGTGATCATTCTCAAGGTTTAGTAAATAAATTTCTCTTTATATTAGTATGTTTCTTTCCTGTTTACAAATTCCAAGCTAGTGTTTTTTAAAATTCTGTCCAATGTTATTATTATTTTTCTCTTAGCCATAATAGTTTACTTATATATGTCATAACATTTCAAATAAAATTGTTTGTGTGGCTCACTCCTTTGTAATTGAATGTGTTTGTGTTATCATGTTATGTTTTGCCATTGAAATGCTATTTTTTAACAGTGTGAAGTTTAATGTGATTTTAGATATTAATATTGTATTCTGAACATTGTATTTTAACCTTTTTGTGAAGTTATGGGTCCCAGAAAAGTTCATAACCAAGAAAATGTGATTTGCGTCAACTATTATTGTTTATACATGCTAATTACTTTAGTTTTAGAGTAGTTTTGCTTACTGATAATCTGCGAGACAAAAAAGACATACAAAAAACCATGCATAAAACATCTTAATAACTAATACTCAAATGTGAATTAATTCATTCATTTGTGTGTTTGAGGAATTAAGAGTTTTTTTCACAAGGTATAAAATTTATTTCAAGAAACTATCTTCGGAGTTATTTGCAAAATTATTTGGAATTTCTTTGGGGTGGCTTATGAGAAATATTTTTGTTTTATACAAGAAGTGTAAGTTTGCTAAGTTCCTACTTTGTATTTGCAATGTTAATTAAAGGCATTGTACTGCCCAAAAAAGTACAGTTGCTTCAAGATCAGTTTGTTTCAAATGGTGCTTAACTATGTAGTTAGTAGCTAACACTACCTTGGTGTTTAAGCTTGCATATTTTTAATTTAATTGATAAATGCTATCTGCTGGATTTTTGTATTTTAAAAAATTTTCTTGATATTTACTTATTTCAGAAATAATCTTCTTCTTTTAAAACTTTTCACTTGCTTTAAATTAATTTTAGAAGTCATCTTGTTAGTTTCCTCTTAGAATCATCTTTCATTACATTTTGAATTTTATTGGTCTGTAATTTAAAACATTTTATTACCATAAGCTATTTTTGAAAGAAGTTTTCACATAGCTATAAATTCACAGCACCAAATCCTCATATTCCAATTTAAATACAGTGGTACCTTGACTTACAAAAATGAACTTGTTTGAACTTATTTGAACTTTTTCTTAAATAGACTTAATTTCAAGAAAAAAAAATGCTATGCTTTTATAATCCTGAGCAATGTAGCATCTATGTATAACCACGTATAGCTTAACTGGGGAAATGGCATCAAATGGGCTCAAACCAAGAAAAAACTGTAGAAAGATCGGATACTTTCCCGGTGAATTATGCTGAGGAAGATTTCATGGGTTTCCAACCGGCTGAGATAACTGGATGGCTCCAACGTTTCGGCAGCGGTCCCTGCTGCCATTTTCAAGGATGTCGAGAATTGTTATGGTCCGGTATATATACCATCAGAGGGGCTACCCCTCCTTGTCCCTGATTGGTTGGCTGATCCGGGCTTCCGATTGGTCCTCTGCTGTCGGATACGGCGTATTGTTCCATTCCAACTTTTGCTCAGGAACATGCCCTCGTCTCTGTTGAAATTATTGCGATTGAGACGAATCTCAATCGCTTCTTTATATATTCTATCCCAAAACCCATTGCCTTTGCATAGGACCTTTTTTTGGTGTGTGTGAGTGAGGAGAGAGAAAAGGTGAGCACTCTTTTAGGAAACGTTAAAGATCACTTGGGATTGAGGACTCCTGGGGTGTACAGTGTTCCTTGTAATTGCGGACAGTCATATATCGGCGAAACATGCAGGACGGTAACAACACGCATTAAAGAACATGAGAGATGCGTCCGACTCAAACAGCCAGCGAAATCTGCCATCGCAGAGCATGTACTATCGGAAAACCACGAAGTGGACTTCGCAAAAACCAGAGTCCTATGCAAAGGCAATGGGTTTTGGGATAGAATATATAAAGAAGCGATTGAGATTCGTCTCAATCGCAATAATTTCAACAGAGACGAAGGCATGTTCCTGAGCAAAAGTTGGAATGGAACAATACGCCGTATCCGACAGCAGAGGACCAATTGGAAGCCCGGATCAGCCAACCAATCAGGGACAAGGAGGGGTAGCCCCTCTGATGGTATATATACCGGACCATAACAATTCTCGACATCCTTGAAAATGGCAGCAGGGACCGCTGCCGAAACGTTGGAGCCATCCAGTTATCTCAGCCGGTTGGAAACCCGTGAAATCTTCCTCAGCAAGAAAAAACTGTTTGTGACAATGCCAGTGGTGATCTGATGGTATAAAATTTGTTGATTTACTACTATCTAAAGTTTTGAGCATTAAAATAAAAGAGAGTTATTAGGTATTCTAACTATTTGAGGTGAAAATATTATTTTAAAGTGATGTAAAACCAAAATATCATAATTGAAAGTAATTAAAATTTTATGTAAGCACATTTTTTTCTAAAATTCCTTGGCAGAGTATGTATTCATTGTTTACCACAAGCCATGGAAAATTGGGTCTTGAGGTACAAACATTCGGAGATGCATATTTCATTGTTCATAAGTCAAGGCACCACTGTAGGTTTATTTATCCAGCAACAAAAATTGAAAACAACTCTATCATGTCGTATGGAATTTTGAGTATTTGCTTTCAGTAAATAATATTTACCTAATAAAGACAATAGAGAAGGAGGTAAGAGTCCTCATTTTAGATTTTTTTACAAACGTACAATCTAATTGAATGTTCTTATCATTGGAATTGTACTCCTTCATGGTTTAAGCAGCAAATATTTTATTTTGTAATATTCATGTTTTAAGATATCCCCCCTTTCATAGTTTGTAAAATTTCTCAACTTCGTTGTTACTTTCAAATTTATACTTTACCTTCACTTATTTTAACCCTTTCAATTAATTATTTTTTTAGAACTCTCCAACCAGGATTTTCTTAGATTTTGAAAGGTAATTTTGTATCTCTTATCTAAATAAAATAAATCTATTCTCCTCATCATTCTGTTAAATAACATCTAAATATATTTTTCATAACCTTCATTCTTGCCCATAATTAATTTTGTATGAGAAGCTAATACTCCTTGTTTATTTTGCTATAATTTCCAATTTGTTAATTATTCCTCCATATCTAGGCTTTTGTGAAGGGAGTATGTATTTTCTTTCCTTTGTTTTACTTTATTTTTATATCCTATCATTTTCACATTTGGATATCTCTTGTACAGTATTTTTCTTTTGAACCGGTTTAATTGTTTTACCTCAAAGCAAGATGTAGGTCTTATTGATGACAGTTTAAAATCTCATAAAATCGTAAGTCCATAAGTGCATGATACTGCATTGGTGTCACTGCAAATTACATTTTTAGTTAATTTAAATCATAAACAATTCTTCTCATATCCATTAACCTACAAGAGTATTTTCCTTGTATTATTTTTTTAACAAAATATTTGTATATCCATTTATTTAACTGTAATTGTCCTTTTGACTTTTGCAGTACTGCATTATTTCTTTTTAATTCACAATTTCCTAATCCTTCCCAATTTTTATCTAGGCTGGTAAATTTGTTTCCATTTCAAAAGTATCCATTCTTTTTTACATTTATGTAATTGATTTATCCTTCTTGACATTATTTGACAGTGGTCTCTCAGGTTGTCATAAGTTTGTATAATATCAACGGATACCATTTGAGTGTGACTAATATCAGTCTCTTTTCTAATAAGAGTTAATGGTAGTGATGTAGCCAAGTTGATTAGCATTTATGTGTAAAACCAACTCTCTGTACTCATCTGATGTTACTTAAATATGTATATTGCAAGGGTTAAGTTATTATTGAAAACTTTCCCCAATGTTTTTATGGTTTTTCTTATTTTGTCTTGCAAAATATGGATACCTTGTTTTGATCATTCATCAGGTCATGGTGTTTTATATTATTTCCTGTTAGAGTCTATAGAGCGTCGATTGAAAAATAAGCAGCATCTAAGATTCTCTCATAAATTTATTAATCCTCTGAATGCCAAGTGATGAGGCTAAGTATTTTGCAATTTTAACTAAAAATCATAGCTTTATGGCATATCTGTAATATTGTAAATCTTGTGGCTGAACTAATTATCCTCAAAAATATAAATACAATTCTATAATTTTATATAAGGTGTTATATTTGATCATGGATTAAATTTTTAGCAATGAAAGCTGATTATATTCTCATTTCTTCATTCACATATATTTCCGTGAAAGATTTAAATTTCAACTAATAATTGTTATCACTTCAGATAGGAATGATATCACTTTTCTGCATTTAGAAAATATGTGCAAACTAATCTTTTTAATGGTTTCTGAAGTATTTCTTAAAAAGTGTGAAATTAATGAATCTCCTCAGATGATTTTGAAAAATTTTATTCATATTTGAATTTTGATTGAGAATGAGCATGAAAAGCTGCTATGTTATATTTAACTCTCCAATGGTTTCCTTGTGTTTGAGGGACCTTATTGCCCTTTTTTCAAGTATAAAGGAGTGCCAACAGTTTTATTCACGTTATCAGGTTTCACTGATTATTCTAAATGCTCATTGTTTCCTAATTAGCTTAATGGAAATTGAATACTTTTTGTGTTTATATTTCCTTCTTTATTCAATGTATCTACACATCTTGTAAGACTTTTGCTGAATCTCAACTGCAGGATTTTTTCCTGGAAGTTTTTATGATTTTATGAATGATAACCTGTATGAAAATTTTTTTAAATGGAAAGTTTAAGAGGAATGCTCCATGTGAATGATGATCGCTTTATAATTATATTGATTGAAGGGTTCCATAACGTAGGGTTGATGTAAATATGTCGTGAAAAATTTTATGTTTACTTTTTATGTAATTGCAATACAGGCAAGGTATTTTTATGATAGCTAGAGATACATGTTTGCATCCGACAGATATATGTTATAATTCAATTTTTATAATGTCTTATGGATGTTTTTGTTGTATTTTCAACTTTAGATTATTTTCTTATTTAAAAAGGGAATGATTTGTATTATAACCTGTTTTTCGTCAATCTACTTACTGTGAAATCAAATGTGTTTTATCTGATATATCTCTGAATGAATTCCATGTCACAGTTATTACATAGTCTATGTATTTATAGGTCTCAACCGGTGTTAGTAGATTCTCCTGGAAAGAGTGGTGCAAAATTTTATCAGTCATGGGATAAGCTGTTCATAGTGAAGACGTTAACAAGTGAAGAAGTTGAGAGAATGCATTCGTTCCTTAAGCACTACCACCCAGTAAGTGATTGCTGAAAAAAATTATGCATGTTTCCTATCATTTTTAGTTAAGAAGTAGAACTCACACAATATAACTTCTCCAAGATGTATATAATTTGAACTTATTTGAAGACAGAATGCATGTTGGCATGTAGTAGTTTTCTCTCTGTGGGACTTAAATTACATATAGAATTGAAGACATTGCACTTATGAAGTCTTAAGCCATTTATAATTTCAAAGAATATTCTCTTTCCCTCTTACTATCTATTAATTTGGATCATTGATTAGAATAGTCATAATCTTGTTTGGTTCCCAAGTTTTGTATTGAATCTTAGTTTTGTCTCTAAATGTTTATTTTCTCAAGTCTATCTATGTGAGTTCATTGAACAATAACTCTTTTGAACACCTTGCCAACAAAGTGTCCATAATGGCATGCTAGAACATTCTGATCAATTAGCTCAATTGGCATAGTAACTAATTGGCAATTGGGAAATCCAGGTTTGAGTCCCAGTCCAGTCAGACTTTTTTCATGTCTGTTCTTACTTGGGACAGTTTGAATAAACTTTAATTCTTTAATTTTGTGTCAACAGTAAGGAAATGAAGTCAGCTTAAATAACTGTATTAACAATCAGCCGTATCAAAATAAATCACTGTACACAATTTTCATGATTTAACAATGTAAATTGTCTCCAAGAATTTAGATGACATCTTAAGGAAGTTAACTCAGAAATCCATTAAGAAAAATTATAGCTAAGAAGATCATTCTCATATGCTTGAATGTTTTCAAATGTATACCTTTCTATGTATTTGATTTGAAATGGTTTTATCACTATATAAATATTCCACTTAATAATATATTTAATAATGTCTAAATTTTTGTTGCAGTATATTGTTGAGAGGCATGGAAAGACTCTGTTACCACAGTATCTTGGCATGTACAGACTTACAGTGGATAATGTTGAGCACTATGTGGTTGTCATGAGAAATGTTTTCAGCAACCATTTAAGGACGCACAGGTATGAATGTAGCAGTTGTAGCGCCTAACTTATTTAGTGTTAATCCCTGATTTCTGGAAATATTCCAAACCTGAACTGGTGATACTAGTCAATTATTTATTCAAATTTTAGTTGTGTTCATATTAAAAGCTAAATCCATCATTGCCCATATCCTTCTTTTCTCTTTAATTCGGACCAAAATTGTCTTTTCAGTTGAATCAACTGATCTATTAGTTTCATAATTTAATTTTACTTTTCTCGATTTATGTATATGTCAAAATAGTTGCAAAAATTAGGTCAATCATATTGAAGTAAAGCCTGTCCTAATTATATATTTTAATTGGAATTGTTCAGTTGTTTTATTTTAATTATAAAAGAAATCTGGAAATATTCTGCTTGATTAGCTCATCTTCTGTTGCAGTCAAAAACTTTAACTTTTAATCACCTTCTTCCATATTAATTCAGACATAATTGTGAAACTGGTTCATTTGCATCTTTTCAGCATTTTTTGTTCCTTTCTGCTTTAAAAACTCATCAGTCACTAATCTGTTTTATTAGCTTCTTGCATTTATCATCAATTGATCTTAGATCCTGTGCCATTGAGATACTGAGAATAATTTTTTTATTCATTATTTTATTAATATAAAGGAACTTATCTTATCTGGAATCTTTAATTTTTTGAAAACATAAATTAATAATTTTTCATTGTTTTCCTCTTATCTAAGTAAATCAATTCCTTAGCATGCATTATTTCATTTACGAATGCTTGTTTTTATCTTCTTTGATGGAATTGGTCTTATTTGCACATTCAGCCAAGACATCCATATTCATTTCATAAATTTGCAATGTATTGGTTTCATTATATGGTCTTCAGAAAATATTATTTGAGCATTAGGAAACAAAACCCAATCGAAATGTGTTCTTAATCGAACTAACCATGTGTTAATCCTTTGTTTTTAACATCAGCAGATTTTAGCTTCTTTGCGTAATTCCACATTTTGTATGTACTTTTGTTTTATTTTCTCTTTTTTTCATTTTGTGATGCATATAGTCTCATTTGTTTGTATAAATTAAATGTTCATGGAATTTTTTATCCATCCATATTCCTTTTCTTCGGTCATTTCTGTTTAAATTGAAGCCATTGGATTATTGACCTTTAGTGATTGTAACTCATTAGCCTTATATTAATGCTATTAATAACCATCACTATGCTATAAAGGTGTCCTGAAAAAAGATTTGATTGGAAGTGATATATAATGCCAATTAACTGTTTCAAAATTGTATTCTTTCATTAACACTTCCGCAAAATTTTATTGACTCTCCAATTAAAAAGATTTGATTTTTTACTTCATTTCAGTTAAAGAAATTCTAAGTTATTGATATCAAATTCTACGGAGACCTAATAGAAATCTTTAGTCTGCATTTGATGATTGATGTATTAAGATTCTTCACCTATTTATGTTCACTTCTCCATCTCTGCAAACTTAAAAGCATTGTGCATCCAAATAGTGTCTCAAAATAGTCTTTTATAATTTTTACCATTCGATAATTCAGCTTTCCATTATGTAGTATGCTGTACATCTCTTTCCTTTCCTTTGGTCTCCTTGCCATTTATTTGAATTTCTCTTTTTCTCCCAAGCATATCTTAATTTCTCTGCTTTCTAAAGTAAGGGACTTGCTTTCATAATATTTGTAGGAGTTCTGTATTATTTTTTCATAAATATGTTATATTCAAATGTCCTTTATTTGATTTATTATAGTATTAATTATAGAGTTTACTATTCTTCTCTGAAGCTATTGGTATCATAGTCCAACTTTGTATGTGGTATTTAATTCACAGATAGTATTACTTCCATCTTGTAACAGATTCTTGTTTTCTTGAACTATTTTCTATTTCTCATAGGAAATTTGATCTCAAAGGCTCAACTGTTGATAGAGAAGCTTCTGACAAGGAGAAGGAAAAAGACTTGCCAACTCTTAAGGATAATGATTTTGTGAAGGAGGGGCTCAAAGTTTATATTGGAGACGAAGCCAAAGAAAAGTTGCTGGAGACTTTAACTGCAGATGTTGGGGTAAGAAGTATTTCCTTAGCAAAATTCTCATTGCTCTTCCAAAATTTGGGTTATAATTTTTATCATAACTATTGTCAAATTTAGCTTAAGAAGATTCAGTGAAAAGTACTGTGTAAAATTTGCAATTGGCTTAATTGTTACTTAAATATATAAAATATTTGAACCTAAACTTTAATTTTATTAATCAATATTTATATATAACTGTTTTATATTTATTTTATCTATTCATTTAAAGAGGATAATTATGATTTTGTCTTATTTAGTAGGTGCTTAGAGATCACAAATTATCATTCATAATTTCAATTTTCTTTTCATTACATACTGTATATTTCCTCAGATAAGACAATATATAGTTTAGTCATAAAGAAAGGCCAGGGTTATCTTATAGAAGGATACAAAAAATAGATTGAAATTTATTTATATTAAAACCATTAAAACATAAAAAAATCATTCACCAATCTATATAAAACTATTAAGTTATATAAGAATAGTAAAACAATACTAAAACAAAATAAATATTAAAAGTTAGGTTTATTGAGGTATTGATTGTCTAGGTCCTACCTCAATGCCCGAATCAGGGCAAACGCTTGCAGCAATTGCAAGGCAGTGCTGTCTGATGCAAGAAAATAACATTTGTTCTTTAAAAATTACAAAAAGGATATAATTTTGATTATGCTGTACAGTATTACTATTGAGATGATGATCACTGATCCAAAGTAAATTCATAGGCCATTGATAGTTTTAGGGTCATCTTATAGGACAGATATATGCTAAAATTATAAAACTTTAACAAAAATGTATGCAAATTCATCTTATCTGTGGAAATATAGTGTATCTCTCTTCCTTGTGATTTTTATCCTCAGAATTCAATACTTAAATCCTGCTTTATATTCCAGTTCCTCACCAAGTTGCATCTGATGGATTATTCCCTTTTACTGGGCCTCCACGACGTGGAGAGGGCAGTCGAGGAGAGGAACCAGGCGGATGCGGCGGCTGCAGCTGCTGCAGCGGCAGGTTCATCTGATGGAGAGGATGGAGGAGAAGGAGGCGTGGCTGCGTTAGATGAGGAAGATGAGGATTCGAGTGGTTCTGGTGTTATCCGTGGGCACATGGGCTTGCATGGAGGTGGCTATATGGGAATGACGACTCCTCCAGACTCACCTCGAACTCTAGTGAGAGAAGCTGGCCTTCATGATGGCTGTATTATTCCTGAATTGGATATTTATGCTGTACCAAGTGCAGAAGGTGAGCAATTGAAGAATTACCAGTTTCTGGTAATTTGTGTTTTTGAAATGTTTCGAAGGTAGAGTTACCGGAAAAGTTTATAATTCTTAATCAATATGTTCAATGTATAGCAAAGGTTCCTTTGTATTGTATTTAGGATGGGAATCTTTAGAATATAAATATGTACAAAGAATTTATTTATTCAATCAGGAGAAGGTATGTTCTTGGTGGAGGTAAGCAATATTAACCCATTCAGATCGGCTAGCAATTTTGATACTTTTGTCAGAAACTGAATCTAATTTTTCTGTTTTCTAGTAGATTTATATACTTTATAGTGAAAAATACCAAAGAAAAGTTAAAAATAATTACCTAGATCCCGAGCAACTCATATTGAGAGAAATTAAAAATCGCACTTCCAACTGCTACGCAAAGTAAAGAAAAAAGTTAGGAAGACAGAAACGGCTCAACTCCTCAGCTGCACAAACATTACTGATAAGCTGGGCAAAATTTAAGTTCTCTCAAAGAAGTCTGGGGTAGGAGGAAAGCATATAATCCCCTCAAGTGGAGGCTGTCCATTGGCGGCCTCCGCTCCTGGGTACCTTCCGCTAGGCCACCGATCGGCGGCCTCCGATCCGAATGGGTTAAGCTTCCTCCCTCTTAGCCATTCGGACAGTGTGAGGAAGGAAGATTTGGTGCTTTCCTGGTGAATGCTATGGATGAAGTCCTCTCGGGTTTTCCACCAGGTCAGGTAAGCTGTAGCCGACGTTTCGATGACTAACTCCGCCATCGGCTTTGATGGCGGAGTTAGTCATCGAAAGTCATCAAATGGTCGGCTACAGCTTACCTGACCTGGTGGAAAACCTGAGAGGACTTCATCCCACTGTGAGGAAGATCGGGGATATAAATACTGGAACAAATTGCTTCAAAATTTAATATTTCCATAACAAATACATGAAAGTAATCAATTTTAGAAGAAGAGTCATGATGCGTGTAACCCCTGCCTCATGCTATAAGGCAGCTTGCATAATAAATATATTTGTATGATTGTATTTGCATCAATTAAGTTTTCCATTGCTTTTCTCGAGTCTTAATTTCCTTCGGAACTGCTTTTACTCTTCTAAAAGAATTACATTTTTATTCTTATAGCTCCCCCAGATTCTAATGTTATTGTATTAAATGATGAAAGTTGCAACTATTGGTTCATGGACAAAATTTTAGTGTCCCACCAAACCTTCAACGGTAATCTAAAAAGGTTTCTACCAAACCCTTGGCTACAGCTCGTCTCCTATTTTTCTCAGACACTGGTTTGTAAGACAATATGTTTTATTGATAAATGATTTCAAAAAATGCTGTATGGTGAAGATTTGGTTGAAAAGTTGAAAATCATCCTCAGATGGTAAAACATTTTTCTACCAACAATAACCAATTAAAATATTTTCTTTGTAAAATTCTTTTTCTGGTTTGCATTCAACTATCCTAATTATAAAAATTAACTAGAAGTTAGACTTAACATTTCATGTTTTCCATTAACAGGTGCACCAAGGAAGGAAATATACTTCCTAGCCCTAATTGATGTCCTTACTCATTATGGAGTGAAGAAACAAGCTGCCAAGGCTGCTAAGACTGTGAAGTATGGTGCCAATGTGGATGGAATCTCAACTTGTGACCCAGAGCAGTACGGGAAAAGATTCATCGAGTTCTTGAGCAAAGCCATTGAGTGAGGTGTCAAAGTTACTTGTTGACCTCTCCTCTTTTCATCTTTCAATTTCATGAGATGTGTGCTCCTTGAATTTATACACTTTCCTCATCATATTTTGTTTGCCTCTAGTCCCACCCATGTTCTCCATCATTCCAAGTTTGTTCTCTACATCCTTCACTGAGCCTATAAGATCATGTTTGCATCACCACCTTTTATTTTTTTGTAGTTGTTTCTAAGTCAACTCGGAAAATTTTATCACCTTGATTTCAGCATGCCATTCGAACATTTTCTCCTGTGAAAAAATTTTGAATAATGACACATTTTATAAGTTTGATACTCAGCTGTTCCTCGAAATTGTTAAACTTAGGATTTTTTATAGAATGTTGTACATGCTGTATTTCATTTGGTTTGGAGTTCCTTCCGACAATTCAATCACTGATGTTCTTACTTTTTAATTTGTTTCTTGAAATGCTGAATGTTTCTGTCAGGATTGATATTTCAGTCTAAGTTAGTCAATTTCAACATAGGCTTCTCTTTGATATACTTTTGCCAAGCTCAATTTCCATGTAGCTCCTTAAGCATTGCTTAATTGAAAAAATTTGACGCAGTGCATTGCATGAGAGCATGAGGTTTTGAACAGTCAGTGCACCGATTCAACAAATCTGCATTCAGATATCTTATTTCAATCAAATGGCATAACCTTTGATTCACTTACGAAGCCATTCATTTTACTTTGTTCCCTTAAGGTTATGGAATTAGTCCTTGTTGGGTTGGTCAGCCCTCATTCTTAAAGTACCAAAGCATTATTTTCACCTAGCTCGAGGAAATGTTATCAGTTAGGTGAAAAAAGTTATGTTCACTCTCTCCATATATCTTGCGGAGTTCTTTGAAAATTACATTCAGCAATATATGTATGTATCAATGTATGTACTAAAAATATCACTGTTTGACAGTGTTACAGTGAACCGAAGCATTAAAATGTCTGGTAAACTCTTCAGATATAATTTTTGAGAAAGCATGTAAAGTAGAATATTTTTAACAGGTCATCAAATGACTCCATTTACTATTCAATTATATTCAAGGAATATCTGTCCCCACCTTCCTCATGCCGATAAATTTTTTTGTTTGATGATTTGACTCTAAGTCTTATGCAAAAATTTCAGATTTAAGCCAGTATCATTGATACAGGGTTTCTTCAAAGAGTGAGCTACTTATTTGGATTCCAGCTAACTATTCTGGATTGTCATATTTGTGGTTTTAACTATAAATACATGTATAATATATTTATATGGGGAGAAAATTCAAAATTTAAGTATGTGTAAAGTCAACAGTAGATTCTTGCTCTGCAAGATACTTAACCAGCTAACAACAAATTTTCAGTCCTGAATAGTAAAGCCATAGAAACAAGTATATGCGTGGATGCTTGCAGCAATTTAAACTGAACTTCAGGATTAATTTTTAGTTTTCTTCATATCCAACTGTTTGTTATAAAAACTTAACATTCTAGTTATTCTCATCATTAGAATCTTAATTGACATAAATTTGTTTGAAGAAATGCAAGGGAACAATATGTCACCTGATTCCCTTTTAATCATTGAATCTGCAACAACAAAATTCAGAGAAAGTTACATTCCATTATTGCAGTATGGATTGCATATCAAAATCTCATCATTGAAATAGGTAATATTTCTTCATTCCCAATCTTGATTGTTAATCTGCCCCATTTATAACCCATTGATACATTTCTTGTATATATACCATTTGTGATTCATTGCTTCATTTCTCAATCTTATATTGTATGGAACCATTGTCATAGTCAGAATTATTTAAAAGATACCAAATAAATGTGCAAGAATGCTTGAATATGCAGTTTATTTGAGTATATATTAATTGTGATTATTTTTATTACTATGGTTACTTTAGAGGAGTTATTGCTCATTTCTCTAATTGTACAAAAGACGAACTTTATTGTGTATATCGGTGTTATAAATTTTGTGTGCTGATAAATATACATGTTTATCTTAAGTATCTTAACTCAAAAGTTACGCTATGAAAATTTTAATGAGAAAATTTATATGTAAAGTCGTGCCAGAATGATTTGGTTATAAACATATGATGGCATCTAGTCTTATATTTTTTTTCAAAAAAGGAAGTGTAAGATACTTTGCTCATTTTATTTGCGCTAACGTAGTTATAAGAAAATTTCGTAGCATTAGCCTACCAATTATCATTTGCTTATCTCCAGGGTATCGTAACAATCTGCCCCTGTGGTGATGAGAGAACCCTAAGTATGCCATGATCAAGAGCTAGCACATAGAAAGACAACACAAAGGGGTTGCTCAGAAAGTGTGTGGATTTAATTGTGATAAATGCCCAATTTTGTGACAATATCTTTTTCTACAGCGCTCTTTTTAAATCTTTTCTTATTTGAGTCCATTTTCATACTTGCAGATTGCATCATAAATAGGAAAACTTAATGTGTTGATATGTGAATGTGGGAATTAACTTATCAGTGTGCTTTGCGTGCCATTATTGAATTTCACTGCATATCAGCCTTTTATAAGCAAGCGGGACTATTTCATTCTCTCTGCTAAGTACCTCACTTTAGTTTCCAATCTTGAACTGTATCTGTAATGCATATCTATTGTAATGATCCTGAAGGGGAATTATGCACAATATGTATTGATAAATTACAATGGAATTCTATTATGTCACAATGCTAACTGTTAAAAACACTGATTGTACTCAAATATGTCATCTTTACAGACATTTCTAACGTTGGTCTCAAAAGAAATGTTTGTTTTCATTTCATGCAATGGCCTCATCTCTGTAACTGTGTGTTTTGTAAATAATACTGTACAGTGGATATTTGGCTTTCTTGTTCTTTTATCAGCATATGTCTAATGAAAATAAATGTATAAGAAATAGTGATTTTTGTAGAATGTGAAAAGAAGTTGATTTATTTTATATCTGATGTGTCTAAGCTCAAATTTGTGGAAGGGGCTATACTAACAAAGTAAAATACTTAGTAATTTCCATAGAATATATATTTTTTATAAATGTGACTAGTTTTGTACTAAAAAGACAGACATCTTCAGGTTATTTGTAGACAAAACTAGTCGCATTAATTAAAAATCTATATTTTGTAGAAATTACTAATTTTTTACTTCTTAAGTTCATTTTATTTGTGAAAGGGTCCTTAATAAGAAGTTCCCTCAAGGAACAAAACATTCCACCTAAAGAATTTGTCACAATGCATCTTGTTTGAACAATTAGTTTGATTTCAACTAAATAATTACTATGAGTGGGCATTTAAAAAAATGGAATGAATCAAATCTTTGAGTAGATACCATACAGAAAAAGGACTTTGCAATTATTGTAATACTAGATTTAAAATTTTTAAGTTGGTAGCAAAACTAATACTACTCAGCATAAATGATATAGATACAACATGAATACACACACAATATAAAGTTAAACACAAAATATCTAAGCAATCCTAACCTAATATAACATACTTAGCTTTTCTAAAGCAAGATACTAAAAAAAACAATGTAAGCACAAAGAGAAAATCATCAACTAATAAGATTTGTAAAGACCAATCTTTCTAGATAGCTCCTTTGTCCTGTCAATGGTTTGGTTAACAGATCAGCCACATTTTGATCCGAGCTTATGTATTCAAAGCAAATCAATTCCTTCTCAACTGCCTCTCTCACATAATGATATTTGACATTGAAATGTTTTGTTTTATCGGATAAAACCTTAGTGTTTGCAGTTGATATAGCACCTGTGCTATCTGCAAATATTTTGCATGGTTTTGGTGCAAAATCACCCTTACCAATTTCCATTAAAAATTGCATCAACCACTCAAATTTCACTAAAACCTCATTCATAGACATACACTCTGCATGTGTTGTTGATGATGCTACACATTTCTGCTACCGACTACTCCAACATATTGCCTCTCCTGCCAATAAAATAGCAAAACCAGAAATTGATTTTGCATCTGATTTATCACTAGCCCAGTCACTGTCACAAAACATTTTAACTGGTTCACCACAATTCTGGAAATGTAACACACATCCTTTGGTCTCATGTAAGTAATGAAGAATATGCTTAACATTCATCCAGTCTCCCTTCACAGGATTCTGGCAAAACTGACTGACTAGGCAAGTAGCATTTTCAATATCGGGTCAACATACAGTGCTTGCATACCAAAGGCTACCAACTGCTTGACTGTAAATATCAGTACAAAACTTATCATTAATATCCCCCTCTGTTTTCATGGATCCAATCTCAAGAGGGCCCCTAAAACCTCTACCTTAAGGGGCAAGAAATTCTTGCAAAATTTCATTCACATATGGCTCAATGCTTTATTCTAATGTCTAAGCTTGGTCTCTTTACATTCATTGACAAAAAATTAGATACCTCTCCTAAATCCTTAACTTTCATACACTTCTAATTGCAAAACCTGGAGCTTGCTCCATATACCTTAAATTACTTCGTCTTCTCAATAACTGCATCCGATTCATTTTTGACCTTCGGAAAGATGTTCATATCTTCAATTACCGCCGTCAGTTGAAGTGGTTAAGACCAGATATCAGGAGAAAATGCATGCTTGGCTCATTTTTGTTTACAGTTTTTCATGATCTTCAACCACAGTATATCTATGACATGTTTACTTACAAATATTCTGTTTCCTATAAAATTACCCGCTCCGGCCCTAACTATCTTCTATACTCAATCCCTCGGACTAACACCTACCGAAAATCCTTTTTAATTTCGTCATCTAATTTCTGGAACAACTTGCCTTTACACATTAAAAATTCCACCTCCGCACAATCATTTAAAGAAAAACTGTTTAATTACCTTTTTGTTTCTACAGAATTACTCTTATTACCATAATACTGGCATATTTTTTCTCTTTATTCTTTTTTGTAAGCTTTTGTATTCAACCTATTGTTTATAATTTGTATAATTTATTTTTATGTGAGCAGATAGAATTTGTATATTTTTTTTCAGCTCTTATGGGACTCATAATCCCAGAGCAAAATAAATGTATTATTATTATTATACACACGGTTTTCTAGGCAAGAGATGAAGTATGCACTTACAACATATAGCTGGTTAATACACAATTCATTTTCAACTGCCAAAGCCACGAGCATTTACTGCCTACAATATTTGTCCCGACAGGACGCTTCACAAGTTCCTGCATTGTACGCAATTCCTCCCTCATGGCACACCTCCACTCTTCTGCTTGGTTCTGCAGTGGTTCGGATCACAATGCCATTGGGAAGCTTACCTGCCTTTCACATTGTACAAGATTACAGCATGGTAGAATACATGCTTTACCATAAATAGTATCCCAAATTTAAAAGCGAAAACGGTTTGACCTTCAGGACTTTCTAACTCAGAAGCATACTTAATTGTAGAGCTGTTATTTTATCAATTGAAAATTAGTACCTAGAACCTGCTCCTAGTGAATAATGCTGATTAAGGTTGAGAATCTCATAGCATCATGTGATATTTTTTCATGTTACAAGTACAACTTTACAATTAAATTTAAATTATAAACTTTTACCATTGGATATAATTTAAATGTATAAGTATATAATGTTTTTCACAGTTTTTATTTAACAATCTTCACATATACATATTTTTTCTTAGTTAAACAAAGAAAACTTTTCAAGCAAAGCGTTTTAATTCATAAAGTAAACTTAAAAAATCCAAAAATGATCTCATCATTAAAAATTTGTAAGAAGATCTATGCAAGTTACCAGGTTTTATGTATCAACATCGTCACCCTTGCCTAAATATCTCATTAAACTTCTTACAGTAAGCAAATGTGAGGATGGAGGGGTAAGAAAGTCACCCCATTAGTGTGTCACATGTAATAATGTGCAGGTTGGGATCATAATTTCAATTTCTATAAGATGAAACTCTTTATGGAAATGGTTATGCATCTCATTTTAGATGATCTTTGTCTCTAATCTCTAGAGCCATCCTTGGGATACAGTAAAAGAATTATAAGTTACAAAAGTTCCATTTTAAGAAATAATGATACATACAAGGCCAAATCCTTCCTTATATAAAACTTACTCTACTATTAAATGAGAATATTGGTAAAATAACTCCCAAAAGTTCCTATCAGGTAATATTTGATATCATTTGAGTAGTAGATTTATTTGAAAATCAGAATCTCTAGTCTCGTACTGTTTCTACAACAATAACTCTTAAAAAGTCAATTACAATTTCATGCCTCTCTACACTCACGTTGCTAAGCAAGGTAAGCATATTTACATTACAAGATGGAAGTATTATCTCACTGCTGTTTGAATATCTTCCCGTTTATGAGTGCCATCACAAAATGGTCTTCTTGAAGTTTGTTTACAATTACAAAGCCAAACATCTTTATCCTCATCGAACATGAAGTGGACTGGACGCATGGTTATCTTGAGATGTGGATTTCTGTGGGTCCCATCACATAGAGGCTATGAAAAATAAGAAGTGTTAGGCTATGACTGAGGCAACTACACTTTGAAGTGGATTAAAGTAAAAAAACTTAAGTAATCAAGCTAATTAGGAATTAAATTATTCACTCAAGGCTTCCGAATAGGAAAACTTGAAAGTATGGATGTCCAAAACGCTAATGCCTTAAAAACACATACATGACTTAATATGAGTCCTTCAGATTCGATTCTGAAAAGTGAGAGGTATTTCTATAGAAATAAATCTTCAATAGGTGATACCACATATTTTACCTGTGATTTACTCTTGCCGCAAGCACACCAAGCATATCTCTTTCCTTTAACAGCACTAAATTTAAATGGTTTCTTGTCATAAATCACTCCAAAATCCGCTTGCTGAATTGAAGAACTAAATTCTTCCAATTTGTTTTTGGGCAATCCCGGTATATCTTTCACTGGTTTCGACGACGAACTGTTCGAGATCTGAATATAAAAAAACACGCACTGTAACATTTTACGAATTATATGTTGAAGTTGAGAAATCTAGATAAACCACTTACGATAAACAGTGTAGGTAGGCTATTCCCAGTTAATCTCGAGGATGATAAGAAAAATATTCTTTGAAGAGCTTTTGACATAAATTTAGCTGCCATTCTCAGAAATGTTTGTAGGTTATTAATGAATATTACGACGAGCTCGATAAGCGATAACCCTATTTCAAAACAATATTGCCGCACGTACTGCGAACATTTTCGTTAGTCATTTCAGGAATAGCCGTATTAGCAGCGCAATCGTTTGAAATAATTTGAAATCTTCAATATTTCCTTGCTGTTCTATTAACAACTGAGTAACTGAGAGAGTTGTGAGAAACGTGGCTAATCAGAGCCTTTTTCATGAGCGCGCAGTAGAAATGTATACAGAATGAATTAAAGATTATTTAGGTAGGAATATTTACTTAATATATAATAATAATTATGCAAATCTTATTATGGTTATCTTAAAATAACCTTTGAACAAGTGAACTGTCCGGGTTGTTTTGAATAGCTTCTTTTTCGTCACATTTTGTATAAATATATGTTAAGTTAGCTACGTTTTAGTATTTCATCTCATAATACACCCTTGGTTATTTGAAAGCACGGAGCCGTGCCGTGGACGGCGGCCGGCGGAAAGACTGAAAGCGGACTAAGGGAATCATAAAAAAATTGTGGCTGCAGCTATCGCAGCTATCAACTTGACCATTTTGCCGTTACTTTATGGTTTCTCACGCATACACGATCTTTTGTTGCAGAAATCCGTATATAAGTTTATAAGATGATGGAAATGAAATTTATCTTAGCTTAAAGAAGCCTTGTTTGGCTTTGAATGAAAAGTTATAAAAAATCTATAAATGTTCATATTCTTTATGATAGATTTCGGCTCTAAATTACGAGAACTTAGATAAGACAGATAATTTTCAGTAACCTGTCGTATGAAAGAAGCTTAGAGGATATACAAATATACCCACATTAAGGGCCGAATTTTTAGACAGCACTCGAGCGAGTGTGGAATCTCCACTCCGATGAGCTGAGTGGCACTCAATCAATTGGCGTCGTATCGTCAGCCAAGAACTCCACGCTGGCTCAACTACTCCAACGATACTCACGATTCGTGTGAATATATCACTCATTCTGCGACTGAAAATTCGTCGCAAACACTCAAGTGTAGATTTGTGACGTATGGAGTACGAGTGACCACTCCAGTGCTGTCTTAAAATTCGGCCCTAATTTATTTGATAGATAAAATTATTCTTTTTTCGTTGCATAGAAACCAAATTGTAAAGAATAATATATAATAATGAGGGAGGCCAATGATTAATTGATATTTAAGTTACTGAGCCTGAAACAAAAATATGACCCAAAAGACTGTTGATCGAGGTTTGTAGTCTATTTTATCATTCCGTTATTTATAAATGGCGAACGCAAAAGTACTCTGAAAGAATCAATCTGAAATTTATTATTAACAGAAAAATATTTAGTTTTACATAATGTACATATTCAATGTCTGGAAAGACATACAAATTATCATAAAAGCCTCGTTTGCAATACATCTCGAGTTGTAATTTAATATTGAATACGATAGAATCGGCCACGTTAAAAAATGAAATATTACATATTTTAATTATTTAGATGTAGAAATGGATTAATTAACATGGTCTTCCATGTTATATTTAATATTAATTTCTCTTTATTTAGACAATGATGAATTGCCTGGTACGAACTTACAATTCATAACCTTATGTTAGTCTATATGTGGCGTAGAATATATTCATAATCTTTTGTGATAACTTTGTTTCTTTATTAGTGAATGGACAATACCAAGTTGCTAGGAAAGATTACGTTAATGCCATAGCTGCGCTAGCATCCCGAGCCCAAAACATCCCATATCTTCATGATTCGAAAGTGCTGGAAATCCTACGTCCACTTCTTTCAGACGTTGTGCCGTCCATACAGAATACAGCAACTATCGCTTTAGCCCGCATTGCTGGCCATGACAAAAATATGGCGGAAGAAATTGTTAAAAATCAGTCTTTGACCTTACTCCTTTCCGGCTTCACTTGTAAAAATGTTAGTTTCTTTGAAACAGTACCTCATAAATTTCGCATTTTTATTTGAGATTATTATGAGAGAACTTGCCAAATATTGCTTTCTTACTTGCCAAATATTGCTTCCGAAATATTTATCTTGGAGTTTTTTTTGTCGGTTGTTAGCATTTTTCGAGTGCCGATTTTGACAGATGAAAAGGATGAATGTATACTAAATATTTGCTATTTTTTCTACAGAAACTTTACAAGAAATCTGCTCTCTTTCTTATTCGCTCAATTGGGCAACATTGCTCCGAACTTGCTCAGGCTGTCGTTGATGCCGGTGGCCTCGATGCTATTATATTGTGCCTTGAAGATTTCGACCCCAAAGTACGGGAAGAATCCTGCTGGGCAGTCGAGTACATTTCTCGGCAGTCTTCGGAGCTCGCGGAAAAAATTGTCGACGCAGGTAAAAGCATTACATCAAATCGAAATTGCGGGAAAGGAAATTTGGTTAGTGCCATTGCGAGATCTTTCCTTGTATATATGCATACGTAGCCCGTTTTCATAAATGTTGGAGCTATAAATGGCTATCATGATTTGCCTCTGGTAGACATCCATGTACTGCGATTCAGTTGATTGAAGTGTTTCAGAAATAAGTTACGCGAGATAAAAAGCTACATTGATCGAAGATCCTACATTTTTTACCTCATTCACTCATATTTACTAACTTCTGATTTTTTCTTGATTGGATGATACTGGATAATAGACAACAAAAGAACATGAAATCGCCATTCAATGATTTGCAATATGTTTTTTAATATGCATTTTTATTAAGCTTTTTATAATGTTCCAGATTTTTTTGCATAGGTGCTAATTTGAATAAAATAAATTTTGGCAAACAGCAAAATATTCTAGGCATAGGCAGAATAACGCTAATAGGCGATCTTCGGTTCTCTCGCCGGCTTGCTGTTTACTTGTCTGATAATTCCGCTCATTATTTATTAAATATTTTACTTTAAGTTATATATTATACCTTTATCGAACAAATTATGATATATTTATATTTTCATGTCTTAATACGCAGTCATGCGTTTATTCCAAAAAAATATTTCGTCTTCAGCAATGAATCACTCGTTCTTACCCCCTGACCAAATATTTTCCCATATCTGGATCGCTGGCGGTAAAATCTATCCTATACCTAATATTTTTTATCATTTAAATTTTTAGCTGATTTTCGCTACATTCGTCAGTAGGTTTATTTTACATCCAAGGTCTACAGTTTGAATATTTTCAACCCTGCCGCGGTTTCCTCAAAGCGGGTGATTTCAAGCTTTAACGTTTGACCGCAAGATGTCTCTCAAGTATTCTCGTTAGACAGTGTAAGAATCTCCGTAGGTCGTATCGTAAGCATTCTTCTTCAATCCCTTGGATCTTATGTAATCCAAATTGTTTACCGTGACTAGATGGTGTACGAACGGGACCTGCATCACTGGTGGAGATAGTTTTCTGTCATCTTCCGAATCTCACGGGATGCAAGCGAGGATTGATGTGACTTTGAGATGATACAGGAACAAGTTTACGCTTCGCCTCATAAATACGCAGGAAGTTTATAGTATTTTTTTACAGAATCCGACGTAAGCCTGATTTTCCTTTCAGGATTGTTTTTTCTGAATTCCCCATTGTCTTTGAAATTCGCCTTGGGGAGTAGGAATCGTGAATACAATTCAACCATGAGCCTCTGATCGTGCATATTTTCATAAAATACGTCGATCGTTTTATTTTTCACCGAGTACAGGAAAGCTTTACAATAATGTCGTCATCCTGCTTTCATTCATTTACTGATTAAACTCTCTTTTATAAGCATAAAATTTGTTCATGTTGTATACTCACTGGGAATATAATACCAACTTAGTCTTTTTACCAGCTCCCAACTCGAGCATCTTTCAAAGGAATCCTTACATTATTTACAGACCTACTTATAAATTCCGTTGAAATACTAACGATCATGTTGATGATATTCAGAATTCAAAGAACAATTTTAGTAATGCTATTTTATGGGCTGAAAGTTTTGGGGTATTTATATTCCGAAAGAATTGGCTGGATGTGTCCTTTTTCTGTATAAACTCTTTTAGATAAATGCCTAATTGCTCTATAATTTAATTATTTAATCAGTAAAAAGCGTTACAATGAAAGAGTATTTTTTACTTAATTAAGAGTATCTCTCGTTAACCAAGTGAGGGAAAGTAAGTATGGCCATCTATCGCAAGTGCACATCTGAGCACTTCACAGAGCCTCTGTTCTTTCTTTATTGCAGGTGCATCTTGGCTACCTTTCGTTTGAATGTATGCACTTTAATTTTAAGAATAGATATTTTGAAAGATAATTGACAAGTGTATTTTGAGTCCGTATATTTTGTATTTTCTTGAAAATGTAGAAGTCTACGACTCTTTTGGGTTCCATTGAATTACTTTGCTCAGATCCCTCGATAGGTACTGTTTAGCCATCTTTGTACCTTAGACCAGTGTTGCTAATCTTAAAAAAATGAGTTTTTTAAATAAAGAATTTTGTAATTTTTTTACATCATCATAAGGGCATAGGACTACAATAATTCTTCCAAATTGTTCATGGACTATATTCTCAATTTTAGCATCCCTTTTCCCTCATATATTCACATAACTTAATTGAATATTCAAATTTTTTATGATCATAGAAACGTAAACTTTCAGTCTATTTTTATTGGAATCGTATTCATTACATTATTTGTATTATTGAATTCAGCTGCATTCACCTTTGCTTTTCATAGCTCTTAGTTCTCTGGCATGCTTGCACGCGGCCTACTGCTGGAAGCAGATTTTGTATTCCGCCTTTAATGTTTGGCCACCCTTTGATTCTGGCCGTCTTTAGCCTCGTTCTCTCTGCAAAGTGGAGCAGATTTTCGGTCAAAAATCCTTTCAATGGATGTTCAGATTGTATCCTTCCTACTCAAGGGAACGGGGAAAGGGTTCTGAAAATAAACGCCGAAATCAGTCTCCTGTTGAAGAATTAAAGTTCAGGAAAACTTTGAACGATTCACTGGAATTCTATGTCCGATCAAATGATCACAATCGCCGTGCATCAAAATCCAGGGGTAGCGAAAATAAAAATCTAAACATCTGCCATTCTCCATTGGATTTCACTGATATTTTGAAAGACCGCTATTTGAAAATGCTTAATCCTTATAGTCATCAAATTGTTATTTATATAAGAGATGCCTTGCAGGGCATAATATCTTGGAATGTTCCGATTCCTCATATATTCTATCCTCCGACTAAAAATGATCTATTTTTGCGTACTTAGGATTGTCTCATTTGCGAATACGATAGAACTATAGTCATTAGTGGAGAAGTGTACACTCTTTTTGCTCATACCTTAATCCATCTAGCAGGTGACTTTTATTAGTAAAGGAAAAAATCCTATATATATTAAGACAGAATCGTGTCCGTCCGTCTGTCCTCAAAAAAGGGATGTAACACTTTTAGCAAAATCTGAGTCTAAATTCAATCTCCCGCAACGATTTTTAGTGCGCTGGAGGCGCACTTAAATACTATATAAATTTTTTGGTTGAGTTTAGAGGTGCAAATCGGGTGAAAAACTGAAAAAAATCGGGAAAATGAGGGCAGTGGGAGACGTTTTCTTTTGGGATGACGAACGCCGCTTACCTATCTCTTGCGCGTTTAACATAGTTAAGTCTTTATCAGTTGATCTCACCGCTGAGGGTGAGGTCCCGACTTTGCGGTCTCTGACATTATCTACTTTTTCAGAATCTTTGACGAAGGGCTCGAATACCTTTCGATGCTGCCCCATCAAACGTAAGGGAACTAACCTGCCTGCGGAGCAGGCAGTAGGCAACTGCTAGTAAAGTTTATTAATTTAAATCAAAATTTCACGTACAGGAAGTAAGTCAATCTACAGTGAAATATAAACAAATTTTCGATATAAATAAAGACAAAAACAAATAAAATCATAACATAAGATATAAGAAACAGAACATCATATGGAGGGCAATTAGTAGGTGAATAAGCAAAAATATTTCTTGTGAAGGAAGGATAAACCCTGCTTTATGAAGGAATCTTTGGACAATGCAAATGGATCCACATCAGTTGGTAGAGAATATGGAAGGAATACGATAGTAGAGTGAACGTTTAACAAGAGAGATTCTGGGAGTAGGATAGTGAAATAAAAAGGAGGAACGGGTGGTTCCATTAGGAACTTGAAAACGAAAATGTCATTGTGCAACTAAATTAGGACAATCAGTAATGGGATTTAAAATACTTTGTATAACTGAAAGACCAATTTTATTTCTATAGGCAGAAAGACAATCCAAAGATAGAGCAGATAATATGTTACTATTAGAAGCGTGGCGATAAGAAATTACACGGGATTTAATTAAACTGAGAAAAAATTATTAATTCTTTCCAGTGATTTTATTTTGTAACTACTTTTAGACAGCTGTATCAGGATATTAGAGATTTTATTTATTTATGTAATAAAATATATTCTTCTCAACGTAAGACCCGTAAACAAATGACCCAGGAAACTTTCTCTGCATGCTTCTTCTGGAGAAACTTTGAATTAATTAGCTATAAATATAGTAGTACCTAATGCTTAATAATATTTCAACACTCTATAACCGAGTTATGAATATTATAAATTTTAGCTAAAGGAAAAATCAATCCATGATCGAGAATATTGAAGTTAGATAAGCGGAATATTTTGAATAATATCCAATACTCCGTAAGCTTTATAAACTGTTATAGCTATGTCATGACACTCAGCTATGTTAGTTTGTCTTCCTAAATTTCAAAAATTCATCGAGAGATCTCCGAGATCTACCTCTGAGCATTCAGGGTTGACCAGGAAGTGAAAAACAGCGTCGTATCGCTACTTTTACACTTCTTGCACAAACTTGGGTTAAGTCGTACGCTTTCCTGTGTAAAGTTAAATTTCAATTCCATCTGAGCTTTCAGATTAAATAGTTTTCCTCGTATATCTGAAGGAAATGTCCCCGTAGAATTCCGAACGCCTGTTTCTCCCCTTGTATCATCAATTGAAATTTGGAGAAATTGGATGGTGAAAGGCTTCCGAAAGCTGCGCAAATATCTTTCAATTTTAACTAAGTGACCGAATGACTTCCTGCTTCGTAAAGTGTTTCGAAACTTGTTGATGAAAATGGGTTCTCTCGGACTTGGAAGTTAGGAGATGCCGCTCCACCCCAGTGTACCGTTGGCCGCCAAATGGGTTTATCCCTAAACTCCTTAACTATAGTTTGTCAGAAGTATTTACCTGGGTGTGTTAAGTGTGAGATCGTTTCTCGCTTCAGAAATTACATTCCCATTAATTATTACCAAGGGTTTGTGTTTGTAAAAACATGATCCTGAACTAAGATTAGGAAGGTTAATCCCAGCATAAATTC
This sequence comes from Sympetrum striolatum, assembly GCA_947579665.1. NCBI lineage: Eukaryota > Metazoa > Arthropoda > Insecta > Odonata > Libellulidae > Sympetrum > Sympetrum striolatum. The sequence goes on along the minus strand of OX388347.1, from coordinate 16,545,236 downwards.
TCCAAAAATATGTATAAGGGTAAAAGAGTCACCGTTGCTACAAATCCAAAGGAGGCTTGATTTCTATAGTAAATGGAAACATAACTAGTTACACGCGAAATTAAAAGTACTAAGTGAAAGCTGGTAGAATTTCATTAAAAAATCGGAGAAGAAATAAGAAAGATCGAATAAGTACAAATTAGTTATTTTTCATCATTACGTATTTCCACAAGAGGCCTGAAGGCGGCTTTTCCTGAGGCTGTTAATTTTAAGAAATAAGAAGTTTACTTTCCACGGAATTAATTATTCAATCAATTCTGTGGAAAGTAAACATCTTATTTATTCTTAGATTTTTTAGTTACACAAAATTAAACACTGTATGAACTATACAAATATTTGGATATCATCGTGGAAGGTAATAGCTCAAGACTCTCAAAAGGAATTTTGTTGAAAGTTCGAAAGAAAGTGGCGTATTTTATTAATATACTATTATTATCCGAGGAGAATGTTGCTGCAATATGGCCTGCGGAAGACAGACTGAATAAATATTTAATACTTCCTAAATCATATCTCAAGAAAAACAAACTCTGTAAACATTTGTGCATACAAACATGGAGATCGAGTGTACTCTCTAGAAAACGCTCATTCTTACGTACAGTCCTGGCCAAAATTAACGCAGCACCGGCCGTAAGGATCGCTAGGGAGGTGCTGCGTTGATTTTGGCCAGGAGTGTACTTGATGGTACAGGATTTCCAGTTAAGAGCTATGCGACGGTTTTGAATAAAAATGTTTAACTATAGCGCACGACTCTCGTTATTAAACGCGAACGAAATGCATTTATAACAATTTTTAGTTTCCGTAAAATATACTCCGCACATGGCTACGACATTATTGAAAGTATTCTAGAAAAATCGACTCCTGATTCATGATAATGTTAACTGGAAAGCGCCAGTTTTTACGGATAATCCTCACCCTCAAGTAAAATATTGAAATCAAAGGCAAAGAGGAGCGAAAGTGGGATGTGTGAGGAGGAAGAGAAACATGTTTTGGGAGAAACGAGGAAAGCCAATAATCACGTGGGAATGAAAGGGGTGAAATGGGTCAAACGTTTTCGAGAGGTGGAAAACCGTATTACTTGGCGATGCAAAAACGCAAAGCCCAAAAATCTTATGTGGAAAATAAAGAAACGTAATTCCGCTAACAAAGGGATGTCCTGAAATCTCTATTTTGGGAAACCTCGTTTTAGCACCAATTTTTCCCCCATCCAGGAAAACCCTTGTTCTGGGGAAACAAATAATCCAATCAGCTCTAACTATTATAAGCTGCCATTAACAAAGAAAGAGGCGAATTCTTAATAAGCAATAAGGTGAGCACACTAACCGACGAAAATAGGTGTTCTTGGAACTATGGTCAAGGTTGAAAAACTTGGAAACAAGGCGGAAACAGATACTTGTAATAGTCAACATCTAGGACGCGAACCAAAGGCCAAAATGTTAGATGCTAGGGCGTATCAACGTAACCGTAAATTCATTACTTACAAATCAAAATATTCTCAAGAGAGTACGTTTACTAAGCTAAACGTCAACATTTTTTTTGTTCGTATTTTAAGAAAATTCGTAAATTGTATATGAAAGTGTTTCAAATGATCTCATAATCTAAGAAGGCATCGTAAAATTGTTGAATTCGTAAATAATTCTGATTCGTAATAATATAATGTATATCTTGTTAAATAAATTTGAAGTGCAAAACTAAACCTTACAAATACCGCGATCTCTGCAAGAATAAGCTTTTGATTGTAACGCTGCAAGGACTTCGGAGATCAAGGAAAAAAAGATCAATTAATCAACATTAGTCAAAGATGCGTATTTACTTCAAATTAATTTTGGTAATTATTTACCCGATCATGATGAATTAGAAAATGTCTTATTATGTTGTAAATTAGTAAGTTAATTTGTTGAAGCATCCGTTATTGACCGGTTGTGGAACATATTTGTTTCATGAAATTATTTTCTTATTCCATACAAGGCTCATAGGGGTCAACATTTCAAAGATGCAATGAGTATATATTTGTTTTAAAAAGGTTGTTATAGTATCATACCTGAATTGAGGTCATTAAATAATATACGAAATTTTAATCACGCCTATAACTGAATCGTGAGAGAGAAGTGTGATTCTTAAATAGTGATGATAAACCGAGAATAAATTACTACGTTTCATTACGAGCTTTTAAATAATCTTACGATGACACCTAAGAATTTTATGCACATAAATTTAACTCCAACTCTATGAGTCTTAGCCGAAAGGGTAGAATATTACATTTTTTGCGCGGATGAAAGAAATAGCGCACTATCGGAATTCAGCAGCAATTTAATTCTTCTCTTCTCCTCATGTGCTCTTCGATATCGACTATTTTGACCTCGATCCGCTTATCATGTGGGTTTAAATTCATCTCATTAGTGGTTTAGATCAATAACTGATCGAAAGTAAATGTCATTCACCGATGAAGTAATAGGAATCATTTCTTCCAGAGTCGTAGTTATTGATCTTTGAAGACCTTCTCGATTCTCGGGACTAAAACAGCATTTTCCATCTCTTTCAAGGCCGGTACCTTGTAATTCAATGTTGAAACAATGTTTGCAGTACCGAAATCCTTTTAACGGATCTTTATGAAATAATTGAGAAAACCTTGAGGTCCGAAATTGCTTTCCGTCACGATAAATGAAATTGCGGGAAATCACATCGAAATGTGATGAATAGGATCATTAAATACAATTTGAGATAATTATAGGTGCAGAAACCACAATTTCTTCAATTATTCAACAATTATATACGATTTAGCTCTGTTATTTAATAATTATAATTTATTGGAAAAGATTTTTGTACTGTAGTTATTACAAATTGGTCTAAAGTTGACATTGATAAAGAAACACAAAAGAATACGGAGATATTAAAATCATACTTTGCTTTGAAAGTAGGTAATGATAATGTATAAATGACCTTAAATTGTAATACAATATGAGTAATCTATTAAATGATTATATGTGTTATATAATCGATCTAAATATATTGTCACCCATAAAATATACTTTAAAATATGTACTCAATAAAAATATACCCCACGATAATTTGCTCAATAAATAATAAATTTGATTTATCTTAAGTATTATTGTGGTCTAAGCCTTTACTCTTAGAAATTAATTTCGCTCATGTCCTTTGATTTCACCGATGAAGTCCCTTCACTGTAGGCAATCATTGCCTTAATTTTTTCCAATCAAAGCAATTAATTCATAAAATAGAACTTTACATAATATAAAGTGGCATTTTTGTGGTATTAAATTTGTTTTTTTTTTCTAATTTAATAGGTGCCCTTCCCTTGTTCGTGGTGTGTCTGCAGCAAGAAGAGGTTAGTCTTAAACAAGCAGCGTCCGCCGCTTTAGGTAACATCACTCGCCTCTCTCTTGAATTGGCTCAAGCAGCTGTGGATGCAAAGGCCATTCCTTTCTTGGCACGATGTTTAAAAAATCCAGATACCAAACTGAAGGTGATGATTATTTTCAACTTATATTTTCAACAAACGCATAAAAGAAGTTCATTGCAAAATGCTACTTTAATAAATGTTAGCCAATTCCGCTGCTCCATGTTTTGGGACCAATTAACAGGGAAACAGATTTCTATGGATTTATTTTTTACGTGTGTCTGAAATACACGTGATGAACTTTCTGGGAATAGGAGATGGATGGTTTTTTCCAGTTTTCTCGGAATAACGACAATTAATAGGAGATGAAAATTCAGAGAGGAAAGATGTTGACCTAATTACCTCTACAGAGAACACAAGAGAATAGCTTTTCTGAAGAAACCCTTATTTTCCTGGTAGTCATCCAAACTTCAGAAAATCTCGGTTAATCGATGGAACGAAGTACTCCGAGAGAAGGTCTTCATTTTTCGGCTGAATTTTGTATTTAAAAGTGGGAAACGAAAATCACCTTTAGAAATTGACTTATTACTAAGTTAGCACCCCATGATTACCACTTATTAAAATATACCCGCCTGTCGATATGGATCGATATTTGGATACTTAACCTTCTTGAGAATTTATTTCTTAGAATATAATCTTTTAATTGTAGAATATTGACAGTTTTTTCGTAAATCGGTTCCCTAATCAATAAGTTTAGTGGCAGTTCGTTTGTTAACAGTTAGCAAGTTTTTATTAATCCGCTATATATAAGATGTCCGTCAAACTACATTTATTTACTGTCGATTTAATGAAATTCGAAGTACGAAAGGAATCATAAATGGGGAATTTCCCGACCTTCAGATTCTGACCCCATTGAGGTAATTGGAAGAAGTTAAAGGGAAAAGGTGGGAGTGATAGAAACGCTTTACATCTTATTGCAGCAAAGTATCAAAAAATAGTAAATTAGTGGTTAATCACGCAAAATCGTACTTACTGTTTTCTCAACTATAATAAAAATTAAGTTTATGAGGTAATTATTTAAAATTTAGCTATTGCTCTTAATGCAACAAATACAGAGCATAAAAAAGTCATTAACTCCTGCTATATGGAATGCATAGATTTCCTCAGTCAATAATTAATCATTGTCAATTCCTGTATATTTGTTTTTCGCCACGAATGAGATGAGGATTGCGAATTGCGATATATACAAAAATTACGATTTTTCTCTCGAATTAAAATAATTTTTGTGTTCTATTTCATAGTTTTACTTTATCGAACTTTACATTGGATTGATTTTTAAATTATAATATAAATAGAGCTCTCCGGAATGTGGATCGTCAAAAATCAAACAAGTTTTCAAGTGAATTATTTCGAGAATTGGCGTTACCCTGTAATGATTTTAATGCCAAATTAAAACATGCTTGATAATCATCTGCTTTTCTCTGCATATTTCGTACATCACAGAGAATCCACAGGGACTCCAAATTCTAATAATAGCTCGTGTATTAAACTGATCTGTTTATTTTACGTAAATTATTTGTCCTAAAAAATTAAGTAGGTGTCGAATTGAAATTTCAGAATGTGCGAAGTTTTCTGCGAGAGACAATTTTTGGGGCACGCCGATCAAATTTCCTTCAGATTTATCGAATATCGATTTAAAAAAAATGGAGTAGGGTAGCCCAAAGACGGGGAAAAGCAATCTAAAATATCAACGAATGCATTCTTGCGAATGGGCAGATATCAGAAATGAGTTTCTAATCCCCCGTCTTTTCTTCAGAGGCAACTATTTCTGACCTTATCAAACATCGCCAAGCACAACCTGGAGCTCGCGGAGTTGGTGCTGGAAACGGAGATTCTTCCAGAAGTGCTCGTCCAAACCGCCCACGCGGACGACCTAGTGAAAAGAAACGCCAGTGTTCTTGTGAGGGAAGTCGTGAAACATTCAGTGGAGGTGAGTTGAAAAGGAGATTCAGCGGCGGCAAATGAGAGGGCGAGACTGATGGACGAGATTTCTGGCCTCATCGCTTAATATTTCATGCCGCCCAAGGGAAGGGAATTCCATCTTGGGCATTTCTTTACGCCTCTCGTCCGATTGCGGGAGTATTTTATGTTGTAACTGGCCACCGGTCGTGATTCGATGCTCGGTAAATCCGTCGAAGTATGGCGAGATCCTAGTCGAGCAGCACACAGATGTCCGCAATTTATTTCAGTATTTTAAGGGTTTTAGAAAAATGCGAGCGAATGAGGAAATCCGTAAGTGGAAGCGTTTGAATGCAGTGGCTCTTAACCTCTCCGGCTGTTGGCACCCTCTCAAAATGTGTTCTTGCGCTACTTTGCGGAAATATCGAAAATTATTCACAATGGGGAGTGGAGAGAGGGCACCCTGCGTTCTAAAAGTGTAAATTCCAATCTCGTTGCCAATGCTTTGCTATAGAATATATGCTTTTAGATAGATTCGCATTTCCTTTATATAGATCTTTCGTCAATAATATGACAATGGTAACTTTGTAATTTTCCTCGGGACTTGTCTAACTCGGGATGGAGTTGGAAAATTGAAATGAAAAAATTGAAGTCAAAATTAATTCGAGATTACTTACACTATATTTTTATGTAATGAAGCTCTAAAAATCAGCGTAAGAAGTCAATTTAATCATTTGCCTTTTTATTACTACAGCTTATATGTTCTTATCGAATTATCATGCACCTCCTTAGTACCCCGTTTTAGAAACCGCTGTTTTAAGTAACACTGGATAATGATATTTGCCTAGGATTACTTATTATTTTCTTTATTCTATTTTTGCTGTTATGAATTACTTTCTGTCTGCAGTGTTTTATTCCGGAAACTTGCATCGTAATTGATTATGTTTATCGTTATTAAATCAAACATCTTGTATCTGTTAAAGGATTATCTCACGGCATATTCGCAGCTGCATCGCATACCGATATTCATGTAATTTATACATATGTCATGATATGTATTCTTAGAGCTTACGTTGCGCATTTACAACTTATTATATTTTATGGTGCATCTATTTTTGTACAAAGATTGCATCTACAAATTGTCGTCCTTTCAGCCTTGGAGAGACTAAAAAATAGTTGGTCAAGATGAAAAGGCGATAAGTCTGTCGCATACTTCAGAATAAAAAGAGCTCAATCAAGCGGAGAAATTTGAAAGTATCGTTGACCTCTTTTCATAAAAAAGACGGAAAAAGAACGCAATTGAAAAATGAAGAAAAATGGTGATAATGAATTTTCCTCTTTCTTCCGAAAAAAATTTTTCCAAACCTCACGCTTTCCGTTTGGACACCTCAGACTTCAACGATCCATCTTTGATCAATAAAACACGGAGGGTTTAACAAAAAAATTTTCTTCTAGAGTGATACCATAAACCATTACTTAAAGTGCCGTAGTGACCTAATTTAGCTTTTATTTAGGACAGCTCTTTTTTTTTTCAAAGTTATTGTGATGCACCAATCGATGGCCATGCATGCGACTTTCCTTTTAAAGGGGGAAATAACGAACATTTTATCATAAATTTAAAGCCTTCATTCGGAGAATTATTCTCGATATCGTCAATTTTTCAAACATGTTAATTCGTTTCAAAATTCAAATGAATCCAATTATAGAAGCAACCGTTAAACTTTTCCACTATTTTATTAATGAACTACCATAAATGTAAAATTATGAATGTCGCTATTAATGATTGCAAGTATATATTTTTACTTATTCGTAACAGATGAAATTTATTGCTGAAAAAATGCCGTTTCTTTGTGCGTAAGGTTGACATTTTTGAAAAACTCGGGAAAGTTACTTGAGTTCAATGAAATTGATTATTGCCCATAAATGCTGTACTTACGTAGTGTATAATTTTATAGTTTTTCTTACATTACATTATTGAGTATTGAATTGTAGAATTTCGTGTTTCATTACGTTTTTATTTAGAGGGATATTTCATTATTTTGTTTTTGTTAAAATGTCATGAAAATATGACATATTTTACCTTATTAAAAAAACAGAAATTACAAATTGACTGAATTGAATTTAGCTGCATTTCAATATTTTTCATTTCAGTTAATATCAATGGCAGTGGAATTCAGCAATTAAATATTTATTTCATAGCACAGACATTTCCATGTTTGTATTTCGCATATTTTTCACGTTAATACTGGCAGTTCTTTTTGTTCCTTGTCTTTTATTTGGAAAAGGTCATTGTTTTTTTCGCGTGAATCGAAAACATATGCCACGCGTCTGAATTTTTCATCCGACGTTTAAAAAATTCACAGCGCTATTTTTTCCATTCGCAGATGGCCGAGTATGTGGTGAACTGCGGCGGTGTGGCAGCTTTAATTAGAGTGCTGGAGAGCACCAGTGGGCCAAACAGGCTACCTGCCATTATGGCAATTGGTTACATCGCAGCTCAATCGGAGAGATTAGCTTCTGCCATTATAAATGCAAAGGTAGCACTAAGGATGATTTGTACTCCAACGAAGACTTTTAAATGCGTGTTTTTCCTATTTAAGGCGAGCAAAAAGCCTCTCGGAATCTTTTAAGGCGATATCGAGGTCTACTTAATTCGTGCAGCCTTAAACCGGTAGCCTTTGAAAGATCGAAGCTCGCACGAGAGGGTATTTCCGTGTAATATAACGCCGATTTCCGTGAGTGTATTCAGTGGGGCACTTTTACATGTCCTATTTTATATTCTTAAAAGGAATCAAGTGCGATGTCATTATTTATATCGTTGTTTCGTGACTAGCGATAAACTCACCGAACTAGAAAGCACGCACATTAAAAGTAGGACTTTGATTTAATGAAGTACTATTTGGCAAGATCATATATATACATGAAGCATAAGGATGCTAACTTGTAAAAATGACCGTAGGAAAACGTATATAATTATCTCATCGTATTCCTTATAAATTTAGTTAACTTCACTAACGATGTATTATATAATTCCTTAATCTGTTTGCTTCTATCTCAAAGATCGTGTTTTTATATCTTAGAGACAATTCTCTCATGAATTAACGTTGCAACGATGACAGTAATTAGTTGTTAAGAAAATCTCAGAGACAATAATTGGTGTCTTCGTTCTTTCCGAATATATATCAAGAATTTAATATCGCTCATTTAAAAGAAATAATGCAATACTAATGAAGTCATATTCCTTTTGTGATGGTGAGGTTTTATTTTCATAATATTTAATTTTATGGAGAAAAGTTATATTCAACGTAAAAGTAAAATATAACAATATTTTACCTCTTGCCAATATATTTTACGAACATTACTGAGGACATGATAAAAAAGCTTTCCCAAATTACTATTTGTAATACTTGCTAATTGGTCAATTTCTTTATCTGTGAGCCCGGATAGATCAGTCGGTAGAGCATTAGGCTTTAAACATAAGGGTCCTGGGTTCTAGTCCCAGTTCTGTCGGGACTTAAAAAAAAAGTCTTTTAGGAGGACACGTTTTTCCGTTTGAAATACATGAAGCATACATATGAAACTTGATTTCTCATGAATTAAGCAGTGTGAGCATGGAGTTTTTCATTTAAAGATTGCGTATTTTGATTCGTTTATAAGATTATAATTTGGTTGATGTTGTTGCTCTCGTGAACGGCTTCAGAAACAAATGCTCATGATAAAATTGATATTTACTCGAAATATACTGTCCGTCTGCTCCAATTTATTTCGTATTTGTGATTGGGCCCTTGAAATCTTAATAAAGTAGCACCTTTACAGGGCTCGGAGATTTACCTTAAGACTTACTAAAGGTAAATTTCAATGTTTGAATTTAAACGACGAATTTTGTAATTCATTTCTACCTCACGGCGAAAAAGAGGTAGTTTTCCGTCCGAAGCGGGCAGGTCTGTTCTAGTTTTAGGCAATCGAATACATCGGAAGCCATCAAATTATTTTTAAATGTGTTTGTTTTGTTAAAGGGAGTGAGTCAGCTCGCGGTGGTTCTTTGCGACGAGAAGGAGGATCACATAGTGGCGGCCGCCGTTTGGACCTTAGGACACGTCGGCAAGCATTCATCGGAGCACTCCAAGTGCCTCGCGATGGCCAACGTCTTCCCCAAAATGATGAAGGTGAGATGCACGACGTATCGCTGGAAGTGGTCAGAAATGACACGGGAGTGAAACCGGAAGGACGCAAATAGCCGAAAGACGAATAAGCGTGACTCTCTCGTGTATTTATAGCTCGGAACGTGACTGAGGCTGGAAATTAAATTTGTTAGGAATGAACTAACGAGGGAAACATCTCAGGTTGGAATCTGCGCCAGAGATCTTATTACTGCCAATCGTACCTGGTTTCCCATTAGGTCTTGAACGCTCCCGATATGTCCATAATATTTTATTTATAATATTCCTGGTACTAAATCAATCACGAAAATTTTATTCCTTTGATTTTCGATAGAATTGTAAATATTTGCTTAGAAATTTTGTAGTCGGTTACGTATTAGTTCGTAAAATGAATATTCTTTGAGTAATAATTGGTAGAATTTTATTATAGAAGAGGAATATATAACTGTCAACACTTGCACAAACACTTTTCTTGTGGATTCTGTACAAATGTTGACAGTAAAGATTACTCGTACGTAAAATTGCTCACCTATTGTTTTTTAAAACTATCTGATCGAGCAATTGATTTATATTCGTTCCCATATAATTATTATGTATATTTATTTGTTATTTTATCTTTAATTTTTTTCCTTGACTGGTTAAGTTAATGTGCCGTGAATGAATTCTTAGTGTACCGCGTAATTCGCATGAGTGACGTATATTTCTTATCTGGTGCATACGCGATGTATTTTGCGATATATTTTTCCATTAATGGGAAATCATTTTGATATTAACAAAATATTTTATTCCACAGTCGAGGTTTTCGTATTATTAAATTGACTTTAAACTGAAACTTATAAACGGTAAAATATTGGGAAATTCTATTGTTATAATTTGTGCTTATTTAATATGATTGAAATTGAAAAGTTTATTTCGTGAACGAAGTCATAGTTTTTTATGACGCTTATTCCCTGAGAGTCGATATTCATTAATGCGAACACGCATTTTCAGTTTTAATGACTAGGATTATTGAGGACACTTGAATTTATCGATATGATTTTCAGGTGTACTCATATGCATGATCAATTTTTTGAATTCTCAAATGAAACGTATAAGTGCATCAGTTTGTTACTCTTACCTGCAGCTGTACTCGTCCTCAAAGAGCTCGGAAGATCTGCGTCAGAAAGCAAAGGAAAGCCTCAAACAGACTCTCAAGAAGTGCACTCATCTTCACGCTCTGGAGTCGTTGCTCGAGGATGCGCCGCTTCCCATGATGAAGTACATCCTCGGACAGTTTAGCAAGGTAATGGACTCTCACATTCTCGTTAAAAAGGAAAGACTCATTTCGGGGGCCTTGACATTGATTGGCTTTTAGGTTAAGTTGTAGCGAAGGATTTTCTTTCGGAAGGATTTTTGGTAAACATTTCATTGAGGAAAACTAAGAAGGAACGTTGATGATCCGACAGTACTTTGATATATTCTGAGAACCGTGAGTTTGATTTCTCCACCTTTTATATTTCCTAGAAATTGATTCCATTGTATTCCTGTTACTTAAAGGGAATTAACCATTAATAATCTTCAGTTTAAACACATGTGAGGTTTCACGGATAATCAAAATCATTTGTTATTCAAGTAATATCTTTAAATTTTATTTGTATACATTTTACAATAAATGTTTACACTGTGCTACAGGTAGAAGATTCGAATGAAATTCAAAAATACAAAAAAGCAACAAATTGCCTTCTATTTGGAGCTATTTATAAAAACCTTTAGCACGAAACAGAAAGGGAATTTCAATGTGTTGGAATTAGCGTCGTTAATTATACATTTCAGGCCGGATTGATAAAAAGTTCATTTAGAGTCAAAAGTTCTATTTTTAGCGTTAGCGGGAATCCGAGATGCAATTAAAGTCAAATGGGACGTGGAAAACATATGGGAGTACATTTTTTAGAAAGGAAAAATCCTCTAGGTATAATTAATCCCCCAAAGGGTAATGACCCTTGGCTTTTTCTTTTCCCTTTGATCTTTTAGGGAATCCCTTGGGAAACAGGCAAACAATGCTTTCAGTCTTATATGCAGCAATAAAAATAGACTACAAAATATATCAAAACTATCTCTCCTTTCTGTCACGTAATTCTATAGTTTTAGCCGACAGAAAGCTGTGGTTAAAGCTCGAATGTGTACCCCAAATGAAAGCCTTTATGCCGCTTTGCATCCCAAAGCCGTTACAGGTTTATTCGAAACCTTTGAAATACTTACAATATGACGCGGTGCATTATTGTCGGTCGATTCTTTCGCCATGCAAACATTTAGATTTCCATGAAAACGAATTACATCGCTCCCACGGAGGGAAAACGAATCCAATAGCGCGCGACACTAAGTGCTGTAAAAAAAGGACTCTCTCTACTGTTTGACCGTCGAATCACGCTCTCTCTCAAGATTTAATGGATGGGAAATCAGTTCGGAGCACTTAAAAGATCATCTCTCTTTCTTGGGAGTCGTTTCAGTCTGGCGACGAAAGATGGCGTCACCCGCGGCGAGGAAGAGATAATTGCACTTGCGCACAGCGCAAAACTCAACCGAAAGGCTTCCGGAACTTGAGGAACAGGGTTTCACCGGGGGACCCAGAGCTTTCAAGGGAACTTGCGGGATAGGTGGCAATTGGGTGGCAGAGGATTGATGTTGTAATACTTACCCATTGCGATACATACATACATAGATATATATATATATATGATGTAATATATACGATGTATATATTTATGCGTTAAAGGGCGGAGGTGGTGGTGTTGTTAGGCGGGTGTGAAGCTCCCCGTACCATTTACAATCATCAACAGCCCATCCAACTCCCTTTGAAAACGTAATATTCATATCCGGATTTAGATTTGAGAGTCCGCAGACGAGGATCTACATGGCGGTGCGCTTTATCTCAGCGCCCGGGAATTCGAACGCCGACTTTGATGGAATTAAATCTGGCAAACCGCGCATCTCTCCCGCGGGGAGGCGATCTCGACCGCTGCATTTAATATATATCGATGGATCTCCACTCCCTTTGGGTGCACCACGCTACCGCAGAGCGTCCTTATTTCATTTCACTGCGAGGGCTCGATTTTTTCATCGAGGTACACGCTGCGGCCGCTCCGCTGACGTCATTGTTGGGTATAGCGTCACTTGGAGTCGATGTTCCCCACCCGAATTGAGCACCCCGTGCTTCCCTCACACCTGCACCCCCTACATCCGAATTCTTCCCGCGCTCCACCCCCTTCTGTGCTGCGGCACTCTTTCGCCGGCTGCGTCATCGAACTCGGGGAGGACGATGAGCAGCATTCCGCCGGGGACGATGGGTTTTTCCGGCTCCTCCGAAATCCTGAATGGGAAAGAATAAACGATTAATATCCGGCCAAAGGACTCCCGGAGTAACGTCCGGAGAGGCATTTTTTCGCATCGGTGAATTATTATATGCGGGATGATTATTCGATGCTTCCGGTTGCAGTGATTGCCCTTTGAAAGATCATTCCTGATTAATTGCGATTCAAAGCGATGTATTAAATGGATTCTCATTACTCGGCTACACTGCAACTAAATTACTCTGAAATTTTGATGCGGACGGAAATTCGGTAAATTGTGCCCTGGAACGCCATTCGCGTGCGTCAATCACGGAATAGATGACAAAGTTATCGGGCTTTACCTTTAACATCTCCCGGAATCATTCATTTATCGACATTTAGCCTCGAATTAATCATTACCCTCTTTATATAATAAATTTCGAAGAATCTGGGCCACAAAGAACGTCATCAATTTGCCAGGGTTAATTGTGGAATGGGAATCAATTTGTAATTCCGAGCGGCATTCGTTCGATCAAACATATAATTAGATCGACGTTCAATGCGACGGAATCAAATCACTGTTTGACTTCATTTTGAGTACAACTTCGCACACGTCTGATTAGATTCTATTCTGAATTTAAATACATGGGAATTTCATGATTGATTTAGGTGGAATGTAATGAAACAGGACTGAGGTAATTTTTACTGAATTGCGGAAGATATTTCTTGAACTCTCTTCACGTCACAACGTATACCGTGAAGCAGAAAAACGGAAGTGGAGTAACCGCTTAGTTGCGTAAACATTCATGCCATTGAGGCTGTACGAGACGGAAGAATACTAATCTTGGCAAATCCTTCGGTGAGTGTTAACAGATTATGCGATGGTGGATTCCTCGACAAATCAGCCGTTAAAGGAGCATGTTATTGAATCATTGAAAGTTTCCGTAGCTTTATTGCCGATGAATGAAATTTCATATGGGTGACCTTCTTGAAATAAGTAAACTTCGTAGCTTCCACAATACGTATATAAAATCTGCGACCGGTTTCGTTAAAGTATGATGATGTTAACACTTCACTTCTTCATTTCAAGATGGTTATATCACCTTTTCACGAAGTGAAGATTGAGCATATTAATATTATTTCATATGGGTGTCCGAAATGAAATTTTGCTTTTTTTAACTTAATATGATTTCACTTCAACACCAAGGTCGCTAGTTCGAATCCCGGCTAATCGATTTTTTTTCTATTAGGGAATGGTTGTGTTTCTCCTTTGTTATTTTTTGTTTTGCCCCCTCTGTAGTGATCCAGCAAATGGATGTTTGGGGGGCATTCGAAAATAAATAAATAAATAAATTAGACGTACTCTTGTTATGTAAGCATTGGTATGCGGTATGATAGACTACTTACACTGGTATGCCAATCAATATGTTCTAAAAATTCGTGAACTTGTTATTAAAATCAACGTGTTTATCATAATTTTACATTTTCAGTTTATATTGTGCAATGTTTACCAACGAGTCGAACATACACTTCCAAAATTCGAACCAAGAAATAATCTAGGAAATATTTTCCTATATTCTTAATTAGATTCATCGTTAAAGAAACATTCGAACCTAAAGATGTCATATATTAGATAAACAATGTTGAATAACCTCCTGAATCTAGTCTTCGACTTTGGTTTCATCTGATAATCCAGTAACGACGGCTAAAAACATTGCGTCAGTTCCGCTACACGTAAACCTGTTACTCAAAAATTAAGGGTTTTACACCGCATGAGCTCGGTCTTCCTATATTGTGTCGTATACTCCACGACCACCTTTCAGCAGTGTTTACCGCGGCCTTTAGTGGGTCTTCATCGCCCGACATTCCGCGGGTGCGAGCCCATATAATTGTTGGAAGGGAAGCCATGCAGACGAGACAATACGACGTCAAGTACTGAGTTACGAGTAGTGGCGTCATGCGTTCGACTTCTTAAACGTGCGTTTGCTCGGTTAAAGATGGACTCTCTTTCTGTCTGCTGCGAATCCTCTGAACTGCGAAGGTTGCCCCGTGGTCATCGTGGCTTACGAGGAACACCACATTAGCGGCACTAGGATTTGAATTAGTTAATTAGAGCACGGGGCTTCTTCCTCATAATCCTCGTATTATGCCACGGTATGATGTAAACAATGACGGAACGTAAACAGTCTATTTGTTGTTCCAGATTATTACCCGATCAAGGATGAAGTAAGAAATGCGATGTAAGAGGTGTTATATAAGATGGATTCTTTGCTGGAATCGATGGTGAACTAGAATTCTTTTCGCAGAAACTGGATGGGAAGTAACTGACGTTTGATTATTAGTGATGCTCTTTTAAAATTTTAAAATTAATAACAGGGGTGGAATTTTTAGCTTAAATTTACGGATTATTCATAAAAGATGTATAATTTGAGAAATATTTTCTAAATTATTAATTTTTTAATATAATTTAGAAGGAAAGGATATTTTATAACTATACTATGGTTATGAGTATACAATTAGTTATTGCTTGTCTTAATTATACACAAAGATACTAAACTTTCCTCTATTATGATATGAAATCTTTTTGAAAGCGGAATTATCTGCATAAGTTGAAGAAATTGAGAAATAAGAATGTAAATGTAAGAAGTAAGAATGGTCGTATAAAATCTAAGACTAATTCTATTTACCGAATATTTATGGACTTAAATTTTTAGTAGTATTTTGAAGTTTATGAATGATCTAAATTACGATATCGTATTTAGTTCCTAATTCTCTCTCCTGCAAAGTGTTTGGCCGTAGAGTTAACTTTGAGCGATTTTTTTTTCTATTGAATTAAGTTTTTACAGGATTTAAACTTCTTTTAAATGTCGACGAGTTTGGTTCGGAAAAAATATGAGTCTTATCCAGGATTAATGAATAGTTGGAGTCACCATAGAAAACAAGGCCAATGCATAGTGAGGCAGTATGGCTTTCTAATCCTCGATTTTATGCAGGACTTCTCGCGTGTTTAATCAAATTCTAACCACTCCAGTTTGGTTGAATGAAAGCTAACAATAAGTCAGTTAGCGCACGTATTAAGTAAATTGAGGATATCTACATCACGATTGCAACTCGTTTATTTTCAGTTGAGTAGATTAGTCTGAGTAGGCAAACTATAATGGTGATCAATCGACAAAGCCTTAACTACGTTAACAAAAGAGCATCGAATGAGATTGAAGCGGAATCTCAGGAAAGGGCTCGTTCGCCGAATAGAGGCCTTCCATTGTCGTTTTACGGCCTTCGTTCTCCATAACAATGGTCTCTCAAAAAACTTCGAAAATATCGTCTTTTGTTCTCCTGGACCAAACGACTCATACAGGTGATGAAGGATTCGACGAAACGGATTACTCCTTATTTTTAGATACCTAGGATACTATTTTAATTTAATGGCGTTTTATTTTGTCCAAATCTTTTCTGTACATTTTATAGTGACAGACCTCTGCATTGTTTACTGAATTAGTTTTTCCGTCGAAGCGTTTAATCAGACGAGGGACTCGTCAGGGAAACTGAAAGCAAGCAGGAAAAGTTATGTTCCGAGTGATGTCTGAGACATGGGGAATCCAAAGGCGTGCGCCGTGGATTTATGGCGCAAGTTATGAAAGGATCCCCTTCACCGAAACTTATGCGCCGCAGATTGTACCCTCTCTCGAAGTTCGCATCCTGAGCATGTCATTATCCTTGACGAGTTTTCTTTCCTTCGGTGAAATATCAGTTGAGTAGAGGCGGAATAAAATAAATAAATCCGGGTTATTTGAAATAACTGACCGCGTAGAAAAGTTTAGACTGTTACGAACACGGTTTCAGCTCGAGATAGGGTAATTTAATCTTATTATACAGTCGAACCTCTCTAAGTGGGACCTCTATAAGTGAGAAACCTCTATTAGTGAGAAAATTTGCGTGGTCCCGACGTGTTCACCCCCGAAAACCTCTATAAGTGAGAATATTGAAACCTCTTTAAGTGAGAATTTTTTTCCTGGCCGCGACCTCTATAAGTGAGAATTCGGTGACCAAAAACCTCCATAAGTGAGAAAATTCCCGGAATTTCGTTCGTTTGACATCTTAAAATTAATGTACGCCCACGTTAACATTTTGATAAAAGTTTATTTTTCAAAAACTTTTTTGTTTTTCTTTTTGAGCTTACATAACCTACTTTCAACGAGCGTAGCTTCATAAGTAATAGGGAACCTTAGATTTTGCTTGTCAGCAGAGAAAACTGTCGTTTATACCTCTTTGTAGAAGAAACTGTTTAAGCGAGAAAACTAGGCTTTTATCTCCATTAGTGAGAACCTGGATAAATGAGAAAATCTGGGGGTTTACCTCTATTAGTGAGAAACTGGATAAGTGAGAACATCTGAACGTAGACCTCTATAAGTGAGAAACTGGACAAGTGAGAAACTGGACAAGTGAGAAAAATATCCTTTCCCCTTGGAGTCTCACTTAGAGAGATTCGACATATTTAGGAAAGGATTAAAGGTTCATTGCGCATAAGGACGTGCACCCAGGAAAAATCCCAATTCCCGGCCCCGTCAGACTTTTTTTATGTAATATTTACATAACCTGTTTCAATGATAGGCTTCGAGAAAGAGCAGCAATATTGATTGCTCGTCGATGATAACTGTCGAGAAGTATCAACTATCTTCATCTTTAAATTGGCGTACGAATCAAATTTCAATTCCTCTCTTTTCGTGCTTGCTTGATGCTTTATTTCACCTAATAAGTTGAGGATTTCTCAGTAAAACCCATTTCACGAGTCTTAGAATTAGTCATCGTCATGAATAATGATGACTTAACATTTTACTTCGTCGATAAATTATTTTTTGTTTACTATACGTCATGGTTACCTCAGATGTTCAATAAATCCAGTAACAATTGAAAAATATCCGATCGAATAAAAATTAATTAATCATGAAAAGACTGCTTTTAGTCTTGATACTCTATTGCACTTTCAAATAGTATAAAAGCCAGGGGACATTTCATCGTGAACGTATTTCAACATTTTTTTTGCACCAGAGGGCTTATACCCGCGAGATATTCGAAAGGAAGAAATGTTTGCCTAACCGGAAATGTAACTCTCCATCCGCCGTACCTGAATTTAAGCCTCTGTAAAACGTGTATGACTCGAATCTCATGGGGAAGGCAAACAACTTGACGGATGGCGATGTTGAATCATATAACTTCATTTCAGGGAAGGCCGCGAAAGCAAAAATGTATTCATACTGACGGAGACTTCGAGATGAAGACATCGCAATCTTAGAAGAGATATTTCCAGTGATTTCTTGTAGGATTTCTTCAGTCGTTACTATATTCCAATTTTATTTATCGTGACTTTATTTAAGAAAATATAATTCTAGGTGTTACTTTACACGCTTTTTGAGGCTAAATTACCAGTATTTCTTGGTATCATCAATTAATCATTGTCAATGCTACAAAAACGATGCAACAGATTAAATTACGATGAAAGATCGATCAATCATAAACAATTAGTAAAGAAAATTAATCTGAATCGATTAAAAATTTCGTTAAAACATTTATAAAGATTAAATTTATTCAACAGCTATTACATGTTTACGAGAAACAATTAGGAGGTAATTAGACAGAGTTTTTTATGCCTAATTTTCTCTTCTTGATGAAAATGATTTGATCTAAAAGTAAATGTATATTTAATACTGAATGGATACAGCATTATATTGGCGATGGATAATTCAGTCTCGAATGATATCTTCCTATGTTATCTTATCTGTTGGGAGGAAGCTGGCTATCACAATGTTACATTACGTGTGCATCTGCCGATATCTTTCGCTCACGAGATTATCGCAACGCAATTGACATTTCCGATCCACGCTTCTAAGATCGAAAGCTGTCTCACATAAAAAACCACTCCGTGATGAAAACATCGAATTATCTCTAACCGATCGGGATTCCGACGGTCTTCGCAGCTATTCATCTCGGAAGTGAAGACGTCCCCGACTTTAAAGTCGCTCCGTCTCTTTTCCCATTTCGTCGAAATTACTCTCAATTGGAATCAATCCTCTCCGAAGTCCCCTGCGAGTGTCAATCCCTAACTTTCTCGAAGGTCACCCGAACGGAATTTTCCAGCCTCGTTTAGGTGGAATTCGTGACCTCTGGCGCGTTCCTCCCGCAGTTCCTCGAAGATTATCACCTCTAAAATGAAGCAACCACGCCCACCTCCGCATTAATCCCTCCAACACGTCAACTCCCTACTCGCACACGCTCGCCACCCTCTTGCTTGTCAACCTCCATCCCCCGCATAATTTCTCCCCTTTTCCCAGAGCCAATTTCTTTTCGAAGGCGATAAGGAAGTAACGTGTGGATACCGTCTTGTGAAATTACTCGCGTAGCTAAGGTCTCCTCGATCATGCGGAGTTTCCGCTTCCAAAAGATGATGAGGATCTTTTTGTGTGACGTTTTCAATGACTAATTCAGCCTTGCGTAAATCCGGGTCGAGTTTCCTGAGGAGTTGGAAGATTAGCCCTTCGCTCGCTGAATCGGAAAAGGATGATATTTAAAAGGTAATGGGGGACATCGTAGTCTGTAATTGATGCGATCGATCATCGGAATTCAATCGTCGTTGTCTTTATGTCTTAATTCAACTTCTGTAGAGTTGTCCGGACGATTTATTTTCGTCATCTTTGCGGAAGAATGATTGTTCCAAGGAATTCAAGGACAGCCAATCAGAGGTGGATAAATTTAGACTCTTCACTCGTCCTTTTTTTTCTCCGATCGTTTCGGCATGTTTGCCACGATACTATATCGTATACAGGATATACATTAGCCGGGAGGTTCATAAAAAATTGAATCTTCTGTAAGAGCTTTATAATTATAAAAACAGAAATGAAAAGAGATACTTTTCTATATTGATACCTGGAGATATGCCGTGGTATAAATCAAATAAAAATTGCACCAAAAAATTGCGCAATTCATGAAAAAGATTTCGAGTGTAACCAAGTTTTGCGGTATTCGTTTACATGTACTGACATATATTTGTGTGGTTACTGTCAAAGCGTAATTATGGACCGAAATATGGGGGATTTGGTCGCTGTTTGCTTATCCATCGAATACAAAGCCAATGTGATGTTCCAAAGTCCATTTATCTCATTAAATTTTGTTTCTGTTTCGTGACTTTCCTACCGCTTGATATTATTAAATTTCCTCATTAAAAATTCTGAATGGGGTTCTCCTCGTCGTTTAAAATGTGCAGGATTAGGCTAAGATAATTCAATATTTTATGTGACTAATCTCAAAATAATGCAGTCTTCCTTGTTTTAATACGGTATAAAAACCAGTTATTTACCTTTCTCTCCCAATTCACAAGTTTTTGTCATAATGTCGTTGGAATATGACTCAAAGATAGCGGTCATTTACTAAATAATAAAAGATTTTCACAGTAGGAAATACTTCGTAAGATTTCCTATTTCTTCTGTCCTTCCACAAAGTAACGCCTAACCACATCATTTCATAAAAGACTTTTGGAAACCAACGTTTTCAAGTAGGCTTCTGCTATTTTCATCGGGAAGACATTCAAAAACTTTTATTACGATTCCACTTCTTGGTTTTTGTCAGTGCTAATCTTATTTTCCTCTCTAGCTATTGCGAAACAATTCCCAGGTTATTACAATTTCTCGAGTCTGGACGTTAAAAAATAAGATTTCTTTTATGATTATGTGAGCTGTAGTAGGTAATAGATTATTGCGGCAAATATTTCGAGAAGCATTAGAGTTGTGAGATAATTAAAAGAAGGTTACTGCGTGCAGTACGCGAAAGAACGTTAAAAACCTTTGCGAGGCCAGCGACTGGCGAAAGAGACATCAGAATTATTACTCTGTTACGTGCCTTTCTCGCCAAACTTATTCTTATGACGGGGAAAAGTCATTAACTGACCGTTTTCTCCTTTCACAATGCTCTTCTCCACTTCAACGACACATAAATGTGAAATAAAATACGCCAGCTTTAGGTGTCGAGGCTTTATCTGTTTACCAATATCTTACGCGACTATTTTATTTATTTCACATTTATCTATGTCCAAAAAACATATTGTAACGTTTTTCTTAGCAAATGAATTACTCTTAGTGCTGGTTATGAATTTTATATTTAGGTCTCAACGTGACTTTTTGTTGATCTGACAACATGTTTTATCTCGTGGATTTGATGGGGTAAATGGATATGAAATGTGGCTGTATTGCATACTCACCATTTGATCGCTCGATGTTGTCTGTGATGTGATGATTACAGAGCGAGGCATCGGGGAACTGCAAATCACGAAAGAGTTTTTGTTACTAAAGAAAACAACCAGAGGAATATTTTCATATTTGAACAGTTTCTCTTAAAATATCGAATCCAAGGGTGCTCTGTTTCCGCTATCATGAATTAATATCCTTCCCTTGAGAGTAATCTCCCATGCGCGGGAATCAATGTGACCGCTCTTATATTAGGAGGAGAATTGCTACAGGAAGAGGGCTCGGGATTGGAAAAATGCCAAGGCAAAGAGGAAAATCTTACGTTATGAGATGGGAGATTTAATAACCGAAAATGTAAGTAAATTCTGAATATTAAAATGAACCATACACTCCCCAGAGTTTTATTCACGCTACCTATGCATAAAATATCCCTCAAGTTAATATTAGTCACAAATATATGTTCTTAGCTTATTAAAAATTTCCTAAACTAAACTAACTTTACTAAATACGAATTTCCAAGTTTTGTATGAGGAATTTATGCACAGGTTTTTTTAAAAAAAGAGATTTAAATTCTCTTCAAGGTTTTAAGCGCCTACCCGGGATCTTACATGGTGACCTGACCAAGGGAATCTTCAAAATCCAGAGAAAAGACCTTTCTGCGATTCGAATGCGTAGTTCAATACCCAAGCCATTACCTTCATTTTATTCAGAGTAATACTATCAGGGAAATACTATGTATTCTTCTACCCCTGGTAGCTTGTCCGGAGATTTACTTTGCCATTATGTGGTTACCTCGTGAGCTCCCCGGTCTGACGGCTTAAAGATACTTTTAAATCTCCATTGTGAGTTTCTAAATTAAACGAGCCTAAAAATGAGTTTTCTTGCTTCTGTAGATTTATGCGCCCTGAATTTAATTACCCAACGCTATTCCTGTTACTTCTTATAACCAACCTCTGAATTTTTTTATTCCATATCTATTCTCACCCTACTCTGTCATTTCCCATACACCGAACCTTCAATTATTATCTTTATTACCCTCTCTTAATATTTGATGTATATATTTATCTACCTCTGCTATTTTCTCGACGTAACCCCTTCTCTTGCCGCCTTCCCTAATACTACGTTGTTTCTTATTGATCCGATTCTCAACAACTGCATTTGAAGGCTTCCATTCTTATTTTTTCCACATTTTTAAGAGCCCAAGTTTCACACCCATTCTGCAGCCCCTCATAGTACTGATTTTCAAGAGATTTTTCTTTGTTCTTTCTTGGATCAATGTCTATTCCCTCAGCAAATGAAGTAACATTCGTCTCGTAATCTTTATCTCATCGATGAATTTTCCATTGCCATCGATTGAATTTGTCTGCGTTACTAAAAGCGACATGTCTGCGTCCGAGCCTATTTGGGTTTAAGAAAAACCGGGTTGCATTTCATATTCATGAGCGTCGCCCTTCTTATTTTCAATAAGTCCATGGATCATCATTTGTCACTCGTTCCATCGGCGGAATGTCATCTGCATTCCTCTGCCTGTGTACGGAGTCATTCATCAAAGTCGTCTCCGAGCTCTCGTCGAGTCACGCGTCCACCGAGAATTAATCCTTTTGTTTCGGAAAGCCTCACGTGCTGACAAGGAACTGAATTGTTATATTCTGCTGCGGTGCAGTGCGTGCGTACGGCTTCGGCCTTCTATCTTTTGGTCGATCAGATTTGTATTCATGCCATTGAACATCGGAAGCCTTTTATTATTAACTCTTTGGACTCCATTCATAATCCCTTCGTTCTCTTTCCGTCTTCCTCATTTCACCACATTTAGCAATTTCCCCCCTTCATACAGTGCTAATTTCTGAACCGTTTCTATCCTCTAGAGAGTAAAAATATGGTAACGTATTAAATTTAATGCACTAAGAGCTTATAGAAATATTTATCGATGAAGTAGCCGAAATGAAATTCTCTGATGTAAATAATTCTCCGGGAAATAGATCTTTGTATACCTTGGAAAATATGGAGAACCATCACTGCAAAGGTAACAAAGTCGGGTGATAATCACCTTGAAATATTTCAAATTTTGCTGTCAGTGAAAAGGCATGTGGATGTAATAGATCAATATATTGATTAATTCATTTATCAAAAAAAAAAGACAAATGTATCGGCAATGTCTTTTAAAGAGCCTTCTTGTTTTTTGCTGCCAATTAAGTCGCGTGTGTGACAGCTATTTCATCACGATACTTATTATTATTATTATTATTATTAGAGGTCTTTATTAGGCGAGATTGAGACTAAAAAGTCTCCTCTTCCATCTAACCTGTCGTTAAGTTATTACATTATTATAAGTATATTACATGTATCAATGAAACATAGAGGAAAATAGAAGAAAATGTGAGAAGGGATTGCGGATTTAAAAAAAAACCTAAGAAAAGCTTAGGAAAAAATATCCGCTGCAGGAAAACACCCACAAAGAAGGGGGGTGTGAAAAACCTGCACAAACCTACCGATAGCAAAAACTAAAAGACATTAAAGAAAACAATGTACATATAACCTGGAAAATTACAAGAAGTGTTAGAGACATATTATCAAGAAAAATAATGAGAGTTAATAAAAAATGAAATGCAGAAAATACAGTAAGTAGATACATACACTTGTGATAAAAAATATGACTGAACTAGAAATAAGCAAAATAAAACACGATCAATACAAAGATTACGCTCTACAATAATTATATAAGAGAGTTAACATCATGATTTAAGCATAAACAATAATCTAAAGTAAGTTAATATAATGGAAATACAAAATAGTAAAAAAAAGAAAAGGTTATACTGGATGTAAACTGTAGTAACAATAACGAACAAAATATTCCAAAGTAAAGAAAGAAGTTTGAAGTGTTGTTCCGTGCAGCATGAAAAAAACCAGGAAAAAACGAACTTGACTTATGGTAAAAAGTAAAATGCTATGATGGAGATAATTAGCGTTATTGATTCTCTAGAAGATATGAAAGGCATCTCCTCTTGAAAGTGTGCATAGAACAGGAAGATTTGATACTCTGCGGAAGGGCGTTCCATAAATTAACCGAGGTCACTGCAAAGGATTTATGTAGCATTTCCGTCCTGTGATTTGGAATGAGTAGATTGTTTCTTCCTCTAGTTAATACTTCATTCTTCACGTTCGAAATAAACTTCAGATTGAAATGAAAACAGTGTGTCAAGTTTTCACTAACAGACTTTCCTGGGTTTAAAAGAAAAGGACGAAGAAATTTAATAATCCCTCTTCGTCGGCCGTGGCAATAGAAAAGGGAGAAATTTGAAATCCACTTTGCGATGTAAATCAATCTCGATGTACCAGTTGCTTCAGAAGCGTAATATTAATCTAGCGCACCAAGAGGATTACATTTTATAAGTAAACGAATTTTTATAAATTTAAACTCTCATAGACGTATGATTCCGGTATCAATTAAGCGATAATTAGGAGCATTCTCGATAGTGTGACCTTGGCGCAATAACTTAATTTTTGGATCACTGGTTTCAAATTTCCTCATCTCTGGAAACGCTCCGCATTTGTATTCCGTATACGTTCCAAAAGTTCCTGATTCAATTTGTCTTCCGGCTGTGGGTTGTTTGCAAAGAAACTACGGCAGTGAAAAATAGAAAGATTATTCCATCGGAAATTGAAGTTTCCGGCTGCTGCCATTGCTATCCCCGGACTCATTCCCGCCGCGCCTCCTAAGCCGCCAATTAAAACTTCCGCAAAAGTTTCACCTCGGATTTATTTGTTATTACAGCGATGAATTACTGCATTTTTCGTTAATTTTAATTAGAGAAATCGTGCGAATAGAAATTACATCCATTGATTGAATTCTGATGCTTTTATGATTTATGTGTGTGACTTTAATTTATGTTTTTGACTTGTTTTTCTTAATATTCCTTTCGTTATTGATGAGCTTGAAGCTCTTCATCTATGATGAAAACCTTTAACTATGGTGGTGTAATATAAATCTGAAGGATTTCTCATAACGGAAACTTTAATTATTATTTGGAAGAAGAGGTGAAGTAAAAACATTAACTAAACAAAAAGTCGGCCAAACTGTTTCAATCGATTCGATATTTCAAGTATTTGTATCCAAGTGGTTCCTGAGATCCCAATGGAACGTTCTAAGTGTTCTTGAGTAAGTAATCGTTGAACTATCTTCAAATTATGATTTTTAATAGAAGCCTCTACAAAGGCGAGCTATGTATCTTTATGCGTCCACGAAGATATATGGGGCGGTAATTATTGAAATTGACGGTGAAGGGGCTACAGAACAAAGCCTGATCAAAACGAGGTTTAAAATAGTTTGCAAGAGCAAAGGAGAAACTCAAAAAATTAGGACACGTTGTCGATTGTTAGAAAGATTGATAGAAAAAAAGTAGTAACTTTTATTTTGGTAATAAGTATCATTCAAGGCCATGCAAGCAGTAGAATCATTTATTAGTTCTATGATAGAAAATACGAATGTTGCCAAATACATTTTTCCTCGAGGTTTTAACCGAAAATATTACGGGTTAGAGATTTTTTTGTTTAAGTCATGCCTGCATCTTTGTCGTAAAGCATAAATTAAGTGATATTGTTCGGAACTCGAGCTACATGATTGAGAAGTCCCTAATTGCATATTTTTGAACTTAAGGGAGCTTTATTACTGATGAACATTATGTTTATTTATAAATTTCATCCACGATACATTTTTTCGTACCGTAGTTGCTTATCTGTCTTTACGATTTATTTAGCTTTACTTCTAAGAAAAAATAAATCGATTCAGAATGTGAACTGTGGCGCCATCGTTGCACTTTCTGTGCCATGGGGAGATCGAAATGTCAGTTCAGATAGGTTACTGGAAGAAACGCGGGGCGAGTCTGCGAGAAAGAAGGAGAGAAATTTAATCAGTGAACTTTCAGAGAGTGAAGCACTCTCATAATTTAAACGCCTGTCACAATTCGCCGATAGGAAAATTTTAACAAGATTTATAATAGAATCTTTGGAAGCTTAGCTTTTTAGCTTTAGAAAATCCAACTGATCAGTTTGATTTGTAAATTGTTGAGGAATATTTGAAGCCGCACAAGCCATTTATAATTTAGAATATGGAAAGGATAAAATTTTGTTCCGACAAAATATTCCCTTATGGTCGTATTTCATTCATTTCGTATGAGATTAAATAATGTAGCACGCAACCGCTCGTAACCATGCGAGAGAATTGCCTTCCTAAAATGGTTAGTTCGCTTTGATTAGATCCTCTTCGCTAATTATTAAATTAAATCGATTTAATTACTAATTACGCTGGTGATATTGGAAAACAACTTTACTTTTCGGCATTAGGGTGCAACGTTTCTTGATAAAGCTATGTAAGACCGTCTTAATATTTCTGTTACTACATATTGTTCTCCAAATGAAGTGACTGATAGATCGAGGTGGTGTTGATGGATGTACGGCGGTTAGAAAATGGCAGTT
Organism: Sympetrum striolatum; assembly: GCA_947579665.1. Classification (NCBI taxonomy): domain Eukaryota; kingdom Metazoa; phylum Arthropoda; class Insecta; order Odonata; family Libellulidae; genus Sympetrum; species Sympetrum striolatum. The sequence goes on along the minus strand of OX388347.1, from coordinate 16,518,712 downwards.
TGAATTACAAGCGCAAGCATTTCCGAGGCTGAATTGCATGATTAATGTTTAATTTTAGCTCGAGAATAGAAAAAGAGAGGTACTGTTGGCAACCTTATCTAAGAGCAACCACACGCAAGTGTATGTAATCCCGAGACCGGTGACCTTTTAGGAATGATCCTCTGTAATCCAGTAGATAAGCTGGATCCCCCACCGCTCGCAAAGAGGTATTATATTGCGCTACTTAATAACTCAGCAAGGTAAGTGTTCGAAAGAATGCGGTATAGCGTTACGGCGAGAAACTCTGGACGCGTTGCAGCCATAAAATGAACTATGTCGAGCATTGTGTCTGACACGGTGGTTGAAGACAGGCTCGGCATTCCAGCTTAAAAAGAGGTCAAACAGCTCAACCCCGCACTCTTAGTAATAATCTGCTGAAATGAATGGTATCTCGGAGCACGGCAGTGCTGGGACACGACACAATCGCCAAACATACTGACCTCCTTGGACATAATTGCACGGTGAAGAAAGAGTAGTATCTCTGGAAATTCGCAGAGTCATTTCTGGAAATGTCGTCCGTAATTGATGGTGGCGGACTCGGAGAACGAGTGGGCAGTTTCCGCAGGGAAATTTCAGGTCAGTCGCTCTCTTGTTTGAGGAACCCCTTATCGTTATTATCGGCGCGTGGTTATTCATATTATTTCCGTCGAGGTGCTAACTATCTTGGCGTTGATGTGACGTCCGGGGATGAGCAGAGCGATTCCCCGCGCTTTACGACGCACGCCACAGAAATAGAGAAGGCCATGTTTTTCAAATAGATTTTCAAAACATCCAGAAACCCCTCCGCTGAATAAATCCGTCGGTCCGAGCGCAAAGCGGAGCCTCCTGAGGTCATCGGGAGCGCGAGCCGCGGTAATCTTCCTTACTTTCAGCTGCAGATTTTTAAAGTATCGTTTGCGGCGATAAGTGAACGGTTGACAGGCTCTGCTCTTGGGAAACGTGAATGCCTGCGAGATCTGTGCCCAGAACCACGCGATATTTGTTTCCCATTTAGTCGCTATCATTTACCATATATCCTGTTGCGTAAGTAGAGCCTTGAGTGAAAGATTTCGAAAAAAGAATCTAGTCGACCAGTGTACGTGAGCCTTTTTTCTGAAACGCCCCTTCACACTCAACACACGTCAAAAAATGCGATGTATCTACTGCCCAACAGATATTCGGGAGGAGATGCACCGATCATCTACGAGCAATAAATCGGTGTATGGAATCTGTCTTGCCTCATAGTTCACGAAGTTTGCTAATACAGTAAAGCCGCAAATACACGAACGCAAAATTCGTTCGAGAGTTCGTGTCATCAAAATTTGTAGCGGAGAAAATTTGAATTTTGAATGAATTGACGTGGATTTCGTTGAGTCTGTTCTATACACAAAAACAATATTCACATTTAAATACAAATATGCATCTCGAAGATGATTTGAGCTTGTCTGTTCGGTAGGATTATGTCCAACTAAGATTTTATCAGTTCGTAAGCTCGCGAGTTACGTCTCAAAGTCACAGAGCGAAATTCGAATTGCATTAATGTAATGGTTGAATAATACTGGGTATATTTTTCTGAAACATCTAAAGGCAATCATTCTTTGACGTCTTAAAATATTAAGTCTTTCATTGTATTGAATAATATAATAATGGAATGGTTGAATTATAGAATAAACGAGGCACCAAAAATTATCAAAGAAAAAGATGGTTTTTGGTGCTTCGTTTATTCTATAGTATTGAATGGTAATCGTCAAATTATCTCCTGGGCTCATATTGATTTAATTTTATTCAATTAACCTTATCATTATTAAAATTATTTATTACATATCACCTCATGCCTTATGCTATTCGGTGGCTTGCAGTGCATACAAGAAAACCGGAAAGTTTTTAGCACGTCATTCCAGCAGAAATTAACAGTTCGATTTAAGCAAGCGATCCTCATTCTGGGACGAAGATGTATGTTATAAATTCTTATTAACTGTCTTTAGTGTAAATTGAATAATTCCCCGTAAGATGATTAGTGTTCTAGACGGAATTGCAATCTGAATTCTGGTTTAGAAGAAATTCGTATTAAAGAACGTATTACTGTTTTGTGGAAACCTTTTGACAAGAAGTGCGGCATTGGTCAGTTCCGTTTCCTGTATATTTAAATGAGTAAAGAATAATATAATAATATTAATTAGAATAGAATAAAAGCCTTTCAACCGAAACAGTTAACAGGACACTACGGCAAATAAGAAAACCCTTTGAGAATATGCATGTCTAAAAAATCAAAAATTTACATTGTTTACTCTGAAAGTAGATTAGCAACATTCAATAGTTACATTAAAGCAATTTCACTCATAAGAAATAATGTAAATCCGGAAATTTTCAGTAAAACTTCGGGCAGTCGAGCTACACTCGAGATCCACGTGTATTGTCTTCCATAAATACCTCTATTTTTATTGACTGCTCGGTGAGCCATATGAATCAATTTTAAGACGGGATTTATTTTTCGTTACCTCTGTTCCCTGCATAATCATCAGTTACTTTCTGTGTTATATGCTGCGTAAAAGTCAATGATAAACCAAAGGCGAATCCCGAACCCGCCAACATCGCCAAATCGCGATCCCAAGAAAAGCTTAGATTCTGATAAACACCGTGTTTTATGGTCCGAAAGTATATTTTCTCTTGTTTTACGCATCTTCCGGCGCGTAGGATCTGTAAAATACGTCATTGCTGAGGTCATCTCAGGAGTAGATAGCCGCCCAAAGTATTAAAGATGATTGGAAGGAATAAATGTTATTTTAGCAACAGATTTATGGAAAACCTGAATAAGTTTAACCAAATATTCTTTAAGATATCTTTACAGTCACTATTTATATACTTTTCATCCTCTGCCTCGTTACTTTACCTTTTCTATGAATATCGAAATCTCTTTTCTTCAAATGTTAGCAATCTATATGCGGAAATGTTTGAAAGTTTGCATGGAATCTATAGTAGCTAAAAACAATTAGGAAAAGCTAAAGTATCCATTAAGTAGTTTCAAAATTAAGATATGAGATTAGTTTCGAAGGAAAGAGGATGCAGTGACCACATTTCAATGGTGAGCCTTCGACTGTATACTCTAAAATCGACTGATGTGAAGAGTAACACAGGGTACTTGGGATGGGCTCAGATATTCAGAGACAGGTTCAGAAGAAAGACTGGAGACAAGTCGTTATTTAAACTTTTGATAGTTATGTAAACTGACTTCGGTACATATTTACCTAACAGCTAGGCGATAGAGTGTTTGGAATCTTTTCCGTGTAGAAGTCAGAATCAACATCATCGACTCTATTTTAAGGATATTTCGTTGCAGTTGAAATTCCTCGTCGATTTTTATCACCAATTCGTCCTTCGATGTTTTTATAACATAGTCAGTGGTTAGGAAAGTTGTGTGTATTATTCTTAATATCGAAATATGTCGAAATATGTATGTTTCAAGTCAAACAGATAGGAAAACACAAGGTGTGTGTTGTTCTACAATTTTGACTCGTATCCACAGTCATACTGTTGATCTATTACTCAATTTGTGTTCTCTTTAGTTTTTAACATGGATAAACCACAAACTATTAAAACGATCCGTTTTTAATAAAACCTACGGAGGAATATACCGTGATGTTGTGTAAATTCATAATATGAAGATGATGTATACTTTTTCACAAATTTATTTCAGAACAACTGGATTTGGCTACATAGCCATCTTCAGGTTCATAGAACACTTTATGCTTTTTATAATCAATTTTTATTTTATCTCCATCAGTTATAGCGGGCTATCAAATTTTCAAGATATTACTTTAACGTTTAATTGCCATATAATTCTCAAAACTGGTACTATTAGTGAATTGGGAATCGCGAAAAAATGCAATAAGGATTCGTAAACGATCAAAAGTCCCGAAATCAAACATCGGAACACGGAAGTCAACCTGCTTTAACACCTGCCGACCGTCACTTAAACGAACATTCGGTTCTTTAATATTTCCTCATCTTCGCAACATAAAGTTTCGAAAGTGAATTATCTTAAAAGCCCATCGAAGCGCGCGTTGGTGGGAATTTTTATCCTCAGCCGGCGGATGGCAATAATTCAGATGCTGAATTAGGGGATTTTCGGCACCGCAGAAATCCCAGACAACGAGTTTTAAAGCTCTTCCCATTGCCGAACTCCGCCCCTCCATCGACTCATTCCGGATCGCCCCAATCATCATTTCCTCAAACTTTTCGGAATTGGCGCAATTAGATTGATTCTTGTAACCATAACGAGGAAGTAACGTTAGCGCCGATGGTCGACGCTTTAACACGAAGTTCAGCGTCCGGAATACTCATCTCATTAGTTTTAGCTTCCAGGAAACGCTCCCATCCCATTTTGCGTGGACAATTGACGTTCGCTCATGCGTCACCGCGGTTCTTCTTACGTCGCACCTCACCAAGGACGTCCCTCTTTCTTCGCAGACTCTGGACCACCCGTCGCGACCGACTGTCTGGCCGAATTCGATTCCTCCCCAGCTGAGCGGCCATCAAATCAAGACGCTCTCACGAATATGGCCGCCGCTTAAAAATATCGCCCCATT